>JAWWMP010000165.1:42029946-42105799 GCA_035047865.1 Dendrocincla tyrannina | reverse complement strand
AATAAAAAAGTTTGCATATCATTCATGTGCTGTAAAAAATCTGCATTAATCAAATAATTTGAAGCACTGCATAAATCCACCCAATTCCACTCAAAGTAAATCATGTCACCACCAGCTTTAGAGATGACAAAAAAAAAGGTCTAGAAGTGCTGGTTGTTGAAATGAATCATGAAGTTAACCTAAACTGACTCCAGAAATGTAAATACGTGCATGCACATGGATGGCAAATCACCTCTAGCTAGTGTCACAGATGACACACCTCCTCCACATACTAAGCCATAAGCTCTGGAATGGGAAGTTTCCATCTTCTGGAGATCACTTGCATTTTGATACACCATATTTAGCTCTGCATAATGGCTCTGAACTTCTGATGACCTCTCCTTATGCTTTCCAAACTGATCTGCAGTTCAGGTCATATGGTCCTCCTCGTGGTCTATCCACCTTCACTGCTAAAGCCTGCTTCTTTGTACTTTCTGAGTGTAAGCAAATATAAGTAGATCGTTGTTTCCGTGTTCAGTATAAGCCATAAATCACCACCAATCCTTTCACGTGGATAAAGGAACTTCAGTGCCAAATGCAAAAAGCGGCTCTGCCCAGAATCAGCAAAAACAGCTACCTAAACCCAAGACTTCCTGTAGGATGCGTCCCCAGATTTAGTCTCCCCAAACTGACCCTGAGAACATAATTATTAGTCCCAGTAAATGAAATCCAAGTACTGGGCTATGAGAAGGAGGAGAAAAGAAAGGAAAGGAAAACTGTTTGACATAAACGATTCTGTCAAGAACTTAAACTTGTATCTTGATTGATACAAGTTTGCAAGTAATGGGGAGAAGTGCTATGACCCTTCCCCAGCCTTGCTTAGATGTTAAATAGTGAAGGTAACCACTAATGAAAAGGAAGCTATGATTCTAAGTTTGGACTGCGCAGGGCTATTAGAAAGGAAGAATGTTAACTCTGGTATTCAATCCCTTAGCTTCTCAGTTCCTTCTCCACTTCTACCTCCTGCTCCAGGGTCAGAACCTCAGTTTTTTCACCACACAAATGCATACCCTTTTCACCCTTACTTTATAAGAGCAATGCTTGTGGTATGGAGTGACAGGTTGCAACATCCCAAGGACTCCAAACAAGTGGAATAAGGAAAAGCACATAACAGCCACCATTACTGCCAGAAAAGCCTCTGCCCTAAGGAGACAATCGCTTAGGGACTTTCCCATCTGTCCATTTCCAGGTTTCTCCACAGACTGCATCTACACAGGCCAGGGGAACTATGGCTGATATTAGAAAAATGTGTGATTATACACTTGCTTGGCTCTGAAAGCAAAACATACATCAGAAGATCTCTGCAATCAGCAGGTTTGGCCCAGGCCTATCCCTTGTAGGAAGGAATTCAACTGTGTACTACAATGAGTCAAAAGATACATATGTCACCTCAGCTTCGCACATCACCTCTGCTTACTCACCTCTTCTCCACAGCTGCTGCTGTTTGGCCTTTCCCCATAGAATAAAGAAAAACCAGGTGCCATGGTTTTCCTTGATCAGCCCCAGAGGCCTGTTGGGTTTTCTTTTCAGTCCCAGCAGTGGGGTTGCATGGCAGCATGCCTACAAATCCTGGCTAGTTTCCCCCTCCAATTCCTCATACCAGCCTACAGTGAATTTGCTATGACGGGTTTGACACCTGGCTGGAGGCAGGAGAAATCCTGCCCATTGCAAATAAAGCCCTCAGCCAGACACACTCTTCGCTTCCAACACACTGAGAAAGGAGGAGAGAAGACACGATCCTTGCTACTGGCATACATGTGACCCCTCCCCAAGATGACCCAATTTTCCTCACTAGCTGTGACATTGCCACGCAAAGCAGAAACACCCATACAGCACTCCAAGTGCTGGACAAAACAGCAGTGTTACTGCCACAAATTGGAGACTGACAAGAGGGAAGATTCCTCTGCTCTAACTCTTACAGCAAGTGAATGGAGAGGATTTAAGCAGCCACTGTGGCCTTCTCCCAGGCTCTCATTCTGATGAAAAAAGTACAGAACAGGGAAATAAGGGGAAACAAAAACAGAAAATCAACTAGAAACTGATAGAGCAGCAGCAACAGCTGGATGCAGTAGAAGTAAATTCAGCTCTCCTGCTGGGATATAAAATAGTTCCCCCTAACTACTGAAGATGTTATTCCTTCCAATGAAAAAAATATAAATTAAAGGCATCTTTCCTTTAAGAATGAAATCTGTGTTAAAAGTAGAGGCAAGCCACAGCATTTTACAAGGCAGATATGCCATGATGCTCTCAGCATAAAACTGCAATAGTCAATGTAAGCGGAATTTCTGAAGGTAAAGGGACTAATCTGAAGATGAGGGACCAATTAGAGGAAAGTAACTGGGATCAGCACAGCAAAAGGCCATTTCATTTTGAACTTAGAACTCTGGAAAGTGCTTTGCCAATGCACCCAAATCTGACCCAATCTTTGAGCCTTTGATAATTAAGCTATCTCCTACATTTCTCAATCTTGAGCTTAGCCATCCCTGCTATTAGTGTAGTTCAGACACCTGAAACATCCACCAACTGCTCAACTACATAGTAATGTGTAAAACATTGCAAGTGCAAGCATGCATTCAATGAACTAATATTTGGCCTGTGAAGTCCAGCACCTCAGAGATGAAGTAATGCATTAGCTTATCTACATCTCTGCTGACAATCTGCTCTATGTTCTCCAGGCTACTTTTCTTTTTCTGGATGTAGTGGGAAGTAAAATAAAAACTAGAAAAAAACTTCAAATATTAAAAAAAAAGAGAAAATAGAGGGAAAAAATAGAAAGGAAAAATAAAATAAAAAAGAACAATGCATTTGACAGGGGGATCTCCTGAACTTCACTATCCTAGAAGAGAGAATGGGTCAGCAATTGGCAAACACAGGAGAACAGTCAGTCACTTTGATTATAAGAATGTTGTCTCCAATGACCTGCTATAGTAAAAGGGAAGTAAGTATCCCTGAGACCCATCTGAACTTATCTGCTTTTAACCACTGTGGTAGGAGCTGTGCTGACAGACTCCCATCTGCTGGTAGATCAGATACCACAGAATATACACTGAGTAAACCCACATTATTAGGAGAAAGTTATATATGTGGGTACATATACACAGATCTCATCTAAGGCTGGCAAGCATGCTTGGGATTCCCCAGGAAATTCTCATCTGTCCCTACTGCTATTGCTTTGCAGTTGTCAGATGGAGGGCTTACAGCTCAAGGGGTGGACTTCAATGAACAGCTCAAAACAACTTAGTGAACCATGAACCAGTCTCCTGAAGTGAAACCCCCAAGAAACTATCCTGAAACCTAGGCCATAAAAATACCTCAACGTTCCTATAGAATTTTTTGTTGTTCCATTACTCACAGGGGAGTGGAATGGTTGCAGCTTTATCAGCCTGTTGCTGAACTGTCTTTTCATAAGTAGTTCTTATCTACAGTTTCTCCACCCTCAGTAGTTACGTCTCTTAGTACCCTGCAGCTTTCATTCACATCAGTCAGGTTAATAAACCCCTTCCGAGTACAGCCCCAAGTCTTTTTTGATAGCTCCCTCTGAGGCATGATGCATATACAAGCTCTACAGATTTTCCACAAGAGATCATGATGGGAGATAGGCTTGCAGAGAGTGAAGGATTCTTTATTGCCCTGTTAAAGACAGAAATCTGTGGCTGCAATTTACTGAACAGTAAGACATGCAAGAAATAAAATTTGTCCAAACACAACAGACAGCAAACAACCCAATATGGGCACCTATCAAAATAAAAAAATACTTCAGCTCAACAGCTGTCACGGCAGGACAGGAGTTATTACTGCCGATGAAAAGCAACCAGATACTAAAAAAAATAAAATACAGAGGGAACAGTAGAGGGAGAAGGACATGAGAAGTACATAGGGACAAGCATTCTTTTGGCATGGGAAAAGACAGACCTGTAACAGGTTACAAATCACACAGTAATTGTGTATGAGCAGAGGATCTTACAAACTCCCAACTTTGGCAAGATCCCATCTAGATCCCACAATCTCTTTTATCATTCTCCTTGGTAGTTTGTACAAAACCAAAGCAGCAGAATTCAATCTACAGGGCACAGAAGGGTAAAATAGAAACTTGGGTCTGTTCCTGCAAATCAGTAGATCTGACTAAGCCAATTCATCTCCTTGTGCCTGGGTTTCACTGCACAGAGAGCAGGCTCACCACACATTTTTATGAAGCATTTTCTATCACAGGAAATAAGTCTCTTATTCCTTAGAGAGTTAAGAAGTATGACACTTGTTGGCTTTCATATTACATGAGGCACAATTCAGCCTTTTTACTACCTAGTTTGTGAGCAGCAAAAGCAGAATAAAAGCAGTGAACACTTGGCTTGCCCTCTGTATCCAGGAGGACAAAATAAAAATCTCACATGAAAATTCCTTCTTGACCAAAACGATCCAGCTTCTTTCCTGGGATTTTGTCACAGTGTGGCTGGGTCGCGTGGCAACAGTCACAGAAAGCAGGGGCTGAGCTTTCTCACGAGCCATGGCTCGGCATGTCTGTGCTTCAGGGGAAGCACTGGAGGGCCCAGGCAGCTGTGAACAAACCTGGTCTTATCCGGGAGGGGGCACTGGTAACACATCACCCAAATCTTCAGGCTACCAAGCACCAAAGTGACAGAAAACTAACATTAAGTTAAAATAATAATATATATTGTCTTGATGTTCTAGCAATTTAGTGATGTAAAATTAAACACTGCATTCTCCTAAACTAATACAGGTAAGCCCTCCGCACTTTTGTAGAACAAAGTGTATTCCCTAGCAAGGGATCTGTAAAAGTTACCAGGTATCAGTGTTTGACCAGCAGTGAGCAGACAGAGCAGTTTGCTAAACACAGATACTATGGATGCTGCCCACAGAGGCACTTCAAGAAACTCTGTTCAGGTTTCTCACCAGCATGCAGCAATGCAAAGCTCTTCTGAACCACCTTCTGTAGCCCAACAGTCTGCACAGAACATCACTCCAAGTACTGAGACTCCTAAAACTGAAATATCAGAAAAAGAAACTTGGACATAGTAAGTACATTCACCGAGGGACCATGATGAGATTTTTAGCTTCTAGATCACTATATCTCAATGTGTTTTCACTGAATACACTCATCCTCTGGCTCTTTCTCAGGACTCCTCCTTATCCCTTACAGCCATGGGCTGTGATAAGGAAAAGAAGGCATGAGGCCCAATGAACACCTACATGGCAGATTGCCAAGAGATAAAATACCAAATATGCATGTTTGCAATTATGTATGTCCTAGAATTTGGGAATACAGACATCTACCTGCAAGTTGTAGTTAATCCTGGACACCTTTCTAGGTTAAACCCTGTGGCGTTTATGCTCCCCTGTGTCTCCTTTCTTTCTTTTCTTGAAGCCCCTCAGGCCAGCATGAGTTTGTTGCCTCCCCACTGCAGAATGGAACATTAGGGTTTGGCCTGCAAGAAAAACAGTTCATCCCAGTACCATGTGGGGTGTTTTTTCAGATATTACACTAGGCTAGTGATGACTTAGAAGTGCTCATCATCCATGCAGCAACTCAAGTATAACCTACATAAGTCCAATGTTAGCTCTCCCAAGAGATTATGACATCTCATTCTAAAGTACCTGACAAGGTCCCAAAAGCAAGGCTGCTGTAGAAGATAACATTCAGGAGACTTAACAGTTTTCACTGCTCTCAGCAGCACTCAAACTTGTCCACTGAGGACCTGTTTCATCCTGAGACTCTGACTCACCCTGAGCAGCCCCCTTTGCCAAATCCCACACTAACCAGCTCCAACCTTCTCTCTTTCTTGTTACCCTTGAGAATAAGTACAACTTCTCACATAGCCTGAACTACTCAGAAAATGTGTTGGTTGTATAGCAACAAACATGCTGTCATTAGGAGCTCAAATCTGGACACCCTGGCCAGTTATCATGCCTTTTAGAGGTAGGGCTCTCTTCTCCCTGCTCTGGCAGCCCAAGACCCCAGAGAAGTGGGAAAGGAGATGGTGCATTATCTGCCAGCAACTTCAGGTTTGCAACATAGGTGGGCAGTTTTGGTTTCATCCAGTAGAGGGCAATACTAACATAGGAAACAAAAAGTAAATCGCAGCATTTCTTGCACTAAAATAAAGCAGCTAAGGAATTAGACTGATCTTGCAGCACTAAGCACAGAACAAAGCACTTGGATAGTCCACGTGTTCATTCCATCAAAAATTTTTCCTCAGTTGGTCGTTTAGGGGAATATTGCCCTGCACTAAAGTTTAGGATGTTTGATTCAAGTAAGATTTTTACTGTTCTGATTAAAACACAGAAGAGATGATCTCTATTGGTCATAGCAGAAACACAAACCTTTGTGTTGTTCATAACAAAAAACCTCTTCTATCCCACTTGAATTTAGTCTGCATATTTGATAAGACCCAAAAGACCAATGCCTCATCATTCTCCCCAAACTAGACTGTTTGATACTGACCATTTCTTACAAAGAGATAAAATGTAGCCGCATTCAATTGTAAATGTAATGGAGTTGTCTCATGCTTGTTAAGACCTGAAATTAACTTTTCATAAGCAAAGCTGCCACACACATACTCATCACACATTTCTAAAGCCTGTGACAATGCTGTCACAAATTGTGCTCTGATAGCAACTTTCCACACCAAATTTCAGAAATTAACTCCACGTATTTTTAAAAAATATTTTCCCTATTTTGTAAATAAAAACCTCTGCTTCTGTAACTGTTCCATGCCATGACTTCAAAACAATTTAGAAACTAATGTAGAAACGTGAGCAAAGCCTCACAATCAAGTTTTACTTTTCTTGTACTCAAGCAAACACCCTTCTTTGGAGACTGGGAAGTTGAGGTACATGACGTGACAGTGGGTCCTCCCAAGGTCACACCAATATCTGCAATGGAACAAAGATGAGAACCTTTTCTCTAGCTCCAGTCTTGTATTTTAACCATTTACCCGCACTGCTAACCATGCTTACTGGTACAAGGTACTTTAGTTTCTTCTCTGAAGTTGCCCATTGTCCTCAGATGGTGGAGCTGAGGAAAGGGAGGTAAATTGTTTTCCTATTCAGTGTTTTGCTATTATGTTTATTTGCTTATAAACAAGATAAGATATTTTCTACTCTTTTGTTCATTTTATTTACTTTTCCTTTCTCCTAAGCAAGAACAACCAAAATTATCTTTCTAGACTTTTTTAAAAAAAGTCTTCTCCATAAGCCAAGTCCCACCATGACTTTAAAAATGACATATTATATATTACAAAAATAGCATATTGCATTTATTAAAAAAATAGTATATTACCCACAGCTCAGTGTTAGCCAAGACCAATGTACTGAAATGAGTGCAGAAAGGGCTGTTAAAACCAGAAAGAAACAACTTGCAACTAGAGAAATGTACACATGAATTTGCAGTTCTTGGCCCAAATTTCTATAAAAATGCTTACGTGCATTTTTGCTTGCTTACATGGACCTCTTTGGGAGTTCCAACATGTGGTAACAGTCCACACTTCTGTCAGGATATGAGGCTTACTTCTTCCTCCCTCTCCCTTGCAGACAGGCAGGGCCAATTCTACACAGCACCTTCCGAGGTGTGAACTCCCTCAGTCTATCTGCTCTATGTAATGGTGACTCTTTAGAATTATGACTGTGTTTGTGGTCACAATTTTCTTCTAAGTCAGAAAGGACAAGTTAACTTAGGCACAGAGTTAGGTATAGTTGTGCACTGGATAGAACACAGTCATGACAAAGCCTGTTGTACACAGACACAGAGTCACTGCACCTTCCAGTTACGTAACAGTGACAGCTTATTTACCATTACTCCCTGCATCGATGCTGAAAAAGAACAATTTCACCACCTGTTGCCATGGATGATTTTTAAGTTACTGTCACAAAGCACAAAACCAAAGGGTCCTAAATGCCTAGGAACAAGGAGGCCTGGATTGTGTCCCCTGTCTCACAGCTACGCCAAAACACTTGCCTTGACTTGTCACCTTGACTTCTATGTCTCACTTTCAAAATGAGGATAGTGACATAACCACTTCCTGAGCGGTGACACTCAGACTTCAAAACACTCCAGTTTATCACTGATGACATAACATTATGGAAATACAGCATAACATTAAGGAAAGACTGGACCTGGCACTTAGTGTCATGCTCTTAGTTAACACAGCGGTATTCAGTCATTGGTTGGACTTGATCATCTCAGAGGTCTTTTTCAACCTAACTGATTCCATGATTTTGTGATTATATTATCAGAGAGCAGTAAGGACAGCATGTACAGTTGTCAGAGTCAGAAGTGACCGATAAGCTAGTTAGACCACCTTCTTTTAAGGTTTGACAGAAGATTTTAGGGCATAGCCACTTAAAATGCTGAAAAAATTTTCTAATTGCTAATATGCCTGAATCTTGCCACCTATCCCTATGGCCAGCACTTGGCCTCTAGGAGGGATTTAGTGATAGCACTGCTTGTTTGAGTCTAAGAGCTTTGTTTATAACAAAAATAGTTGCTTATTTAAGCAAGGTGTTTTCCTCTTCTCTCATTAAAAGTGAATCAACCTGCAGCATCAGCACTTTCTCTGACAGCAAATTAAAGTTCTCTAAGTAAGACTGTAAGGATGGGGTAATTGTGTTGTCCTGTGTAAGAGGCTGCGAGACAGCAGCAGTCTGTGCAATGCCGAGGGAGGACAGGGAGCTGAGCTGGAGAGAGAGAAGCAGCTATGTGTCTCCCTGACCCTCTCCAAGGTGACACTCTTGGTTACTGTCGCTACAGGAGATGGTGTCCAGTTGGGATTATCTTCACTGTCATCCTTATGCAACATAAAGCTGTTAAGAGCCAAGAAAATTGCTGCAAAATAAATGTAAAAGAGGCTGAGACCTGAAAAACATCACACAGTGTCGATATGGGAGCTTCTATATTCCTCACAAAGGCATGCAACTCCTAAAGCTAAGTAAGGTGATTGCAGATAACAAGCAGTCAGGAAGCTTTCTGCAGGCAGCTCTGCAAACACATCTTGGTTCAAATACAGAGTCCATCCACCAACCCCACACAAGGCATAGGCACCCTTCTTTCATATAGCATGGATCTTAGAAATGAAGCAGTCACTCACCATTTCAGAGCCGCATCCTCACACAGTCCAGACATTCTGATCCTGTGCAGAAGTCTTGGAGCTTTCCTCTCTTTGCCCACCACTGCCAGCCCACCTCAGGACATGGCCAGTACTCCCTCCAGCAATCTAACCACCGTGCAGCACCCCATGCCCCCACCTACCCCAGGCCATCACACCTTAGCCCAGGCAGCCCAACCCAGCCTCCCATCCAGCACATCCCATCAGCAAAAGAGACTTCACTCCAGAAATCTGCTGCAGCTTAGAAATTCGAGGGCCCTATTACACCAGGGCATTTTTCTGAACAACTCACGCATACAGCATGATCTTCTTTTCCTTTGGGTTTTTTTCCTTCCTCTCTGTATGAGACATTTCCTTATAAACCCACAAACATTTCCCAAACAATTACTACCATATTTTTAAGCCAAACCAGTTTTCAGTTCTCTTGTCTCCCTAAACATACAGCGACCTTTATCTACCTAATATATGCACATTAAATAACTACTTTGAAAACTGCTCCAAACTCCATTGCTTCAAGACAGGTCATGCAATTTGTGCAAAACCTAATGCAACAACTAACTTTATCAGACTTACATTTCAGAAACTCAGATTCACAAGTTGCCAGAGCCACACCAGGACAACTTAATGCCAACTATAAAAGTTAGCTAAACAACCATGTTCTGAGTCTGAAGTGTAGAATACATTTAAAATCATGAAGGCATCTCATTCTGCGAGCTTCTCTGAGTTTGCATTAAGGAAACTACATTTACGCACACATACACATATATAAATAAGTGCTGAATATATTGCCTTAACATTGGATACTTAAGGCAAAACAATATCTTGAACTACTACAAAAAATAGATCAACAGACGAATGAACCTGGAACAAAGGACAGGTGCCCACAGCTAATAAAATACAGATCTTAAGCAAATATTGTGAAAGGCCCTTTGTGTAGCTTCTGTATTTTAGCGTTTACTCTTTAAATTGCCTATAAGGCCAAGAGGGACAAGTGGCAGGCTATATTTAAGAAGCATGATTTATCCCCCCTTTAATTTTTAATTTCCCAGTAAAAGTGTCAGTGTTATTGCTAGAAATTCACTTGCTCAGGGGCATTTTTATAGTCTCCAGCTTTGCATGAATTCTCCCTAAAGATCTCAAGTTCCCCTGATGCTCATCTAGTAAACATCTGACTAAACTGCCTATTAGACAATAATGCCCTCCAGCAAGAGAGGAAAACATGGCTCTGTTCCTCTGCCATCTTCTCCCTCCACCCTCCCCAGTCCCCGACACAGTACACACAAGACTGCAACAGCTGCCTGTTTTGGGGGGAAGAGGTGACACAGGGTGAAGTCTGCTTAAACGGGAATTTCACAACTGTTTCCTAATGTTCCAGGCTACTGTTTTATCTTCCCGTCTGCCTAGTAAGCACAACTCAGACCACTGCAGGGTTAACCATTTAGCTCCCATAGCCCAACACACGCTCTACAAACCGGAAAATTCAAAGCCCTCTAAAAGGGGACTGGAGATGGCACAGCAAGAGACAAATATCAAACATGCCCCAAAACCACAGAAACCAACCCCGCATTCCCAGCATTAAATGTTCTCTAGCAAACCCAGCCTCACACAGATAAAGGATTCCTGCTGGCCTCTCATCTGCCAGGGCTTATGTATCAGCACAGGAACCCAGCAGGAAAGAGTCAGTAGGTCTCTCCCCATCTTTTACCCTCCTGCAAAAATAATACTTTTCCAATGGACTATTTTCAAGAGGAGGGAGAACCCCTGGAGAAGTGAGGACAACAGCAATGAGTTTTCCTCAGCTCTGTATCTGTGGATGGGGATTTACCTGCCAGCCATTCAAGCATTTGCATCCCAAACCACACTTACCATCACCATTCCTGAGTAACCCGGTGTTGGGTGCATTCCCTCTCTGCAGACAGGCACTTTCCTTCCCCTTCCTGAGAGAACTGCTCCCCCCTGTTGAAGCTTCAAACCCAAAGCTTCAGAATTCAGAATTTTTTTTTTCTCTGCCCTACCTTGCTGGAGACCATCCAGGATTTACAGTTCTGGGGCTGAATTCTTCTCTCTAAAGTAATAGCAATAAGGGTAAAGGAGCATGGCTCACAAAAATGAGCTCAGAATCTAGCCACTTGCTTTCTGTGCCCTGGATCAGCCAGGGACTTGAGTGCTGCACAGAGAGCCGCTTTGCTCAAGGGAAAGAAAAGAGTGTGCTTCATGCAGCAGGAGCATCTCTGGCTGGTAGTCTCCAAAACAAACAGCGCTGGGAATGAAAGAACCATGCCCTTTACACTGCTCTTGCAGTACACATTTGCCATAATCTTCCCAACACACACTTCCACTAAGCTTCACAAAAAGAAAAGCACTTAAGGACATTTCAAATTTAAAAAAGCAATATGCATATGCATTACAGTGCAGCAATGTGGAACAGAACTGGCAGTGAAACAGACTTACTGGATCAGTTATTTTATATCTGATTTCAATTATTCTACTATGCAAGGAGGTGAAGGTCACAAACAATTTAGTGGCAGGGTTGCAGATCACTCCCAGGTGACTGACAACTAAGCCCTCCTCCCCTCCAGCCCTGGCCTATCTTTTAACTACCAAAGAGCACAAGAGTCTCTTATCAGCAAGTGACAGATGCAAGGGGGTCTCAAGAATGGAAAAATAAAGAAAAAAAGAGGGCCCCCAGGTTCTGAAAAGGACGAGAGGTTGCTGGGGATACCACTTTTCACTATCTACTATAGTTATTTTTCATTAGATTACACAGACCAAACATACTTGGCTATTAAGCAGAAAGGCACCAAGGGACCCAAAAAAGACAAATTAATTCCTAATTTATAAACAGCAAATGCAATAACCATAATGGGAAATCAGCATATTGCTCATGTGCTAAATGATCATTTCATAGACAAAACTGGGAATAAATCCAGGAATAAAGAATAAAAGCAGAAGGGATGTGGTTGTAGTGCTGGAGGTCTAATCCACAAAGGAATATTATGGAGAGCACTATTAATTCATTTGCCTGCAGGAATAACACTATCACTAGAAAACAGAGTATTTAGACTTACTGTATATCAGGGGTAATCCAGGCCAAAGGTTTTCACAATCTTAATATCCACAAGAATTTTGTATGTATGTACGTATGCTTGAGTGCATAACATTTTTAACCTCCCATAGTATCTTGTTTCTCTAGTCCTCCACTCTCTCATACCTCTACTGGTGAATCAGACTCTTGTTTTCAGCCTTCTGTTATTCCATGCTGCCTTTCCTGCACAGATCTACTACAATACTGAGTGCTGAGCTATGTTGAACTTCTCACCCGTGGTCTAACTTAGAAATGACTGCCAGGTAAGACCTGGGAAAAACAGTTAGCTCCTACAGGACTGAATTCTGAAAGTTGTGACTGAAATGAGAAAGAGCTCAGGGCTAAGGAAACAGGAACTGCAGCAATCTGACTTCTGTCAGTCAGGGAAAGGCAGTCACACAGTAAGGAGTATGGAGGAGTACCAGCCCAACACAGAGCCCTGAGGGATCCCACTAGTGTACCGATCTGCCTTTGAGTTCTTGACTGCAACCCTTTGGGTGCAGTCATCCAGCCAGTTCCTTATCCATTGAATAGTCCATCCATCAAATCTATATTTGCTGCTTCAATCACTAAAAAACTTCTATAGATAAAACAAGAAGAAAAGGCAATCAAAAATTGTACAAACCCCTGATTAATATCGCACATTTGAAAATAATTTAGAACTGGCATAACCCAGCAGGCAAGATTCATTTGGGTCACATCTGCAATAATCTCACCTTCTCCTCTTTCTTTGAAAGACATTAAAACTACAGTGTTACAAAGCACCAAGGGGAATCCACCTGGGTATCAACACTATCTCTTGCTCTCTTCTCTTTAGGTCCTCTCAATAGCCCTTAATCCCCCATCCAGGATCCACAACCTGTCCTCAGATCACAGCTCCAGCAGTGCTGAATGCAATTACTGTAATTGATGTGCTGCTTTTGTTAAAACCACAGTATCAATAAACGGGAGTAAAACAAGCTGCTATGGAAGATGCAGGGAATTTATTAGAATGAATGCATGCAGTGGCTGGCATAATAACTGTTGATGGCCAATTCATAAATCACAGCTGGATTCTTTGGGAGACTTGTAACTCCCAGACGGCTTTTCTCATAAAATTACAACAGCATGAGGAAACAAATGACAGACTGCTGTTAAAACCAGTGAAAAACCTTTGCTTTGCCAGTCGCAGCCTCAAAAGCTAACAAAAATCCATAAGCCTAAGTTACCAGGCTCAGAATCAGCTAAAAAGCCATCAGAAAGTGTCAGACAACAAGCTCTTTCACCTTCTTTTCCAGATGAGCAGGAAGTCACACCTCAGACACATTCCCTGACCTCTCAAGGCCTGAAGTTTTGAAGGAATCAAGTGACCCAAAAAGCAATCCAGTTCCTATCAAATGTCACCCAGCACTTCAGAAGCACTCAGTCTATGCCACAATACCACACACCTCACCAGCACATTGAGACTGCTGCATCCAGTGCAGCAACCCAGGGCTGCTAAGGGAGTTATCATCGCACTTGGCAGCCCTTTCAGTCCTGGTATCAATGTAACTGCATGCAGGCTGTGGCAAATGACCCAAAAGCACAGCCAGCCAAGCAAATGTCAACCTGCTTTCGAGGTGGCAGGCCCACCCAGAAGCAAGTCTGCATCATCTTCTCCTATGGCAACCCTGTGGCACAGCCAGCAGAGTCCTTGCAGTAGCTCACAGAAAAGCCACACTGTTTCAGCTGCCCCACATTCTCCCCAGGGTAGCCACAATGGTCTTGCCACTTGCCTCTGTCCCCAGCACACTCTAAAATGGAAACATCAGGGTAGTGATGTCCTTGCCTATTGACTCTGGCTTTCACAAACCACTAGGATGTGCAAGGTCCCAGACTACAAGAAGCTGGTAACCAACTATCTCGTGTCAATCACATGGATGAACTGGCAAACTAAGGCATCAATTTGGGCTCCTGTCTCAATCCCTGAAATCCTTACCTGTTCTGAATCCCCTTCCTCCCATATCTTTATCTGTTGTGCCTAATCTATGTCTGTGATGATGAGAGGGTAAGAAGGAAGCCAGAAGGAGTCTCAGAGATAACAACTACTCCATGTCAATTTATAATGGCAATAAATGTGTTTTATATTTACAATGATTTATTAATGTGCTTATAAACACATACACTGGCCCGAGGCATTCCACTGTATTAGAAGTTGCTGCTGCTTGCAGCTGGGGATGATAACTAGCATCGCCTATGCAACAGACCTCTTGTTATGCAGGTCACTCTTTAGGAGACTACACTGCTTTAGGACCAGGCCCATGCACTGCAGCCTCACAAGCTCTAACTGCTACATGCCACTTCAAATCCTTCTCCTCTCCCATGGGTACTGCCAGAAATGTCTGTAGGTTCCTGCTGCAGGTTGAGGCTATCATGACCAAATCTCCTTTTGATTTGTATTCACAAGCCAGTCTCTTTCTTGGGGGGGTTCTCACAAATCACCATTCCGGTTGGCTGGCTCCATGAGGGCCAGACAAGTATTTCTAACTGTGCAGCACTGTACACTGTACCACAAAATACTTGCTTACCCAGCAAGACATGAGCTCACTCAGGGCTGCTTGTTTCTCCAGCATGTGTTACAACATCAGTACTATTTTGGCACTTAAACTGCATCTTTAATTGAGGAACATCAGAAGGCTTTTTAGCACCAGCTTTATCTTCACTTTCCTTTCTTCATGTGAAGACATAATTCACATAAATCAAAAAAAAAAGTAAGTTACAAGATAGGAATGAGAAAGTTTCTTCAGTTGTTCCACAGTCAGGATGGACTAGATTATCCCTTATAGATCTCACAGCCAAGAAGGATGCATAGGTCAAGGTGCATACCTGAAGATTTCACAGCACTTAAACTGCATAAGCTTAATCCAGTTTTTTAAACCATTATCCATGAAACTGAGGCACAACAATGACAGCTCACTTGGTTAAGGTCCTACAATTATTTAGTGTCAGAAGCATTTAGTTTGCAAACACCCCAAGGAAGATAGGTAACACCATTGTTGCCTTTGCTGTTACAAACAAAAAATGCCAATTAATAATAAAAAGGTCAGAAATACATACTAACTGCTGTAATTCCTATTTAATAGATAAGCGATGAGACCATACATCTCTCACCACATGCCTTATACAAAGGCCTTTTGTAATTTTGGGGATATTTAAAATCATTTTTATTTGAAGATCCAAGGTACATAGGCCATTTTACCAAGAGATTTACACTTTCCATTAAGGCAAGAGCAATAGGCAACAGTCACAACAGAAATATCACGAAAAAAGGACAGAGTAGATCATGAAGTATGTTTACTGACGGGGTCAAAAAAAGTGTTGACACCACAGGCTCCCTCCCAGGTGGGGTTAGTACCTGACAACATTCGCACATTGAGCACACAAAGTACTCACTCTCCTGACTTACAGTGTGTAACTCTGATCAAAAAACTGGGGCTCCAGAAGCAGTGGCTATAGATGCTGTGTGTATCATACAGCCCTGAAGAGGCAATGAGTACTCACTCAATAATAAATAACTGTAATAGATTTGATCAGGCTTGAAAGTGTTCGCTCTTTTAAAACTATCCCCATTTAACTTGAACTCTAATCCCTCTGGTTTGTTTTTCCCTTTCCTTCCATGATCCTTGCTTTGATGTCAAAAGTGAAGGAATAAGACCTTCCAGTACCACTGCCATCAAGGTAATAGATGTGATAGACTCAGGCTTACCACTGACTAGGTTATTGATTAAAATCTGTCAGAAGATGCTTTGGAAAGGCTGCAAGAGGCTTCAGATGGAAGGGGTGGGGGGAAGAAAGAGAGAAAAAGTGAAACGTATTTAACTCCCAGAAGTGTATTTCAAATGACTGAAGGTCAATTATCCCAGCAATTTACAGCCAGTCTCAACAATTTGGCTTGATTAGAGAGTATAATACAATAGGGGAGTCTCCTCACTCAGCCTCCCCACCTTCCCTTCTTTAGCTGCAAGGTTTTAGTGTCAGAAACAGCAGAAAATGCAGTTTATTCTACATTCTAGAATAAAGCAGCAAAGAAGCATTTGTCAGTGGATCTTGGCAAGTGCAGACTAGCAAACGTATGCTAACTAGCAAACATTGCAGAAAGGTTTAAAAGCTTGAAAGACTGGGTTGGTTACAAATCAGGAAACAGAATATGCAACCCTTAATCATCACAAAGGCCAATTGACTGGTGGGGATTATCAACTATTGGAGGAAAATACACAGCGATTTGGTAGTTGGAAAGTAGCTTTGTACAGAAAAATTGATAACTTTTCACAATCCGTTTTTGTCTCACCCTCTCCCTTTCACCTTCTGCACTGGCACACCAGAGCCATGATGTCTTTTCTCCAGGCCACATCACCTTTGTCAGAAAGCAGAGCTTTGTTGCTTTTCCATTCCCACCACACTGAGCCACACACCCTGTCTGATACCATCTCAGCCATCAGTATCAGATCTTTTCCAATTTTTACAACTGACTGTTTTAACTACTCTAAAGGCAGGTAGTAACAGTGGGTAAGACATTCTGGATGGATTCAAGTTATTCTCACCAGCAGCCAGATACACTGAAAGACTGCGAGCTGGTATATTATTTGTAACCAAGGTCCCTCTAACTAGGTTGGTACCTTTGTGCTGCCCAAGGAAAGCTTTCTCACACACCTATGTTAACTTTAAAAAAGTCAAAATATACCTACCTTTTGAGTGCTTTGTTTACTGATTACTGCAAAATGCACACACAATGTCTTTCAAACTGATAGGATTATAAACCTGTTAGGTTGTACCTCTGCCTGCCCTTGTGTTAACAGGGGTCATGACTATTTTCTGCTCATTATTTCCTCTCATAGGTTATCAACTGCTCACTTCCTTGGTTCTCAGAGCAAACAAGAACTACAAAGTCTTTCTCACCCACAGCACACCAATGTTTGATTTCAAATTGTTTCAAGCTTCCATTCCCTCAAATGCACAAAGCTGTCTTCCTCCCCCAGGGGAGCAGAAGGGTTAAAAGCCCACCCTCATTCTCCAGGATGAAGGCCATTCAGCCATGACCCTGGATGAGTGGCAAACACACAGGAAGTAGATTATCAATAACTCTTTTTTCTACCTTCTTTCACCCTCTCTCTATACAACGTCAATGAGCTGGAAAATGAAAGGAATAATGCAGGCTTAAGAGGCCAATAATTAGGTCACAGCTGATCTCTGCTCCGATCAGCTGACAGCTGGTGCCTATCCTGCCTGAGCGAGCAAGGAGGACTCACAAGTTTAGGCCAGCCTCCTCTTCTCTCTCCACTCTATCTCTTTGTTCCCAGACCCTTGAAAAGCAAAAAATCAACCACCATAATGCAAATGTACTAGGTTTCCACCCACTGGAGTTCACAGGGATAAATTACTTTGCTTGCTTTTGTCCTAAATTACTTTAAATCCTCTTTTCCTGCCGCCTCACCACCGTCTGAGAGCAGCACCATAGCCCTAGTTACTGCTCCTGTGCTGTCCCCTTCCTCCCCCAACTCCATTCTGCCCATCCCCAAACATAATCTCAATGTTTGCTTGTTTTAGCTTCCGTAATCCAGTTGTCTTGCAAATCTCCTCACCATAATCCTGCTTTTGTCTGTCAATACAATTTGTTTGCTGTGGGGAAGAAGGGAGGTGAAATGTTTCTTGGAACAGAGAAAGCTTTTGATGCTGTATTTCAATGCTCTACCCACTTTCAAACACACCCTGAGAGATCTCGCACTGCTGTCCACTCAGCATCTGAGAGAGGGGTCACAGCCCCCAAGACGAAGAGTTTGCTGGGTCAAATCAGCAGCTACTGCAGAATTAGTAGCACAGTAGCAAGGATATGTTGTTGTATGTACCTGCACACACTGAAAGGAGAGCGGGCAAAAAAAGCAAAGCAGAGAAGAAGAAAGAAGCTTCACTCTCCCTTGTCAAAGAGTTTGCACTGTCAATTCTACCTGGGCAATGAAGGAGTAAAAGCTGTGAAGTGGGGCACTACTGTAGGTAGTGGCACACAAGGGATGAAACAACAAAGCCTGTATCACTTGCACACTACTGCAATGGTGATGGGCAGACAGACAAACCAGTAATTGATTGATAGAAGCTGTGGCAATTTTGTGTGTTTGCATGAAAAAAGAATCAGTTTAATCAGACTAATTCCTTCCAGTCAAAACACAACATGGGCTCCAGAACTCACAGCAAAACTCTGCTGCTCCAGCCAAGTTTCACACCAGAACAAAGCAGCTAAGAATTTCACCCAATTTGGATGCAAAACTGAGTCAGGCCAAATGCCCAGAAAACACTTCTGAATTGAGAAAACAATCAGCTGAAAAAGAACAACAAATCGTGAAACTAAGAGATGATCATATGATTTTGGGTTTGTTTGCAAACATTTCAAAGAGAGATACGGTACCTGAGAAGCTGCTCCTCAGGATGGCTGAAGTGGATAGGAAGAGAGGGGAATGCATGTCATTCCAAGAGTGAAAGAAACCACAAGCAACGCTTTCAAGAGATTAAGAAAAGTATCATTAACACCCCTTTCCTCATGTCAGTTGTCTACCTCAGGTCGCCTACCAGAAAAGAAAGTATTAAAGCACTGCACCCAGAATATCCCTCCCCCAGGGGAAGTTTGGCACAAGTTCTTTGCAGAGAAAAGGGATTTTTGGATTTACACTGAGCTAAGCTTCAGACTCAAGCACTTGGGATGCTCAAAGCATATTCAGATCAAGTTGCAGACGCTGTTCATCACACTCCCCATTGCAGGCCTTACTCTACAAAATGCTTTTGTTCTCTTTTTTCCTGCAAAGTGCATCATCTGGAAGAGTACATTCTGTGTAGCACCATTCAAGGTAGTTTTCACTACCATCTATGTAACATTTGGATTTCAGTCTGTAAGGTTTGCTTGGAATATTAAGGTTTAAGTCAATTAAGTACAGAATTCAACTTACTGGAGATTTTAAGAAGAAATGCTCAGAACCCAAAGATCAAATAAACCATCAAAGACCAGCTAGCAGTGTTAAAAAATTTCTGCATCTTTAACACAACATGGAGGAGAGTCCCAGACTAAATGCTGCTGATGCAATAAAAATTTAGAAAGGGCAGTAAAGACTCTGGGAAAGGTATCTTATGAAGATATTTATAAACTCATAGTGGCACAGTACAAGACTGTATTCATTCTATGGGATGAGCCAAAACCAAGGCTGCATAACCAGGGCTTTCACAAAGGGGCTGGGACTTTGAAAAAGGAATTATGTGCAGAGCTTGAGACAGCAGCTGGAACACTAAGCAATTCCAGTAAAGCAGGAGTGGTCCCTTCCTATACTACTTCCAAGTACATCAGGAACCTATTATCCACCAGTTTATTCTAGAATATGTTGTGGTTTAGCTCCCTCAAAGAGCTCCTTCTTAAACTCCAGCTAAAGATTAATATATTCATTCATAACCTTCCCCACCAAGGCTTTCAGACGTAACTTTTATCAGAAACTTTATCCCACTTTCATCCACCTGTCCTCACCTACCCAGGGCCGAGTTCATGGCATTTATCATCTCACAGCAGTGTATCACATTCCATTTAATTTCTGAGCAGTCATCATCTAAAGATATGCAGCTTGATGTTGTGTGTCTTGAATCAAATGGAGTATTTCCAGACAAGTCACAATATTTCACACCTACTTCAAAATCTGGTATAGATTCTTCCACCTCCTGTGGCAGGTTGGACAGTATTATTATGCCCATTGCAGATCTGCAGAAGCTTGCATCACAGTACCGGAAAGTGGCTCTTCCTCTCTAGCTGCAGCAGAACTGGTAACCAGATGATAAGTAACTACATGATCCTGGTTAGCTGTTTTTATTGCCACCTACACTACTCTGTCTATACTTGGGCATGTATACCAAAACTCCTTTGACTCTTGCAGTTTTAAACACTGTCTTTTAGAAGGAACTTTTCCTCAAAGGTAATGTGCTTGAATGGCAAAAAAATACCAACCCCTCTGGACCAGGGGAGATGAATCACCAACGCCCAATGTTCCACACATTCAGAGCAGCCTTGTCATCTCATTTAGACAATTGGTGTGCAGAGGCAACAGTGCCATGAAAAACCACTTGCTGAAGCCAGGGCTACCTGTCATGGATAGCATGTATATTATACTGCAGGAAACCAGGATTGAGTGGCTTGTTTTTAAAAGAGAACCACTCTTAATCTAATATTTATTTAGTATTTATGTTCCTGATTTACTGAGATGCATCTGTCCTGTTTCTGTAGGACGGAGTTAATTCTTGCAGTAGTCTTGAGGTGGTGGAGCCCAGAACCACGTGGTCGTGGCTAGGAAGTTATTCTATACCACCTCACATCAATTGCTGGGGTGGAGGTAAGGGACTCTCCTTTCTGAGAGGAAGAGTGTGGTTTTCAAGTCAACAAAGTGTGGCATTAGGGAACCCATCTGCCATTGTTCATTGTCTGAGTTCAATGAGTAATTTTGCATGTGAATCACCCTCTTTTTCTGTATACTTTTGTTATTAATATTGTTTCTATTACTGCTAGTTTTCTTATTTCACTACTGTTTACAGAGATTTTTCTTATCTCAACCTGTGATCGCTGCCTTTTGTGCCTCCCCTTCCGAGGGGAAGGGGAGCAGTTCGTGGTCTTTTTAATGAGAGTACTAAACCAGGGAATACGGTTCCTAAAGTAAACCTGCACAACCAGCCTCCTCCCTCCTCACACTTTACAACTGTAAATGTAATACCCATCACCTGGGATTCCAAAAGAAGAAATGTGTCCAGTTTTGAAGTTTGAGGAAGCTCAGCTTCTCTCCTTCACATCTTCTCCCATGACACCCACATCTCCCTTACATTTTCCCATAGCAGAAGCTTGGGTGTTTTGGAGGTTCTGGCATAATTCCCCCCATAGAGTCAGAAGCAAAATCAAAGGAAAGCCATGAGACAGTGAACATTTTGAGGAACTTGCCATTCCCTCCCTTCCACCCAAAAAGAAGGAGCATGGTGACGTTTGAATGGAGGATCATTCTGCAAGTGCTTGATGAGGACTTTTCAGCTCCTAGAGCCCAGGTACACACAACTGAACTGTAGCTGTGAATAGCATGTTCTGCTCAACGTAACACAGACACTGAGCAAAAAGAATAACATGTACTTTTGCAACTCCTTCTACTCTGGTGTAGAATGTGAGGCATTTTGAAATAGATGTAAAGCTTTGATATCACTGAATACAACCTTTTCCATCTGCTTTGAGAGGCAGTAGATCAATATGCAAGAGTTCAGAGCATGGCAGAGAAGGGTTTTGCACAGAGTCCAGAATGTGTGCAGAGAACCACTGAGAAAGGGAGTTGACAAAGATGCAGAAATGACCAGGACAGAAAAGCAAATAATTACTATTAAAAATGTGGTGACATTTAATTCAAAAGGCTCCATTTTACATCCAGGCTGAAAGCAAGTATCTGAAGACTTCCTGCCTCCAATACCTTATCAGATGTCGTACATGGATGTTGGCTTCACCTTGACTTTTAGTAGATGCCATTTGCAAGACTCAGTAACAGCAGATCCCTCAACTCTGAAACATCAAAATCTATGATCAGAACAGAGTTTGACCTTAGGTTAACCAAATTCCAAGAGGCGCATCAGGATTTGTTGTAACAATCCACATGCCAAAGTTTACTTGTGTGACTGTTTTACAACTGCTGACACCTTTCACTAAAACAATCCCCAGTGAATCAGTGTACCTCGTGAGCTTTCAGTTCAGAAGACACAATGCTGAAATCCTGTAAAGGCATCAGCAGAAGCTGCCTCAGGTTCAGTGCTGCATCAAACTGGATATAACTTGCTCTGCAATCCACTTAACCGGGACATGCTTCCTCAAAGAAGTATGTTTACCTACCGGATTCCATAAGGAATTGATATAAGCCAGCAATACTTAATGGCAATAACTACTGTTTAGCAGAGACATTAATTCTGCTCACTAGGGACAAAATGCTTCTGTTAAGGAAATTTTGCTAAGACCTGCCAATGCACAGTGTTTGCTCAAGACCTCGGCAGGCTTACATAAGTTAAGAATCTTCCTAATTGGGACAAACAGTTGCTCCAGGTGCAACATTCAAGTTGTGCTAAGACTATACAACTTACATTAAAGTAGACAAGGATCTCAGGTGGCCCACAGCTGCCAAGCAGCTCTCAGAAATGAACTCTAGTATAATCTTGACACTATTAGTGCCTCTTCTACTTCCCTGAAAAGCTCAGACATTGCCTCCAAAAGGAGGAACCTAAGTTTTTGTTGTCCTGTATTTAATTTCTGCTCCCTTTTGAGACAGAAGAGTTTCTGAAAAGGTTTCAGTAAGTGTATTACAATAATAATGCCATCAGTATGGCTGGGAGTTTTTTTTCTTTCTGCAGAACTGTGAAGCTGAGCATGTACCCCAAATTCTCTACCAAGCAATTGATGGTGGAGAATCTGTCACCCAGCTGGAAGGCTCTCAGCGGAAACAGAAATGAGGATCTGGACTATGATGCCCTATCTTATGAATCCCAAGCGGAGCACAGCGGAAATACAAGTGTAATTAGGAGACCTTCAATATACCCAAGAAAGTAGGTTTGGGTGTGGAGGAACATTAACAAGCCAGGACACAGCTAGCTCAGATCCAAATACAGTGTTCCACTGTTTGCTTTTCCACTGTGTTTTCTGCACTAATTCACAACCCATGTAACATAAAGACAAGCTTCTGTATGCTTCATTTATTGACAGTAATTAATTTCAGCCTCTCCCCACATTCACATACACGTTCATTTTATCTGACAAGCAAGTCATGAAAAAAAGTCCATTCTCACAAAAAGAATACAGGGCAGCTATCAGAGGTTGCCTTTCTTCTTGGCAAAGAAAATCTAATTGGTGCATCTGCTGGGCCATGATGCCTTTCTCACCCTCTACTCTTCCCTTTGTGCTCCCTGCCCCAGCTCACATCTATTGGTTCTCCCCCTATACCAGAAAAAGGTTTTTAATAAGACACTTTCTTCCAGATGAAAAAGGAATAACTGGCTAGAGGAATGTCTGGGCACCTATCTCTCTGTCAAAACAGTGAATCCATTAACGATCATGAGGAAGGGAATAAATGCTTTAAGAGGCTTAGCAAATCACTCAGAGAAGCACAGACTCTACCCTCCTGCTCACTGATAGTTTAACCCACAGCAGCAGTGCCAGAAGATTAAAAACAAAAAATAAAAGGAAATACCAGGTAATTGATCCCACTTCAAAATACCTTTCTTATTAGAAAGAAGAATATTTTTTCTCTGAAAGCCACTTTTTGCTCACTTGCTCTCATGCCTTGTGCAAGCTGCCTCTCTGTTATTATTGTATACCTGTATTATTTATGGTCTGTTCTCTAAGTCAGTATTCTTTTATAAAATTCAGTAACTGTATTTTTAATTTTCCAGTATGTCTCTAATGAGGTGGACAAGTGAAGTAACCATAGTTCAAAACACCAGTGATGCTGACAGAAGATCACAGAAGTCAGCAGTTGAAGTCCAAACAATGCTACTAACACCGCTGAAGTCACCATTACCTGATCAAAGCTCATCTTCACAAAAAAAGCCAAAGTGGAACTTGTCTATAATATACATTTGGCAAGAAAAACAAACAAACAAAAAGATATATTTTAAAAACTGTTAACCCAATTTTCACTATATCAAGCACTTTTGTTCCATGTAAAAAAATACAGGCCTGAAAAGTCCCAAGAAGACACAATGATTTCTTGTCAGCAGATGAGAACCCCAACTAAAAAAAAAAATCAACAAATATTTTAACTTGCAATGTTCACAGAGAGCAACAAAACACCAGCTTATTAACATATACTTTTGGCTGCCATTCCAAATGAGTGAGGAAAGAGACATGCACATGAAGAAGAGTGTCAAGTTCCAAATTCACTGTACTGACAAAAAAAAATCCCAGGAACTGCATCTATTCCCCATCACCTATCTACTATAGTTTGCCCATGTCCCCTTCTGTTGGGGGAGGACATGGTATTGCTTAGATTGTTTTTAGAGACACAATTTTTCACTTGCTTGACCTTTATATACCAGCAATTCTATGCCTTTTCTACTCTTTGGTGACCTTTTGAAGTTTCGCTGCCACCTTGCAAGACTAAAGCCTTATCTCCCCCTCCACTAGCCACATCCAGATTTCTTCTCACACTAAACAATGTGCCCAGCTGCAACAGCAAACAGCTATGTCTATGTCAATCTAACTACTCTTCTTAAAACATCTGAAAAACAATTAATTCAGCTGAAGAGTTACTACTATCATCAAACAGATAAGGAAACCAAGCACAGTGCCTTCAATCAAATCCTCCCATTTATTGCTTACTTTAGATGCTTTGTTTTAGAGCTGTTCAATATACAGCAGCTGGGACTCAATTTTCACAGCATTCACAATGTATTAAAAAGAAGAATTAAAGCCATGCAGGAATCAAAAATCAAGCCCAAACTTAATATCCAAAGTCACATACTACTTCTCATCTGAGGCCTGACAGCAAGTCTGTGGAGAAACTAGGAACAAAGTTCAAGAGTGCTGCAGTCATTATTGACTTATCTACCAAAAACATCCATTTTCTTGAGGCTGACACAATTTCCTGCACTTTACCCAACATTTTTAATTAACACGTCAACGTCTATGGGATTTAACCTGTAGAAATGACATTGTAGGTGTGAACAACTTCTCCAACTCATATTTATGAAGAAGCAGAATTCATCAGTCAAGGGTTTAAGATATCTATCTTCTCATAAGTGCAGCAGTAGGGAAGGGAGAATCAGAACATAAGAAGCTGTTCAGCCAAAAAAAAACGGAGCGTACAGATTAAACATGTCCAGCTGAGCCACACACATAGAAATACAATGCCAGTTGTGTAGCACATAACAGTTGAGAAAATTTATGCCCCTTTTCTTGGGGTCATCAAACAGAATAGCTGACCCATGTGCACTCACCTGCCCTTTTCCTGCTGCAAGATGCACAAGATGAAAATGTTTTTAGCTGATCAGTTTTTTAGCTCCACAGTCCAGTTCTAAGGAAAACGTACTCCTTGTCTGTAGAGCAAATGGTGATAATTCAAGGGCTAAAGGCAGGAGCTGACTTAAGATAGAATTCCCTGACTCCCTCCAGGAAATACCCATCGAGAAAAGGCTGAACCATGATGACACAAAACTGCCACACTTTTCCCACTTAGTCAAATCAGACCATCAGTCGTGGACTCTCATGACTGAGTCTTCCCACCATCATTAAGTTTTCTATAGAACCGACTATATAGCAATAGCAGACCATGTTGGTAAGACATCTTAAGTGGCTGCTAGCATGGATTTATCTGAGGTATGCAGGATCAAAAGGTCACCTTTGCAATATAGAAGAGGAAAATGGCTACTGGATAAATGGCACAACAGCATATTTGATAGCTATTGCAAGAGCTCTTGAAAATTTCCTTGTCTCCCAGAAAGGAAACAATGGTCCCCCTTCCATCTTTTTTTTTTCTTTTTTCCACTTTTTCTCTGCCCTCCCACCCTATCTCAATTTCACCTTCTCTGCCCATTATTTATTTTCTCCATCTGTCCCTCTCTCTCTCACCCTGTCTTATAAAGCAAATTGCCCTTGGTTTTGTCCTTTATTTACTTTCCAGCAAGCAAACAGCAGCAGTGGTGCCTGCTTTGCAGGCTGTGACTCCACTCGCTCACTTCATTTTCCTCCCAGCTCAGGCTCGGCAGTTCCGCCTCAGTGCTGCTCTCCCGAGACTCCCACAGCAAGGAGCAACCTCGGCTCTCACCTCTCAAGCCTCAGTGGGTTCAGGGAGAGCACAGAAGGGAGGCAAGCGGCCACTGGAAGGGGAGAAATATGTCATACCTACTGCAGTCAGTCATTTTGAAGGTTACAGCAGAGAATCCTCCCCTCTGCCTGCCAACTTGGAGCTGTCACTGGTGTTGCAGAGTGAAAGCCTCTGAGTGGAGGGAATGATGTGCAAGCCACTACTTCCTTAAAATAGGAGCAAGGGAATGAGTAATCTCAGCAAGGAATAAAAAAAAATAAGGTTACAGGAACAGTCACAGGCTCTCAGCCAGCACCATGCCAACAATAAGACATGGGAACAGCAGACCAACCACACACTAAATTTCTCACTTAAGTGCCTCATACCCCTATGATAAGAGAGAAGGCCCTGTCACCTCAGGTCTTCCCCCTCCCAGAGCCTTTATCCCATTATGGAGAAAAGAACTGAGCACTCTGGTTACTGAGATGCTCACACTGTACAGCCAATACACACCTGGCTGTGCCCATGGTGGCAGTCCATCCTCAGCCACCTTTCCTGTGTTCGACATTACCAAGACACACAGCTATAAGCCAGGCATTGCACAAACAACATATAAAGACAGCCCTTGTTGTTACAAAGAACATGTAATTGAAATAAAAAGCAGGACACTGCAGAAATACACAGAGAGGACAGTGCATACCAAACTGATGCATTTTCTGTAGAGTGGTTTGTTTTCCCTTCATTATTTCATTCTCATTATGGACAGTAATCAACTAGAATAATAATAAAACTCACTGGCAACATGATTACTTCCTCTACTCATAGATTTACCCTTAAAATGATCCTCCCTTGCAAATTGCTTACACTGCTCTCATCCATGTAGCATACCTACTGCTGTCAGGTACATCCCTACTCTCTCTGAGGCAATTTCTGATATTAATTTGTTATGTTCTGTCTTGGCTTCACTGACAACTGCTGATTTTCAATACATTTGTGGGAGGATGTGCAGGAAACAGTGTCAAGTATGTCTTAAGCTGAAGGTCAGAAACACAAGACACCCAAACAGAATCAGTGACTGCTACAAGTAACAGTACCCAAAGTGACCCGTCCACAGCTCCAAACCAATAAAAGAACCAGTGCTGGGATACATGAGCTCAGTCTCAGCAGCATCTTGACTGTTCATGCTGTCTCTGACACAATATAACAGGTTCTACACCCCAATGAAACCTTCACATCTCATGACTTCATCAACCTCAGAAGAATGTTTTGGAGGACACAAGGTGTGAGCTATAATCTAAATCTCAGTGATTTCAGACGCATGGGAGAACAAGTCCAGAATTGTTAACTCCCAAAACTATGACTATTTTCCAGCAAATTTCTGGCAGGAAGTAACTCAAACCATTCTCCTGAATCATCATCATCATCTCTTCTTAGAGGGCCCTACCCAGCTGCTGACCAAAAATGCATTGCTACTCAGCACAAATACCTGAAAAGTTCCCAACGGCAAACCGTATACTGGCTAAGTTCATACCCAGCACCAGTTTCAACTATTTAAGCAGTTCTGCTCCAGGCAAAACTTTGTTCACAAATTCAGCACTGGAATCACTTTATCCTAAGGAAATTAACACAAGATGAAAACATATGAAAAGGGGAGAGAAATAAGTGAATAAAACAGGGGCCACCAGAGCTTGCAAATTATCATGGACAAAGGACAGTCTCCAACAAGGAGTAATTCAACCATGTTGAACATCTTTTCTCCTAATCAGACAAGAACACTCTCTTTGGCTGGGGAGAAGGCACACAGCCAAAAGCAACTCACATATAGAAGGTTAAGACAGCAAACCAGTCAAAACAGCTGCAGGTATTTGAACATTTTTTGGCCAAGTTCATTACATACTATAGAAAGATGGTCTTCACAGAATTACAGTTCCTCTCCATCACTGTGAAACAGTGAATTCCCTTCACATACACCACAAACTTGTCAAAAAAGCGATCTCCAAAACACAAGTCTTGAGTGCTTTGCCTACGTTCTTACATATTGGTTAGGTAAGATCCCAAAACTAATGAATTCAGATTTTTTTAATTATTGAATTATTATTGTCAGTGGAGTGAAGATTTTGCTCCTAGAACCTTTAGAAGTTTCTTACTATCCTGTCTATTATCACCTCCCTAAACTCTGTGCAAGTTACTCCACCTTATTGTTTCATCTCTCTAT
Source organism: Dendrocincla tyrannina (assembly GCA_035047865.1). NCBI lineage: Eukaryota > Metazoa > Chordata > Aves > Passeriformes > Dendrocolaptidae > Dendrocincla > Dendrocincla tyrannina. The sequence continues at coordinate 42,077,557 of JAWWMP010000165.1, read as the reverse complement.
AACTGACATGAACTGTATTTCCTTCTCCTTGTGCTGTTTCATAACACTGACAAGGATCAGAAGAGCTTTATGGGACCCTAAGACATGAACAGAAAGGAAACACTCAGGGCTGTGTTGCACTGGCCGGAATACATATACAATTGAACTCAAAACATCAAGAAGAGTTAAAAATAAAGACTGACGTATGTTGACAGAGATGCAGATAATTGGATTTGCAGAACCTGTACTTGGCCCCTGGCAGATGCTAAATAAATTTTCATCAAGAATTCTCTAACATTTTCTCAATAATAAAAACAAAAGAATAGGGAAAATGTGTCATTTATCACACTTATGTGCCAAACCTGAGAGGACACATCAGGCTAGGCACAAGTCAAAGTGGACCAAAAAGATGGTCTTTTCTCCAGACAGCTTAGTCTCTCAGTAATGCTTTTGGGACATATAGCCTGTTTGTGATAAAAGGCACAAAAGTCTGATCAGTCTCCCTGAGACCCATAAAAAGTGGTAACAGGAGCCAACCTAAATCTTCCCACCACTAGAGAGAAAACAGGAAGTCAAAGGAGTTGAGCAGTTCCTGCCCATGGGGAGAAGGAAAAGAACGAAGAGACAGGGATGAGCCCTGGAAAAACAGCCTGTTTCTCTCACGGCTGCCAGACAGACTAGACCAGACAATAAGAAGCACAAGACTGCTGGTAAGGGCCACTGTTGTGGCAGTCTCCCCACATGCACTGAATTCTGCCCCAGCAGTGGCAGCTTGGCTTTCTCAGGCACTGCCAGGTGGCACAGAGCTGCTCTGCTGCCTCTCAGCACCCCATGTCCCACAGAGCTCTTACACTGGCCAAAGACTTGGTCCTACTCGACAGCCACAAATCCAAGAGCCCTTCAGGATACAGACAGCTCTACATACACAGTCACGAGTGTCACACTCACACAATCATTAAGTATGTGCCAATTAGATAATGCGATGTCAAAAGCAAGTGTTCATAGATGAGCAATATGAAGGATGAATAGGCTGAAGGCTCTGATTTATAGAAACATTAATAATGAGTTCGGTTTATTTTGCTTCTTGCTTAAATTTATCTTGAAAAACAAACAAATAGCAATACTTCTTTAGAGTACAACTCTTAACTTTCATGTTTCAAATTACAGACCCAAATTTTTCAAAGTCACCCCTGACACGTATTTACAGTTCTGTCTGCAAAACAGCTGAATAGCTTAGAAGGGACTTGTACTGTCAATTATCATGACACTTAGGAGGAACTACTTGTCTAGGCTGTACATGAAAACATCTGAATATTGACACAAAAATATTCAGTCATTTTATTCCAAAATAGCCCCACCCAATTATTAGTTTTCCACAACAGCCTTCATTAAAGATGCTGAAAAGTATAAAATATTGGAGTATATAATTTTGTGTTATAAACTCAGCCTCCTTTTAATCCACCTCTCCACACTGGGTTGAGCAAACTGCAATTTTTCCAGGTTTTGTCATGGGGTTTCAGATTTCTATCAGGTAGAAATATAAAAAGTAATAATTAACAGGAAAAAAAACCAGATTTCATTTGTCAGGACAAATAATTATCCCTCATTATCCCAATTTCAACAAAAACTAGTTGGGCTTTTTTTTTTTTTTTTCAATAGAAAACATTCAATAGAAATCGATCAGGGTGGGAAAGGGACCTTTTTGCTTTTCAAATTTAACATTTGTTTGAAGAAACAGTAAAGATAATAGCATTTGCATCTAGCAATGATTAAAATTTTCCAAGCCAAGTCTTCATCTTTATGTGCTCAATGAATGACACTGATTAACACAATGGAGTCTTTGGTCTACAGGTTTGATTATCAATAGCAGTTGATCCTGCATTGCCATATGCTAAGCTACAGATAAAAGAAGTGGGCCTATTATTAACCCAAGACCCTACAGAGATACGAATCACTGACACTGCTTAAAATCAAGCCATTCAACCATGTCTGGTGCATTTGCTCTTTTACACGCAACACCTCATGTGACAAAAAATGGATCTATTAAACAAAGGCCTGCTTGATTCACTCCTTGAACCTCACTGAGCTGAGAAGTAAAACCACAGATGTAGCCAGAGTTGGGCTGGTGTAAAAGCTCTCTTGAGGAAAACAGGGCCTTGTGGTTCTCCCCTCTTTTACCTTGCAGCATGCTAAACTGATTCAGAAAGCAGTTCATCTGGGAAAAAAAAAAATAAATACCTACCAAAAATTTGTTTTAAACAAACACTTGCAGCCAGATCCCCCATCTCCATTGGCACGCAAGCGTCTTAAACCACAAAAGGCAGGGAAACCAAAATTGAAAATTGATCTCTCTTTGACCACATAGACAGGAAGAGTGATTTCCTAGCTGGGATTTTAAATAACTCTTTCTTCTCTCTCCTCTCCCTCCTCCCCATACACATTCACATTTCTTTCCCTGTATTCTGCATCTTTTGTCAAACAGGAACAAAGACTTCCACCATCTCGCTCTTTCCCCAGCCTTCTCATCAATATGCTATTATCAAACAAGGCTTTAGCTCCTTTTTTTGCTTTCAATCAATAAGAGGCAAAGCAATAAGAAGGAAAAAATTCAAATCACCAGCAAATAAAGAGTCTTCAAAAAAAGTTAATCACTGCTAAACACTGACAGCTCACTGGAGTGGCACACACAGCTCCTGCTACATTCTGTTTGGTCCCATGCTGTCATAAAGGTAAGCCACCTGTGCTTGCCTGCCAAAGATAACAGAGGCTAGAGAGAAAAGAAAGATAAACAAAACTTTCAGGATTGGTCTTCATATCGATGGTCGTCACCTGGACACTATGATCTTATGATCTAGAAGAGCAAGAGGCAAGATTTTGTAATGCCTGACCTGTGGGTTGAGGTCCCTGTTAATGAGAACTACTTCAGCTCCCAGCTGGAAGCAGGGACAGCCAAGCTGCCCTTATGCCTTTCTGTGGAAGTGTTCTCTCCCAGGCCTAATCCTTCCATACCATCACATCCACACGTGATGCAGACAGGTCTCAGCTGTGCTGCTATACAGATGCATAGATAGATACGTATACACACATACACACCAGAATTATATATATGGGATATTCCATACCATCTTCAAATGTATTGTCAGGCACATTACCAAAAAGACCCTGAAATGATTTAGAATAGCAGCATGAGAGGGAAAAGCCAATGGAAAAGATAAGGAGAGACAGAGGAAGTAATCTGGGTGTGTCTGATGCAAGACTGGTGTCAAGAAAAAGCATTTTTTTTTTAAGTCATATCCCTGTACTATTAACAGTAATTTTTCTTCATGGTCAAAGGACCTTTCAAGAGACACCGCTGGGCAGAAATACTGCATGGCATTGGAAGGAAGCAGCAGCACAGTCTCACCACAGTCAGCAGTGCATTTTCTTCAGGCATTACATTTAGGACTAGAAAGTACAGTCAATTCAAAAACAGAGCAAAGCGAATAAGAAACTGCTCTGTTCCGATTCATACCAGTTTTACATCTTTGGGCAAAATACATTGTTCCTGTTCTGCCTAATAAGCTCAAGTTTCATCTGACCCAGCACAGACGATACCTCCATGCTCTGTTGCAGTGCCTTGCTGTACTGGAGAACACTGAACTGCATGGGTTCTGTAAGAGAGGCAATAAAAGAAAAGACCTGACTTCCCAAGAATTAAGTACAAAGCAGCCCACAGGGGGCTTCCCATATTCCTTTCCAACTTTCACCTATCCCTGTGACAGCTACAAAGGATTGCTAGGGTTCTGTATTCGTATCACACCAGGAAACACACACACACACACTCTGGCAGTGAGCAACAAGCTGAGCAGAGAAGCTTCCTGTTCTGGACCACCACAGAGGAGAAAAGAAGCCAGAACAGAATTAGGGGAAACTTGACATGACAGTCTGTTCATCACCAGGAAGATGACCATGGGCAAACCTGCTTGCTCGTACTAGAATCAGTTCCATCATCATTCCCAATCAACAAAACCAAATTAAAATCATCCTTAAAATTAGGAATGACTATGTGTTGTCATTACGTTTTAACAGTAAAATTATTCTGGGGACAAAACAGTGAGTCAAAGAGGAGACCTCTAAAGATAGTGCATGTATCAGCAGGACAAGACTCAGGTGACTCAGGAGAGAGCACATCTCCTGAGAAGATAACACCAATCACTACACAGTGCTAGAGAGCATCATGATGTTAAAGGAGATGGATTCTGTATTTCTATTTAAGTACGAAGGTCCTCAAGCATTTACAGTGACTAAAAGCTTCTTCTCCCTCTGTACTGCAGTAGCGCACAGTATGTTCTTTCCACTTGGTAGTGACGTGGTCTTTCAGCTATGAAAAGATGAATCCTGCACAAATGCTTTGTAAAACACTTGGAATCTATGTGTGCCATAGAGAAAAATCTTGAATTCTTGCTTTAAAATATGCAGTTAATTTGATATGTTTACCTGGGACAAGAAGATAAGAAGGGGCATAAAACCTTGGCAGAAACGTACACTTATCTTACCCAGTGATTCTAAATCACCAGAACAGTACTAAGTTTAAAACCTTACTCCACCCCGTAACAAAGAAATACCATGACCTTTTCTAATGTCTTGCAATTTCCCCACAAATTCACAGCCACCTGTGGTGCCAAAGCTAGGGTTCTTCCTCTAAAGTTGTCCCTTTCACCTGTATTCACTCTCCCCTTGCTTTCCTGTATGGCTCGCACAAAGCAGGGACTTCCCTTTTCCCTCTGGCAGCATATGGCAACAGAAATTCCCCATAAACCTTTCAGAAGCAGCTGTACTACTTCTGTGTTTAGCAGCTACATTAATCAGAAGGGCAAACCGAGGCTCAGGGACCAAAACCTTTTGTTACACTGTGAATTAGCGAGTAAAGAAAGTAAAATCAGAGCTTACCTGATCAATCTCAGTACAGAAAAAAAAAAAGTTAAGCTGAAAAAAAGTCAGGCACTATTTACCAATGGTGACCTACAGAACAGTGTCCTCAGTTAATGGCCTGCATCCCTCTCATGTAGGGCTTTGTGTTTTGTTTCAGCAGCCCCACCAGCAATCAGAATCAAGCACACCTTCACTCCGGCCCAGGACTGCAGCCCTGACGAGTACTGATGGCCTTTATAAAAGCTGTCTGCATCCACACTGCCTCCTAGGAGGCTCTTAGGAAGACCAACTGAGGTGCTCACAAAACTGCTTTCTTGCAGAGCAAGCAAGTTTTTTCTCAAGAACAGCTTTGAGCTCACATTTAGCAGTTAGAATGTATTCAAAAATAGCTCTCCCCGAAACACACTGTAAAGAAGTCAGGTGTGGTCAGAATGTATGAATTTGATTGGGTAGAAGATTCGCTAGACCAAATCCTTCTGGATCCACATTAATGGGAATATAGTTCTGTAATAATGACCTACAGCATGCAGCTCAGCACACAAACACCTGCGGATTAGTATACATTGGGCAGTCCATCCAACACCTCCAGAAATACAAAACAGGGAGCAGCATGCATGCCCCAGACTATGCAGGAGAATAGAAATAGGAGTCCCAAGCTGCAACAGGAATCCCAAGCTGACAGAGGCCCAAGAGCAAGACAGCAAAGAGCAACCTAAGATTGTCAATAACATGCATAAAATATATAAACAACCTGACACATTCAGAAGAAAAAAAAAATGGTAGCAAACCCCCAAATTTCACATTACAACTCCCAAAAATCAAATCATAGAATCATTGATTGGCTTGGGTTGGAAGGGACATTGAAGATCAGCTAGTTTCAACCTCCGTGTGATGGGCAGGGACAACTTCCACTAGACCAGGCTGTTAAAGCCCCATTCAGCCTGGCTTTGAACACTTCCAGGGATGGGGCATATTCAGCTTCTTCAAACAACCTGTTCCAGTGTCTCACCACCCTTCAAGTAAAGAATTTCTTCCCAATATCTAAACTAAACTTACCTTCTTTCAGTTTGAAAGCTATTCCCCCTTGTCCTATCACGACATGCCCTTGAAAAATTTCTCTCAAGCTTCCTTGTAGGTTCCTTTCAGGTACTGAAAGGTGTTATTAAGGTCACCCTGGAACCTTCTCTTCTCGAGGCTGAACAAGCCCAGCTCTCTCAGCCTTTACTCACAGAAGAGATGCTCCAGCCCTCTGATCATTTTCATGGCCTTCCTCTGGACTCATTTCAACAGGTCCATGTTCTTCCTGTGCTGGGGACCCCGGATCTGGATGCAGTACTCTAGATAGGGTCCCACCAGAGCAGGGGGGAAGAATCATCTCCCTCATCTGCTGATCTTGCTGCTTTTGAGTACAGCCCAGAATACAGTTGATAATGCAGGGGAAGAAAACTGTTGTCTAAAGGAGAAGGACTGAAAGGAGCCAAACACCTCAAGGGTTCCTTTTTTTCCACACAATTTTTTTCTTAATTTCTCCTTTGTTAAGCTAAAACAAGGTATCCCCGTATGCCACTGAAAGGAAAACAGATCTGGATGCCCTTGCCTGTGGTGGGGAAGAAGCTGCCAAGCAAGAATATGTTGTCTATATTTTTCCTGCTGAACAAGGATCTACCAAATGACTCAGATGAAAGAGGTTGTCCAAAGGCCCAGAAACTGAATGCAAAAAGATGAAAGGCCCAAAATGTGTCACTGACCTCCCTGAGTCTCCAAGCCTTATGGGAAAGCAAGAGCAAAAAAAGGGACCAGTAACCATGGGTAACCACTCTCAGGTTAATCTCAAATGGGGAGGGGAAAACGCTTCTCAAGATTAATAGCTAAAGTACGCAGGGATTAAAGATTAGGAGGAGAATCCTGTTTGCTAGGATTAAAAGGGCTGCGTTCACATGAAAACCTCAACCAGTGAATTGCCTCCGGCGAAACAGTGGGTTTTATTATTATAATTATTATTTTATTCTCCTCCAGTAAATGAAAAATATCAGCAGGAAGGCAGCAAAATCCATCAAAGATTTAGAAAATAAAATCTCTGAGGAAAGGTTAAGGGAATGCAGTCAAGACAGAAATCAGATATTAAAAACCAAAATCAGCCCATGTTATTAGTAGCACAGCAGATTATAAAGAAGGAGAGATTTAGAAAAATAAAACCAACTTCACTTCCCAGAATCCATGCAGTGTAATCTATTTCTTTGCCCTTGGTTTAGCTGGAGGCAGGTGAGCTATGAGAATGGCAAAACCCACCCTGTTTGCACATGAGGAAGTACAGTTTGAACATCCAATGGCTGGTATTTTCTGGAGTGCTGACTAAGAGTTTCATTTTGACATTCACTCTTAGTTGCTTGTCAATGACACATGATTAAGGTACCTACCTAAAAGGTATAGAAGGGAACAGAAAAAGAATGAGACTGTGCTCCATCAGAGGGGGTTAATAAAGAGGGGAAAGACATTAATCCAAAGTCTCAAAGCAGGCATTCAAAACTTTAGTTAAGCATCTTGACTGAAATAATTTTCAGTAATGGAACCAGGAACAAACCTGGATCCACCACAACAAAACTGTCTGAACTAGACTCTACCTCACTTGACTAGAACCTTGTAAAACTAAGAACATGCAGACTGGATTAGGTCAATAGACCTGCAAGCCAGCATATCACTCACCAGCACATGAGGTCAGCAAGAACAGGTAAGGCCACAACACTGACGTGCAAACAAGGACCACACTACTGAGTGACATGCTACTGCAAAACATATTCCTCCCTTACAGTCTAACACCATAGACTCCCCCACATAACCAGATCCTCTCTGCAGTCCTGTGTCAAAAGTGCCTCGTCATGAGACTTGGCATCAGTCTTCTTGAACACTGAGGGAGAACTGGGAAATCTCATTACTACAGAACATTTGGCCTTTCAGGTTCAGAAGAGCTGAAAAGTTGTCATATCAATGCACAAAAGAACTTCCTAACAAGAAAGCCCAGGAGGTTGCTGGTAATAGTGCCATTCCCAACAAAGCCACAGAGGAGACAAGCGTTGTAACAGGAAGGAAAATGAAGCAGGTATTCTTAAACACATATATGCTTGGATATTTGCAAGGAACATTTAGTTGCAATACAGACTGAGATGGTCCTCAGCTGGCTTTAACAGGGAGCTGCAAAACCATCTGTACATCTGCTCCTCAAATCACATGCACCAGCAAAGAAAAAAAATTGGCTCCACCTTTTACCAGGCAAGATCTCAAGGAGGAAGAATCTTCTGTTGCATGCAGTTTATTTAGAAATTGTATTAAAAAGCATGTATAAACAAAAATTTACAAAGCCAACCCTTGCTTTGTCTGATGCCAGATGGTGTCACCGCCAGACTTCCGAGCACCACTGGCATGGGAGCCCCAAGGGAACAAAGCTCAGGAGGCTGGGGCACCATCCAGGCCGAGAAATCATACAGTTTCCCATCATTTATTCCTCTCAATGAACCCTGGTCCTCTGGGGCTCCCAAGGCCAGTACAGCAGCAGGTGGACATCAAGTTGATTCACAGGGAAAGTGCAAGCACAGCACAGGCAGACAACGTGTACATGCAGATAGAATTTTATTAACATACTGGAAGCACCACTGCCTTCTCCCACCTTGCCTGCATCTGCATCTCTCCTTTTAACCTGCTATTCTTGGAAACTAGATGACTCACCTTCCTGATGAAACAAAGTCTAGTTGGCTTTGGGCCCTAATCCTTTTCTGTACAGAAAAGGCCAGTAGTTGGAACTTGCTAAGAGGAATCTATAGTGAAATAAAGTAGAAAGAAAAAGCCAATGTGTGATGCATACGTAAATGAGGAAGGCACACAAAAGCCCCTCCCTGTATTGATCTATGGCAACTCCTATCTCTAACACTAATTCTAGATACCACAACTTAGGGGGTAAGAAAGAAAAATACCAGAACAGATCAGGAAATCACAGGAATAAAAAAATTAGTAAATATTAAGAATCAGATAGCATAAAAACAACCAAAACAAAAAAGCAAACAGTGAAGTTGAAGAGTTATGATGCATGTGTATATTTCCAGGGGAAAGGAAGGCTATGCTCCATTACTAAAGGGAGAAACTAAACAATTAGGTACCTCAGTTGACCAATATCGTGATACTCCCTTGCAAATAACCTCCCACTCTCCTGTCTTTGGACTGCTTTCACAATTATTTCTGTTCCATTCCTATAAGCAGTGCCTACCTGCTGCCATGCACAGTCATTGAGTCATGTTTTGCTTACCCTGTAAAGCAATACTGAGTCCTGTGCCCCTTCCCTTCACACACTCATCCCCCTCTTTCCTTGCAATACTGGTCTCTCGTAGAGGTTAAGTATGAAGTTCTCTGTTACAAGATACTGCTTTTCCCATAGAAGTAGGATTTTTAAAAGCCAAAACTGAGCATGCTTTATTGTAGAGGTGCACACAGTAGAAACCGCTCTGCTCCCCTTCAGCCGCCACAACAGGGAGAACACAGGACCACCTTCTGATGCAGGCTGAAGATCCACTCTTGGAAACCAATGGTTTCAAAGATACATCAGCTACTGGTGCTGGGTCTTCAGTAGGGAATATGAGGTTTAGTACAGAGGTGCCTTAGGGCTATGTTCCACAGGTAGAATGCCCATCTCACAGCTTAGATTAAATTGAAAAACTGCTACTGGACAGTAGTGTGCATGGCATTATGCTTGCACTTAATAACACAAGCACACATTGCTACAATGCCTTCACTCACTGACTTGAAGATGTCAATCTCCACCAAAGCCTATGTGTTGCCAATGCCCACTGGCACAACAGTGGCAGACAAAGCACCAGCACATCAGAGGGCAGCAGCAAAGGTACATTCACTGACCAGGTACATCATTCCTAATACAGCCTTTTGCTATAACACACAGAAATTTTACTGTGAATGGGGAGCTGCCCTGTCCACCATAATTATATCATTTGGCAAGAGCTAGACTGCTAGGAAAATGAGAATTAGCTTCTGACAAGAATAAGCAAAGCATTTAAAAAACACACACACACACACACACACAGACAAAAACTCCCACCTCCTTTCAACAGAAATATTGAAATCATATAAAAAGAAAAACAATAGACAGCAGAGCTCAACATGTTTGGCTGAGAAGAAAGTTATTTACAGCAAGGTCTGGCCTCTCACTGCCACCATGTAATTCCAGGCAATTACACTTTCAAATAGATCTTTTTGGAGAAAATCAACAGTGGCTTTGCTTTCAATCTAGTGGAAAATGAAGTCCTGCAAATGTGTTACATAAAGTTGCAGCAAAAAGAACGATGTGCACACAGGCACTTGTTCTCAGGTGGGTTTAAGTACTCAACTCTGACAGGCCCTCTCCACATTTCCCAGCTCTCACATGACACACTGGATTTCCTGTAACTAATAATGCAAGTCATACACAGCAGCAATGACAACTCTCCATAGGCCGAGTCCTATTGCTTACATCAGTCCTGTCTCTCCAGGTCCAAGGAGAAGTGCCATCTCCAAGGCTCAACAAAGCTGTAAGCTCCGAGCAAGGCCCTCAGCCATGGAATATAGTCTTGTGAGGCAAAAACATCCCAAAACTGACCAGTGATTACACCCCACAGAATTATGACTCACTGTCACCTTCATTCAACATCAACACATGCCCAAGTGTCTATAAGGCTGTTTTCCAAGCCTGCGGTGATCATACTACCCTGATCACTGTATCTGCAGCTCTCCACTGCTACAGAAATCCTGTCCCACTAGTGCCTTTCATTCAAAAGCAATAGACACCAGGTTTTGAATATTTTGTCATTGACGGCATAGAGAATATTGTAAAAAAAAAATCATCCCTGAAACAGTTAATACAAATATTCAACCTCAGAAAAACTTTAGAGGAGTGACTGTTGAAAGAAAAAATATCATTAAATGCCTATGTATGACTTCATGCAGAGTAGGCTGGAGGCTGCATAATTATCAGAGGTCAACAACATGGGAATACAAAGGTAGCACAGCAAGACTCCACATCTCCTGTCACACCAAGGTGTTACTGCATGTCACCCTCTCCCCCAAGCCCTCATGCTAACATGCACACATATACAGAGTAAGTCCCGGCATCCATTTCAGACAAAGGCCAAGGAGACATATAACTTCAGGCATCTTGCTCAGGGCAAGTCAGAGGGATGGAAAGTAGAAGGTAAAGCTAGACTTCAAACTATCTCAAACTGCCTCAGATACCATTGCACTGTGAACACAGCAAAAGGAAAAGGTTAATTCCCATTGCACATTCCAGCAGAAAGAATTTTTAACATTTTCCTTGGGTCAAAACATTGAAAAATTATGACAAACCTGGAACTAGTAACTCTAAACCAAATTAATCTCAAGATAGACATGAACAATCCTTCTTGTTTTAGATGTACTGGAGGATACCTTTGGAAGCTTTCACCTGGATAACTGAGTAGGTTACCCTGCCACACATCCAACCATACATTTCAGTTAGCGTGTAGCTCAGTTTCCCAGCACACCTATTTCACTCGTGCCCAAACATCCCAGGCCACCGAACACCCTGAAGACCTTACAGCAAACTACTTTCAAAAACCTGAATCTGTGTCCCTGGAATATGGAAGATCAGAAGAGATTTAGGACACTTCCAAACTCTCCACCTCTCTCACACAGATGACATAGTAAATAGAAGCCTCCTATAATCTTCTGAAACAAGGCATGCCCATTTCCACAGTGGAAGGTGATGTGATTTAAAAAAAAAAAAAAAAAAAAAAAAAACCACCACCTGACAATCTTACTAGAAGAAATTGAATTTTCTCTCAATGAATCTGACCATTGCTTTAATCCTGACATCGTGAAGGGGACATGAAATCAGGCATCTGGGATGATGCAGTAACAATGGGAACGCTGAGAGGCTCAGTGCAGCCTGCAGTCTATCTCTAACTGAATCTAATCTGCACTGCTCCAGAGAAAGATGGAAAAATTATCAGTTGGAAGACTATTTGAACAAAGGTGGAAAACATTCCCTGTCCTTTCTAGACAACTTGTCCAGTAAAGCTCCTTTACAGAATCAATCTGGCTGCAAAGCACTGGAAACCCCACGTTGTCATTTCTCAGTGCTGACACAAGTCTCCACAAACTGCAAAGCACCCACAGGCAGCAATGCCTGCCCACTGGTTATTCCTGCTGCAGTGTAGAAGACAAAATAATTCAGCACAGTGGAGTAAATGCAAAAGGAGTTTCTAACGACAGTAAATATTGTAGCTTTTGCTAAGGAAGTAGAGATTAAATGAAAAAAGAACCAATAAAAGGCAACGGCAGTTGCACCATTGGACGCAAAGGCTGTTTCAACACCACCTAACACAGTGAGTTAAGACTTCACAGAAACAGCAGGGAGGAGAATTCTGGATCTTCTCCAAAAGTACGTGCCTCTGCCACCCACACATCAGAAGCAGCACTACTCCTTTTCTTTTTTTTTTTTTTTGCTTTTTCTTTTTTTAGCTCTGTAAGAGACTTCTGACTCGATACATGTAGCCTAGCTTTTCTGACAGCCTCCACTAGAGGACTTTTCTTCCCAGGAGCCACTAAATACACCATTAGTCAGATTACAGAGCAATAGGTGTTTCAAAGGAAACCCTCTCCTTCCACCTGAGCCTCCTGCAGATAGAAATGGTACCAAAACAAATAGTGATACACCCTACACATGCATTTTTCCTGCCCTGTACACAAAAGGCTTTAGTTCATTAATTGACACACCCCCCGCATTTTGTGTGATTTACCAAAACCACCGACAGCGTAACAGAAGGAAGTTGCCACTCTATAATGAATAAGACATGAGTCCCTTCTGGAGCAGCACGGAGAAAGAGTGCCAGGGCGCTCAGACAGCAACAGCTCTCCCTAGCACTCGCTTGTGCAGATTTGATCCATTCCTGCCCCTCCCCTTGCCCTTCTCCTGATGCCCACAGGAGCCCATCTCTTCTCAGGCTTGCTGCTAGAAGAGCACTGCCATCCTCCAGCCCCTGATCCCTTGCTGTCAGGCTCTTAACCCCCAGCACTCTGAAACAAGGGAGCCCAAACAATACGGGCCTTGGGGAACAGCTGACAGCTTTATCTCCCAGGCCACACCACCTCCTGAAGCCTGTGCACAAATGAGATAACATCCTCCTGCATCTGACAGGCACCCCTTTTAACGTTATGGCTAAATAGCCTCAAAAACATTATTCAGAGAAATCATTTTAAGATAAACTAATTTGAAACACATTTTATAGCCACAGACTGAACCACTACATCGCTGGGCACGCAGGGAAGCAATATTCTATCTTGTTCCCCTCCTAAACAAAGACACAGCGACACTCTTCACATGGTAACATGCTTCTCAGCACATTGAGCACAGCTCTTTCTAGAATGATATGGTATAGGTCTGTAATTAAGTAGCCAATGCATCATCATGGACTGAAGACTAAGCTTGTGTCCTAGACAGTGATAAAGCCATGACATTTACAGCATTCAGAAAATCCAAACAAACAATTTGGTATACCAAGTTACACAAGCCTGCAATAACATAACCAGAAAACGAGCAAGAGCAGCAATAAACAAAGTACTATTTTTAAGAAGTTTCTGCTGTGTGGGTTCAGAAGGACATAACATTCAAGGCTACAAATCAAATCACAAGCACTATCCTTGCATCCCCCTCTTTTACTCCCCCTTCTTTGAAGGAAACATTCAGCAATACTGCCCGGATGTCACATTTGCATTTTGTTCAGTGTTCAGATCCAAGCTCCAGATAATCACCATATTTAGTGTTTTTACAGAAAGGTTAAAACCTTAATGGCCTGAATCATCAAAGCATTATTTCATTCTGATGCTAGTGTAAGTCTAATGCTTTTAGCAGTTGCACGGGGGGAAAATCAGTGATGTGACTGCAAAACTAAATGGCCTAAGCATCTTATACAACCGTTACCTCTGTTCTAGGGAAAATGATACAGAAAAAGAAAGATGCAGGAGAAACTTGTCTCAAGATGCACTACAAGCTAGTCATAGAGATGTGAACAACCCCCCACCCAAGTCTTTGGACTCCAAGTCACACCTACTGTATCAATTTATTTTTTAATTCCCCTTCTTCAACAGTACCCAAAATAAAAACCCAAAGGGATTGCTTTCTTTCCCACTGCCACTGCTACCATCCAGTGCATCTGGACAGCAACCTCTCACTGCCTCTACACTGGCACCCGCTTTGCATGTCAATTATTCATATGGGAGGCAGACATCTCTGGCATAATAGAAAAAAAAAAATCTCCCCACTCTACACTACCAACTAAGACCCAACTAGTGATCTGCATCAAACCCTGCTGCCTTTGTTACTTTAAGACACCTGTGTATGTAGTATGCTCTTTTGCATCCAACTCAACAGCGAAACAAGGTCCAGACTCCCAGTCAACTATGGTCATAGTAGTACCTAAGACGCTTTTCTGCTGAAGATATTTGCTTAATTTCTAGCTGAATCCCTAAGTTGCAGCTGCAAAAGAAAGTCTGGTGCCAGACACTTACTTATCACATTTTCATTTTTTCAGGATGCAGGCTAGAAAGAGTTTTATGAGATGCTTAAGCCTGCCAGTGTAGTGAGGATAAGGAAGGGTCACTTTACTTGACAAGAATAGTTCTGGATCCTGTAAGTCTCCAGATAACACATGGACAGGAGAAAGAGAGAGACTCTCAAATAAGCATTGAGATCAAAAGGTGCAGAAACAACCATGGAAAGCTTACTCAGCTCTTATGCCTTTCCAAGCAGAGGATGCCATCCTCACAAACATTTGCTCTACTAATGCCTTGTCAAGGCTTGCTTTAGAAAGCACTATTAATGGAATTTCTCTCTCTTCCCTTGGAAAAGTTTATTAAAGTGAAAAAAATTTTGGTAAAGTGAAAAAAAAATTTTTTCAAGTTCTCCTCTGAATAAGCTTACTCAGGAATGGATGCAGAATCCCTCTAAATCCTCTGAAGAAATGAAATAATAGCTAGTGTAGATAAGTTTCTGCTTTTCATATGCTTAAAGCTCTCTAGGGAAAAACTGCTTTTGAGTAATCATCCAACATTATTTTTCTATGTATAAAATTAGAGAAAACATTTTTGGATTTTTTTTAATTGCAAAAAGGAGGCAAAACTCAAAAACAGAATCCATATATCTACAGTTATTTACAAAATATATACCACCATTCTGTGTAGCCACTAGAGTATGCATTCATCGGGTTGTCTTGAGCTCCTGTTAGCTTTGATAATACTGAATCCTCCACTGTTTCAAAAGCCCCAGGCTGAAACAGTCATATAGAACATCCACCTTCTCCTACAATAAACCATGAGATAAAGGCAGAGCAGTGGAGTTGAGAGACTTTTAGTCTAATCACCCTTTATGTGAAGAAATTCCTCCTAATGTCCAACCTGAACCTCTTCTGCCACAGCTTGAGACTGTGTCCTCTCATCCTATCACTAGTTCCCTGGGAGAAGAGACCAACCCCCACCTTTACAACCTTCTGTCTAGGTTGTTTTAGAAAGCAATAAGAGCACCCCTGAACCTCCTCCAGGATAAACAACCAAACTCCTTCAGCCACTCATAGAACTTACCTTCCAGACCCTTCAACAGCTCTGTTGCCCGTCTCTAGACATGCTCCAGCCCCAAAATATCCTTTCCAAATTGAGGGGCCCAGAACCAGACACATTGCTTGAGGTGTGGCCTCACCAGTGCAGAGGACAACCGCTTCCCTAGTCCTGCTGGCCACACTATTTCTGATAAAAGCCAAGATGCCATTAGCCTTCTTGGCCACCTGGGCACATTGGTCAATCAGCACCCCCAGGTCTTTTTCTGTCAGGCCACTTCCCAGCCACTCTGCCCAACCACATCCTGGGCTGCAACAACAGCAGTGTGGCCAAGGGAGGTGATTCTGCCCCTTTACTCTGCTTTGGCGAGACCCCACATGGAAAGCTGCATCCAGCTCTGGAGTCCTCAACACAAGAAGGATGTGGACCTTTTGGAGAAATTCCAGAGGAGGGCCGCAAAGATTATCCAAGGGCTAGAGGACCACTTCTATGAAGACAGGGATTGGGATTGTTCAGCCTGCAGAAGCCTCCAGGGAGACATCAGTGCAGCTTCATGTACTTAAAAGGGGCTTATAAAAAAGAAGGAAAGCAAATATTTTACACTGGCAGATAGTGATAGGACAGGGAGGTATGGCTTTAAACTAAAACAGGAGAGATTTAGGTACTCAGGTTAGATGTTAGGAAGAAATTCTTTACTCAGAAGGTAGCGAGACACTGGAACAGGTTGCTCAGAGAAGTTGTGGATGCCCATCCTTAGAAGTGTTCAAGGCCAGGTTGGATAGCGCTTCAGGCAACCTGATCTAGTGGGTGATATCCCTGTTCATGGGCAGGAAGGGGGGAGGTAGTGTGGAACTAGATGATCTTTAAGGTCCCTTCCAACCCAAGCTATTCTACGATTCTGTCTACTCAGCAATAAAACCTAAGAGAAAGGAGAAGCAGCAGGAGAAGCAGAGGATGCGCATATTCACTATTACGAAGGTTGCCTTCTGAAGCAATCACTACACATACTGAAGCCTGACTTTCCAGGAAGCAGGTAGACATTGCCTACTAATGCAAAGTAGATAATTACTCTTCTGATTTCTTTTGCTTCCACATTTACATACATGTTGACACCGACTCCCACAAGTGTGCTTCAATTGCAACTTGGGGGAAAAGTTCTTCCTCCAAACAAAGGCTATGTAAATCCATTTAAACTGTTCATGTTCTTCACATGCTGCAGGAAGGAACAGATCTGTGAGAGCTACAAAATCATGGGATTTTATAGTAAAGTCCCACTGGCCTGCCACTAATCTGATTATATAATATCATTTAGGTCACTTCATGGCTCAACAGTCGGGTTACTTCACAATCTCAGATAAAATTAAGATGACAGAATAGAAGAGGGAGACAAGGAAAACAGGACAGGCACACTGACAAAGGACTGATTACATAGGTTTCCACATGGGAACAATCCAAAAGCAAGCCAGCTTCCTGCATGCTGGATGGTGTCATCTCTCCCCAGTTAAGCAACAGTGAGGTTCTTCATTCCCTAAGAAAATCTGACAACTTCATGAACTACAAGTAAGGGAGACCTGGAAGTTAACTTCAAAAGCTCCCTATTGGAATCTGCATGTATGACACTGTCACCTATTTCTTAGGAGAGTTAAATGTGTCTGCGCAAACCCACGCCTGTTGCCATTACAGATCAAATTTAAACAAGCCTTATTCATTTACAGATGAAAGAAATCCTAGAAACCTACTAGCAATTTGTTTGTTGTCCTCCCATATGTTAACACAGTAGGTACGTTAGAGATTATTACATTTAAACATTTTATAAACAAAACCAGTTGAGCCTTAAGCATGGCACAATTGCCTCAGGAATGTCAGTTTTTATTACAAGACAAATGCAACAGAACCAACCGGAGACCCCATCACAGGTAGATACTGCTTTAAAGAGATTATCAGACAAGTTTCTGGTTGAGTGCTGCTGCTGGATCTGGCTTTGAATTACCATGTAATTGGCAGAGATGTTTAGCACATCTCAAAATAAAGCTGCAGTCACCATCAAAGTTCAGAGCAATGCAGTTCCTTCAAAAGAGACCTGAAAAAGCTGATTTTTGTTCCATTTTGCTTTTGTCTTTTTTTGGGAGGCCATAGTCAGTGTTCTAGAGTAGAAGCCTGAGTCAGAAAGGACAGAGTGGCTTCAAATATGGACCCTCCATGGGACCATAGACCAATCACTCTCCCATTAAGCTTCAGCTATAAATTTCAACAGCACTTCAGCGGTTTCAAATCATTAACAAATCTATCAGCACAAACAAAAACTCTCCCTCTGAATACCACCCTCATCAGATCTTCCCACCAACTACCATTCTTGCCAGATTTGTGTGCACCAAGTGCCATCTCTTTTTGGTATTCTAGGTTTTGGTTTTGACTGAATTTAGACACAGATTATTTATCCCATTCAAGTTACACAGACTTAAGTGAAACATAGGATAACACTTAGAACAGGAAAATGCCTAGTTTCACCCAATTTCCTCTCCAAACAGCATTGGAAAGACTGGCTACACCTACAGATGTTAATGTTATTCTGGAATGGGTAGCCTCCAGAGCTCAGGTTTATGCAGGAAGAACTGAGAATTTCTAGAAGCATTTACCTCAATCTATAATGAACTAATACCTTTGCATGGAAATACCCTGCTGAAGTAAGCAGAGTAACTTGGTATCAGTCGATTCTTTAACCTTAAGCTATATTGATTGCAATTATTAGAGTTTGCAGCATCACTGGAGAGGACATACCTGAAACAGGCAGAAAGTGAGGGCTTTCCCAACACGTTTTTTAAAGATCTCATGAGCAACAAAGTTATCTTGGCTGCCTTCCAACATAAGTAATTATCTCCTTTGAAGTTACAATCAGATGGGAAATTCTTCTTCATTCCTGTATTTAACTGCATAAGTTGAATTAGTGTGCTGTTAAATGACATAACATCAGTTGCAAGCTAAATAAATCCTTCTCTCTACATAATTCTGAAAGCACTTCAGGATCCTTCAAGATGAAAAATGCTTAAGAACAATTGTGGTATGTCCATTAAGGCATAGCTGCAATGAGTACTACAATCTTTTCATTTATTCAATAATAAATTGATTTCTTCCTTGGAGCTGATTTTTCCCTTGTGCCAGTATCCAATTTAATTCCTCGATGTAACAGTAAAAGATTAAATTGCTTCTGGTGCTCAGCTCCCAGGTACACAAGTTCTCTAAGAACCAGACTTTACTATTTTATCATTTGGTTCAGTGGTTGATCTTTGTAACATTGGTTCAACTGGTGGAGACCTGAGACTGCGCCCTCCTAGTTCAGCTCTAGAAGTAACTTCTTATTTCTTTTGAGATCTCAGAGGTCTATGGAGCAGTTCCCAGGTCTCTGCTGGTCAAGTGAGGGTTAGTCTAACAGCTATGATACCCTGGTAAGTTGCTAACCAACATACAACAACAACAACAACAAAATAGCATTATCACACTCACTTCATTACAACACAGCTAAGAACTCAAAGCATAAAGGAATTCAAATACAGCAGTGGAAGGAATTTTTCCCCCTCCTTTAATGTGTAAAATAGCAACCTTCTTCCCAATCCTTTCTTCAGAGTTTCATAATACGGTAGTTTTGCTGAGCTTTCTTCCCTCCTAGTCCTTAATCTCAGAATCCCAGAAATGGCCCTTTCACAGGGGATTACTGCTCACTTTTGGTGCAACTGGCAGCAGCATTCACTTCACCTTGCACAGAAGACGCACAGGTTGCCAGGAGAGTCCTTTAGAAAAAGAGGCAGGTCTTGGGCACAGCATGTAGGCATTAAAGGAGTCAGTCATATTTATGTTAGACATGGTGCTCTATTCTCCAATATAGGCTGCTGTGCAAGCTGTGAGACACATAGGGAAACCACATATGTGAGATCCAGCTGCCACATGGAGCAGTGACACATCACCTGCTGCAGAATGGACTGCACACTTCACTCAGATGCACCAGGGCTGCGCCCAGTCTCAGCAGTGCCACTCTGCTTTGCAAGCTTCTGTTCTGAACGGCACTGAACAGCAAAAAAAAAAAAGAGAAGTTACACTGAGTACAAGAGAATGACACTTGAAGCCCAAGACCAGCAATTAAAGACATGGGCAATCCAACAGTCATCAGTACTACAACACAAGCATTGCTGCATGAAAAAGTAGTTGATGCTTTGGGTTGGGTTTCTCCTCCCATCACTCCCTTCTCTTACTGGTCTCATTCATCCTCTTAAAACACACTAAATATAGCATCCCCTTCCTTTAAAAAGGTCCTCTCTGTCCACAGACAGTTTTCCAGAGACAGGAAAACTGTTGGGCAGCTTGTGTATGGAAGGCAACCACAATACTACCCTTGCTTTTAAATGTGCAAAACACTTCAACCTCACAGAAAGCAGCAGCGCCAGGTTTTGCCCTTGCAAAGCAAGCAAGCAGTAGTAATGGCCTAACCATTGTGGCATGAGTGAAGACCTGCTACGTTGATCAACTCTCTCTGTCCCGTTTACTCACAAATGGCAGGAGTTCTGCTGGGGTGCTCCAAATAGATGGGTTGTGTTCCTATAGAGCACAAAGGCAAAAGCACATCTCCTCCTTTCTCAATTCCCCAGTAGGCATTGTCCCTGCTTCCTGACAAGGAGTCTTGCCTAAAAGGTATGACAGATTGGTTGGTGTCAGCGCCCTTGAAGTACCTGGCAGAATTCACAAACCCAACTTCAGTCAAAGCTTAGCCAAGCTGCACACACTTCAGCATTTAAACTTCTCATCAGTTACTCCATCTGGTCCCCTAGGCAGTGTAATGAAAGGCTCCCATCCTGAGTTTATTTCTCAGGCATTGCACTGGCATGACTCCTCATACTGGGAAACACAAAGCTGGCACAGGATGGTCATACCTATACAGCAGTCCCAGGCTTTGCAAGGCAACCAAACCCAAGGACATACATTAATGAGCACTGGGAATTAGTACTTCAGCAATAAAATACAACATTGTCACTTAAAATACGTATTAACAATAATCTAAAAGAGTTGGTGTGCAACTTATCCTGCTATCTGAATTTGATGCACAGCTTAGATTAGTTTCACTGAGGGAGGGAGAAAGAAGAGAGGCGAAGTTATCACCTCTGACAGCTCCTGCAGAATGTCTTTTGCCTGGTTTAGCTACTGATGCTGCAGAAGGGGTCTAAACACGTTATTACTCATCATATAGTTTAAACTCACAGATTTCTCCAGTTGGCTACCATGAAAGTAGTATCCTCTTACTGTATGCACTGGAATACAGTAGAAAACCCCAAATTATCTCTGAACACAGTGAGACTTCTGCATGGCACAGCATGACGTCTTGGGGAGACACCAAGCAGGAACTGGAAATCGACTGTGGCACTGCTATAGTCTTCCACCACAGCTAAATCTGCTTTGAACCCAGTTGGGTTGACTTTTTGGAGGGGCAATGTTGCATGGATGTGGCATATATTGCCTTCAAGTTGACAACTATTTCCTTCACAGTTTGTTCCTCTATCTGACCCTTGCTTCAACAGACATACACATTCACAGAGCCAACAGACAGTCTCCGCAGCATCCCTTTGCATCCTGGCTTATCTGAGCACTGAAGTCAACATTGTAAAATAAGAATATTCCAAGTAGTTCAGTGAAGCACTTCACGCAACTTCATGCAAGGAATCGAAGAAGACTTATTTGACCACTTATGCAATACTCTAACCAGCCCCTCTGGCCTAATCCCATTGGTTTTGCTGGTTATTTCATCCCTTTTTCAGATAGATTAAGCGCCTGACTTATTAACATAAGGGGTCTCACAGCTTGCAAAGGGGTTTTTAGTTTTTAAATGTATACTACTGTGCTCAGTTTCCTATTATTACATCTCACTACATCCTTCCAAGCCTCCAGCAATTTCATTGAAACATCTTGTTGCAGGACTTAGAATTTCCTTAAAGGTCTCACAAAACACGGTCCCCTTCTTTTCCCACACTATCTAGCAGCTCCATATCCTCCGGTGATCTGGCAAAAGGAAACCAATTCATGGAGGAGTGCAATGCATACACTCTCTATTCATCTATCTTCCTCCAGAAAAAGATGGGCTCCTCATAAAATTCTGGGCTGAAATGCACTGGAAAACAGTCAAAACAAATTTTTCATTCTCTTGCCACTGTAAATAAAAAACTGGCAGCAGCACATAAAGGTCTCAGATGACTGAACTAATGATTCTGTCTTCTTCCCAGAGACCATGCCACCAGGAGACACACAAAAAGGAAAAGGCAGCACATTTGGTCTCTCGGCCAGGTAATAATTCATGCTATGAATGGTTAAAATGAACAAAGTCCAGGTAACCACAGAGGTGAACACTCCATTCCAAACCTCCATACCAGCTCTCTGTAAAATTCAGATTTTGCCTACCTGTACAGAGCTTTCACATCGCTGCTGCTCAGAGATGAAACAGCAGACGAAGAACATTCCTCCTTGTAGCAGGTGCCTCTTCACATTAGCTGTAGCGGATTTTAGTCCCTACAGGAATACAGCTTCCTCCCTTCCCACTGGGAGGATTAACACTTGTGCTCTCTACAAGCAACTGCTTGTCTTGCAACTCTAAAATAAGCACCTTTGAGGCGCCTACAGGATACACATTGCCTCTGGTCCCCTGCACTCTTGTCAAGCTCTTGGGGCAATGCAAGCTGTCAAGCCACACAATCCCACAGCAGAGGAGGGAGTAACGCCAGTGCTCTCCATGGCAAGAGCAGGCTTGCTGTAATTGCTTCTAAAAGCAAATTCCACTGGACTCAGGGGAGGGCAGAGACTGGCACGTGCCTGTACATACACACACAGAGGATCCCTATTCCTTTCAGCTTCTCCTGTGCAAGCTTACTGACCTCCTGCAGTATTAATGAATTCCTCTGTCACCTCCTTGCTCTGACATCTGCTCAGGAGAACGGATGAGTAAGCAGGTAATCCAATTGGGCAGGAGCAAAGCAATGAGCCAATTCTCCCACACAACTGTGTTACCCTGTTGCTCTTTGGCACTGCCTGCCCCTACAGGCCCCGTACTTCAAGAAAAGCTTTTGGGCTTCCTGCCCTGAGGATGGCTGAAGAGACGTCCTCCACCTCCAGCTTATCTTACTGCTTGTGTAAGAAAGACATAAAAGACTGACTTTCCTCATTTCCAAGATTTCAACACTGAGAAAGCAAAAATGAAATCTTGATTTCTCTATAGCTCCTCACTTTCCGTAAAGCAAATTTACATAAAGAACTGCTCCCTCTCTCCACTGCAAATTCTAGACAATAGAAGCAAATCCAATCCAAATCAAACACAAGTTCTCAAGTAGCCTTCAGAAAGTTAAAACAGGCAGTAGTACTAGATAGTTCGGAATTAAGAAAAGAAAATGTCTGTAAGGTTAATCCAGGTCATGTTAGGTCTAGAGCAAAATCAGCCCATACAAGTTGCCACCCAGCACTTTTCTCTAGGCTTGATTTTAAGGGCATCAAACAATTGAACTTTTATCAATTCCCTTCCAATAGACATTTAGATTCTCTATGTATAAATATTAAGACAATTCCCAGTGATAGTCAGATGAATCCTTCTTTGTCCAAACACTCCTGTTACCAATATTTCACTTTCAGTTGCACAAAATGAAACAAAAAAAAAACCAAAACTTCTTCTTTGGTTTAGGCATGTTTAGGATGCCTGTTTGCCTTTCCGTTTTACGGTCTTTCAGGGAAGCATCTCATCATAAGAAGGGCAGAGACCATCTCTCCCACCTCTGTCATCTCCCATTCATACCTTATCACTAAAGGTCTGCTAAAAATCAAGGAAAAAAGCAAGAAAAAAAAAGACAGCTTTTTTTTTTGTTCACTACAGGAATGTGTTCATCTCTGCTTGGCTCAAAATAGTATCCAACAAGAGTGAATCACACTCAAGAAATAAGCAAAGAAATCTATAGCTGCCTTCCTCAATCTCACTCCCTGCCCGCCTTCTTATTGACTTCTGTTGCCTGCATCGACCATTTGTAGCTACCTGTCTGCTTTCTCTTCCATTGAGGTAGCTACCAATATAACGAGAAGAGTGGGGCAAAGGGGAAGCACTGAATTACTGTGGGGACTTACAGCACTGCCTCTTGCTAGGAGGGATAAAGAGGGACCAATGAGGAAATACAGCACAAAAATCTCTTTCTTTCACGAGAAGACACTGAGCTAACTCAGTATCAATAAAAGTCATAGAACAGATTTTACTTGATTTATATAAATGCCTAAAACATCCCAAAATACCTTCATCAGTCCAGCTTTAGAGAGGGGAAAGAGGCACATACACTTGGAAAATGAAAAGACAGAAGTTCAAGTCCTGAAGCTGATGAACTCCTTACTTCTGAAAGGAAGGAGACAACATTTCATAGTCTGTGTACCCAGGATGCAACTACCCTCCAGGGGTTGGGTATGGAACGAAGACAACATCTACCTGCGGAGCAGATTAATCTCTATTCTTCCATTAATTTACACGTTCAACTTGTTCTCTGCTACTTTTCTTGTTCCAATCTTCCCTCTATTTCTCTAATGCAAAAACTATACCTACTTACACTCTTTCACACATGACTAAACATGCCAACACAGACATGAGGTAGTAGTTCCATTTTTATGAAAAGGGGGTCCATGGACTGAAATCAAGCAATAAGCCGAAATATGTTGGAAGGGTTATACCCATGTAAGGCCACAAAAGGACTGGTTTGAATTGGGCTCCCATTTCTTTCCAAGTCAAAGAGATTATATGTATATTTCCCCAAGCATTTGACTTCATTTTCCTCCATTCTTTTCCTTCTCCTGACACTCTACTTTCTGTTGCTTTAAACTTCCCTCCTTGTGGACAATCCTCTGTTGTTAAAAAGGAGTACTTGATTTGAGAAGGGAAAAAAAAAACAGGGAAAGCACCACCTTTTGTGTATGTGTGTATATAATATATATATATAGGTTAGCAGTTGGACTATATGTTCTTACAGGTCTTTTCCCATCTAAAATCTATGAGTCTGTAGATGTGCATTTATACATAAGTACACATCTTTCTCTATACAAGCACATTGATAAAAACCCACAATGCCTGAGAACTAATCAAGAAATTACTATGCATTTATATGCACATACAGACAGCTCTAGTTCCTTAATGGAGCACACAGCACTTCCACCCCTCTGGATGCCTATGAGTTTTTGGTTGGTGCAAAGCAAAACAGATGGAGAAGGCTGCTCACCCTGGCCACAGCCCAGCACAGAGTCAGCAGGTGCCTCATGGTCACATCCATACCTGAAAGCTGGAAAGCGCCAGCAGGTTTACAGTTTAAATGCCCACAAGAAGTAAGGAGGAAAAAACATCAGAGCAAATGTTAGAAATTATTTAAAAAGGATCTCTGCCAAAACAGAGAACATCATTATGCCACTGAATATATTTTTAAAGGAAAAAAAGATGAAATACAAACACTGAGTAATACTACCGAATTGTTTGATCACAAAAAAAGAGTTTTAAATTCAACCAGTGTAGAGCTACAAAAGAAGTACAACCAATCATAGTACCATAATGTTAAATTTGTTCAAAATTCACAAGAGTCAGAAGGAAGGCTACAAATAAAATTTCTGAGAGCATGCTTGAAACCCATTCAAAGTCTTCTAAAACTTTTCAGTTTAAAACATCTTGCTTGCAAGTCACTGGGTTTAACATACACAAAAAACCCTCAAGAAGGCTTCAGACATCTGTAGCTTGTACATTGGAAAATATAACAATCTGCATGTTACCTTTTTATTACAGAGGATTTTTTTAAAGCTATATATATTTGTTACATGCCAAACATACCAATTTTTTCAATACCATCATGGTCCTTTTTTTTAACTTCATTTTGGCTTTTAAGGAGATTCATCTTAGAATGGAAGTGCGGAGCTTTGGTTGTGATTGCAGGGCTTGGACCATGTAAAGCTTTACTTACCTGTGTAACAAAACAAACAGGTTGCGTTCCAGCTCTTCCACAAAACAGAGCTACATAAGGTGGGCATTTCTGTGTCACTTACAACCAGTTTTTCTACCAAAAAAAAATAATTTAAAAACACTTTCAAAATAAGCACACCTTTGCTACAGAAAGCCCTATTGAAATGGGAAGTCATCCTAGAGAATACTGTGGAAATCCCATTGCTTGACAACCTGACATAGAATCAGCAACTCCACATACAGACTATGCATAACTGGGTGAATGGCAAGCTCAGACTTACTACGTGTCTTCTGTTGATATGTACCCCAATAGAGAGCATCTGTCTTCCCTCAAGCAGCACAGGGGAAGGAGAAATCTTTTTTGCATAGAGAACCATCTTGTGCAATACCCTGTGGTCAGATTAAGACAACAAGTCACACTATAACACCCAGAAAAATCAGACGTGGTTACTTTCTCCTATGATGACCTTGATCCCATTCACGCAAGACCAAACATTCCCAGAAAAAGTTGAAAGCCTAGACATGGGGGAGGAAGGAGAAAAAGGAAAAAAGAAAACAACACATGGAATTTAATGTTTTGGTACACTGGCACACGCACTCATCCATTCCTCCAGAATTCATCCAATCCATCTAAGACCAAAACAAGCCACCAGTCTCATTTTACTCACTTAATTCTTTAGTCTGCACCTCCTTGGCTGTGCAACAGCAGCATATCTAAAGTGCATCCCTACAGCCTACACCACCCAGAGACACTATTCTGTAAAACTGGTTATACCTATCAGCAAGGCAATTGCCTAAGAGACATCTTAGTACTAGGATCTTCTCACCTGTATGGAAGCTTGAGACAAGAAGACTACTCGCTACTCTAAGTTACTTAGAGAGAAGGTCAAAGTAACTGAAACAGAAAGTGCAGTTCCTCATATTTCTTTTATGCGAGTGCAACACCATTAGACTGATCCCAGAGCTTTGACAGGCTAAGACTACTGCTTTGGAGAAGGGAACACCAGTGAGAGGATTCAGCAGTACCCAAAGAGGTGGCCAAACCAGCAGACAAAATGGTTGTGAACTTCACTTGTCCATCGTCATTAAGAGAGGGATTCACATCCTAACCAATTCCAAAAGAAAAAGGCTGTGTGGTTTCCATCAAAAAGTCAAAGACGAGAGAATCATGGCCCCATCCAACCAAATACCATACACCCCACCACTGAATTCAGCTTATGGGTGTCAGGTTTATTTCCAATTCCTACTTTCTGCTCCTAACAGGTTATTTTCTTATTCTGGTTATGTACAGCCCTGAGCTTTTATCAAGGCACAACATCCTCAGCAGCATTTGCAATACTAAACAATATTTATACTAAAATGCCTGGATCTAAAAAGAAAAAAAAAATTTCTCCTGTTCTAGCACTAGGTTATTGTTACACAAACCCTCAGGAAGAGCACAAGGGACACAGCAGAACCAACACAGTGGCCACTAGCTAGACAAGCCAGAGGCAGTAAGACAGCACAACCTTAGCACTCCTTTACAACAGCATTCTCACCATTAAGAGTTGCTTTGTGCCAGGAACACACCTGACTCACTCGCACATGCAAAATAAGACCAGGAGATTTCCTGTAGGACTGGAGCTATGTTCCCTTCCCCAACAATTCCACACCTTATCCATTCAGCTGGAGATAGCATTTATTAGTGAAGCTGAACAGGTGGAAAAAATAGGCAGGCAAATTATGTGATAAAAGTGCTGTCTGGATTATGAAAGAAATGCCCAAACTCAACACAACCTGTAATCATTTTTGCAATTAAAAGTGTTCACTCTATCCTTAATGTTTTAGCTTGTCCAAAAACATGAACAAAACGAAAAAATCCAGGGTTCATATAGCATTTGGAGAACTACATAGATGATATACTGTATGGCTAAGTATTCTTAACTTAAAACATTTCAGGATATTCAGACAGCCAGGCCACTAAGCTGGTCTTCAGACAAGACAGACCAAAATTCAAATAGCCTCAGTTTGTAAAATATTAATATTAAAAAGTTGCATAATAGGAAGTGCCAGATCAGTGAACCAACAACCATAAGAAATCTATAACACTGAGCTTAGCAACACTGACTGTGAAAATGCACTCATAATATGCTGTGCATTTTATTGCTAAGATGGGAAACAACTCTCAAACAACTGCATAATAAGTCAGAATAGATCTGTGCATGCTAATCTTGGCTCTTAGATTATTTGGATACAGCAAGACACACAGGATCTAAACACTTTTTCCTGTGTGTAATAAGAGCCCAGCCCAAAGCAGAGTCAAGTTAATGATGGTAATGGCCACTGAATTGCATTCACTTTAACAAACAAAATGGTCTTTATCAACTCTTGCCTCGGTTTTCACAAAACTTGACTGCATTATGGTTTAAGCTATGCAAATTTAAATAGATTTATTTCTAAAGGAAATTAAATAAAAATTCAGAGGATTTATACTTACCTACAAACTTCAGCACAAAATTTAAAACCTCAAGAAAACTTCAAAATAAACACACTGCTTCTGAGGATAGAAAACCCTAAATGTCACTGCACTAAAAATGTGATTTAACATGTCAGAGAAGTTTTGAGAAGAAATTAATTTCTTTGGAATACCAAAAAAGTAAAGGGAGATTACACATACAGATGACAAAACATCTGTGCTATTTATTTAGATGTAAAGGCCACTCATTTGTGCCGTACAAATATGTTCCACATGTCACAAACTTCTGAACTGACACTAAGCAAGGCCATCAAAGAAACTGAGAGGGAGCCAACTATGCTTTGGCAGCTGACGATAGCATCTTCTGGCAGTGAGGAGAAAGGGAGGCAATTTCAGATTGTGGGCTATGTTTCTCTGCAGCAGCTCCTTCTGCTGTAGCGGTCAGCAGTGGGACAGCCAGCAGTCCTGACCTAAAATGCATCATGTTAAGTTCAACCACTGGTCACATGAGTCAGGCAGCTCCATTCTTCCAAAAATGGCCCCTTTAGCCAGGCTGGAGACACAGGCAGGCATAATTTTGTTGGTTCTTCCTAAGT
Source organism: Dendrocincla tyrannina (assembly GCA_035047865.1). Classification (NCBI taxonomy): domain Eukaryota; kingdom Metazoa; phylum Chordata; class Aves; order Passeriformes; family Dendrocolaptidae; genus Dendrocincla; species Dendrocincla tyrannina. The sequence continues at coordinate 42,049,005 of JAWWMP010000165.1, read as the reverse complement.
AGTGTTTGTAAGGTCAGCATCTCTAAGAGATGTAGAAAAATATCAGCTAAACTTTTAGCTGGTGAAATCAAGCAGACTGGGTTAAAACAATTCACATAAGACTAGGAGCAAGGCAGTTTTCCTAACCCAAGAGCAAAAATTCTACATTCAAGGTAGGAGACATACAATGTCTAGACTGCTGTTCTTCTAAGATGTTCTGCCTCTCCACGGTGGTAGTGGTAGCTACTCTTCCAACCCAAGAGGCAGCATATGAAGCTCTCAGTCTAGTCCAGCAATCAGGATGGCTGGAAGTTCCACTCGCAGGCTCTAAACTCAAATCAGCATAATGTCACAGAGGGATTAAATCCAAAAGTCACTGAGATTTAGGCAGTCACATTTTTCCCCTGTTAGGCAGGACAGAAAGACAAGGGTTCCCGCAAATGAGGTGCCTTTCCTCTGGCACAAAGCCACTTTCATCAGAGCACAGAACATAAACCCTCCATTTCCTAGGTTTACATAAGCTGTGTGCTGCTAGGAACCTAATAACTGTGTGTTTTCTGTTTTGCTTGCTATTAATCCTGATGAAATTTTCTGGTCATGGCTCAAAGTTCTTTAAAAGTGAAGTTAAATATGACACAATCTCAGTGTGTTGTTATGGCAACTGGAATATTCAAAGTTACCAGAAGCTAAATATTTGTTAGCTTACAGTGCTATTATTTTTTGACCAGAATGTGATTGTATTCTCTCCCACTCAACTAATTTTTCTTTTGATCCAAAAATAGCCAAGAGGGAGGGGAGGATGGGGAAGAGGGTTGTTTACACACTTTATCACAAAGAACTGTACAAATCTTCCATGTCCAAGGATAATTATGGAAAGGTTATAGACATACAAAGTCCATCAACATCCCCAATATCTGTTGGTCATAAGACCCTCTGTCTTGGAAAAATGCATGTGGATCAAAATGTGTGTAACAGCCAAAGCAAAGTAAATGGAGCTGGGATTTATGTGCTCTGTTCCAAACCCTGCCATAGTTGGTTAGGATAGTAGGCAAGTTGCTAAGGACAATATTTAAATTTTTACTGTTATCAAAATGGCTTCATTTTGTACTTCTGATTTGAACCACATTAGCCCTGAATCTTAGAGGAACTAACTATCTATGTAATTCAGCAACTGAGACTGGAAGCATGATTGCTTGGTCACTGCACAAAGAAAAAACCCAAAGAAGCTCCAATGGTTACATCACAACTAAGCTGCAGGTTTGCAGCTACTTTTGACAGCTGTCTTCCCTCTTCCCAGGCTTTGGATTCCCACCTCCAGAAAGGCCAGTGACACACAGTGCCCGTTGAACTCATTGAATTGCTTTTCTTTAAAGGGGTAGAACAGCCAAGAGATTTCCCCTCCTGTTCCCATAATCCAGGGCCAAGACTATCTACTAGCTCAGAACAACTCCTATGTGGCAAGCCCTACACCAACTCACACCGAGATAGTCTTCTAATTAAAGCTAAACAAACCATGACCATACACAATTGTAACATCATTTAGCTTTCTAGTTAATAAATATACAACTACTCCTGTTTTTGTTTTACTTCTGTCTTTACATTCTGACTTTGCTGCAAAATAACACAGTACATCTCTCCATGCACTTGTTGGTCTTTTTTATTCTCTCACCTTACCACTTCATTTCTTTTTCTGTCCACCATTTTCTCCTTTTTCACTTCTAAATCTATTCCTACCTACTTCTCTAAGTCCTTCTTCATGACAGTTTTTCGTACTTGCTTATACCAGAGACTCACTCTACCACCATTCTCTGCAACCTCATTCCTCACTCAAAGACCAAGAGGTGTACCAAGACCTTATGATTAGGAAACTAAATTTCAGTTAAGTATAGTGATGGAAACTTAGGAACCTAAGCACTCTTCTTTCCTTTTTAATCAGGTCCTACAAGACCCTTTCCTGAAAATCTGTGCATAAAACTCTCAAACATACTTCTCAGGAGATTTCCACGCCCACTTTCCTGACCCAAGAACACTACATTTAAAATCAAGTTAAAAATACCAAACCCTCTGACCTTCAGCTATGACTGAATTACAAATGGCTGGAAGAAGGCAGATGCAGCAGGGACTATAGAGGTAGAAGGACATCCCTGAGCAAATCTTCTATAGCTGTCACCACTTTCAAAATTTGCATAGATTAATTCCATTTTGTTCAGAAATAACAAAACAACAACCACAAAAATGTAAAACCAAACTTTATATACATACGTATTTTGAAAACCTATTGAATTTTATTAAGCTACAAACATTAAGTAACAAATGTTATTCTGTCTCTGCAAGCTGTCAATCTTGATTCTATCAAGGACAGCTAGGTTGCTTTCTTTAGTCTTCACATAGGCAACTCAATATAGGTAGGTAGTCCCTTCCTTTCTCTTATCATTCCTATTCAGCCAGTTCTGCGGGAATTGGACTATCTCATTTTCAGATTCCTGCACATTCTTTCTCACACTCTCTTGCACTGCAATTCTTTCAAAACTGGATTGTCAAATGAATAGTATTTATCTTGAGTGATCTTCCAAGAGGAAACACAATGTATGCTCCTTCTCCATTAACTATTCTTGTTATCTTATTCTGTGCATTAAAAAGTAACCAAATCATTTTGTACTTCTCTGAAAAGAGAATTTCACTGCTGAATTTCGTATTCAGGCAATACATACTCTGCTCACATTGGCCATTCAGAGAGTCAACATTTATGAAAAACATAAGTAACTCCTTGTCTGCTTTCCCTTCACACTGATTACCCACAAATCCCACTCCAGAAACAATGAAGATTTTTTTTTACTGGGGAAAGTTTTGCTGCTTCTTGTCCAAGACTATGACCCATGTCAGTTCTAGAAAGATGACAAAAGAGACTGGAGGGAAACAATTATTTTATAGATATATATATATAGGTAGAGATGAACAGAAACCAGTATTTCTGTAGTAACTGAACTATGGTCTAAGAATTCATCTATATAAACTATATCTATATTTACACAATGGCAATTTATATACAACACTTTTTTAACACATTGAACACCTGTCTGTAATTATATCTAATACAGAGTCACACAGGTTGCACAGTTACTGTGCTTGTAAACAAAGAGATAATAGTACAGAACAAAAGATGAAAATCAACAAGAATTGGGAGATACACACCATATTAATTTCATTTATGACACAAGTTATATCTACATTTGTCCTTGTAAATGGCAGATCTGAAGACAAATTTTGGATTAGACCTTTCTGTTCCTCGAGCAAGCCCTCTTATTCATCAGTGTACACATGAAATGGACAAAGAGTGGCTGCTGCCTCCCATTAAACAAGCAAAGGCCAGTGATATATATTTGACATGCTTTCAGTCTTCATAACAGTAAATAAGATCATCTCAATAGTTTCCCTGGGAGATTGCATATGTACAGATAGGGTTCAAGCACTGATAACAGCATAAGGGCCAAACACACTGATGGCAGAAATTAAACAGTTGAAGGTGCTGTGGACAAGTCAAATTCAGCTCACTTGTCCTCCCACCAGCAATACTACCAGTTCCTTACTACTACTTTATTCCTGTCTGACATACATCACTGTAACTCAGAGCTGTCCACAATAATCTCCATTTCACTAGACAAAGGTGCAGTATAAAAACAATAGCGACATATCTACCACCTCTTTAGTTTTCTACCTGGAGGAGGAATTCACCAAAGTTTGAGACAAGCAACTTATGGCCAAATAGCAAACTCATAGCCAAATTAAAGCTATACTTCAGTTACCTAGTTTCATTACTTAGCAGACAACTAGAGCAGCAACGAAAAAGTTCAAGAGTCAAGATATCCCTCCTTAGGTACACACAATAAAAAACACGAACACAATTGACCTAGTTAGTCTAGCAGCACTTCCTGGCCTCAAACTTAAATCCAGTCTGAAATGTAAATAATTTTTTTTAAAGCCTGACAGGTCCCCTGGCTGTGGACTGCTATGCTCCTAATCTTTTCCTTAGGATTTTTCCTGGGATCCCAAAGCTAAAAATACTGAAACAATCAGTGTAGGCGACCAATTCTACCCTGAAACCCTTCAGGCCTCAAAACATCCTGTACAGCCCTTTTGGGAAGGAAGTGGATACGTCCTCCAGACCACTTCCCTCACTCTAGCCTGGGCACTACAACAGCTTGTACTGCTACTTGCAGCTGCAAAACCCGACATATTACCAACTTCATTTGGCTCAGGACAGCCTTACAGTTCTCAGCCCTAAATCCTACCTTCTACAAATCACAACTCTAACCTTATTCCAAGAAATCCTAAACATAATCCTAATCCATACCCTTAACAGTAAACCAAAGATTCCTGTTGATTCTAACACACTGTCAGGGAGCACTGCAGGACAGCCATTTCCTCAGGGATAGGAACTGAAAGTAACACAACCCGCAACAGCAGAGCCTTACTGTCTAGGGCCTGTCTCACAGTACACAAGAAAGACAAACCTGGAGAAGGCAGCCGTATCCAACCAAGAGTCCAGATCATAAGGTAGTATCACAATGACAAATTGTGTTCCAAAGACAAATTGAGAAGTCACTCCATATGTCAGAGCTAGGATGAAGTCTTGCAATTGCCAGGCATAGCTACAGTGATGAAGCTGGGCAAAAATCAAGCCAGGTAGCCAAAACTCACAAGCTAAGGTCCAGATCACAGGTCTCTACAGCTAGAAACTGGCATTGCTGCAGCAGAACAAAAAAACTGCAGCCTTTCTCCAGCACAGCTCAAAAAAAAGAGAGAAATCCCAGGGCTGAGCTTAAATAGAGCTCCTGGGCCCACACCTGTTGTCCCCAGTTGAGGCTCATCAGGGCTATTAAAGCTTATTAATGGACTCAAAGCTCTAACACACCTGCAGTGTTCACCTCAACAGGACCCTACAAGCTTCAAAACTCATCTTAAACCCCTTGAATCCCTGTGTAATCTTAGCTAAGACACTTATAAACCCCAAACCTAACCTCCTACAAGTCCCAGCTATGGTTGCCCTCCCACGCTAGAAATCAGCCAAAAAGGAAGACAGTCCCTTTTCACAGCTCCAGTAGGCCTTTTTAGTGATCTGTGCCTGCTCCAGGCAGTGTGGGTGGATCAATAGTTGTCTTAAGCCCTGCCTCGCAGCAAGAGTCGATCTAGGCAACACATCACTGAGCTAGTACACCATTTTTTTCAGGATGGTGGGACAAGCCAATGTGGGTTGAGTCACTTGGTATTCTTAACGAGACATACCTCTATTCTTGACTCTCAACCTTCACCTAAGGTATCTTCTAAGGTATTTCCTATAGCTTTAACTACAGGCGCAGAAACCTGTATAGTGAACAGTCCCTTGCCATCTCGTGAGAACCTCCCCAGTCTCCTCTGCTGAGAGTACCAGAGTACACCAGTTGCAATGTCTTCAGTATAGGCTAGCAGTTCCAGCCTTTTTAGAAATCACTTGCAACATATATGGTGAGTACAGAGAGAAGGCAGGGGAAAACTACAAGATAATCTTACAGGCCAACATTTCATTTTCTCCAGTAATAAGCACAGCATATGTAATATCTGTACAATTTAGACACCAGTGTGCACTTTTGGCAATAGCAATGGAACTTCCGCTCCTTAAAGAAGGGAAAGGATGCAGTCAGTAGGGGACAGAGGCTACACTTCGAATCAGGTCTAGACAGAGAGGTTCCAATCTATCTCCAGTTCCATTCATCACAGACCAGCTACCAGTGCCTAATTCACATTCACATAAAAATAATAGTAATAACAACATGATACAAAAAGGTTGAATGTCAAGGTCAAAGTAATGATGGACAAGTTACAATGGCAAATGTCCCTTGACAGCAATGTACTTGAGTGCTATGTCCACAGGCTCAACAGCTCAGGCAGGAGAAAATCTTCCTGTCTGTGAAAGTAATGCCTTTCTATTCACCCAGCCAGAGTCACACCCTAAAAAGCTAACATTAGATTTTAAAAATTAAACATATCACCTTCCAGAAAACCTTGCACTTTTTCAACACCCTGGAAGCTGTGAGTTAAGTGTTCCTCAGTCATTCACCTCAGAAATAAAGACCCCATCCAGGGAGCTGAAATATGTGGGTTATGCACTGAGAAAATACATTAACATCTTTATTGGCTGCTCCATCCAACCGAGTCTTTTCCCATAAAGAAAACAGTCCCCGTGACACTAATTTCCCCCTTTGAGCTGAGTGTTTTGTAAAAGTCTACGTCTACCAAAGCACCACTGAAATGGAGCCACAGATGTGTGGAGCCAGGCTTGCCCCTGGCCACACTGTCAGGGCAGGCAGGCCCCTGTGCCCGTGCTGAGAGCCCTCACATGGCCCTGGCACCTCTGGCAAGACCTGCCTGCGACAGCCCTGCTCCATCAACACCCACTTTCTGCCTCTCACCTAAGATAAGGTCATTCATCACTTTCTTCTTTGAACAAAACTCAAGCACATTCTTCCGTAGCAAGGTCTCACACCACAACAAATACCATGATTTGGGTTTATCAAATGTCCAGAACTGAAACCGAATTGAGCCATGACAGACAGGGCTCCCCTAATTTGGGATTAAGGGGATAGGCATTAGAGGCATTAATCGACAGCTTTTTCCATTTAGGAGGCATTAATCGACAGCTTTTTCCAATTGGGAGCTTATTTTTACAGATATTTTGTTCTAGTTTTTAGTTAAATAACAAAAGAAGAGAAAGAAAAATGGAGTAAGCTGACAAGGAGATGAGAAGAATTGTATCTCAGAAGCCAAAGCCAAATGGAAGTACATTACACACCCATGAACAACAGCATCAGTGTGTGACCACATCTTTCCACCAAGTGCTGCCCTACATTTACATGTTGTCCTGGGCAAGAGAATACTCCTAAGCAGTGCTACTGTGAGAAAAGCTGCATTTCAGAGTGCTGATCCCTTTCACAGTCAGGTTTTGCCTTGCAGCAATAAAAGTGGTGGCCCATGGGCAATTATTTTCCCCGCACTTCACACATTTCTTACACAGTTTTTAAATAAAACCATGATCCATAGCAAAAGAAGTTGTTACCATCCCCCTTGTCTGGTACACAGGAATACAAAAATGGTGGAGTTTGACTCCAGGCTTCATGGTCCGAGGATCTCTCATAACAAGAGTCACTGTCTGCTTCACCTCGCAGTGATTCCTGTCCAGACCACAGAGCTAGATATGCCTTTGCCTCTATGAAGACACCAGCTCAAAGTGCCTTGCATGGTTTTTCGTCTAACTCCAAATAGCAGCTTAAAAAGTGCTCTCAACCATCTGGGCTCTTAGTTTTCAGAGTTTCATACCCTGAGTAAAAGCTAAAAATATACACATCAGACTTTTTTTTTCAATGGACACCACTGAATAAAAGAAAATCTGGCTCTTTCACATTTCCCCATTTAGGTACACCTACACGCTGATTTTCACTGTCCTTTCCTCCACCTCCCAAAACAAGAAAAAACAAGTATCACACTCAACAGAAAACAATAGTAGTCCCTGCCTCTATCAGACATATTGTCAATGTCAGTCCAGGGCATAAAACACTGCCCAACTTTTTTCACCTACATAATTTCACATATATCTTAAGCAGTACTCTCCTGCCAAATTTGAGAAGCAGATACTTTTTAGGACTTCACAACAGAGTTATGTTTGGAGCATTCAACTACAATGCTTTCAATTAACAGAATTATGATAGCCATTAAAACAATGTGGGGAATAATCAAATGTCAGCTTTATCAAATTCCCTGTTCTGAAATGAGACTGGCACTTTTGAAGCAACAAATAAGAGAGATCATTTTTTTCCACTTGTTCAGCTGAAATCCTCCACACAGTGCAAAAATCAGGCTGAGAATTTCCTGAGAACAGTCCTTATTAAAATGGAGAGGAAATTCCCTGAACTTGCTGTATCAACTCAATTAAAAAAAACCACATGAAAAGCCTTTTTGGCTAGGATCCATGCATGCAGAAACTCAGGATAATATAAGAAAAGCATTTATACTTTCCCAACCTTGGGACAAGTCTGAACCAAATTTCAAACTGAAGTTCTGATTCGGTTGTTTGTTCATTTTTCAGAACTACAGAATTTGTCATTCCTCCTGCAATAAGAGGCAGAAGGGATAGAATACAAAACTTCCAGGGCAAGTATAGCTATTAAGTTTTGTGTGGCTTCCTACACAATATTAAGGAATTTGCATTATAGGAATGAAATAATTATTTTGCTAACAAGCTGAATGTAACTATAAACTTAAAATTTAAAAATATGGACTGTAATTAAAGGGTATGGTATAGTAAATTAAATGGTAAATGAAATAGTATAGTAGCAACAAAGACAATTTCATACACATTCCATCCTCCCCAAAGTCTTTAAAATACTAGAAGAAAAAGTGATTTAATTTCAGAAAAACATAAACAGTTCAGTATTTTCTCAGGATCATCTTGGCCCTTCTGCTGGGTTTGCCCAGCAGTCTGAAAAAACTTTAATGAATTTTCAGCCCCAAAATAAAAACTGGAACCCTGCAAACTGATCATTAACCTAAAGGATATCACCAAACATCCATTAGCAAGAACCATCCTCTATTTCCCATGGAGCTAAACTGGACTGAAGCAATTGCTTGGAGATGAATGGCACCATAACATGTTAGCAATGTCCCGCAACGTCTGGTGTGTTAGATATGCCAATATCATGCACCTGGGGAATAAGGCTGCTTGTTCAGAACAGTACGTTTACCAAAATGAGTGTCAACCTTTTTGGAACTTAGGCATGTTGTTCTGCTCTCCAGGACTAAGACAATCTGCCTTGTTCTTCGGGTCCTTCAAAGTCCCTCCAAACAACTGCCTAACCCCATTCTATTAGTGAAAACCACTAAAAATACAACTAAAAATAAGTATTTACACTAACCAAAAAGAAAACCGTGATTTCCTCTTCTCCCTTATCAGGTGCCACTACTAGATTTAAACACACACCTTTGAGATTTTCATCCCTTTTTCTCCACAACTACTTCAGTACTACTGAAATGCGTAAAACACATGAACCATCAGCAATTGGTGCCTGGACCCCAACTTTTTTATTGGTTTTGGCAACTCAGCCCTGAATGACTTAGGTCTCAGTGCACCCTTCTGTCTAACAGCTAAAGACATTAAAGGTCCCAGCACACAGGGATTTCCTTCCCCGAGAAGCAAACTGGTAAGTAAATGAACCGCTGATCGGTTTTTAGCAGAGAAAAAGATTCTCTTCCATAGCCTGTTTCATCTGATATTACGCAACCTTGCACTTAGTTTTTCCTTATGAAATACATACTCCACCATAAATATGATGATATTTGCCAGGGACTCAGAAATTATTATTCAAATCAGAAGGGAAAAGCAGTATAGATGAGACTGGACAACACCTCAAATCCTAGATCACTTGCTAATTTATGGAACAGTACCTCATTCATTTTTTGTTTTGACATCTTTTCTGACATAGAAGAAACCATGAAAGACCCATCAAAAATGCATGTATCAGACCAGGCCTATGAACAACAATTGGCAGCTCTGAAAATATTAATATTAATCATCTTTTGGTGAATGTTCCTATCAAGCTGTGAAACTGAACCTCTCGAATGTGTGGGGGAGAGTGTGTCCATTACATTCCAACACCTCAAAAAGGGACAACTTAACAGTCTACACTGCTTTCTCATACTATAATAATAAGTGAAATGTATAAACCTGTAGAGAAAGAAAGGTCAAACGATGTCCCTACCCTATTATCTTTTAGATGCCTCCATATCTACTCTTCCCTGACATGTAAGGTTGAATTTTTATGCTGAAGTTTCAGAAGCCCACAAATACAAATAGTCATCTACATCCACCTTGATCAGAAATCTTCTTAAGATATAAGAATGCTGCAATTCTAACTGCTTATGAACTAGAGAGGCCAAGAAGTCAAAGGACTCACAATACATGAATTCTCTCTCTGCTATAAATTCAGGCATGATCTTACTCATGGAAGGAAACTGCCCACATTAACAGACAGCAAATTTACATAAAGGAAAACAGATAAAAGAGTCTCTTCATGTTACTCCAACATCTATCTCTAATTTCACCAACATAAAAAAAAAAGGAGTCCAGTTTCTCCAGTAGGCTCTAAGTCCTTCTGTTAGTCCATGTTTATTCTTTGAATCCATGTTGTCAGAAGTAACATCAACTACAAAGGAAAGGGGGACAAAGACACTTGCATTACCTATTAGTAGCCTTCACCAGGGCTTTTTGGTCATGAAGTTTCTCCAGTATTTTCCAAGGAATGACTGTGCATCAGCAATGACAGAAATAATAATGCTGTGCCAGCAACAACAGAAATGTGCAAACTGAAGTACCTCATTCCTATATAAATATTTCTATGATACCTTAATTTTTCTGCAATTATTTTCACTTTTGTTTTGCAACTTTTTTCTTCAATCCTCAAATCCCCATTAACAAAATAAAAAGAATCCACACCACCACAAATTTCAGAAGTATATCAATGAAATGGAAAATTCTGATGCAAGTTATAGGTCCTCCTGGCAAAGCTGGTCACACCTCTAGGTGAATCAGGACACCTACTCACCCAGCTCTAATCTCTTCTTTCTAGATTAATTCCTCAGCAAAAGAGACTACAAAGTGCCAGCTAGCATATTCCCATCACTCATACAAAGCAAACTCAGCTGTTCAAATCAATATTCGTTAGCAAGCAGAACAAGCCAGTTTTGAGAGTGTTCTAATTAGACAATAGAGATTATTACAAAACACCTGCAATGTTTGTAATCGTTTAAAATAATGAGAATCAATATTAGCTTCCAAAGGCACCATATGGTAAATGCTCATTCTGGGCAGGTGGTCCCTCATAGGCTCCCAGTGTTTCAAAGCGATCATTAACTTTTTTTTATCAGAATGAACTTGTTCTCACAGTTAATGCACGGGCTGCTGGTTTGTCCTCTGCATGTCGACCACACATAAAGCTGGCTTAATTGCAATGCCTCCTTGCCTCCTGCTGCAGGACCTGAGCCAGCGTCTTCAGGGGGTGACACCACCAGACCAAGTCCACCAACCTTTCTCCTCTCTGTAGCACTTGTGTTCAAGAATCTTGGAGACCTCACAAACCATTTTCGAGCAAACAGTCTTTCTCCATATTTTCTAACTTAAGGTAACAAACCTAAGGCCACGCACACCATGCCGTGATGCAAGGGATGTCCCACAGCGGGGGTGTCTCTATGGGGTGGCAGCCAGGGCCTCCGAGCGCAGGGCTACAAACAGGAGCTGTGAGAGCCCTACAGCCCTGCCGGCAGCTCTGGTTCTGCACAGTATCAGTGGGGCATGTCCAAGTCTATCCTTCAGAAAGGAACACCAATTTCTTTATAAATGGTGAAAATGAAGCTTTATACACACAGATACTGCTTAATCTCATTGAAAACAAGTAAGGTATCTTTTCTGTAAAGCATATCAGCAGATTTGTCTGTATGTCAGTTCAATGACAACTCTTCAAGTCACTGATTGTGTTTTCTAATTGCAAGAAAAGCAGATTAAACACCTGCAGTGTTGTGGAAACAATACATAGTAACAAATATAAATATCCCCATAAGGGAGCTATTGCCATATCTCTTTTACAGAAGGATAAATTCAGACATAGTCTGTCCATGCTAAGACAGAAATTATTACTTAACAAATGATAACACAGAGAAAAATCTTCCTATCTTGGTGTGAAAACAGGCATCAGTGTCTCCCCCAGGTACACTTTGTGCAGTGACTCCTGGGAGCTGATTGGGAAAGGAAAAAAAGGAAGATAAAGGAGTTACTTCCTTAGTTTCTCCCTTTAGAAAGCAAAGAAAAAAACCCTGGATTCCATATAAATGTAAATATACTATTTTACAAATCAAATAATGTATGACTAAAGGTTTTCAGCCACATTCTTTGCACGTATAATTACTTAGGATGCCAAAGACAGAACAAGAGATTCAGAAAAACCAGGAAACAGACAAACAAGTCTTGAGATTACCTAAATCTAAACTTAGATAAACATAATAAGGTTTTTGCTACTAAACAATAATTACACAGCACTGTGTTTACCTATCAACTCTCATGCCAGGCATCTCCAAGCATCTTATTTACAAACTATTAAATCACTATTCCCATCCCTGACAAGCAGCCACTTTTGTTACAGCATAGAGGCTGCCTATGCACATGCAGATTAATTAAGACAGATGTACAGACTAAATCGTTATCAATTGAAACAGTAGGGGAAATGCAGAACAGCAATTGAATCACCTGAGATGGAAATTAATTAAGACTCTGGGGTGAAAACTCCAAGACTTCCAGAAAAAGTATCATGGGATTTGTAAGGAATAAAAGTAAAAAGGACCTCCTTTGAAATATTTAACCACCAGTCATGGTACATTTAGCACTGGTGGTGGGCATTAATTTTGAGTAAACCTGGGGAAGGAAAAAGTCTAACAAAGATCAGATGGTCTTGCAAGGTCCCTTCCAACCTGGGCTGTTCCATGATCCCATGAAACCATGGATCTGCCCAAAGATCAAAGATCCTCACAAAGAAAAGAGCAGGTTTTGCTGTCTGCCATAGAGCAGACCTTGTCATCAAGACAGTGATTTTTCTGTCTTTATTTTATTGTTTGAAATTTTGAGAAATGTCAAAACTCCAGAGAAATATTTTGATCACTGAAATACATCAAGTGGCTTTGCAGGCTACTTGTAGAAAAAAAATTAAGCATTTAAATTTAAACCGCTAATAGAATTCTTTTCCAGTTCACTCACCTCCCCTTGAGAGAAAGTGAATTTCATTAAAGAAATTTGTCAAAAATATACTTTGCAGAATATTTTGATAGTCTTTACTGTAGCCCTGCTGTGGACTTCCCACAACACAGAACCTGGGAGACATAAATAATGCATGTGTTGGTCTAATGCCCTCTCACAAGCTGTAGCAAGTGATACACCAAAGGCGGCACAGATTGAAAGAGGGGACTTGGCTCCTGGGTCAAATCACAATCAACAGACCATCTAGATCAAAGTTGCACACGGCAGTCTTGCCACCCCTCCACCAAGATTTTTCAAAACCTGCAAAGGTGGTGCAAAGCCATCATTACTGTTTTACTTACCAGTTGGTGACTCCCTTGTTGCTCCTTCTGAAAGTATAATAATGATTTAGACCAGTATTTTGTGGGTAAGTTTTCCCCCACAGCTTTTTACCCCTGTTCATTCAGCTTAACTGGAATTAAATGACCATATCATAGCATAAGATGGGACAGATAGAAACAGGAATGTTTTGTTTCGCAAGACAGAAAAGCCAAAGAACACCGTAAGAAAACCTGAGGCATAATTTATTACAAGGTTTGTCCTTGTACAGGGTTTTATGCTTCATCTTCGTCATTCCTTTTATTTTGAATACATGTGGATGACTGCTTTGAATTGTTCTGGTAAAGCACTGCCTGCTAAAGAGGCTGTGATCACAAACTCTCTGGGCACTGACATTTGTCACCATGATTGTAACTCACAGCAATACATAAACTTTTTTAAACTGCTGTGAACATAACTTCAGGGGGTTAATAAAGCTGCTTTTCAGTCCCCTACCTCCTTCCATTTATAACTTATTCAAATTGCAATTGCTTTCAATGTGCACTCTCTGTCACTTCTGCTACATGTACTCCCTGGGGCCATCCATCAGCCCTGCCCATCAGCAAAGTCCTTGTTCTTGCCCAGTGATGGCAGCCAGGCTACCGCTAACGCACATGGATTTGTGTCAAAACTCAGCTGACACCCTCCAACCCTGACTGACGCTACCCTGTATTTATCATTTTGAATTTCTCTTATCCTCAAACATGACTTAGTCCACCACTTACAAATCAGCACGTCAGCAAGCACTCCTAATAGGCCTATACATTTCACATGGAAAACAGCATTTCTGCCACTTTTTTCTAGAAAACTCAAAGGCCAAGTTTCCTCTCATTCAAACAGCAATAAGTCATTGCTTCCCTGGCCTAGAAGCACAAATAGCAACACAATGTTGAAGGATGTGGCAATGTTCTTTCCAATCAGGAAAAAGCACTAAGCAAAACTACACCTTTACAGTAGTTGTAAGGCATATAAAATTGAAATAATATCACAGAGGCAGACAAAGCTGGTTAATCTTCCCTAACCCAGACTCCTAAGCAGGACACTTCAACACCTCTTTGTAGCACATATTTTTATCCTTGTCGTTAATTTTATAGCATTCCAGGTTATAGTAGGTTTGTTCCTGAGATGCACAGGTGTGCAGGTAGTCTGAAGACTTCTCAAAAACTTTTCAAATTAGATAGACTAACAGTAAGAAGAGGCTGTATCCTGGGGCAAGGAAAATTCAAGCTTGACTTAAACACATGGCAGAAGTCTGTGTGCAGTGTAAAGACACAGTAAATAAAATGGTGGGCCTTTTTAAGATCTAGTTTTAGACGTGGGCTTTTTCGGATCTACTTTTGAGTTCCGCACTTATCTCTGCAGAAGGTCTGTGATCTGACCTACAGCTTCCAGCCTTGGACATCAAAACAGTACTTTTTTTATTTAAATTTAATTGCAACATTTCACCCCCTGAATGTCTAGTGCAGGCTCTTCTTTAGGAAAAGGATAAGAAAGAATGATGACAAATACTGTAATTTAAAACTAAAAAAATGCTTCAAAACATGTTGGTGTTTTAAAGTTTTGAAGCACCAAGGTGTTTCACCAAGCAAACAATTTACTAACTATTCTTCTTGTGTACAGATCTTCATAGTTGTGCATAGTGGGGTTTGGAAGCAAGTTGATCCTCAAAGCACCTCACAGTGCATTTATTAGTTCCACCTCACTGGTAAAAAAAATGAAAAAAAAAATACAAAAAACCCCCAAAAGGGTGGTTGTAGGACATGCCCAAAGCAATATAAAAAGTGAAAGATCTGGTACTGTAACTCTGGAAAGTCCAGATCTGACATATACACTCAAAAGACATCATAGCTGTCTCTCAAACAGTGTATGCAGCTTCACAAGGATGGATAAAGCTAATAGGAACTGAGGACACATCTACCTCGTCATCAACAGGCAACCATTTCTGAGCTGGCTAAATGTGAGCCAGTTCTGGACAAGAAACAATGCAGTCATCTTAATTCAGGTGTGGTGCTGCACTAACAAAAGTCAAATGCAACTCCTGAGGCTCAAGTGTCAAGTCCTATTTGGTTCCATCCTGAAGAATATCCTCACATTTGGATGACTTAGTGTGAAGTGCGTGGCAATATGTCTGCCTCCAACAGAACATAAAGCTATGCCTTAGAAAAACTTAGGCCTGAAACACATTTGCCTCCAGATCTATTTGACTTCAGCAGATGTTTTTTCAGTGATCCTGAAACACAAGTTCAACAAGCAGTTGGCATATACACTGGCACAGGCAAGTTGTACCTTCCTCCTTTTCTTTATCTCCTAATGACGTGTCTTTCTCCTCCTCTAACACCTATTTGCCCTGTGACTTTACAGTTTTTAGTTCAAGGATTGTCTCTTATCGAGCAGATGGATAGGACCTAGCTTAATATGTAAGCACTGCTGAAAAATACATCATCACAATTTCCGTAGCTGAATATTGTACCAAAACATCCTCTCTCCTCTAGTGACCCCTCACTGAAGTGGGACAATTGAGTACTATAGTATTATATTTGTTCTAAGAAACATTATACTGACTTTTTCCAAAGATGTTCTCAGTCCTCTGCACATATAGTGAGCCATCACAGGTTCAAGCTACAAGGAAAATGTGGTGGGTCTAAGACTAAGCACTGTATTAATTTTAGCTCGTGGGTGATTAATTTAATGCATGTGAAAGGAAGAGATAAGCATTTAATTGTTACTAGAAGTGGAGAAGCTGATCAGGGCTGAATTAGTAGAATCTGACCTAATTTCATCATTGTTTTAATGTTCTAAAAAGTCAGAGCCTGTGCTCCTGCCAAGATGAGGCAGACTGCTCTTCAGAGTGCCTTCTGGAATGGATTTTCCCTTCTCTCTCTCAAACTTGACAATACTTCTAAATGAAGGTGCCCAGCTCATCAGTTTGTAATTACTTCTCCACTACCATAAGATACTCTGCCCTTTATTTTTCATGTGTTCAGGCCCTTTTATTCATGCAACACCAGATTTCAGGTTCTACACTCATTTGATCCTGACAGTGGTATGACTGACAGCAGCTCCTCCAAGTGTCCCAGAATACACATGAAGCACATGCTAGATAGTGTATGCTATGTATCTATGTATTATCACAAAGATGTATGTGTTATCCTAGAGAGGTTTTCAAAATAATCAAGTTATAAGACCTTGGAACAACTGAGACAGGGTTGAGTGTGATACTCAGGTGTCCTAACAGAAATGAACCTAGACCTGCACTCCTCAAAAGAGATTTTGTTATGCATCCTAGCTCTAACACTGGGGAACATGCCTAACTTTAGGGTAGAATCAGTGCCTTTTCCCTCAGAAAAACAAATATATTACCATCCCTTTCCCTTCTTCACTTCCTTTTGGGAGAGCATGCTCTGCATGAGACCTAAGGGAGAAGATTTTCTTAATCTTGAAAAAAAAAAATTAGAAATAACAAAAAGGGAAAGGAAGTGGACAATTTTGCATTTGTTTCCCTTTCTTATCTCCCCCTTCCACAAGAAAAAATCTGTTTGAAAAGCCTTTTGTTTGCAAGGATTTCATTCAGCAGGAGGCCAAACACCTCAAACTCAAACTCTTTGTGACACCAGTGGAGTTCTGGGTGCTTAGATGCTTTTAGGCCCTAGGTATGAGAAAATCTGAGTTATTATCTAGCAAGCAAAATAGTAACTGAAATTAGATCTCTTCCCCCTTCCACCCCGTCATTTAAGACAAATCATTTCTCTTCCTAGAGAGCATGAAGTGTACCAAATTCCACAGGCTGCTTATCCAACAGGAGATGTAACACGCCCAAGCAGGACTTCCTCAAAACAAGACTGCTTCCCCTTTGCGATTTACATTACCAGAGAGTCTGTTATTAGCCTGATATTTTATCTCTGACACTGTGAAAAATATCGCTGTCATAAACCCCGCTGTCCTTAGTAAAAGTGGAACTACTTGGTAAAAGCTAATAAAATGAGCAACAATGACAGCAATTGCCAATGAATACCTAAGCAACAAATGAGCCAGCTGCCCGCGCAGATGCGCGCACACACAAACACACACACAGGCATTTCTTCTTCACATAATACCTACACTGGCAGAAAGCGCATCTTAAGAACACTACTGTTTTAACTTTATGCCATACAAAGCAGTAGTGCACTGGCAGGGAAATGGATGAGGTGCTTTCACAGATCCTTAACTCCCGAGTCACATTTCTCTTTACAAACTTAGGTTAGTATCTAACTTATTAATTAATTCCATTTTTTCCTGGATTCTTATCAAGGAGAACAAGAGGAGATGGTGTCCAAAATTTTATGAATGCAAGAAAACTTTCTTTCCCACCACCTCTACCTTGAAAAAAAGTTTTGGGCAACAAAATACAACAGCTAAAGAGGGATGAAAGGAAATAAGAAATTGAAACACTTAAGGGTATTCCAAGAACCAGTGGTGAACAGGGAAACAAATGCCCTTATGCCAGTAGTTCCAGGTCTGAAGGAAGAGAAGGAAGATCTAAGCTATCTCAGCAGAGGAAACAGAAAAATACAGGCCTAACTAATTCATCTGTGACACCACAAAGAGTTTGAAAGATGAGAAAAATTTTGAACCTTGGGAATTTGCTGCAGCAATCACACTACCTGAAAGGGCTATTATTCAAGGTTCCTGAGAAAAATTGCCCACTGTCCTCTTTCATTGACCTCCGCTATGAGTCCCCAGTATGAAAACTTTGAGAAATTCTGAAAATAGAAAATGCAATATTCAGTTCTGTAAGTTACTCAGCTGAAATCGCTAGAGCTACACAAAACTAAGAGTCACCATTTAGATCCAAAGAGAGAACATTCTGTAGGGAGAGTGTCATGGTCTACTCTTCCATTTCTTGTAGGGTGTGTCTTGCAGTGCTCAAGAGGAGTACTTTGGGGCATACTGCTGTTTAAAACATACCTGGATTCAAGCTGTTTTCCCAGCTGCTATGTCTGCAGCATTTTGGCAGTAAATTTCATTTGCTGATAGGAAAGGTGTGAATTATTACAACTAGAAATTTGTTCCATTTTTGGAAAGTGACATACAGTCAGACAATATACTCGTATAAATACTTTTCTTTCTATTACAACACTCTTGTTACCTGAAGGGTTGTATGGCAATATGGGAAGCCTTGTTTCTCCAGACAGTAAATCAAGAAAGTCCCCCTACTCTGAATAGTAATTAAGCAGCATTTTCTCACAGCTCTAAATTCTCCTCCTTTCTCCCTGCAAAATGCCACTACTGATCAATTTCATTAATCATGTTAATATGCTAATACCGCCACCATATTTGGCCTTAACTTATTGACATTTACACCACTCTAAAGATTCATGTGATCCAGTTTTGGTTTGCACCTTGAAAGACAAACCAAGGCCTCTGTACAGATTAACTTTGGAGTTCTGCAGCAACATCTGTCACCTGTCCACATATTTACACAACTCATCCACAGGTGCTTATTCTTAACGATACGCCTTTGGGTTGCTTATTTTTGCAGATTTCAGAGCACAGAATCGAGGTGGCTTCCTCAGGCTTGAACTTGCCTGTATTTAATAGGCCTACTCTTGCCTTCTCAAAGATCTAAAAAAATAAAGGAGAAATAGTCAGTCACGCAGTGCCTGAGCCCCTCTGAAGTAACCACAGGGAAGGAATCAAGGACTTATAATGAGAGCACCTATCCCTTTCTGTTCACATCAGGACTAAAATCCACCACTTCATTTTGCTGTCAGAAGGAAAGAGCAATCAGTCATTGCTAGCCAAGGTAACTATATTCAGAGTGATGGCCTTCATGAGAAAATGTAAAGATCCCATTTTCAATTCCCTGATCTGGCTAGATTATTCCATAGAAGCCTTCTGCCATTAAAAAAAAAAAAAAA
>JAWWMP010000165.1:42005242-42029856 GCA_035047865.1 Dendrocincla tyrannina | reverse complement strand
TGGGTTGGAAAAGACCTTAAAGATTATCTAGTTCAACCTACTCACCACGGGCAGGGACACATTCTACTAGACCAGGTTGCTCCAAGCCTCATCCACCTGGCCTTGAACCCTTCCAGGGACAGAGCATCCACAACTTCTCTGAGCAACCTGTTCCAGTGTCTCACCACCCTCACAGTACAGAATTTTTTCCTAATATCTAATCTAAACCTAGTCTCAGTTTAAAGCCATTGCCCCTTGTTCTGTCACTACACACCCTTGTAAATAGTCTTTTTCCATCTTTCTCATAGAGGATTGCAATTAGGTCACCCCAAAGTTTTCTCTTATCCAGGCTAAACAATCCCACTTCTCTTAGCCTTTCCTCATAAGATAGGTGGTCCATCCCTCTAAACATTTCAGTGGCCTCCTCTGGACTTGCTCCAACAGATCCAGGTCTTTCCTGCGCCGAGGACCCCAGAGCTGGATGCAGCACTCCAGGAGGAGTCTCAGAGCAGAGTAGAAGGGCAGAACCATCTCCCTTGACCTGCTAACTACACTTCTTTTGATTAACAACAGATAATTTATTCTTTTGTAAAAAGATATTTTCTCATCTCACAACCATAAACATAAGATTCATCAGTACTTGTGGGATTACAAATTGTGACCTTCTCACCTTTCCTGAACTGCCTGCTTCTTACTACATTCATCTGTCAAGAAAATTCTTCTTTGGCATTAATTAGGCTTAGTTCCCTGAATTTGATGCACTTGACCACAGAGTGTGGCCTCTGTGATTACACAGTGAGGTCCTGGTCAGCTGCTGTCCCAAAGCCCAAGATTTATATGCTTCCCAGTCTCCTTTTGGCTTGGCATTATCTGCTCTGCCAGTGGTCTGAGTCATTCCCTTTAAGATGCAGTAGCCCCAAGGTGGGACTGACAGGCTGTGATGAAGAGGGACAGAAGAAGGGGATAGATGCTCCCTTTATTTTGTCATTGCATTTACCCAAGTGCTGCAAGGAAAATGTTACCAGGAAGTTGTTAAAGGGCAACTTTTTGTAGAGTCACCGATACATCTCTGTGTGACATTTACTCTGTGAGGAATGATTTATCCCTTCAGAAGGAAAGGCCTGAGTCACAGCTCAGCAACAGCAAGTAAATCACCTTCTGGAGGAAGATAATGGCTCTGCCTATCATAGAGTGTTTTTAAATTTATCAAACTAAACTCTACCCCATTCTTGATGAATACTTAAATTTCAAGTTTAGAGTATGTATGGTATTAATGCCCCAAAATAGTCAAGGATATCTGGGGTTTATTCCTTCTTATGCTACTAATTCCCTACGGGACCTCATTCCCTTGGTAGACAAGACACTAATCATTCCCTAGCTCACACAGTAATTATGGGAACACAATCAATATTGGCAACGAAATCTGACTCACAGATTGGAAGTGCCAGTAGGCAAGTAAGGAGTACTGGCTACTCACTTTTCTACTATTCCAACAGAAATGCAATAGAAGAGCCAGGATCAGGAGAATAGTCTCTTCTGTACTGAGAAACTTCCTAGCACAAAATTCTTCCTAGCACTACAGAGTCTGACATAAGAACTAAAAAAGACATGGAAAAAGGACAGACATACAAGCAACAGTATTAAAATATAATGTTCATCACCAGAATGCTCTTTAACACCTTTCCTTGTGTCTTATCAGGTTACAGCAACTTATGTTCTGTCCCAAACTGCCTGCTATTCACTATAAGATTACTTCTCCAGTGATGTATTCTCGTTATTTAGCCTAATCCACTTTGAAGAGATTTGAGCTCCAGTTTCTGCACAGGTTTAACTTTGATCACTTACAAGGGGAATCCTCCAGACATACACAACAACTATGCAAGTACAAGGAAAAGACACAGAAGAAACACAGGGTCACAGTTAAGCATGTACTGGAAAAGCTCTGCAATGTGACCTAGACAGAATTACTGGAAGAAAGGAGAGAGAGATTTATACCTATTTACATTATCCTTGCTTCAAACCAGGAGCAATTTCCCCTTAGTCTAAAACACTGAAATTTTCTATGAGATTTGCTCAAAAAAAAAAAGATGCCAAAGGAGCCTCCAGCTGCAGTCACTTCAGCCTAGAAAATGACAATACAGAGATAATGTCAGACAGGGTTAAAAGCAGAACAGAAGTCCAGCAGTTGTACCTCCACAGGGGAGCTTGGGTGTCCAGAAAGTTTCTGGCATTATTCAGTGCTGCAAAGAGCAAGAGTCATACGAGACCAGCAAAGCCTGCAGGCAAATATTTTCACCTGCAGTGATGGCACTCAGGCAATCACATGCCAGCATGTACATGCTGTACTCACTACCAAAAGTCTGCTTCTGTTATGGGATCCTGATGTGATCAGAGCTTAAAGGTACATGTTTGTGCATGCAGTGAGCAGGACCACAAGTGCTTTATACTCAGAAGACAAATATATTTTTAAGGTGGAGAAAATGAAAAGCAAGGACATAAGGCAGACTGGGGGGGGGGGGGTGGTGCTGGTGGGAAAGAGGTTTTAAGTTACCTGCCTTGACTTTGCTGGGGGCCTTTTCTCCCTCCCACCTTCCACTTTCAACATGCAGTTTCATAATCTTCTGGGTTGCAGCACAACGTGCACAGTCCTAGTGGGATCCCTGGGAAAAAGGTCTGTCCTTCCACCATGTCCAAGATCTGTCTCTTTGGTTACTCCTGCCAGTATTCTCCCAAGGCCATGTTGCAGTGCAAAGCCCCTGCCTATTAAATTCATCATCTTATTCAAGCCCCACTGCACACTCCAGGTGGTCCTCTCCTTGAACCATATGATCCAGGGCCCGCCACTGACACACATTTTCCTTTAGTCTGAAAAGTCTTGTCTGAGCTCATCCTTTGAAAGAGAGAATGATGTGACAGAGGAAGCAGTAAGAAAAATTCCATCTGCCATACAATCACTCAAAGTTCTGCTTAAAGAAGAACACTGCATTTGGCTGTGTATTGCATGTCAATATGGACACTGCTCTCTTCCAGTAACAGCTGCAAACTGCATTGGCCTGTGAAAAGCCATTCTTTCTCAGAAGTGGTCCAAAGACTGCCAAAAGGTTAAAAAGTAGAGGAAAGCACACCTTCTTACACTCAGACAAAATGCATATCCTGCAGCCAGTCAGATCATGTGTTCTTTGACTACTCTAGGAAACGGGTCCATCTGCAAAAAAAGACTTTTTACTGTAAGGGAGCAGTGCCTTGAGAAAGGACAAAAAAGAACTGATAGAAGGAATTTCTTCCAGGCAAGCAATACCACGCTGTCACTCTCTGTTTAAGCATACATTGATCACTTAGCTGACATGAAGCTTGCATTTGGTAAGAAAGAAAAGGACAAATGGAAAGCATCCACCAAACTTCTCTCTCTTCACCTTCTATCACAAGCCCTTGGATGCCCCATGAATCCAGTGTCCAGACTGTTTGCTCCACTGCACAGAAATGCCATCATGCTGAGAGTCGTTTGGCAGCACCTGCCAGTGATGACTCTGTTTTATAACAGTCCATTAGCACAAGATTCTTAATGAAAATGAAAGCTGGTAATGAAGCCAAAAGGCAGCAGCAGCCTCTAGTCTGGGGAGGGTAATTAAGCTAGAAGAGATGGGGAGACTGAAGAACAAAATGAACACATGGAAAAAGAAAAAAGAGGCCTAGTAGTGCATTAGCACTAATGTAGTTATGGCAAACCATCCAGTTTCCTTTATGAAAGCATTTTGTTTGCATTTGATGGACTATTTTTTTTTATTGCTAGCTGATATAACAACAGATTATTGCTCCATCAGAGATGCAGACATCAACTAGAGCAACACACACAGGCTTTCAGCATGGAGCAGATAAAGAACCTCTGTAAAATGAAGGATATCTAGATATATATACTGTGGTATATTTGTGCTTTGGAGAAGGGAAAAGATTTAAGCTACCCTCCTGTAAGTTGCCACCTCACACTCACTAAGTGTGGAACAAAAAGACTGGGTCCCAGGAATGGTTTATTTTCAATACAATTGTCAAAAGTCAGTGGTTCATATATTTTCTTCACTCGGTAAAGCACCCTGTAAGCTATTGCTAAAGTTCTCATTGTTAAAATGTTCCCTCTTGATACTGGACCTAGAACACCCTTGTATGATTAAGCAGTACCCTTTCCAGGTAATTTCTCTGAGACAACCCCAGGATAATTCTTTTTTCTTCTGTGCATTTATGCTCTATATGTGTTTGGAGATAGCTTTTACAACTTGCCACTTTCTCAGCATGAAGACCTAGCATACACACTAGGCCTTTCACTGTTCCCTCATAATCAAGTCATGCATGATCTTAATCATCAAGCCCTTTCAAATTTCTTACAAATTGTTTGACACATCTCCACCTTACAGTATTTAAGGTCCTTAAAAGTTTAGTCTAGGTGCAGCTTATCAGATCTTTTTACAGATGAATTATCCACCTACTGCTTTAGAAAGGATGTCACAGCACTTATGCAACATTTATGCTGTTTTCTATCCACACTGATGATTGCAATTCTTCCCATTCTAGTCAAGTCTACACATTTCCTTATATGTCATTTCTTCCGCTCTGTTATCACTAAGAAAAGTGCTAAACAGAAATGACAGTAACTTTCAATTTGTCTTGCCTTCTCAGTTCATGAAAATGCTGTTGCATTTTTAATTACTAATTTATTTAGAAAACTCTTCATGTTAAAGCCAAATTTTAATTGTGGGGGTTATTTTTCAGTAAGATTATACAGGGCTTTTTGTCAAATAACACATTGAAATCTAGATGTATCACAACCACTGTCTTCCTTTCATCCATTAATTTTGTAACTGAGTCCAAAAGTAATCAAATATCTTCTGTGAGTTTTGTTTATTAAATTTTGCTGATAATTGCTTATAGTTCTGTTGCTCTCTATAGTCACAAATTCATTTTTCTTAATATTGCTTTCATTATTTTATTAGTGCTTGATAAGCTTTTAAGAAATAATTTGAAAGTTAATTCATGCAATTGTTTGGTGAAAGACTAGAATTAAGCCATGCACAGAATCAAACTGTTGAAAAGCTGCCATAGCTTTTTATTCTCCTAAGCATAGTATAAAGGACCAGAAGAAACATGAGCAGACAAGAACTAGAGGCCATGTTATGATAGCTATACTATTGTAATACAGTTAAAGCATACACACAATGTACCACAACTACTTGAAAATTCAGAAAAGTATGAAAGCCTCACAAAATAAAAGACTCATGATCCCACTGCCTGTGGGTTTGGCTAATTTTTAAATATTTAATTATCATCCTATACAGCACAAAGATATCTTGTGGACTTCAGGGTCTCACACATTTGAAATTATAATAGGAAAGGTGTACTTAAAGCTCCTTCTTTTAAGTAATGCCAGCAGAGTGGGGGGGAAGTGTTAGGAAGGAGGAAATACGAATCTCCAGGGCCTTGTGAGAGAACAAGAGGAATTTTTGCCTTCCTCCTCTGAACAGCCACCATATCAACGCTTGACAGCAAAGGGTACCATGAATGAATAAAAGAGCAGACTTTGACACTCCTTGCCCCATCCCCATGGTGCCAACTGCCTCCAGACCCTTTTGTTTTGCCCCTGTTGAAAATTCATATTTACACTTCTAAATGTTTCCAGCAGTGGCACAAGCAGAGAGCTCTGTCAGATAGCAGGACAGCCTGCAGCCTGCTTTGGCTCAGACATTGTACCCTGGGAAGTCTGGAGACCTACAGTCAAACCTCTTTATGAGTGGATTGAATAACTGGCTCTATTTACAAGTATTTATCTGGCATCCCAGCAGTCACCAAGTAAACACCTGAACCTAGGCAATTGCTGGCCTGTAACTAGAGACTGGCCATGTAATAAATACACACCTCAGTAAAAAGACAGATAATCTTGTAATAAGAAACTCATTAATCAGTCTTGTTTTTTCCAGTGTTTCCCCCCTTTCTTTAAAGCACTCTGCTAACAAACTGAAATCTCTATATACAACAAAAGTTAATCTCACCATTTCGTGACAAGCTGGTGTCTCAAACGCAGTAGGGACTTTTTAATTAATACAATTTGCCTGTGAAAGACTAAGAAAATGCAACAGAAGCAAATTCTACATGGTGTAAGAGTAATATCTTTGCTTAAGCCCATTTCTAAATGTGGCTTTAATGTGACTTGCAGTACCTAGTGTGTTCAGCTGAAAGCGCACTCAGCTCTATAGCTCTGTGCCAACAGGAATCTGACTCTCTGGCCTCTGTTCCCAGCCTTAGTAGTTCTCCCTATCTCTGTGGAAAATCAGGTAGTCTCTGTCCTTCACTGCCTTCTCCTGTTAAGTGGGAAATACTAAGTGCTCTGAGTGATTACACAGTACTTCCTATTCACAGCTCTACCAGCATATCTTGGTTTTAGTTCTGCTGTCGCAAAAAACTCTCCTTGTTGAAGATCCAGTGATGTGCACTTAACTGACAGAAAGGCAAAACTACTCCAACTTAGAACCAGAGTAAAATTAGTAAGTCAGGATATATCTAACACTTAGCACAAAAGCAATGACAACAAACATTAACTGGCTCTTTCTTGGTTCATGTAACGTAGAGGGGTAAAGACCACACAGCCATAGCCACTGTTGTGATTGCAGTCCCTAGGAACAGAGCTAAAAGACTTGAATGAATGGAGACAGCACACATAGTGCTGAAACACAAAGTGAGAGCAGTAGCAAGAGTATGACAAAAAAACTTTCTGTCCTGGTTACTTCTCTGAAGAAGATGTCACACCAGGGTGAAATATGTCAGGTGCCTGTCAGTCACTGCTGCCACAACTGCTGCTTGGGGAGCAGCCAGCAGTGACTTCCAAAAGCTGGGACTTGCAAAGTAGAGAGCAAACAGCAGGGTCAGAGGAAAAATACAGCCCCAAGGTGGGAAGGCAGCACCCCAAATATTAACTTGCCTGTCTCTGGCTTCAACTATCCCTTGTAGGAATAGAGAACAACCTTCCAGTCTGTTCCTTTGAATAGCACAAACTGGAACTAATTAGTCTCAGGGACAAGCATTTTAGAAAGGCCTGTAATAATAGGACAGGGAGTAATAGTTTTAAACTGAAGTCTAGATTTAAGGAAGAAATTTTTCACAGTGAAGGCAATAAAACACTTGGAACTGGCTGCCCAGAGACATGGTGGATGCCTCATGCCTGGAAACACTCAAGGTCAGGTTGGATGAGGGTCCGAGCAACCTGAGCAATCAGGGTTGAAGATGTCCCTTTTCTTTGCAGGGGGGTTGGACTAGATGAAATTTAAAGGTCCCTGCCAAACAAAACTATTTTATGATTATAGGATTTTATGAAAAATAAATTGCTCTGAGTGTAAAAACTCAACTTCACTTGAGAGCAGAGCTGCTATATCTTAGTGAGAAACACCTGAGCTTCGTCATCAATACTGAGATTAGCATGGACCCTGCATGCCACTGTTGCCACCACACACACACTCAGCAGAGCACCTGCTGGAGTTCTTGCCCCAATCCCATAACCCCTCTCCTGTTTTCCAACATCATTTACTTTCTCAGCATCAAAGCACAGTTTCTCTCAGGATCTTCACACAGTGGTGCGCTGTAAACCCAAGTGGTGCCAGAGTCAGAAGAGATGAAGAACAGGACTAAAGGTGAACTAAACTCTTTGCCCAGGGCTGCAGTCCAAAGTCCAGGCTCCTACCAGTGGTGACATCTGCCAGGCCATGTAGGAGCTCAAGCCAGTCTCCAGGCCAGTGTGTAGATAAGATGCAGCATGACCCAGCCTGCCCCTACAGAGTCTGAGCATGCCAGTCCCACAGGCCAGTTTCTTTTCTCATCTCAAGAGAGGGCTGAGCCCCACATTTTTACCAGCATTATCTCTGCCCACCTCATTACACAGAGGGAGAAGTAATAGAGGGAAGGAAACAACCCAACACATCTGACATCATATGGTTGGATGTGTGACCACAGCATGGGGCATGAGAAAACTCTGTCTTCTTCTTTTGTACTTACTACCCAAAAAACTAGCACACTTACAGAGTAATTAATTTAGTTTCATGCAACAGAAGACAGAAAAGTTATCGCCACTTCCATTTCACACATGGACAAGCTGAGGTTCACTGTGGGCAATCAGAACAGCCTAAAGCAAAATCAGAGCAACCAAGAACTGAACTGAGGATTCTAAATCTTGCACCTTAATATTACCTTGCCTTTCTCAGCATGACCTCCTCCCAGGCTGAGATGCTACTTTTCCATATTCAAGGGTATTACTTTCCTCCCTAGAGAGACCTGGAGGCTGAGCTAGCTTCTCTCTTCTTTCTCTTTTCTTAGAGAAAAAAAAAAATCCCTCATCCACAAACACACTCCAAAGGCAGTCATTTAATCCCAGTATAATTCTCACAGCTCTTTCTTAATCCTTTCACCTATGAGATAATTGCCAGCATTCTGGGAAGAACTCAATGTTAATCATAGACTTGCATAAAAAGAGACAAAGAACCAGATAAAACACACCAGAGGAAATCACAAGGCCTGTTTTAACCATGCACATACACATCCCTTCCAGACACCCTGCTGCACTAGCCTCTTTCACAACATATGAAAGGTCTGCTAATGGGCCTGGAGGGGAAGGTCATGAAAAGCTGCCAGGAAACGAAGGCTTTGGTCTTCTATTGCATTGTGGAATGAGATGTCACAAAAATCAAAGAACAAAAATAAGCTACCAGTACCTAGCAGCAAAAAATAATGTAGGGATATTTTCCCACCTCATTCTATCCAGAAGATCAGTGTTTATGGTAGATTCCTTGCCCACCGCTTTATCTGGACACTCCTCCCAGATAAGAGTATGTATGTTTCTACTACCTTTCCTGCTCCCCTTTCCTCTTTCCACTACTGATGCTCTACATCCATTTTTCTTCCTCATAACTGAATAAACATTTCCACTCCTTGACTATTTCAATGCCCTCTTTCTTTTACACTTGACCTTAAAATTCATGCCTTTGAGAAGAAACCCACATTGTCTCTGTGTGCTCATAGGTACTTCTCCCAGAAAATCCTTACAGACCACACTTAAGGCACCTTTGCATTATTATAGGTTTTTCATTCGTTAGATTTTTTTCACAGAGAATATACATTGTTTCCTTTGTAAAATACAAATGCTATTTCTGTGGTCATGGATGAGGTTACCAATAGATAAATACAGTTTTGATCTTCTTGGAGTATTGCTTTAGTAAGTGGAATCTAATTGCGAGAGCCTTTGGTAGAACAAGCAAGTTATTTGGTGGTTTACAAAATAGATTGCACTGGTGTTTACAGAAACAGGAATGGACAAGAGAACTCTGGCATTTATTGCCTGTTCTCCTCCAGCTCTCTCCATCTCTCTGCTTCTGCTTATTCAACTGTAAAACAAGGAAAACAAATAATTAACCTTCTTAGTGGATGGATGTGAAGCTGAATGATAATGCTTTGTATTCATTGTGCATTGTTTTCAGGACACTCTCTAAGTGTCAATGCAGCAGCCTCCTTGTGCAGTGGTGAAGGGCTTTTGTCCCCACTCCACTGACACAGGCACAAAGGCCCAGACAATTCATGGGGAAAGCCAGCTGCAGAGCCAAGGACACACCTCTCACTTCTGAGGCCTCTCCACTAAGCATGATGCTTTTCAGGAACCTACTCCAAGTATTTATAATACACTTACCAGTTCAGGGGGTTGGTGGGCTGTCAACATGCTACATGTGCACTGATGACAAACAATCAGCATACAAAACAAAGAGAATTTTTCAGGAGATTCACAGACAGATATGGCTGGAAATAGCACAGGGGAGGAAAAGCAATCACTCATGAGTAGAGGTCATAATTCAGTATCTCTTAAAATGAACTGCTGAGAAATGGCCAAGTGGAAATCCCAGAAAATAGAGCTGTAACGAGTTCAATGCCAGAAAGAAGAAAATCAGTGTCTATCCACTGAGCACATCAATATGAAAACTTGCAAAGAGGTTTCAGGATCCAAAATCAGTCAGATGGGAAAAGAGTCAGAGACAAAGTGATTTCTGAAATAAATTTATTTTCTGTTATTTTTGGAAAAGGAGACAAAAAAGAGGAACATTGGAAAGCTGACAAAAATCATTATTCTCTATAAATTGCTTTGACATTGTATAGGCAGTGACCTTCACAGCACTACCAGTTTAATGGCATTTACTTCAGCAGTAGCTGATTTCACTGTTAAACAGGGATGCATAGCACAAGATTACACAACTAAATCACTCTTGTAAATATTTAATATCATTGCCTTTCTTTTTTTTTCCTTTTTAACAAATCACTATCAAAGGCAGTGGAAAACACATTTATTTATTCTATCCTGGAAAAAGCTTAGTGCTCATGCATTTTATCTATCTAGTTCTCCAAATGACTTTGACACTTGAAAGCCCTTGTGATCAAAACAGTCTGAAGGAAGGCAATTTTGCAACCATTTAAGAGCTGATTTCATGCACTGATCAACATTTACCAAACTTGCCTGATGGAATAGCACAAAGTTTAACCCAGCAGATTGATAGCAAACACCTGAAGGAGAAAATTAGCAAGAGAACTGCACTGGCTTAAATTAAAGTACCTTAGAAGACAAAACTCAAGAAAGTCTGAGATTATCTCTCCACTTCTCTCTCCCCCTCAAAAAGAAAAAAAAATAAAACAAAACAAACAAACAAAAACCAAAAGCCTAAACAAACAAAAAAAGCCACCAGTGAGAGAGAAAAAAAATCAGTATTTGGGAAGTTAGCACGAAGAGAAAAAAGTCATACTTCTGGCCAACAATACAATAAGCACATCCACCACATAATGCATTTGTTGCATTATGGACGGACAGTGCAGTATAGCAGATTTCATTTCAAATACATCTGTTTTAAAGATGGAGTCAATAGAGAGAGAGAATAAAGTACAAGAATGCAGTAAAGAAAAATTACTAATGATGTCTCTACTATCATATCCAGTAATACAAAATTGAGTGAGAAATTGGAATGCTGAGCCTGGAATTGAGCACCTAAAGTATAGCAAGTCATTTCTAACGAGAGCCTTACAATCTGTACATTCTGATTTTTCCAACTTTAGGCAAAGATTTTTTCCACACTCTGGCATAAACGGTCTGTCACATTGTGGCAAAAATGCTATTCTGTTCAAACTGCAGATGATCAATGCCAGAGTGTTCTTTTTAACAGTATATCATGAGACAAGTAACAAAAGTTATGTGTCTTTTCAGCACTTCAGCAACAGGGAAAAGACAAATCAATAGATATTTAGGAACTGAAGAAATTCTGGGGAAAAAAATAATTTGGTAAACTGAAAGATAAAAAACATGTAGAGAGCAACTTGCCCCACATGCTGCAGACAGTGCCTTGGCACTGTCTGCAGAGTAAGATTATCCAAAATAAACATAAAAATAGTCAGACAAATATATTATTTGGATGATGGAGTTGGCCAGTCCTGCAAGGCACTGGTGCCTGAAACGCATGTGCCCTTTGTCAGAGCTGGGAAATGCAAATGCATGGTGATGCTATGTGCTGCCCTAGGTTTACAAAAGATTGCAACATCTTTAATGCAGAGCTAAAAGAGAGCCTGTAATCCCTGCGCTGCGATGCAGCAATGTGCTCTCCCCTCACAGGACAAGCCAGCAGCTATGCAAGATCCTTTTATCAACATTCACAGGGCTGGAAAATAACTGTTCACAGTTTGATTCCCAACATTATCGAGTAAACCAAGAATTGCTCATAGAACTGGCAGCTGAATACACACGTAAAAGACAAAGGTTCTTCAGTGGTATTTATTCTAGCCAAGTTTTAATATTTCAAGGCTTATAGCAACTAACTCTTTACATAATCAAATGTAATTATCTGATCCCAGCTGGTGGTCAGAACATTCATCACCGACCTGGTCATTATTAATATAGCAGTAATTAGGGGAATAAGGTGTGTGCTTCATAACGCTGACTTAATATGATTCACTGTACCTAATAAGACCACAGCTCCCTTTAAAATACAATTATTTTAAAAAATTATACATTTTTGTTACCACTACTAAAAATGAACAATCAATAAGCTTTATTATTTTAGAACAAATACTGAAATGGTTTTTTTAAAGTCTTCAGTAGGAAGAATTTAGTCAGTTAAAGGGAATCGTGTTTGCCTTTAGAAATAATCTGACCCATAAGCAGATCCCCAGTCAAATAGTGATGCGAGAGAAAAGCTCGATTAAAATGCATGCAATTGACAGAATCAAATCGTAAACACTTACCTACAAATACTACATACCATCTTCTTGCTCTACTGTAGGAGAGGAGGTGATATCTCAAGCACCACTGTGTGGTACTGCTTGGCAAATGCTACTGACTTTTTTAATGGTGACAACTGTGTACACAAATTCTAAAAGTACCAGTTCTGTTTAAAGCCTTTCCCCACAAAGCAGTGCTGGTAAAAAAGCATTTCTACTAAATCCTTTGCAGGCTTTAATAAAAGAGCTAAGGCCGTAATTTAGTGAGAATGATCCAGAATCCCTCAGGTTAATGTTGGAACAATTTCAGAGCCAGATTCTTCCCTGCACTATTTCTTTTATATCAGTGCATTTCCTCTGCATCAGTATCAGGTACACCACAATAAAATCCTTTCTGAGCAGTGAAAAATATGGCTCTAAATACCATTACATCCAACCTCTCAGTACAAAAAGTATATTCAGTACAAGGTCGGCATCTCACAAAAATCCTTCTAAAACAAAATTTTGGGATTTTATCCCTGCAGGTACACAGTACATTCCCAGGTGCAAAACACTGTTAATTTCTATGGCCTGCTCCAGCAGTGTAGGGAATGCAGTAGACTCAGCACAGCAACTGGCAGGATAGGTAGTCTGTAACATAAATTTCAAAACAAAAAGGCTTCCAAAATAAATGAATACGCTACAGCCTGTGATTGTGTTCACACCTGATTCCTTACTCTCTGCAGTGGTATTTTCTATTATCTTCCCTTATTTCATAGCCTATCAGTACTGATTTCTATTTGGATACGTGCACTCAAAACTACCAAGGCTCTGGAAACAAATGTGGAAATGAAAACCAGCATGAGAAGGAGCTCTAGCTCCATGAAAGCGATGAGTACAACCAAATAAATGAGGGGTGCTGGGTGTCACAGGAAGATGTGCACTGCCAAAATCAAAACCCAGAATACTGATGTGGGGAAAATCACACACCATTAGACATGACTTAATAACCGACACAGATGATACTGGATGCGTTATATCCAACGATTTGAAGAAGCATGATCTTCTTCACAGTAATAGTTTTACAACCATTTGCATGGCATGTAATTCACTAATCTCTAGTCAAAATATTTATTATCTGGTAAAGTGCTGCAAATAATGCTGCTGCTTCTAAGCTCTTATTCTTAATGCATAAGATCCAGTATACATGGCACATATTTTCTAAACTGTTTAATACCGTAACGTTACCACTTTAGTCCAGAGAAGGCCACAATGAGCCTTAAAACAGGAAACTCCCCTCTTTCACAGGGTTTCCTATTTTTGCAGGGCTGTCTGATGTCTGTAACAGGGTCTATTTCAGTTCCTGATGGCATTATCACCACTTTGTTGCATTACCATAAAGCACGGGAAATAAGCTATTACCCACCATACTCCTCCCAAACGTTATCACAGAGAATCATGCGCCCACAAAACAGCATTAACTGTGAGAATTAGACTCTATTTAAATTGCAGCTGTTCCTTCATTCTTAAATAGGTTCTTAGATCAAAACTTCTCTCTGACTGGTCTCATTACTGAATGTCCCTTTCAACTGTAAGAAGAAAAAGATTACTTTTAAAAAAATTATATTTTACAGATAACACTCCTTCCTTGTATTATAACAATCAGGTAAGTAACATTAAAATGAGTAATTTTTCAAAAAATACAGTGGACATTTTAGCTTTCAGATTTATGAGCTGATATTTTGCCTTTAAATCATCTCTGGCAAAATAAATTAACCTGTAATTTTGATTTTCTATTTCTAGTTTAACTTATTTTCAGAATCTCAAGCTTCAGTTATTTAAGGGAAATATGTTCTATTTATTTTTAACGATAATACTAACTCTGCATTTAACTCTGTTAAATGCAAAACCTAAATCCTAGATCTAATACACATGCTGGTGTTCTTCTCAGCTCTAAACCATGCCCTAGAAAAGCCCCAAAACCCACAACCCTGTATTCTGCTATTATCAAAGAAAATGTTTCTTATTACATTCCATTTCCCTCTCTGCTTCTTTGCCTCTTTGTTGCTGTCCACTGGAAGAACTCCAATCTGCGGGGAAAAAACACTCCCAAATCTAAGCTGAAAAACCTAAATGCCAGAAAAAGGCACAATGTCTCTTTAAGAGTCAACAGTAAATTAACTTGCCCGTAACGGTGCAATAATTAGCAGTTAGTAGCTTATTAAAAGGATGGCAAAGGCCAAGCTGCCATCTGGGATCTCCAGTTTCTTGTGATTGTTATTATGTCGAGATGTGCAACTTGCATTAGCTTTCATGTCACTGTGCTTGCCCTTCCTTTACATGTAAATTTTAATGAAAGATACAGCACTTTAAAAATCAGATGTCCGTCAGAAGTGCTATTAGCCTGCTTTTTACAAAGCATGCGTCCTGTTTTGCTACCTCTGCATCTCTACACAACACTGAATGCCTCAAATGAAGAAAACAGAGGAAGGAAAAAAAAAGCTTTTCAATGCTATCAATTAAATACTCTCTTTGGCCAGAGTGAAACCTGAGCCTCACTGAAAACAGAAGACTACAATACAGCCCGAGATGACAATATTTTAGCTCCTGTTTACACACAACACAACCACAATGTCTTTAACTCTCACAGGAATCATTCTGAATAAAAATGAAAAAAGGAATCAGCTGTTTATGCACACTTCAGGAAGACACAGTTTTAAAATAAGGCAGAAAGAAAACATGTAAGAAAAAATTAGTTACCCATAAACTACAAAATACTTAAGACATTATTAAATATCTTATGCATGAACATTGTTTGTAAACACACTTGCTCATATGCACAAAAAATAATTTTCCAGAAATGTCCTATTTAATGTCTCATACATTTGCCTCCATAAATATATGAGAGGTATAAAAAGAAGAGTAAGACATCTATTTCTTTGCTTTACTTGATATTGAACATTTAAGTGACTTCATTCCCCAAAGTTCAGAAAATGTCATCAATTCTGGAATATAAAGAAATAGGATGAATGCCTTGCAGAAATGCCCCCAGTATCTTACATTTGAAATTCGTCAACTATCAATCATTTCAAATAGACTTCTATGAATTACATTAAAGTAGTTCTTTCTGCCCTAAATAAAATACGAAACCTGCAGCAAAAATTTACTTACAAAAAAATTATTTCAGAAGAATGACACCTTCATTCAAGGGTCCTTGGTTCTATCAAAGAGGTTTTGCAGATTCGATATTTGCTAACTGTAAAATAAAGTGTGTGATTTTTTTTTAAACAGTTGTTAAGAGTAAAATTAAAACTGAAGGTCACCATTCTTACAATAATGTGGGATTTTTTTCCCACCAAAGGAAAAGAAACCCACTGGGGCACATATTTTAGAGTCCTTAGTACTTTGAAGTGTAGAAACAAAAACCATACAATATTCACTTTTAAAACTCAAATGTTAAGATACTTTACAGGGCAAAGCAGAATTTAAAAACCACTGTCAAGGCTGGCAACATGAACACAGTGTTGGTTTTCCCCTTGTATAATTAGACATTTATAGATTACAAATGACTGAATTTCTTATTGATGTTTCAGTTCAACATTTGCATAAACTCTTGGCCATTCAGACGGACTTATTCACATACAACCACAGAACTGTTTAGGCTGGAAAAGAACTTTAAGATCACCAAGTCCATCCACTAACCCATCACTGACAAGTACACCACAAAACCATGTTCATGAGCACCACATCTACACATCTTTTAAACTTCTCTAGGACTGGTGAGTCAACCGCTTGCCTGGGCAGCCTGTTCCAATGATGACAGCCCTTTCCATAAAGAAATATCCAATATAAACCTCCCCTTGTGCAACCTGATGCTTGTTACCTGGGAGTCCGACCCCCTCCTTGCTACAATCTCCTCTCAGGCAGTTGTAGAGAGTGATAAGGTCTCCCTTGAGCCTCTTTTTCTCCAGACTACGCAACCTCAGCTCCCTCAGATGTTTCTCATAAGACTTGTGCTCCAGACCCCTGAGGAGCTGTGTTGTCCTTTTCTGGACACACTCCAGCACCTTGATGCCTTTCTTGTAGCAGGTGTCCCAGAACTGGACACAGGACTTGTGGTGCAGCCTCACCAGTGCCAAGTAGAGAGGGATGCTCCTTTCTCTAGTCCTGCTGGCCACACTATTACTGACACAAGCCAATACAAATCCTAACAGTATTATTGGTGAAAAAGAACTTGAAATTATTTTCCAGATCAGTAAGGTCTAGCAATTTCCTTCAATTCAAGCCCACAAATGCTATTTCATTTTTTCTGTGCCATTACCTTCAGGTCAATATTATTGAACAATTTCAAGAAATAAGAACCTCCCACTGCTCTCTGAGAGTAACGCTAAACCTTCCAAGACTTCAAAAACCTACTTGGGTTAAGAGCAGTTAGGACCAAGGGAGATTATCTGATCTAGTAAGGGTAATTATTACACAGGGAAATTGGCAGTAGCCTTTGGTCTACACAGCATGCATTTAAAAATGTTCCACCTCTGAAATATGCAAATACTCTTTCATTTCTCTCTGAGAATGGAGTAAATACCTTCTTCATACTGAAAATGAGCACACAGCTGTGTGGTTTTTCACATCAAGCACAGCTATTGATGGAAGGCCTTGGAGAAGAATCAGCAGTCTGCAGACTGCAAAGGTGCTACAGAGGTGTCCTGTGCACACCCGGAAACCAGCCATACCTCACTGTCATTCTGTGTCTGAGACAACATTTAGGATTTTTCAGTTCCTTGGGTTCTTGGCCCATTGGATTCAATGTGAATTTTGCTATTGCCTGTAAGAAGACAAAGGACTTCTTCATTCACCAAAACCGGCAGATTCCCACTAGGAATACTGACAGTTTTAAACAGGGATATGAATGTCAATAGAAGTCAGATCCAAAGCAAGAGAGATGATAAAACAAAATCCACTGCATACATAAGACAATGGTGAAAGGCAGCAAAAAGGCAAATAATCATTTCCTTAACAAAGGCTTTCAAGAGAATGAATTATATGGAAGAATATGACTACACATTAACTCTAGTAAAATAGGAAATTAGAGTTGGATATTTATGATTTCCTTTGGTATCATTTACTGTAGGGGAGTGTTAGGCAAATAAACTTACTATAATTGTTCCTTAATTGTCAGCACCTCTCCAGAAGAGAAGTGGTATTCAACATTTCATGCCAAACTAAATAGAAGTTCTCCCTCCTCATGGCACATTTACCTCACCTCCAAGACCAGTTCCATGCATCAAATAAAAACAAAAACAATGCATATACACTCTGTTAAAATGCAAGTGGCACCCAGACGCTTTTCCATTTCTCAGCTACTCCAACCATTACCCCAGAACACCTACACCTCATTGTGTTGAACTTTCCAAGAACTTAGAAAAAAAAATTAAAATCTCTTGAACATTTTACAAAGCACAGATGCAGAAGAAGACTGTTTACTACAGTGAAAACAACTAATGAAAGACTTGTTTCCAATGATGAATACAAGGCCATATAGTACTACACACTGTGAAGAGGTTTTATGAAATCAACTACATCATATCCGAAATGAAATCAAATGCATCATATCCTCTAGCTACATATGCGGCATGAGACAGAGTTGTTGCCAGTTTTTACTAAAAACTACCAGAATGCCAAAAAAATATGAACCTTCCATGCAATCATTAGGTGATTTGGTATCACCTTCTCTGTGAGCTGAAGGCCATGTGTGGGTTCAAAATTATAGTTTGAGTCCTCTGAAAGCAATGCCATGTTTCACACAGAGTGATGGTTCTCTGATGAAGTCACTTAATATAACTAGAGTTAAAAACTACACATAGCTGGGAAGTGAAATTATATTTTCACTCAATGACACAATAAATTAAATTTCAGTACATATGAATTAATTGTGGACCATGTATTATAATCCTCATGCCTACCAGCTCACTTAAGAGTTTTGCCTTGGAAAAGACTTTTAGCTTAGTCCTACACAGGCTGGCCTGCAGCACAAATGCCACCCAAGAAAAGAAAGGAGCAACATGAGCTAACACCACACTACACAAGATTTGCCCTGATCTACATGGACTCTTAAATCACACTAAGCCATACATCAGCTAACTGAATTATTGGCAGCTGTGTTGAGGCACAGTAACATTTTGTATGATGTGCTTAGAGCATTAGGTTCTCATATTTTTTACAGTGTTTATATGTGATTATTATGTTCTGATATTCACCTGTTGCTCTGAATATAGCTTAGGTGTTATCCTCCACTGCCCAACTTTGGGCAAAATAGAATAGAAAAACTATGAAATTAATCATTGGAGTATTTTTCCAACCTCACGACAAAACTAATATTGATTACGTTATGCATCCCATCACAGAGAATCCAACAATACAAAATTGTTAGAAGAAGGTACCGCATCGGAAAGAGGAATCATATAAATTAAGGTGTTTCGTATGCCACTGTGCTCCCCAGAATTCAAGTGTTACAGGAGTAGTAATTACTGAGCAGAGACTGCTTGTGCTTCAAAGGAAAGTTATTACAAACCAACCCTCTGAGCTCTCATATCTTCCCAAACTCATAGTTAGCACAATTAGTCATTTCATTCCCCAATGTCTTATTGGCATGGACACAACCAGCATCTTCCAACATGTTCAAATCATGGTGATCAATAGATCAATTTTTCAGCAGTGTATTTGCTGAAACAGAGTAAGCCTCAGCACAACAAAATCTTTTAATCTTTCTATCTCATCGGAAAACAGGACCCAAAAAAAAGATGATTTTTCTCAAGCTATGCTTATAATTTATCAATTAATCTTCACCCCTCCTTCCAGTCCAGCTGGAGACCCACAGCAGGTTTGAAGCATTTGGCCTTTTTGACAGTTTTAATTAGGGATGGATGACTGCCCTCTGCATGCCTAAGATAGGT
Organism: Dendrocincla tyrannina; assembly: GCA_035047865.1. Classification (NCBI taxonomy): domain Eukaryota; kingdom Metazoa; phylum Chordata; class Aves; order Passeriformes; family Dendrocolaptidae; genus Dendrocincla; species Dendrocincla tyrannina. Next base: position 42,010,675 of record JAWWMP010000165.1, on the reverse strand, counting down.
GTGAACTGCTGAAGAGCAAGTTCAAGCCCCAGAACAGTCTTGCATGCCCTGTAATGTACTGAGCTTTTGTAAAACCTCTCTGTTTAGCAGTGCTGATCATTCCTGTTTCCTCTGCAGCTTTTTGCAACTCAATTTCTCTTTGAAAAATACCTTTGCAACTAACAGAAAGGAGAAGCAGAGCTGGGGGCAGAAATGACAACTCAAAAGACCTCCCTTGTTGATGGGTACTGGACAAGCCCATGTTCTGCTTCCACCAACACCAGTGCCAAAGTCTGCACTAGTGGCATCACTTCAGTGCAAGAATCAGCAGTATCAGCTCACTGGCCTCTGGCTCTATCTTTGACTCAACTGATAGTCCCTTTGCACTCCAGCATCAGCAGCTACAGACAGCCAACACTGCGCTGCCCATACTTATTGTGAACAGGGAGAAAATAACGCCTCTTAAGAAGCCCTCAAAGCATTCATCTTAATAAATATTTCCTTCATAATTCAATACAAAAGAAAAGATTGTTAAGAGACTTAAAAATAAAAGCACTAGGTTCCAATATGAAACACATTCATAAAAATACAATTTGTCCATCAACAAACATTTTACAAGCAATGAAGTCTTAGAAAGAATGTGGTCTCTACCTTTACTTCTACCTACAGACAGGAAGGTGTGCGTCCAGTTAAGAGGAGGAACAAGAAGGGTATCCATCGTGGAGGAGGCAAAAGAGAAAAGAAGGAGGAAGCATAAAAACCAGAAAAATATGTCACTGGCCATACTTAGAAAAACAAGGAAATGAGCATATTTATATAGCAGCCAAACTGAACAAAACAGTGTTAGGGGAAAAACGACGGACACACAACTAAAGCACAAAGCAAAGCTTAAACTACGGGCAGTATAACCAGCAACTGCTTGGTTAAGCCCTTTGGCTTTAATTTGGTTTTCTACTGAGAAATGCAAACTGCTCATGCAATAGTACACCACTGATATGCCTCAATCCACGTCAATTCAAAACGGCAAGGGAAACAACAGAATAGGACAGGAAAAAAAATCAAATCTCATGGTAATATATTTGCTAAACACATCTCACCTACCAGAGCTAATTTATTTGTATATAATGTTGACTTTGCATATTTATTCACACATATACATTTACATATTTTATATCCATCATATTTTTATAGAGAGCAAATATTTATGAAAAGGCAATATCTGTGAGTTTAACAAGAAAAGAGAAGCCACTGTTCCCTGATGGATGAAAAATGGTGACTGGAGTCACCAAAAGCCAAGAGTTTTCACATTTTTTTTGCCAGATGAGGGAGTATAGAAAGTGCTGATGATCATACAGGCCTGAATAGGTCATACAGGTCTTCATGAGCCAGCTGGGTTGCAACTTTTAATTTAAATGGCCAAGTGCAACTTTTATATAATCCAGTACTAAATCACAGACTACTATTAAGAAATGCTCACTGTTAGTGAGAAAGTGGCCATCAAAATTCACTGTCCTGATCACTTCCAACATGCCTTCCTCTGTTAACAGCTTGCCATGCTCAACTGCATCCTGAGCAACTAAGGTACGCTGAAGGGACCTCTCTGTTGGATGCTCCTTCAACAGGCATGACCTCTGAGCCATGAGCCCAGGTCAGCAGTTAGCAGTGATAGAAAAGGAGCTCAGCGCTTCCCAAAGTTTAGCCAGATGCTCCACATGCCAAACACTGTGGCCTTGACATGCACCCATAAAGAGCCCATTTTCCTACCCTTCCTACAACACAGGGATGTTAAGCAGTATAGAAAATGGTAAGTGAGCTCCAACTTCACTTCTGATTGTTTCCTAACCTTTCATGACCTCAGAGCAGACTTGAAAAACAGAATAAAAGCTGATTATGTCCTAAGCCTCTCTACATTTCGCTGAGATACATAGAACTACATCTCTTTTATTCAAGCACTTAAGTACTCTTGAGCCTTCACAGGCACTATGTTCTATCTTATTAACTCTTTGGACTGTCTAACCTCAGATGCATGTTTACTTAACAGCGTTTAAAAAGAACCCAACTTTTGTGTACATCTAGTCTAGGAAAGCCTCATCAGGTTTTAGAGTCACAACTCACATTTTCTCCCCACAGATAAACAGTTGGTCTGGTCTTTCTAGTGCATCACATGTACACACCTTGGACTAAGTCTTCAATCGTTTCACTGCTGCATTCACAAGACTAGAAGGCATCAGCAGTGCTGCTACTGTGTACCCGGGTCAGCAAGACCCTGGCATGTGTCTTACTTACCAGCTTCCTACTCCATACCCATGTAGTGCAAAATGGGAATAATGATCCCATCATGTCATGCCAAGAGATCTGTAACTCAGTGCAAGCTGAAATATTAAAATGTGATCTCTGATCTGAGCCTAGATCTCATTTATAGCCCAGTCTGGGGTTGGCCCTGTTGCTCTTCTAAACCATTTTGCTTTGTGCATATTTGAGTATTTAAAATTGCAGACACAGGACTACAGATCGTTATACACAATTTTCCTCAGGATTCATAATGAGTTAAGATCATGCCATGAGGGCTATTAACATACCTTTTGTAATAATTGCAGTCTTAAAAATAAAGACCAACATTGAGGTCTACATTTAGTAGGCAGAAGTGGGAGTCATTACAGCTGGCACAAGAAGAAATAAATGGCAAGATAAAATAGTTGCTAGGCTGCGTGGAAGGGGGAAGCATCCCTCTTTACTGTCCATGGAATCATTTCATGCTCCCTCCTGAGCACCTGAGTCCCAGTCTGACAAGTAGCCTTGGCTCATGGGACAGAGGCAAAAATGCAAACGGCTTGACTAGCACTGTAGGCTTAGTTGTTTTGTTATGCAAAGCCCAACTCAGAAAAGCAGCAGAGACAAAGGTCTTTCATGATCAGTGACTGAAACAAAGTCAAAGGACTTACCTTGTTCACCCATCATCAGGTGTGAGAGGCCTTTGAGAGAGAGAGAGAGAGAGAGAGAGAGGAAGTAAGAGGAAAAGAACAAAACTGAAAAAGCAGCAGCAATATCGATGCACACTGGTCACAGTCCAATACCTGTCAGGATTGGAGCTCACATACTTGAACTAGACCAAGTATGGTTGCAGCACACAGGATACAAACATTTGCAGATGCTGCGAGCTGGAAAGCATCTGTCACAGGTAGAAAAACCCTGATGGTCGTTGCAGAACTTCAAGGTTTAGCATATCCCATGGAGGGCAACTCCAGAGGCACTGCACACCAGTATAGCTAAATGGGCTGTGAAAGCCAAGGTCTGCAATGAGAGTCTGCAGGTAGCATTTGCTCCTCTGGAGAGATACAGAAATAGCTTCTCCTCAGCTAAAGACTTTAAATTCAAGGCTGCAGTGGTCAGTAAAAGGGAGGCCATGGTCATACCACATCTGCTTTAAATGAAACATCTGGGCTAAATGCATACACATACACACACACAAAGCTATCCTCATTCTTGAATGTGTGGCTTTGCCATGTATTTTTAGGAGTCTGTCAACATTGCTCACACTTACTAATTAGGCACTAGTACACCAGACATAGCAAGAACTAAAAAAATTACCAGTAATCTACTTAAATATATCTCCATTCCCTTTCTGGGAAAATCTGCAGATTCAGTTTCCCAGAGCAGTGGGAACTCTATAGCGAAAGCTATTCTTTGGTTTCATAATTGAAGGTAAAGCCAAAAAGCAGCACAGCTCCCCTCAGCAGTGACAGTCACTATCAGCTTTGTAGATAAGGTTATAGTGTTTACTTGAGCTGGTCCACTCTCTGATAACTCTTTCTGGCACAAACATTGTTTGTTTTTATTAAAATCCATTTCTAGGCCCAATTTTCAAATATGTTCACTGTACAGTTGTATTTATACAAATATTCTTTAGGTACTATTGAATATATATTCATGCCCAAGCCATTAAGCATGAAGTGATCCATTAGTCAATTTTGTGACACAAGATATCACAGATATAACAGAAATCAAGTCCTCCTTACTAAAGCAATAAGGGCCCCTTTCGTACTTGGTTCCCTGGCCAAATTTCCTGAGCTCAGTTACTTCTCCACATCTCCTACTATTCATAGCACTTAGTATGGCAGGGGTTTGGATACATGCACACACATCACACACCCCCCATATCTTAACTCAGTTTTTTAATCAAACAGGGCTGTGACTTTTTAATTTCACAGAGGCAGAGAGGTCAAATGAATTTATTAGAATGAGAATTTTCAACAAGCAGCATGCTGAGTTTGAATTTGTTTATTTCTCTCTCTTTTATATTTTTCCTTTGCGCCAGCTGGAGAAATCTAAAATCCAGATCATCCTAAGAATATGTTCACCCACAGAGAAGTCCAAGCCAGATAAGGGGATTAATAATTGTACAGTCTAAGGAATGCAAATATCTTAATGTTCTTGAAGATTATTGTGGATTTAGAAAAATAATCAGAAACACAACATAGGTTTAGATCTTTTTAGATCTTTTGGCTATAAATAAACATAGCAGATTTGATACTGTAGGACACTTCTGGTTTAAATTACAAGATATAATTCAGTGAATCATTTTGCTCTGCTAGTAGAGTGATTTGAATTTGCATCTATTTGTGGCCACTGACCCTATAATTCCTGATAGGCAAATCTTAGGTCTGACCAAATGGACACTTGAAAGTCACTGTAAAAGGCAAGAGGACAAAAGTATAATTGTTAGGGCCTACAACGCACAGAGACCCCGTAGCAATAGCAAAAAAAACTAAAGAAAAGGCTAGAAGGTATCAGTATGAAATGCAGCTGAAGCTGGCTGAAAAGGGAGGGGACATCATATCTGAAGCAGAGAGAGGGGTCCTCAGCCCTTGTACACTGTGAGAAAGGAAAGTCATGCCTAAGAGGCCCAGCAACAACTGATGCAGCTGCTGGGGATGGCAGGCGTTTTCTCCACTTGGACACGGACAAAGAGAAACCTCCAGAGAGGGTTCAAAGCAACACGCTGAATTACACCATAAGAAGATCCCTTCTCTCTCCACCAGCCACAGAAGAGCTATAAAAAATCTCCAGATGTAAGGAATGTCAACACCCCTTTCTGTCCTTTATCCCCAGAAGGCCAATGCTGTGTGCCCTCTCTGTCAGGCACATCACCCTTTTCCCTTAAGTTAAACAGCGAGTGAAACCCCCACATATACCCACTATTGTGGCCTCTGGTTTAGCCTTGGTTCAAATGCCTTTGAAAGAAAGTGTCCTTGAGAAATGTTCTGACACTTTCTGCTTCTTCATAAATTGGAAATACAACAGCAGCTGTAGTATTGTATGTACCTCTTGGTCTTCCAGTCCCAACTGGACAATGAAAGCAGGAAGACAAATTAAATATCATGCACCACCCCCTCAATGCTACTTTTTCCTTTTTAAAACAGGAAGAAAAAGGAGGGTAGACTTGGAGATAGAGCA
>JAWWMP010000165.1:41981485-42005231 GCA_035047865.1 Dendrocincla tyrannina | reverse complement strand
AGACTTGGAGATAGAGCAAAAAAAAAAATCAATATTATATCGCAAATTGTCCATCAACAGAATTCCAGATTCATTATTAGATGGAATAATAATATAACATTACAAAATAACATATCAACTTTTCTCATCTGAAAATTTTCCTCCCCTGCAATTTAAAGTAGGAGTGAAAATGAGTGTGTTTATCTCCAACAAAATGTCATTAGCCAAAACCTTCAACCATTGAGATATAAAATCTGTGACATTTGCAGCATATGTAACAAAGGCCTCAAATTAGTCAGAGTAAAATCAAAAAAGAAAACATGAATTGACATACTTGTCTCACCTTTACATCAGTTTCAAGACACGACAAGAGACTAAAACAATTTTCAAATCATAAAAGACCAAGTCACCTCAAGGTGACATGGGGTAGCACTTGCTATTGGACTATAAAAAACTAACACGGCATCCAACAAACAAATGCAAGAGTTGTATGAATTGTTCAGAGCTGCAAACTAGACCAGATTTTCCCAGAATAGCGGGGACGTGTATCACCATGCTATTTGGGCATCAGTCATAAAGACCAGCAAAGTTTTCAGCAGGCTCAGGATGCCAAATGAACCCATCAGGCCCCAAAACACACTATTTATATATTCTACCATTGTTTGTGCCAATATCCATTCCATTTCACAGGACTCCTGTAAGAAAATCTGAGTTTCCACCTAAATCCAGGTGAAACATGCTTTCCTTTAAATCTTAGATTTGTTCAACAAGAAACCCTTACTATAGCCTCAGAACTGCAATCCTAGACAGTGTAGAACTAGGAAAATATTGACACAAACCTGCATGAGCAGCAGTGGCCAAGGAGTTGCATGCTCTTTTCTAAACTTATCTAGTCTTCCTTATAATAATTTACTGGCTGGGCACAACTGCTGCCCAACAGAAACGGTGGGTAGCAAGTGCTCTGAAAAAGGTTTAGGAAAACCTCAGAATAAACGACTTATCTGCCTGTAAAGAAATGTTATGTCAAAGTCAATAATCTGGTGACTTTCTACTCACAAGCCTCAAACGTACAAGACAGTAAAGACAACCGCATAGCTTCAGAAGACTCTCAACAGGTTTCTTAGATGATGATAAGCATCTGCTTGTGCTCAGCCTCTGGAGCCCCAGCTTCTTCAGACATTTAGCAGTAATGGGAAGAAAAAGCAGCCTGCTTCTTCAGAACATCAGTTTATTATTAAAATTATATCTCCATTGCTGAGGGCATGTTCATGTCTGAGGGCAGACAGTCATAAACTCTGCTCTCTGGCCATGATTTATGCCTACCACAACTGGTTTTTCCTATTTAGGTCTGGGAGGATTTTTTTGTATTTCTTTAACCTACTAGCAAATCAGTATTATTTTCTTAAAGGTTATTACCTCAAGTAACATTTCAAAGAACTACTGTTTAAAAAAAAACACAACTGTGAACCATCTGCTTTCAATATCAAAATAGTAAAATTAAGCCCTAATTGTACAAAGTATCAAGGGTCAACACTGGATCCTTATGAAGCCAGAAGGACATTTTTAAAAGTAGCTTCAGAGTTCAATGATATGAAAGAGCAATGTAGTTAAACAGCAGTCCTCATCTCTAAGGATTTGCTAGGTGGAATTTCCAGTGTGGAGGAGAAAATGAGGAAAACCTTAGAGGCATTTTGAATCCTACTTCCCCCCATTTTGATACTTAGCACTTAAAATGGAAAACAAAGCCACAAAAAAAAAAGGTGGGGATAACACAAAACACAGCTGAAAGTGACAAGTGATGGCAGTAACAAAGGAGGATGGACTCCTTCATCTCGTTAATTATAGCTTGTCCAGTGCTACTGGCCCATGCTCGGGGGGTGTGCACGTGTGCGGGGGTGTGCGTGCACTGCTCAATTGCTCTGTTAAGCTGGGCAGCCTCAGTGTTTCCCTTTTAATGATGCTGCCAGATGATTAGCCCAAAAGCTCTTAATGAATGGGAAAAGAGACTGCCAGGCAGCAGCAGCAACCCAGATCTCCCCTGGGGCAAGTTTCCCATAGAGGATCCGTTTTCTGGGATTCAGGCTCTATGACCCATTCAGACATGAACAGGGCCAGCTGCAATGTATGTCTGAGATAGGACATCAGGCCCTCTGCTCCAGGATGTACACAAAAACCCTTTACAGCAAAGCTGAAGAAAGAAGTCATTCAAACCAGAGATTCCTCCAGAAATAAAATTACATCCACTACAGAGAAGAGCTCCGATGAGAAACGTAGTCTGTTGTTTTCATCTCCTTTCCAAATTTCCTAAAAATAGCAATTCCTTAAGAAATAGGCCTTTCTTTAATCTGAGCCTCATACTCCAGCTCCATCAGCAGTTCCCTTTTCTAGTTTAGGAAGAAAGCTGACAAGCACCTTGTATTCCATGTGATGCCTCATAAAATAGCCATCGTGAGGCTTTCTAAAACCCAAAGTCCAAGGAAAATTCCCTAAGAATCTGCAGATATAAAAAAAAAGGCCTCTCCCATTGAAGGATAGCACTCAGGAAGAAGCAAACCCCTTGTATTGAGAGATATAAAGAATGGGTACAGAGGAAAAATCATTTTGCAGCCTAGTTCAGACTTCTCACCTGCCAGACAGGTCAGTCTTGCCAAGAGGGTGACCTGATTCCTTGGCTGCTGGCACACATGGTGCCTTTTTTTTCAAACTGGGCAAAGAAGTAGCACAGGTTGGGGAGTGGTCAGTTTTCTTTGACTCAACCATGACATGCACAACAGCCAAGGGCTGCTCTCAGGCCCCAGCAGTGAGGCCAGCCGGGAGTGCAGTTTTGTTATTGTAGCCGCAGGCCCACTTCCAATCCAATTACACACAACAGCTGTGCTAGCTCCTCTTTTCCATCCCCTTTCCTTCCTCTGCTATATAATTCCAGGATAGGTTTTGTCATTATCGGGGCAGTGAGTCAGGGTGAGTGGCTTCTACTCTGAGTGATCAAAGGAATGAGGTAGAAGCCAAAAAGACAGTTGCTCACCCCAATGTCCATGGAAGTATAAATGATCGAACCATACTATCCCCTTTCACCCCTGACAGAAATAGGGGCAGAAACTGCATGTGGCATACTCCTAGAAGTACTCACATAGGGAGGGCTACAAACATGATGGTGTTTGGAAGCATAAAAGCAAACATGTAAGTGCTCACAAAGAGAGCCACACATACAGGAGAAAGTGCAGGTAGCAAGACCTGAGGGTGAGTGCATTTTATGGCTGATCCATAAGGAGATATGTATCACTGCAAATCAGAGCACCTGATCAGGGAGGTGGACAAGTTGGGGAAAAAACTGTTAGGCAGAGAATAGAATTCTTCAGCTAATAAAAGACATCTCTGGCAATATATGTGATCATGGTAAAATCCCAGTTAAGACAGAGCTGGTGAATGGGAAATATCTTATTCCCAATTTGTGGGGAACACAAGGAATAGGAGTCATTGAATGAAATTCTCAAGTAACAGGTGTAAACACAGCTGAAATAAAGTACTTTCCACATTTCAATGTTAAACAATGGGACTTGTCATAACAGGATATAGTGGAGTTAAAAAATAAAAGTGAATTAAGAAAAACTAAGAGTCAACACGTCCAGAGAAAATACATTCATCAATGACTGTAGAACACCACGATCTGGATGCAATATCAGATCAGAAAGTCCTTAAATCGGTAACTACCGGAAAGCACAAAAGTATCAGGACAGACCTATTCTAACATAGTTTCTTCATCATCCTCCAAAGCATCTACTTTCATAAAAAGACACTTCTGGGACAGGAATTCTTGCTGTGATCCCAGTGATCACTACGGCTGTAATGTTGAGAATAGGTGTTATGGAACTGACAAGAGGTGTGCATGGAACTGAAAAACACTCACATTTTAGTGCAAGAAAATCCAGTCAGGGGACAATACCTGTGCAAAGGGCATACAAGAATGAATATAATGGTTACATCTATGAAGAAGAACTTTAGCCTGTACACACTGGTTTCAAACACCTGATGAGTGGCACTGAAGATACAGCATAGACAGATTGCTACTCTGACCTAGTACCTTCTGCAAATTGGAAACTTCTGACGGGCCGAAACCCCTCATTTTCACACCTGAAAAGCAGAGTTTCTCTTTAAGAAGGCAGAAGCCAGCATACAGGTACTCTTAAATGACCCTATGACATGGAGTTAAGGAGACCAACTAAAACAGCAGCTGTGAGATGAAGAAGGGAAAGAAACATTTAAAGGTGGAGTTGGAAACATTGAAGTCCTGGATCAAAAAGTGTCCTAGTATGCTTGTGCTCTCAAGGATCTCTGTATCTTTATGAAGGAGCTGTTCAGGCAAACAAGGACTAATTTTTCCTCAGAGAACTATCTAGGTAATGTCTACTGGGGTGTGCCCATTCACTTATATGCAAACTCTAGTCGGCAGTAAAATCATGACAGCAAAATGCCCAGGACTTAATCTCTTAGTGTCCTCCCCATAAATATCTAAAGATCTCTCTCACAATGAGAATAAGTGCGGTATGAATAGGAAAAGCACTGTTTAGACTTTGATATCCCCGAGGTATCAGTAACAGCCACTATAATATCAAGGACCCATATTCAGTTCTTTCTCCTGCATGTATTCTTCCACAAAAAAAAAAAAAAAAAAAAAAAAAAAAAAAAAAAAAAAAAAAAAAAAAAACACAACCCAAACATAAGTGAGACAGGAGCATATAACTTACTCCTTTATCTATTGATCTTTTCCCAACTATTTATCTTTCAGAACCTACCTACACCACTGGTAAAGAATAGAAGGCTCAAAGAAAGGAGCAGATATTGTGCAGAGGTGACAGAGGCATCCATTCTGCTCTGTGCTGCACACCACTTCCCAGCCAAGGCACTTAACCTCAGTATTAAGGCTCTTAACCTCCATAATGTTCAGCCCAACCACTCTAAACATGTTGTGAAGGTCAGGTGAGGCTGTAGCTATAACCCCAAAGGGAAAACTGAAGTACTGAAAGGAGAAATTATTTCTCCTCTACAAGATACAGTGAGTCAGTGACTCAGCTGAGTGCAGACAGCAACAATCCAAACTCCAGAACACTGCTCACAGTGTGGTGGTGTTATTTTACTACTGGGGACATAAATTTGCAGGACAGGTGGGCTAACATCTGATGAACTTTCATTTGTGAAACAAGTCAGATGAAATCAAGTTGGGTCTTGAAACGAGTGTATTATACATGAGCCCCTGTTGCTGGAGCACTCTTCCTCACAAGCAGAGATCTCATAGCCAGGAAAGGCTCATGCTACACATTACTGCTGACTTTTAACAAGACCAACTTCTTTGCATCTTGCAGAAACTGCACCCAGCAGTGCCCACTGCTGCCAGCCCCAGCCTATTCACAGCTACCTCCTCTTGCTGGGGAATTAGTTCTAACCAGTCTATTCAACAATAATGAATATGTAGTTAATCAGTGGGCTCTTTATAGCCCTTCTGCTGCCTGTGGTAGTTACCACTAGCTCATAAAATCCCTAATTTGTCTTTCAAACAGTGGATGGTTAAAGTAAGCATTCTGACAGGGGCCTGGGGCTCTGTCCTCACAATACAGATAGCTGGACAGGCAAATATGTAGAAAGTCTCTGCATAGCTTGGCAGAGGGGAAGTGTAGACCCAAACCCTCCTGGAGGTCTAAATCACTGCCTACTCACACAGCAGTGCCAGTGTACTCCCCAGGGTGAGCTGAGAAGTGGGATGGGATTGCCTAGGAGTAAAAAGTGCCCATAATGAACTGCCCTATAATGAAGTGTGGGTAATTGTCAGACTGAAAACATTGGGATGAGTGAGAGAGCACACGAAAAAAAGCATTCACATCTGACTAGAAATCCACATGAGAAACCACACAGCACTCCTGAGAACAAGAACACTTGTGTGTGAGCAAGGGAGAGAATGAAAAATGCCCATCCAAGCATATAAATTATGAAAATAACAGGGCAGTAGGGCAGAAGACCAGTCAGGGAGCAGAAGGATAGTGCCCACAGTAACAGCAGTATGGTCCTGTACTGGATGTGCCACCTCTCCTTGGGCCCCTACAAGTGATGCTATCAACTCCTGCACGCCGTGAGATGTCCCTGATGTTGTTTGAGGCAACACTCATTCTTGGCATAATATCCTAAGTCCTACTGGTAGAGCATAGCAAGGCCATGCCTTCCCAATTCAACCATCCTCCTCTGCCACAGACATCAACATCTGCTTGATGTGGTGGAGAGACTCAAGATCCCAAGCCTTTGGTGCATGTCCTGTCAGATTCTGCCAGGATGAAAGGAAACAGGAGTTCCTGGACACCTCAGATTGAGGCAGAGATGGTACAGTTTCAGTCCCATAGGTAACTGAAAAGATTCAGTGTTACACTTGAAAGAGCCTTTCTTTCCAAGGCATGCCAGGCAATATTTGCCATTTGGCCACCTCCATCCCCACTGTTGCCAGCTGACATACACACAGAATGCAAAGGACCCTCAGTAAAACAAAAAGGGGGCTAACAAGAGAAGCCAAAAGGCTAAATATGTCAGAAAATTACCCAAGTGACTGGCCCTCACTGTGTCTCCCTGAAATGTTGCACAAAATCTGATTATTCAAGTGTAGAAAGGAAGAAAACTGAACTGAGAAAGTCCAGATCCAGGTTAGGTTTAGCAAAAGTTATGCAGATAGCTGAGAAGGAAAAGAGCTTTGACTTTCCCATCATCCCATTCCAGCCTGGGCAATGTCAGCTGCTTCTTTGGGCTCTCATTTCCATTTCAATGATGATAAACCAGGTGGAGCTGCCTGTGCATGAGGAAAAAATTAATTTCTTAAACTTCATTTGCAACAGGATGCGGACTACTAAGTGGTCTAGTTCAACTAACCCTTGTAGCTGAAGCTGGGGGACTTCAATCCTTTCAACAGGACAGCAATCTGAGGAGGGAGGTTTGGTGTTCTCTGTGGTAACACACATCAGCATGGAAGAACTCAACAAGCACATAAAACACACATCCTTTTTTTCCTTTTAAATAAATAAATTGTGCCCTGGTGGAAATAAAATTTTGATACCTAAATAAGATCACACATTCACATTCAGCCAAAAAGATTCTCACTAGGTTTTAAAAATGTAAAATAAACCAACAAAACCTCCCTTTTTTAGTGGAACTGAAACTCAACAGGTTATCAGTGGGAGTAGCAAATGGAGTAGACTGCAGTAGGAGAAAGAAAATGACTGAACTAGATTTGCATGCCAGACTACACACAGATGTATCAGAAATACACTGTATATAATGGCAGTGTTCAATGCCAGGTAATTAGCAATAAAAGCAACCATTTTGAATCATTTTTATTCAGAAAACATCCCTTTAACTGACCAGCACAGTGTAGTCTCTGAAGAGGGAAGATTGTGACCTTTGCTACTGCGAAGCCCTCCTTTCAGCAAAGATTGTTCAATACAGACCTCGTGACATCCAGTAGGAAGATTTGTTTTGTATGCTCTCAGGAAGTGGGATGAGATTTCTGTCCCGGTAACTTCCCACCACCCCTCCTTAAAGGGCAGCCTTTCTGCTCAGCAAAAGCAACACTTACCTGGAATATGATTGACATCTGCCGAGGTGTTTTCATGGCAAGCAGAAGGGAGAAAAGGAAAAGAGAGAGAGAGAAGAGAAAAAAAAGCCATTAGAGATACACACAGCAACTCAGCATTCTTGCATGGAAATCAATTTCATGCAAAAACAGAAATAATTAGGTTTCTTTGAAGGCCACCCATCTGCAGTCAAGCACGCTGCCATGCAAGGGAGGAGACACTGGCTCCCTCTCCACTGTGCATGTATAAGGAAATCCACCACCATATCTGTCCGGAGAGAGAGTTCCTGGAATCAGATAGAATCAAGCCACGTCAGTTTCTGTAAGAATATTGGTTAAAATATTCTACTATTTTTCACGCACAAATGCAAAAGAGAGAAACGAAAAACAACCTGCCTGAAGGAGGTTTCTATAGCACATAAATTCCAGCAAGTTTTCAGAAAAATAGGAAAGAACCTGCTCCCCTTTTACAAGGGGCCGTGTGAATTTATGACCAGCTGTAAGACACTCAACATAATCCCAAAGTTTAGAAGAGAGACCATTCCTTTTCATTCCTTCTGCTCATCATTCCCCAAAGAACATCCTTCATTGCAGACAGCAGTAGAGGTAGGGGAAGGAGTGTGCCAGGGGTTTGCACATCCCACATGTTGTCTTTTCACAAGATGGTAAATTCAGAACAAATGTCATTCAGAACTTTTTCTGCTGTGACATAAGACCCCTTTTCAGAATCAATCACATAAATCTCAAAAATAAGTAAGTCCTTTAAAAAAGGGAGGAGCAAGACTATGTAAGTCATAGTATTGATTACTGACAAGGCACATCTTTGAATGTAGTGTCTGTTTTGGGCAGCACCCACCAATCCCAGAGAATGTACAATAAAAAAATGCTTCTCATAGCGTTCTTAGCATCCCAAATTTAGTCTTGCTTTGAATAGCTACACTTACCATAACACCAGGAGGGAGGAACCAAAATCTCATGGGATTAGATTAGATTAATACATTTTTTCTCAGGCAGCCCACAAAAGCAAACAAACAAACCAAACAAAAATAAAAGCCTGCAACTTGCTAGCATTCTCCCCGGGAGTTGTGTTGTTAGAGATATCACCTTTCCAGGAAGACTTCAAAGCAATACATTAATGCTTTGGACTACAGTTCCCAGACCATTTCTGCCACAAGTCTAGGAGCATGACATACTGGGTGCATTTGCTTCACACTAAGGTCTGAGAATGTTTCCTCATACCCAAAATGTCCCCATCAATTTCCATCAGTATTTCCCTTTCCTATCCAAACCCGCTGTGTTGTTGTGAAACTGGTGCCACTTGTCTTCCTGAGACACTTGCATTTCAGTGGCGATTCCTGTTCACTCTGCTTTTTGCTTATCACTTTGTAATGGCTCCAAAACCATTTGAGGAAAAGTTACTGTGGTACATCACACATATAGCAAGCTGTCCTTCCCTAAGGAGGTAACAACCCAAATAAAACAGTGCATCAAGAGGGGAGGGACTGTTACATTGACTCATTTAATTTCCATAGTTTCTACTAAATATATATGTCAGATCTGATGAGGGTTATTTGTTGCTTTTCCTCTTTTAACACATAATTGTGTCTTGGACACTTAGCACTGAGAGTTTACCTGAAACTAATTACTTCTAGGTAGGAAAGAAAACGACTGTCAGGCAGCAATGCAGGGAAAGCAAAAGGAGGTGAGAGCAGGTGCAGAAAGAAGGATCAGTGGCAGATAGAGATGATCACACGTCTCAGAAGAGGTAGAGGTGAGCACCACAAGGTACTGCAAATGTTTCTGATAATCCAGCATCTTCCCAAAAACTTTTTCTAAGCAAGTAAAAAGACCCATGTTGTCTTATCAGCCTTCCTGCACACCTGACAATGTAGTGGGCACAGATGCAGCCCAGGCTACCTCAAGGAGTCTGGAACAGCAGGCAGCCTCACCAGTGTATGTGTGCTCCAGAAGGAAATCTGTGGGATGTTTAGGGAATAAAAAGCATCAGCAGATAGAAAAGGCAAAGAAAAGAGCTAACCAAGAGTGAACAAGTGATAAACACATTAAGCAAATAAGAGAAGAGGCAGTGGGCTGTAACTGATACACTGCTTGAAACAATACTTATTTAACTGTGTGAGAATTAAACAGGTCATGAAGCTGTTAAAGAAGGGGGAATAATAAAGTGCTAAGAGCTAACATAAGCATATCTAAAATGTATTTTCTTTTTACCTGTATTTTTACTTATATTTTTTGTTCCTATTTTTTGTCCCTAAGGGTAAGCATTCCCCATCCTAATGGATTTTACTCTTTATTTTTCCTGTATCTTTTTTGGAAAGTTTCCACCTGACACAACTTCTGTATATGCTAGTTGCATGACACTTCTGTATATGCTAGTTGCATGACAAAAGTCACTGTTTACACCTCTGCAACATTTTTTCAGTATTTACCTACATGGTAGTCCAGGTCATTAGTGTTACTTCCCATATTAAATAAAAAAGGAGTTTCTTGTATTGCAGACACCCCCCCATGTGGTACCTACTGGCAAATGCTGATTTTCAGATGGTGAAACTACTTGGTTTTTATTTTAAAACAAGAGGAGAAAGCACTGCTTTTTTTGTGAAGACAAAAGAAATAGCATATAGCCAGTCAGTCCTCACAAAAGACCCTATAATAAATACCACTTTGGCATACAACTGAAGCTGCCATGCAAGTCACAGAATATTCTGAGTTGGAAGGGACCCATAGGGATCACTGAGTCCAACTCTTGGCCCTGCAAAGGACAGGCCCAAGAATCAAACCATGTGCCTGAAAGCATTGTCCAAATGCTTCTTGAACTCTGAAAGGCTTGGTACTGTGACCACTTCCCTGGGGAACCTATTCCAGTGCCCAGCCACATGGTGGGTGAGGAACATTTTCCTCATACCTAACTTAAGTCCTCATGAGGAAGACCTAACACCTCTGCAATGCGGTATGCCACTCCACTGCGGTGCATAATTAAAACTGTGGTTGAATTTATCAACAAAAGGGACCCACCAGTACCTTATGGCTGGTGGCTCCATAATTAAGGGAAACCTAATGCCTCAAGAAAGGTAGAAGACAGAGATGGCATATAGGCAGAGTGATCAGATTTGGGGAGCTGAATTGACTGTCCTTCAGACCCTGTCATCTGAGATGTTCTCTCAAATTCTCTTCATGTCTTTCTGGTTTGTTTACAAAAGGACTGTTTAATACAAGTCCCTACTCTCTTCCATCAGCAGTACCTTCCTCCTCCCACACGGACCTCCTCCCTGACACAGGGACTGAGGAGGTACAGCATTCCAGTTAAATGCGGAGCATGCAGAACTCACAGCTAACAAAAAAATCCAGTGGCCATGGGATTTACTGCTGTGTAGATGAGGGTTTCTCCACTTTTTTCAGCTCAGAGCAGTTCAAACACAGAAAGGTCTGTCTCTTAACAAAAGACAAAATGGAGTTTGCTTTATCCTATACACAGGAGTCCATTTATTGCTCCTTTGTAAAGGGCTGAGCCACAAGCCGGTGCTGTTTGCTTTTGTTCTTTGATGCTAATAGCTGCGTTGAAAGAGGGATCAGCAGGGCCGATGCCTTTGTCTGGTGCAGCCCCAGCCATCTGGGTGGGGTGGAAGGGAAGGAGGAGGAGGAAGGGGAGCAGGAGGAACAGAGCAAACATTATTATACTTCAGATCATTTCCATGCCTGTACAGGAAACAGTCAAGGTATTTTTCAGTCTAACCTTTTCAACAAGAAGTTTAGCAAGAAGGGGAGGTTTCATGAGAATGCACTTGACTCCAGCTGGAAGACAAGGATAGCGCAGACTTTCTATGCATACCAGCCCTAACAGCACACATCACCTTGACCTGAAGAGACCTACTTTCTTTTCCGTCTCTGTGGTCCATTCAGTCTTGTCCCTTGCTTCGATGTGTTGTGAATACCTGTCTTCTGCCAGCTAAACTGTGAGCCTCTGACTGAATTCACATATCACAAACAAGCCGGCAGGTGGAATCATCCCAGGCTAACTGGAAATAAGCACCTAGAAGTGAATGGCACTGTCTTGTACTGTAAGTCCCTAAAGTTCTCTAGCATCCCACTCTCTCTCTGAACACCAGTATGTGGAGAGGGCTAGGGAGCAGGCAGAAACTGGGGAGAGGAGGGCAAAAGTCATAACACTTAAAGGCATTTTTTATCATAGGAGACCCACTCCCAGATAAGAGGGGATTCAAATCGCTTTTAGACTGGGAAATTACTTTATTCTATAGCTTATTCAGCTCTTGACACCTAAAATAGCTTTTCTAAAGCAGATTTGGCTCTCATTGTTCTGCAAATACAGAAAATGCATATAGGTAAAATTTCAATGACAGAAGCATGACTGATTGGGAACTCAGTCACTTAATTTGACTTACTGATTGATATATATATATATACACACACACACATACATATATATACATCTATATATATATAAACTGTTCAGGGACCATAGACTGATTCATTTGTGGCAGCCTGTGAAACGATTCAAAAAATATATGATGAGCCAGCCTGGACTCCAGCAGTGTGGTAGTAAGAGATGCTGGTGACTCAGAACTGGGTGATTTCCTCTTAACTGAGCTCTGATGCAATATTTTAACAATATGAAGAGCAGCGTTTTGGCTCAGCTAGAAATCCCTTAAATTGCCATGAGCAAATTCTTCATTAATTTAATAATTCATCAAACCAAGTGTTAATTCCAGATGCTGATTCGGCAAGTGGTCTTATTCCATCCTAATCTGGTCTGTTAAGGTAGAGGTAAGCATGTGGTCCTACTCCACCTCCTACTGACTCCTCATCTTTCTCTTCAGTATACAGTGGTTCGAAACCCTCTGGGAGGGTTATAGCAACTCAAAAAATAAACAGCAAAAATCTGCTTGGGTAAAGATGAGTTCTGTAATGACATCAATTCTAAACGTTAGCACATACCTGTAGTGCCCATGCTTGCACAGGAGACAGACACCTTGAAGACTCTTGTATTTATGGTTAACTAGGTTAAAATCTTAGCTCCACTGAATTCATAAAAGACTGGAAAGTTACGTTAAGAGCATCATGATTTCATCCTTCATATTTACATATAGCATCTTTTGTCTTATAATGGTAGTAGAATCCATCCCTGGTATCCTTCCACTGATTCCAATGGAATTGCCAAAAAAATAAATTTGACCAATTCTATTTAATTTGCTAAATGTTTAGGATACTGAAATAAATCCAAGACCACTCCAGCCTATGATGTCTGTCACTGAGCTACACACTGGGATCATGAAGAACTTCACAGTACTAGCAGGTGTAGGCCTTATTGTCTCACTCCAGAAGAATAGGACCCTGTAATTTGTGTTAATGGAGTGTTGAACACTTCTGATTTTATTCAGCAGAGATAAGTGGTGACACATACACAAACAAGTTCATTACAATCAATTACATTTCTCTGTGTCCTTTGTCCTATGGGATCTCTCAGGCTGCCAGTCTCTTGGGAACAGTATTCACTTGATGTGTTGCATAGAATTGCAGACATTTGTGCTACTGTGCCTTTGCACAGCTAATACTTGGGATCCCAAAGCACTTATTAGCTGTGAATATAGGAATCATTCATCCAGTACTGAAAAGCAGCCAGCTCTGAAGTGAAAGAGGCAGATGTTTAACAGCTTATGGGAACGCCATACAGCAGTTTAGCATGTCAGAGTTAGAACAGCAAGAACTACTTAAAGAGGCAGAATGAAACTTGGCTGATTGTACTAAAAGTGCCATGTGATTTTAAAGCACTCATGATTTAAAGGAGGAGAAGGGATTTGATTTCAAATCTTATCTCAATGATTAACAGTGATTTGAGACCTACAATGCTCTTCTCCATACCATGGGTATTAATATTGTCAGCAACCTGCCCTCTCCACAGGGTCAAGTGGGAAGTCAACTGACCATCCTTTAAAGCATAAAACATTTGAGTGGATCCTTTATCTACTAAAGAAAATGGACCCTTTACCTTAAGGGGCCAAGTTTTCTCCTTTCAGGCAAGCAAGATACTCAGGCAGAGTGTGCACCAGAGCTAGCTGGGGAGACATTTGTAAACCATTATGGTTTCACAACAGTTGCCTGGCCATTTAGAAAAGTGCTTTCATATCAACATGGTATAGATGGATCAAGTATGCCTGCTACTTTCAGAAACCACTGCAGAGTTATGTAGCTCCAGCAAGAGTATTTAAAAAACAAAAAAAATCACCAAAAAAAAAAAAAAAAAAAAAAAAAAAAAAAAAAAAAAGAAAAATCTTAGAAAACTGAATTCCTAATAATCCCTCTAATTAACTCTGTATTACTATTCTTAAATAAAGTTGCTTGCTGATTTCACAGCTTTCAGTGAAAGTACTATCCTCTCCCCCACATCTCAACAAATATGCTTATATACATTCCTCAAGGCCCTAGCTACACTGCTGGGGAAAAAAGTCAACAGATCTGTAGCCCACTACTAGCAAAAATCTAACCGGAATTTAATTACTCAGTGCCCTCCAGACAATCTGTTGATCTCCACTTAAGCTGCCTAGATACAGTGCTTGAGCACTCCAGGATGAAACTTCTTTATGTTTCATCCTAGGGGCCTGGCCACTGGAGGAAATAGAGGGTTTCCTACCTGCTATTTTGCACAACACTCCCATACATCTACATTCAGCTAGTTATGTTCTCAGTCTTGTGGGGCACACAAAGATAGATAACTGTATAATTTCTGAAGGGCAGATGCAAGCAGAAAAACCAGAGTGCCCTTTGTATCACCATAGACAGAATGAGAAGAAACTTACAATGACGAAAGTGAGTTTTTGGTTTAACGTTAAAAAAATTTGGTAGCAACAGGGTAGTATGGCTCTGGACTAGCTTGGCTACTGAGAGTTCAACAGCATTGAAGACTATTAAGAAAAGACTAGACAAGTATTTCTCACTAATTTTTCATTTTAACCTCATCTTGTGCTGGAAAGACCAGTTGTCCCTTGTGACCTTTTTCAATACCATTTTCTATGATTTTATTATTAAAACACACTCTACCCGGACAATCCTGTCAGTATAATCTGCCAGGTGTCATAACCTAGCAGTTTCAGTAATGGAGTAGGGCAGACACCAAGGCCAAGCCTCTGACTGCAGCCATGTGCAGGTACTTGGGGAGGAGTCAAAGGAACTGAGAAAATTCACAGTACCATTATTAACAGCTTGCATCATGATCAAAATGCTTATCACCCTTTGACAGATTTTTCCCTCCTTGAACTTGTTAGGTCTTTTCTAGAACTAGAACTGATGTGGTGTAGAACTGGTTTCATTTGTTCATTTAAAACCTGCAGCTGAATGTATCACATTGGGCATTCCCAACCTGTTGCTTTCTAAAGTATATTGAATAAACATTTTCTATTCAGCATCACCACAGCATTCTTGATTATAACTATCTACTTCAGCTCCTGCTTTAGCCATTTGTTATCTAAAATGAAGAGTGCTAGTCTATCAAGACCCTCTGCTTGTGGCAGCCATTCTGTACTTACAGTGAAAAGACATTTAAGCTATCTACAGCAAGACCGGTTTTGAACTTTAACCTTGAGTTAGTTGTACCAGGTCATTTGTATAACTAGTATATTTTAGCACAGGTCTAAACCCATCTGAAGCTTTTTCCTCCCCTAGGGGCATACAGTACTATCAATGTGGCCAAAACTCCAATGAGAACAAAGCTATTATTCTCGTCAGAAACATGGACGGACAGGTTTATGAATAAGAAATGTAGGCTGTGTTTTAAATAATCAGCCTAAGTGCACTCTACCCTTCTGGAGATCCTTGCTCCTCACCAGAGCCTGGTGCAGATCCAGACCCCCTCTTCTCTTTCTGTTTAGAAGTATCATGCCTGCAAGTCCTATAAAATGCATTTATCTGCCCTAGAATTTACTTGTAATGCTTGGGCCAAGACCAAGCCATAGCTCCTGTGTCCAGAGGATGAACAAAGCATGTTATAGAATAATGTGGATGCACTTGCTAGTATGTGCCCAAGTTACACACATACAGTACACAGTCTCCTCCACAAACACTATGGTTTGTCATTCAATGTTGCATACAAACAACAAAAGCTGCCATATGGTTCATCATACTACATACTGGAAGTCCCAAAGGTTTTTCCACTTAAGTGGCCACTCACTGTGGGGAAAAAAAAAGGGACTAAATTACTTTCCTGCCTTTAGCTACAATATTTGTGACCACTATTTATAAGGTATTCATATATTAGGAGCTGTGGCAGGGTTACTTAGAAAGTTGTTTTTTAATTTTACTAGGTCATCTTCAGTGATAAAGAGAGGAAGATGATTTCTCTTTCCCTCCCAGCTTGGATGAAACAAGAGTCTATGAGCTTCTAAAAGCATACATTGTTTATACTTCTGCCTGCTTTTTCATACTTCTCTAACATTACCTAGGCATCTCTGTATCTGCTCCCATGCACACGCTTATGGCTGGAAACTCCTATCCTCATTCAGATTTCCTTTCAAAGTGAGAAAGTCTCACACTATGCAAACCCTTTCATAAACTACGTGCAAAAGAGTTATGTTCCTATGGACAGTTGCTTCTGCATGTTTTAATTACAATTGAGACTAGTTTTCCATTATGAGCCAAATTTTCTCTTGACTTTAACAAGAACTAAATCAACTTGTGACACTTCAGTGGCTGTACCATCATAGCAAGAGTTATTCTTGTAAGCTGGAGGTGACTCACACAACAGATCTTAGGAATACAGGAGTCAGTTTTTCTCCAATGGTCTTCTTATTTTAATGAATTCAGGCATCAGGAAGGGATGGCAACCAGACGGATGTTCCTAAATGAAACATCCTCCCTGTCAAGAATGCCTTCCCTGGATTCACCAACATAGTTGCTTCTTCTCAGATCCCTAGGATCCAACAAAGGCAGTAATGCTAGGTTATCAGGACATAAAGACAGCCAGGAGCTTGATGATGCTGATGCACAACAGTGGACTTTCCCAAGCTGACCACCATGAAAATGAGCCTATTCTTGAGCGGTCTTGTGGCTTACACTAAAAGGTGAACTCACCATGTGACCCAAGAAGCTAAAATTCGTTCCATTGCAGGTGGTCTGCAATCTGCTCAAAGTACTGAAAAAGGCCTGTGGTGTTTCACCTTTGTCTGCATCACCTTCAAAGCAGACAGAGAGACTAGAAACCCAGGCACTACCTACCATATGCCACAGAGTACCTCTCCACCTGTTGAGGAAGAACCTGCACACATGCTGAGTATTTTCAGCTTTGTCTTGTTCTCAAAACATCGCCATGACAGCTGTCATTTACTGCCACCAGATGCTTTGCAAATTGTGCTGCCTCTATTTCTCTCTTGTCATCCAAAAAATAATGGATGCAAATGAACTTTAGGCATATTTCCTATGACATATACAGCAGTGAGGATATTCAATAAATAGTAACTCAAAGAACAGAAGAGGGACTTAACACAAGAAGATTTTTGGGGGGAAAGTGATAAGTAAGCAGAGAAAGAGTTCATTAAGCCTATGAAATGGCCCAAGCTATAATCTATTTGCTGTACCCAGTCTTGGAATTAATAAAACAAATCCCTCGACACATCTGACAGAGTTATTAGAGGATATTAATATTCCCCTCAGAGTAATCTGAAGAAATAGAGCTGGAGACACAGGATGCTGTGACTAGCCTAGTCAGGCAGGAGTGGAGGGAGAAGAAGGGGGTCTCCAAACCCACCTCTCACTGTCAGCATGCTTATTCCTGCCCAGCC
This sequence comes from Dendrocincla tyrannina, assembly GCA_035047865.1. Taxonomy (NCBI): domain Eukaryota; kingdom Metazoa; phylum Chordata; class Aves; order Passeriformes; family Dendrocolaptidae; genus Dendrocincla; species Dendrocincla tyrannina. The sequence continues at coordinate 41,987,846 of JAWWMP010000165.1, read as the reverse complement.
TGCTCTGAGTCTCAGAGGCTGCAGAAAAGGGGCAAAGCTAGAAAGAGCAAGGCTCCCCATCCCCACTTCTGCTGCCAACTCAATCTCACATGAGACAGGAAGAGAGATGCTGTGCCACTGGTTGAGCTCTGTGACATCTGAGCCCTTCCCTGCTCACAGCAGGAGGGAGTGTCAGCCCACAGCAGGGAGGACATCCTGTACCACTGGGCTCAGAGGCCACCACCTGAGCATTGAAGACAAAGAAACTTGCAGACTTTGGAGGGCAAGGAACACTCCTTTATCTGGTTACACCTGGCATTTATTAGTGCCATATGCCAACACACTTTGTGCTGTTCCCAAGCACAAACGGCTTATTACATCTATCTGCAAGGTATGCAGATATCCCAGAAAAATTGAGGTGGCATTTTCTGCATTAAAAGGGACCACTTGCAGGCTCCACCCAATAGCCCTGTTATTTTATCATCATTATCATGGTACCTCTTTGTTGGAAGGTCTAAGTAGAATTATTACTATTTCACCACTGAATCCAGCTTAAGTAACGTTACACCCCCCCCTAAGATTCCTGAGTATATAAATCTCTTCATGAAAAAAAAAAAAGGGGGGGGGGCATGGGATAAAACTCTGACTTTCTTTCTGAATACTAATTATAGCTAATACAAAATCAAATCCAGGTTTATTACAGTATTCAGATTGAATTAATATGGAACTCAGTTCTGTATCAGCAGCCTTGCACAAAACACTATATTTGAGGTGATCTTTAGTGATCTTGACCAGACCATGTCTGTTCTGTTGAGCCTTGTTCTTGAAGCTTGAGAAGCCCATACAATAACAGTAGCAGCCACTACATGGGAACCTGCTGGAGTGCTCTGTGCCAGCCTGTGCTGCGTGCTGGTGGGTGGTATGACAGAAATAACACTCTAACCCATCAAGAAAAAAAATACTTTTTTTTTTTTGCGCTACACAAAGTAAAAGGCACTACAGCATGGGAAGGAGGAGGGAAATCCATCCAAGGATGATATCTAAGGTCCATTTGACAAAGCATGAAAGCAGGGTTCCCAGCCTCTGAAGTGATATAAGAGTTCCCCACTAATTGTATTCCTTTTATTATATCTTACTACAGTGTCTATTTTATTACACCATTTGTTGTTAAGCCTTCTTACTTAGGTTCAGAAAAATCTCTGCAGACTATATCTCTGTCACTCACCCACTCCCCAATTATAACGGAAAGATTCCTTAGAAAAGGCTGGCATAGTGCTGGTTAGCCATCTGGTGCCATCAGACGCTGAGATTTGTGCATCAGTAAGTCTCTTTGGTCAAGGAACCACTGACAGTCTCCTGTTGTGAACACTCATCTTCCTGAATTGTCTACTGATTTGAAAATAAAATCCGTTATCTTGAAATTAATTTGGTACCTATAATGCACTTAGCATGCTTCTGGATTTGGTATAAGTCTCAACTAATTATTGATTAATTCACTCAAAATCCAATTTGAATGGAGTTCCAGTGTGCCTGAAAAGTGAGAACTCTCTGTATTACACATAAAAATATGTAGTGCCTACTCCTCCAACTTACAATAATCATCCTAAATACAGCATGAGTAATCAGAAGAAATGCACCTTCTTTTCCTCTCCTTCCTACACTTATATATCTTTTTAGAGTATGTGTTAGTGGGTTTTATATTCCATGTTATTGCTGTATTTGCTACTGCAATATATATTTCAATTAAACAGAAGTCATCAGGAGGTTCTATTGGAAGCACTTGCCTTGTTTGTTGTTGAAAAGCACTGCTTGGAAAAGAGTAACTGCTGACTTCAGTAAATGGGAAACATAATGATGGGAAACAGCTGCATTCTGCATCTTTCAAAACACTAAATTTTCTTGTGTGATTGTCTAAATGTAGACCTCCAGCAGGATCCAGGCAGATGCAGACCCAAGTGCATAATCACAGGACCTCATACCCACTGAATTCAGCAGATGTCTCTCTTCATTGAATGGACTAGGATCAGGCCTCTAAAATTACCAGCTCTTGCACGCAGAAAAAAAAAAATGGTTTGTTTTTAATTTGCTTTCAATTAATGTGTTAACATAATATACATAAGGTCATACCCAGAAAAACAGGAAACAAGGTGTAGGAAAATGGTGTACATCTTTTTGGTATTAAAAAAAAAATGTTTTAAAATCTCTATTCTTTCTTAATCTGTGAAAAACAGCGTGTGCAATAAACAGCCTCCATGCTCGTTATCTCAGATATGTTATACAAAAGACACTGGTGAATAGTATGAAGCTTTTCACCTCCAAGTAGCCAGTTCAAATCCACTGCATGTCAACAAAGATTCAAAGTTATTCCCAGCTAGCATTCTTTCCATGATCTAAGTGAAAACAGAGGATGAGTAGACCCCTCAATTCATCCCCTGGCTGATTTCTGAATCCAGAAAATCCAGTATCATAATAATGGGCTTTCAGAGTACACAGATGTGTTGAGCACTGTATAAACCAAGAAAGCACAGCCACCTCTTCCCACCAAGAAGACTGCCAAATACACTGCACTAACTGATAGCTTATCTGGATTTTAAGCACAGAAAGAACACAATTTAGTCTCTTATTTCTAAGTGCAATCCCTTTGCAGAAAATTTCCAGCAGATGCTTGTTACATGAGTAAAAGCCAGTACCTTTCATCCAGGAACTGTTATTATTCACCAGCCAGGATCCAGCTCTATGTGTTCATGCACCAAAAGCATGAAAAAGGAGGGTGTTAGTACATGTCAGGCTGTTTCAGAGTGTTTGTACCTCCATGTCTTACGAAGTCAAAGAGAGCCACAACCCTCTCTTATTCCACAGTCTGTAACTGCAGCATGAACCAGGGAAAGCCATTCAGCTTATCCTGATTACATTTTACGGAGCCTCATTCACTGCCAGGTGAGTAATCAGTCTCGCACTCAAAGAGATAATAGCAACTTTCCTCACTAGGAAGACACAGCCCTGAAAGAAAACAATAACAATTAGGGAGAAGAGATGCAGTTCATCTTTGGATTTCAGTGATGGACATAAGCACTGTTGCTGAGGGATTTGGAAGAGGAACAGTAACTTCTTTTCTATACCCTCTTATTGCTAATTCTCTCTTCGTCAAGAATATGTCAGTATGGATTTCACTGGAAACAACTGGAAAGCAGTAGCTTTCCAGGACTGTAGGAGAAAAGTACTTCATCTACTTCAAGGAGTGACTGAAAGACTATTCCTGAACTGACACCTGACCTAGCTGTGTTTTCAAAGACATAATGTTTAACTAGATTAAAAAAAAATATTATTCTCCATTGCCACTTCACAGCATGATGCAGAAACAGGCACTAACATCTGTTTCTGAGTTCACAGAACCACATAATCACAAAGTAATTGAAGTCTGAAGGGTCATCTTGTGACCATCTATTCTGACCACCTGACTCCCTTGGGATTAAACTAGATCAAGTTGCTCAGGACTTTCACTAGCCAGGTTTTTACTTTCTTCAAAGATAGAAGACCATGCAACAGTTGGCAAAGTGTGCCTAGATATGCAAAACAGTTTGTTCATTTAAAAAGACCTGATATAGCCAGGTATGCATCCACATAAATTGGAAGAAGAAGAGGTGATGGGGGGCAGTCAGACATCTAGACAGGTATGACAACCCAAGTACTGTCATTTGGTAGAAGATGATCTGGAAAATCAATGTACCACCTAATCATGGATATTAGGCAGCATACATATGGAAGTAATAGAAAATCACACAACTGAAAAATTAAGCCAGTAGAAATGTGGCACAGGCAGTATATAAAGAAGCAGATGGAGCACATGGTATCTTCCCTTGTAAACAAGTCTGTTGTGAAATATCTGTTTTAACAGAATGTACAGAAGAACTTTTGTAAGGACTTTTTACAGCAGCCATCAGTTGCTGGGTATCAAAAGTCTAGTGAGAAAGCTTGTCAGCTTGGAGGCATAGAGCAACAGGGTTAACACTACATCCAGATCCTGATGATTTTCCAGTGAGAGAACAATTGAGTGCATCTTCCCGGCTCTTTATATATCATGTAACATTGTATGGACCTCTTGCTTATCAGATGTGCCACAACAGAACGCTGTAAAAGAAGCAGAAAGACTATGCAGACCAGCCCTGACAACTTTCTATTGCAGGGCATAACTGCAGCTTCATCTCCTTCCAAGAGCCCAACACTCACCACTGCAGATAGCTGAAGTGGGTATCTGTGCCTTACAGTGATATTGCCCTGGAATGGTCATGACCATTGTCACTGCAGGGAGAACAATAAGGAACATTCTTTTTCTGCAGGATTAGCCATACGATGTTGAGGCAGAAACATGCAATCCCTTTGCTTTATGGTGCCTAGACAGAATATATGGACCTTGGCCACGTTCCAGAAGGCCAGAAGTAAAATATAACAAGTAGCATCAGATCTGCACACTACCATTAGAGAAGCACTGTTTCCTTCTTACAAGCGTAATACAGTTTAATCTCTAGACAAAAAGGAACTATCCAAGAGGAGGATATTGCCTATCAGTCATAATGTCCATGAACTTAATGCCTTATTATGGGTGAAAGAGAAACTGTTGTAGCTTGTATGTACTAGAGAAAGTGGAACGCTCTTCTACTCCAAATGTTGAATGCTTGATGAACCTTCCACAATAACATGAAGAGTGAAAAAAAGGTGAAAAAATAAAAAAACAGGCCTTGTCTTAGGTCAACAGGATCACTTCAAGGTATGCCCTGCAGATAGGGTAATGATATGCAAGAACTGTGGTGATGTCAGAGAATAAAGCCTTACTTCACTAGTCTACACCTCAGGCAGAAGACAGTATGTATACATCTGCTAGGTATGGTCAGCCCTGGAACAGGGAAACAACCTCCCTGACTATTTGGCAAAATGGAGCATGAGCAAAAGTTACTTCTTCACTCCTATGTAGTCTCTTGTATGACTCAAAAGGAAAGCACTATCCACTTGCTTTCTTATGAGTGACACCCTGAAAAAGAATGGGAAAAAAGATAGAAAAGATTAAACTGGTCAAATAGCTACAGCCATATGGATCTTACAAAAGAGGATGAGTGTCTCCCAAGATTTATTCATTAAACTCTGAAAGTGCTCCTAATCACCACTGCAAATCTGCAGGTGTGTAATGTGTGTGGGCTGTATTATCAGGGAGTAAGTCAACACTTATTCTCCTATATCTCAATAAACTCTAGGCTGGTAAGAAAGTTAAATCTATTGATCTGAGACTTACATTCACTGCAATTCAGTGATAAGATGCAAAACCCCAAAAGGACAAGTCAGGCCTTCTGGTATTTCAGAACATGCAGTCCTGTCCTGAATTACACCTATAAAGTCTCAAGTGAGACATTGTGAGCCTTAGTAGTGCTTTCTCACTAGATATTACTCTTCACAGTCTTTCTCCACACCAATAGAGAAAGACATTTTCATTGTCTCTAATGCAATGTACACCACCTTCTTACTGATTCCAGATCACTCAGCAGTGCACAGTCTCATGGCATATAGATTATCATTGGTTTGCTGGATAGTGACCAATTTTAGGCTATTCCTGACAAGGTCTGAGGCAGGACCACTGCAATCACCTCAGAGAATACAGGACCTGGCTCCACTACCAGTGATGATCACAACAGCCTTGTTGCCACTGTGTCAGCCCATGAATAACATCAGCTCTGGCTGTTTGCTGTCTGCTATAGTTTCCATGTCAGTCTTTGCCTTCCTGTTTGCTGTAGGAGGCACTGAATGAAACCACCTCATTTGGGAGCAGGAGGCTAGAGCTTGTCTCCAACAGGACCTTCAAAGACTGTTCCAGCAGATGGAGCTTTTTCCTTATGTCTTGCAATTTTCACATTCTAATGGAGAATGACTGTCAGGCAGCTGCTCCTTTTTGAGACTCCCATGCTCAGAAGAGATGCTTGTTGTGTCCATCACGTAACCTTGGAAAATACAGAGGTGGCAGAGCTTTAAAGCCCAGAGGGTTCAGGAGGAGTCCATACAGATAGACAGGAGCAATTCATTGCAATGGTCTAGAAGATAAGAGGGATGAGTATTTTCTCAGATATTAGTTTAGTTTGAGTGTATTAGCCACGTTCCATGGTCTAGTTCTCTGTCATAAGGCTTGGAGGGAAATGGAAGAAGGTCACAACACCTTTACATTATCCCATTAAAGAAAAGGGAGACTCAAAGTTCTTGTAACTCCCCTAATTTCATGTATGAGGAATGTGTAGGCCCAGTAGGATCTATAGTGGCATCTGTAGACTTAGAAGACTTCACTCCTCAAAGCCAAGAGCAGAGGAATGAGAAAAAAGAATATTGCGGGGGGGGGGGGGGGGGG
>JAWWMP010000165.1:41915746-41981385 GCA_035047865.1 Dendrocincla tyrannina | reverse complement strand
GCAGAGAAGGAGATTCATGCACTGCTATGTTGTTCTTTTACCTGGCAAGGTTCTTGGGACCCATTTGATGAGGGCTAGAAAGGTGTGAGGAGTGTGTCTCTAGTATCAGGTGGCTAATTCCAGCAAGGGAATCAAACATCAAAAGGAGGGAGATTTAGAGCCCTCAAAGCAGATGCTTATGGAAGAGATCCTCAAAGATGTGGACATTTCATTTAGCTGAAGACAAATACTAGGATGCAAATATGGAAGTACAGCTTTATCTTCCAACTGAGTGCCTTGAAGGCTGATCAGTTTTCCATGCTCAGACAGACCTCCCACCATGAACACACAGCACGGCTGGGTTCTCTCTTGCTGACTCGCTTGCTTTTCCTCCAGTTGCAAAGCCCAACCCCCCAAGCTCCCACAGCTTTGTCTCAGAAAGACAGCTTTGCCTCCCAGTGCCAGTATGCAAAAGCCAGCCTGGCCAGTCACAACCAGGAGGCTCTTCCACTGCCAGCCATGATCATCTTGACAGTTCTGCTTTCTCCTCACATCATCTATCATCTCTCTCACTCCACCTCCCCTCTCTGAAATCAGTCTCCTCCATATACCACTTTAGGATTGGGGGCAAGAGAAACGAGGATCAATGCCAAAGTTCCTCACTTCTTCCAATAAAGTGATAAGCCAAACAGAGCCAGGGTCAAGACTGGATGGGACAATTAAGCTGGACGAAAAGGAGGAATGAAAAGCAGCAGAACCATAAACAGCTACAAAAATCAACTCATTCTTCTGCTCTGAGAAAGTAACAGCTGGAATGTTGATGTTTACATGTGGTTTGGCTTCTGAAAGACTGGCAGAATTGTTTAAGGAAAAGATCCACATAGTTACAGGTCTGTGGACCGCTCTCCAATCATCTATCGTGGAGCTAATAGCTCTACAAATATATCTCATGCTGGACTGGCCACTCGCTTTTCTGTGAGTATCTTGGGATCCACTGTGACAGTGTTACCAACAAATGTCACTCCTGATCTTGGGATTGCCTGTTAGTTTAGATCTGTTTCCTTCTGGCCTAGTTCTGATGATGAGTTTTATTACAGACACAAAAGAATTCCAGTGATGTGCCTCTTCACAACACCAACAATTAAATTCTGCACTAAAAGAATTCATATGTAATGCTTACAGTTTCTAATAATTTAATTTAAACAGCTTCTGTAATAAATGCCAGGTCAGAATGGTTAGTTTCCCCTGAGTGGAGGAGTCCTACTGATAATCCTCTATGCTATGCAGTAAAAGAGAGTATCTCTGGAGGACAGCATGTTAAATGCTAAATGTTAAATAAGAGAGTACTTTTGGGCTAAACAGCCTCTACTCATGTCTTCTCATTATGTTATTGTTTCCAGCATAAGCGCAAGGTCATCACGCCCCATCTGACACCATCTTCATTCCACGCTGAACTTACTGCTCACTTGGGTAACTGTTCTTTGCCAGGCAAATTTGTTTTCAAGTGTAACATTAAAAATGGGACATTCTGGAACCATTTTCAGTGTCTAAAGAAGAGACTTTTGGGCAACAAACACAGAAGAAAGAACTTTTCTAAAACCATTTTTTTTTTTTTAGCTGCTCAAAGAGAGTAAAGATAAAAAGAACAGATCTTTTCAGGAATCTGTTTTCCCTGTGATCTTCTATCTACTCATGGCTTGAGAGGGTGTACCCATTGCTGGGTAGAGCCCGTCTGGATGGCCAAGCCCAAAGAGTGGTAGTGAATGGAGTTACAATCCAACTGGTGGCCAGTCCTCAGTTGAGCTTCTCCAAGTTGAGCAGAATGTTGATCTGCTGGAGGGTGGGAAAGCTCTACAGTGGGATCTGGACAGGCTGGGTAGATGCACTGAGCCCAATGGCATGAGGTTCAAAAAGGCCAAGTGCCAGCTCCTTCACTTTGGTCACAATAACCCCCTCTCGGTGCTACAGACTGGGGGCAGAGCAGCTGGAAAGCTGCACAGCAGAAAAGAACCTGGGGGAGCTGGTCAAGAGCCAGTTGAACATGAGCCAGCATGTGTCCACGTGGCCAAGAAACCCAGTGGCATCCTGGCCTCTATCAGCAATAGTGTGGCCACCAGGTCTAGGTGATTGTTCCCCTGTACTTGGCTCTGGTGAGGCCACGCCACGAGTACTGAATTTTGGGCCCCTCATGACAGGAAAGACATTGAAATGGAGGAGCAGAGAAGGGCAGCGGAGCTGGTGAAGGATCTGGAGACTAAGTCCTATGAGGAGCAGCTGAGGGAGCTGAAGTTGTTTAGCCTGGAAAAGAGGAGGCTCAGGGGTGAGCTTACCACTCTCTACAATGTCCTGAAAGGAGGTTGTAGTGACGTGGGGGTTAGTCTCCCAAGCAACTAGTGACAGGATGAGAGGGCATAGCCTCAAGCTACACCAGGGGACCTTCAGGTCAGATATTAGGAAAAATTTCTTTATGGAAAGGGTTGCCAAGCACTGGAACAAGCTGCCCAGGGAAGTGGTTGAGTCAGCATCCCTTAGAGGTATTTAAAAAATATTTAGATGTAGCACTTAGTAGTAGGTTAATGGTTGGACTCAATGATCTTAGGGGTCTTTTCCAACCTAAATAATTCTACAAAAAGAACCAAACAAAACAGAAGTCAAATTGAAAACTCTACTATTTCCATCACATATGAACAACCTTCTTTCTATACAGTCAGTTCTATCCCTCAGCTGGGAGTCCAGCACAAGAGTCATGCCTTCGGTGGTTTGTTGGAGCCATTCCATTCTAGAGCAAAGTTTCCAGTACAACTTACTGTCTTATGGACAATGAAAGCTGGACAGGAAGAGAAGATTACATGAGAGCATCACCACTGCAGTTTTGCAGAAATTCAGAAGGAAGGAGAAATGTAAGACCACAGTACATTTTCTCTACTCACCTTCCATCCAAGGGGATGTTCAGTAAAGTACTCAAATATTTGAAACTAATGTTTCATTTTGATATTCAGGAGCATTCAGAAAACTTTCTCTACTGGAAACATTTAAAGAAACCAGATCCTGTTTTGAAAAGTTGTATCAAAGCACACATAAACCACAGATGGGCAAAACCAGCTAAAACTTTTATTGCTACAAGTCTATTTTACCTCATTATTAACCATAAAACAACACTAAACAGGAGAGTTCATGAAGCATAGCCCAAGTAATGCAGCACACTGGCAAGAAGTAGGGAACAAGCTGGTTCAAGATTGTTTCAGCTGACAAAGTTATGTGACAACAGCCCCAAAGGGCAGAACTTCTTAGATATGGACAACCCATTCCACCAGAATGAATAAAGAGTTATTTCTTTGAATTTCAATCAATTGATGTTTTTACAAGAACCCCTAAAGTCCAAAGGCCCATTTTCAGCTGCACATTCAATGTAAACCACAGTATTTTGTGGCTTTTCCAGTGCTCTTGGATAAAACTAGATAAACTACTATATTGTTTAATACTTGGGATTTAGCATTCTGGATTCCAATTCCACCTCAGGCAGCTTCTGACTTGATACCCTTCAGTAATTCACATTCTGCTTGCCTCTCAGTTTTTCCATCAGTAAAATAGAGATAACATGCATTTCACAGTGCGGTAGAGTGATGTGAAGGCTGACTGATTTATCAGTAGTTGTGAGATGCTTAGGAATACTCTGATGAAATGTGCCACATGTATGCACAATTTATTATTAACGTGACAGCATTTTAGCTCTTTTGTTTTCCTGCCTTGCACACAATTCAAGTGCAGGATGCCTGAAGCACATTTGAATGGATGCCATGTGGCATTTTGATTGTAGCAGGTATTACCATTTAATTCTGAAATTCACAACTTTAACATCACATTAAAGCAGGATTTTTGTAATTAATTTTCCTTTTTCATTCAGTTTTAAAAGAAGAACATTTGAATGGTCTTGGCTTCAGTTCAGTATCAGATAATTAAAATTATTGAAAGCAAATACAAGAAAGGAAAGAATCTCATAGAGGAATGTGCTCCTTTGGTCAAATCTTTAGAGATGAAAAACGATGGAAATAAACACAGTATGAAGGTAAAATTATCAAAACTACTATTTTGAATTCCAGACCAGTCACAAGGCTCCAAGGTGCATGAATCACTTTTCAAAATACAACTTAAAAGTAATTTTTTTTAACCAACAAGATCAACAAATCCAAGTAGATTTGGATTTAGTTCTTAGATAAGCACATCTTTCATCAGTATGAATGAAGGCTTTGCCTGACTAAAGAGCGCTTGGTGTACGACATTAATTTTAAATTGAATACTATTTACAGCACCAGATGTGCAAGAAAACATTTTATACAATGATCTGTACATTTGATATATTTACTACAGAACAGCTCATCACTGACACATCTGTATCTGCAAGTTCAAATAGTTCACATAGCACCACTGTAGCAGAGCCGTGCACAAGGGGAAAACAGCTGGGCAACTGTGAGGATCAACCAGATGTAACCTACATTTTGTTTCACTTCCACGCCTGAAAAGGGGCTTAAATTGTTTTAGTCAGCTTTCCAAAAACATTTTGTTAAGTAACCATGAGGAAACTTAAGCAATTTCAGTTCTGGAAGAAGACTAGTGGCAGCTGTTACAAATGCCCCAAAATAGTGTGATGTAGATTCATAGATTGTTAAGACCAGAGGGAGCATTAAATAGACCTACAATACAGGAGTGACCTCCACTGTAGCAGGGCTATAATTAAACACCATTGACAAATGAGGTCTGAAATCACAGCCAATTGTTCTCCTAAGATAGAGGATCTGTTACTTAGTACTTTGGTTTAGCTATCTTTTGCCTCGGGCAAACTGGGAATCCCCACACTAGTAGCAGCAATGACAGGGAAAACATCCCAGAGCTCAAGAATGGCTGTCATGCCATACCACTGCAGATGCCAAGTGATTTTCACAGGCAGAGCCTTGCTCATCCAGCCCAAATCTCAGCTTGCGCTGGCTGCATTTCGAAGAGCATTTCTTGTACAGAGAGGTATTTGTTATGCTCTTCTTTGGGAATGCCTGCTGCTCAGTCCTTAGGTTCAGCTACGTTCCAAACTACTTAGGTTCAATCCAACACACTAAAAAGCTAAAGACCAAACTGCTGACAATCCTAGCCTCTCAAATCAGCAGCTGTGGTTCTTTGTTAATATAGTCAGCTTTGCTGCCTTCACTGTCAATGTTGAGAGACTGCACTGTTCAATGATACTGGCACATCTGAGAAGTCAAACAGGGAAGAACTCGCTCAAGTCCCATCCACTCAGATTACTCCTTGGGCCTTTCCTTTAGCAGAGCTCTTGACAAACAACAGTAGCTATAGATCTGTCACTTCTAATGAACTGATACGATAACAGTGCTGCACATCACTCTTCTCTCCTGGGAGGTTTCAAGGCGCACCAATCTGGTCTTCACTCTATCTGTGCTCCAGGCTCTGCTGGCTGACTTCAAGCCAGAAATGTGTTCTCCTCTCTGGTCAAGTCTAACCTATGCTTAGGTCTCCTGTTGCCTCCACTTCTGAACCTAACAGTTCCCACAGCTGGAGCATGGTGGGGTTGAGTCCACTGCCATTTGGTGTGCACAGGAGTACATGCCTTAAGACACTGAAACATTTTTGTGATATATTGCAGTTCATCAGTAGTAGGTCCATACTAGGAAAATCATGTCAGTAAGTTACAAAATAAGCTACAATTATATGTGCAATAGATATATATTACATTTTAAACAGTCAGAAATCAGAAATTCTACAAAATAAAAATACATCACTTTTTTTCTGCAGATTGTCAACCAAATCAGTTTGCAGTTTTCTTCCTAAATATTTTCATATGAATGAAACCCCCATTTCTCACAAATAAAACATTTCTAATCTGTCTGATTCTTGTCTGTCTTAGCTGGTCAAAATGTAACCACACGTCTTTTTGTTTGAACATACCACAAGATAGGGCAGGCAAACACCAGACTGCCTTACAGATATATTTCTGTGTAAGATGCAAAGTAGAGACAATGTATATAGGTATATAGGTCTCATATCTGTTTAAAACCATCAGGCTTTGGAATTTGTTGTAGACGTGTTCATTGCTGCAGTTGAGGCATAGCTGAGCATTTCAGCTTAAGCGATGAAGGAAAATAGAGAATTTAGGAGAAGACAGCCAGCAAGCTAAATGACAATTTGATCCCTGGAGCCCTATTTTATTTTTTTCAATGAAGAAAAAAAAAAAACCCAGATCTACAAAAACACAGTGTCCACTAGAGGAACTCCGAGGAAATATTTTGCCATTTTCCACAGCATCCAATGTTTAGTCAGGGGGTCCTCTACACAATAATATTTAATATCATCATATGACTACCTTCCAAGCTGCTGTCATCACACAGCTACCAGTACCTAATTTGTCAATTTTTCAGCTAGATATGACTGTATGAGTTGAGCCCCATCTTTGACACTAAAATAAACATACCTCTAGTTCTGGTTACCCTGTGAGATATAACAATACTACTGCTTCACAATGGCAATATATCCATTCATAACTTTTTATCTTCATCGACCTGTTATCTTCCTTAAAAGTCCTTATCTTCCTTAAAAGTGGTCCTGGACAAACAATTTAATCTCCTTACTTCTTCACAAAACTCACCTTTTTCTTTTTTCCCTTATTTTTTTTTAATCAGCAATTTATTAAGGAATTATTCCATATACTTCTTCCCCAGTTAAATAAAAACTGGGGGGAATATAAGCAATTTCAGCAACATACAGAAAGGAGCTTAAGGAGTTTAGCTGCAAACACCACTGAACTATGAAATTTGCAGATCACAACACAAACCATTCTCTTTGCTGCTAGCCATCTCTGCCTCAGCTGTTGTTTTTGACCAGCCTTAGTGGACAAACGTGCCTTTAGTTCCAAGGATTTCTCCTATATTACCTTGAAGGGAGAGGTACTGAGAGGCACTCTGACCCTGCGAGCCAGGTTTGTAAGATGGGAGCAGTGGGAAAGACCAGAAAATCAAAAGCATGCTTGCAGGGACACACCAGAGGTTTAGAAAACTCAGACAGTGTCATTTTTCTCAAGTACTAAGGCAACAAACCACAAAGAAATGAAAATCCACCCAAGAGACTACAGAGTCCAAGAAAGGCTTCTGAATAAATGTAGCAGCCAAGCAAACTATGGGGCCTGACAGCAGCATTAGAGATTGAAGGCTGGTTTTAACATACAGCTCAAATTTCTACATCTACCAAGGAACTGCTTCTTCCTTTCTGATAAAGGTCTCTTGTCAAATACTCAGAGCCAAACCTAGTCCATTATCTTCACTCAGGTTACTCAAGTGGTCAAATTCCTTAAGTAAGAAAGGGAGGATCACACCTCACAGCAAAATGTCAAAAGCCAAGTATACCTTTCCTCCTTGGCCTACATTGCAAACTGCAGGCCAGCTACAAATATATCTGATCTATCTAAGGAGCAGTTAGAGTTGCTCTGATGAGAGTTAACGGGAAAAGAAAGAAGATTTTCACCTACCCTTTCAGTGTCTTAGAACTACAAACCTCTTGCCATCTGTGCACTAATCAAACACACAGAAACAATGCAATGGGCTTTCTTCTCTGTTGTCCTGCTTTTTATGCAATGATTCATACAGCAATAGAGGAAGTGCAAACTCTGCCATTCTGCTTGGGTAGCCTTTCATGCTCTCTTTGCTTTCCCTGACAGCACAAGGTCGAGGCAAGTCTCAGGCATGGAGGGTGAAAGGGGCAGTCTGAAATGCGCAGCCACAGCAGGGAGAGTACCAATGCAGACAGGTAGGCAGAGGTGGGTCAGTGTACAAGGAAAAGCATCTGATCAGCATCCGAGGTTCATGGCAGAGGACATTTGGAGGAAGTCAATGGAGCACATGGGTCAGATACAAAAAAAAAAAAAAGTCAAAAGCTCTCTTTCTCCCATTGCTCTTATCAGCACCCTGCAGTGCAGCATCTGCTCCATGTCACCAACAGGGAAGAGGCTACACTGCTGCTCAGGCTCTGTCTTTACCAGCACAACTGCAGCCTGGCCTGGGAAGGGTCTGAGTAGTCAAAGTGTGACACTGCATATAGCAGTAGGAAACTGGGAGATTTCTGTTGAAAAGAAGATGAGGAACGCTCCTCAAAGATGGACACTTAACAAGGAAAGCCACCTTAATTTCTAACTGCAAGCCTAGCTAAAAAAACTGACAATCAAACCAGGTCATCCTACTGGGTGTTCATGAATTATAATCATTTACTTGTCATGCTAAGATATTTATACATCTCTATCACTGTCATACAGAAGCATATGGGATTCTTAATACCTGGAGGTACAGGAAGCCCCACTGGCTACATATTTCAGATATGGAAACTGAGACACAGAGGGTACCCAGGTACATATCCCCTGCAAAGAAAGGTCAATTGATTCAGTCTTGAGTCCTTTAGTCTGCCAGCAAATCACTCTGGAGGCGCAGAAAGCCTGTGGCAGAAATGGAAATTAGCCTCTTAGGTGCTAACACTCTTATAACCAGACCACTCAAGTTCTGCTGCCCCACTCCACTTCCTTAACATGTTATACTGTGGTGTCTACAGAATAATAAGGCGAACAAGTGTACATGCAGACAGGGCCTGGAGAGCTGACACAGCATTACTGGCAATGGTGCCAGCAACACAGAATATGAATCTAGTGTACTCAGGTTCCAGCCCCATTTCAGAGCAAACACATTCAAATACAAACCAGTCCTGCATCAAGTAGACCATGACATTCACAGTCCTCCCTACCTCCTCACATCCACTTCTCTCAGCCCTTGGGCTGTTTTGCACCCAGTTGCCAGCTCCTGGACCTGTTCACAGATGGAAGAAGGGCAAATGCTTTGCTCTGCACAGTAGGTGTACAATGGCATTGAGTCTGTCTGC
Source organism: Dendrocincla tyrannina (assembly GCA_035047865.1). Taxonomy (NCBI): domain Eukaryota; kingdom Metazoa; phylum Chordata; class Aves; order Passeriformes; family Dendrocolaptidae; genus Dendrocincla; species Dendrocincla tyrannina. The sequence goes on along the minus strand of JAWWMP010000165.1, from coordinate 41,972,487 downwards.
AATGAAGGATTGTGGGAGAGACACACACATACACCCAGAAGTCACATTGCTGCTCTGGTCAGCAATAACATGGCAGTTGCTTTGCTTTTTATAGGCAGAGAAAGAAGCTTTTCTGTCTATCAAGTTAAAAATGGGTCAGCAATGAAACAAACGGTAAAGTGAAATCAGAAGTTGGCCCAGGGCAGGTGGCCGCTCTACCATTCATCACATGGATTACCACCTTCTCCTGCACCAGGGAACACTCAGTGCTGAGATGGACGTGCAGAGGTTCATCTTCTCTTAGTAGTAACAGAGTGTGCTGGACAGATGTGCTTCTTCTCCAATTCTTTCCCTGGAGCTTTGTGGTGCCGTTTCCAGCATCCTCAAGGTATCTGGGAGGGTTACTGCCCTCCATTTTCCACCAAAACATAACAAAAATTACCCTGTGGCAAATGCCCTGCACACCTTCATACTTGAATAAGGATGAAAGCAACAGCTACACCATGTGCTGTCTTGCTTGGGGCTATATTTACTGCTGATTGACCTCCATGGCAAGCTGCCTAGCTCAGCAGAAGCCAGTACAGTAATAATAAATCAACTCTTACCTCCCCCCTTTTTTTTTTTAGGGCAAAACCAAAAGAAAATAAACCTTCCTTCCGAAATCAAATTATCTCCTGATCATAAGTTGGAAAGAGAAATTTCTGACTCTACTCGCTTTCATAATTATTATTGGGTCATTTCATTTCAATCTTTCTTTAGTAATGTCCAAAAATTCCAGTTTACTTCCTAGTGTGCACACTATGGGACAGAGCAGGAGCCAGCAGACTGGTCTGTGGGCTGACAGAGAAAGCTGGTATCCAGATTCCAGCTAGATTTAGTCCTCCAGAAGCTCACAGGCCATTCAAATCTACTCTTTGCAATAACCAAGAACTGTTCTCTTGTACTATCAGGCAGATAAAACCAATAGAGAACAGCTGCTGTAAACAGTCTATATGAGCTATGCTTACTCTTTTGTAAAGCGACATTTTGATCTTAGTTTTTTAACCTGAGTTCTACCTTTGCCTGGCCCACAAATTATTCTCACGCTTCACCAGTTCCATCTCACACCAATTGTCAATCTCCTTTGTACCCAACCACCACCTGCTTCATTTTATCAGTGGAGATGTCCAAGCCTTGCCTAACTGGAGACTTTTAACGTTTCTCTTGCCCGAGGTCTGCAGCTGATCTGCAATCAAGCAGGAAAAGATTTTAGCTTCATGGTCATCTATAATACAGGAGAGTGAAACAAGAAGAATATAGCTGTCAGCATGTATTGCAGCTAGACTATTTGAATCAATGGCACTTGCCACACAGGGTCCTATAATCTCCCTGCATTGAAAGCAGGGGAGACCACGAAACACATCCAGCTAGCTCTGGAGTTGCAGGCAGGCTATTCTTAGTGATGGGACATCGGTCCTAGGCATCTTCTGTGAAAGGGTATGTAGGATCTAAATTCAAACTCTGTGGCTCCTGCTCAGTTTTAATATTTATCATTAAGAATAACAAATGGTGCGTAAACTGCACTTTGGAGTTTCAAAGCACTTCATAAACATCAATTAATATCTTAACACATCATCTTTCTCTGGTGCTCATCTGGCAATACATCAAAAAAAATTACAACCAGACTGGAAAAAAGATTATAATTTTCAATACAACCAAAGGAACTTAAACCAGGAAGAATGAGCAAGAGAAAGAGAGGGGGGAAAATAAATTGCTGTAAAATTAAGTCACAAGCAGAGCTCTTACCAGCTTTCTGCCCAATGCCCAGTGCTGTGACATAAGAAGTGACATAAAACAGCAGATTTGCCCCTTGCAATATTTACTCCACAGACTTTGGAGACCATCAATTCTAGAGTTTTGCACTGGTAAGTGAAGATCTGGGCCCCTCCAAAATGTGTCCCAGAACTACCTGCTCTCCTCTACAACAGCAGAGCACAAGACCAAATGAAGGGTCCGCAACTGTTTATTGCTGATGAATCCAACAACAACGGATTTATATTCATGTATCAAGGAATATGCAAGTGGAAGCAAATATTATGGTCATGTTCATTTGTTTCTGATTACAAAATGCATGTAAATGCATATGCAAATTAAGTGCAACCATCAGGCTCATGGCAAAGTGCCAAACTAGCCCCTAGTATGACAAAGATTGGGGTGGTTGGCAGGGAGATACAGTGACTGCAAGTGAGGCTAGGCAGTCCCTTCAGATACAGCCATGACTGGGCTGCTCTGAAGGGGCAGGAGGAGGATAAATCCTACAGTAAATTGTCACTTTAAACGAAGCTGAGGGGCTATAGAAAAATCTGCTCCCGCGGCAGTTAAAAGTGTGATAATTACAGAGCAACGGGCTCCTCTGTCATTCAGCAGGCAGCATCCCCAGGAAATCTTGCTCTGTAATCAAGGGAAGAGGTGCAATCAAGCCCTTATTCAGGCTTCGTTTAGAAACAGCCCCTGCAGGCAAGACAAAGGCTTCAGCATGGTGCTTTGTGAAGTTGGTGATCACATCAACGTCTTGGTTCTGCAACTACAAGCACTTAGTGTAATTTCTAAGCACATCTTCTGTTCACCTTTCCCCACAAAGTCCAGAAGAAGTCTTGGAAGAGGGGTGAAGTCTTGGGCCAAAATACAGCAGTGTCAGAGGAAGAGAAAATTTCTTGCAGACTGACAGCATGATCCTGAATGAGCAGATAGGAACATGCTCATCTGGCTTCTACAGCAGCTCAGTTTACAAAATTTGCATGGGGAAGGTTTTGTTGAAGTTTTTTTCCAGCAATATGAATGTATTTGTGCTGCTCAAATTCTAGAGAAACCTTATTCTCTTGGCAGCAGCCTGATCCCAAAGAGACTGATGAGGTTTATTAGAGGGGAAGATGTCTTTGAGTTCAGCTTTCACGTCTAATGCCACCATTGCCCAGAAACATACAAACTAATTGCTACTCAAATCAGCCATCCTTTGTACCCTACAGAGCTGTCAGATTCAATGAACCAGTTTACTCCAACTGCAATAAAAATAGTCTCACATTTTATTCAAAACAGCCGACCCTTCCGAAGTGCACACGCACTTGCACTCCCACTGTATAGTCAGACACAAAAATTGTTCCTGCTCAGCTACCTATCTGGGCATGTCGCTGCCAATCCTGCTAACTTCAGGTGCACGTGAAGTGCAAGCATTTTTTTCTGAACATTGGAGGCACACTCTGGACAGGATTCCTAGTCTTGTCTCAGTATGGAATGGTTGTGCCCTGTTGGCATTCACTATGACTGGAACTGCACTTGGAGCTACAGTGGCCCCTGATACTGTAAATGAAGCTTCATCCTGTCACAGTACAGAAGCAGCAGGTTCCATTCTCTATTTATTTCTTATATCTCTGGCCACAGAATAAGTAAGTTTGTTGTGGTTTTACCATCCGCAGACGTAGCTGTCAGTCAATAGCCAAGTAATGGCCTGGACACTGTCAAGAGAACTCATTATTAAAAAGGTACACATTACATTTAGCTGTTCAAACAGAACTTGTTATTGATCAGATCACATCAGTTCCCAGTGACAAAATGAAAATACGCACACAGGCTACAGACTAGTAAATACTGTAATGGAGTTAAGGATACCCACAAAAAAGGGAGTTGTTGAGATCCAGTTGAAAGAGCATGTCTTTTTCCAAAATGAGACTGGGAATAAAATAACCATGTTACTTCTGCAAATATCCAGAGGCAGGATAAGGAAACAAAACAAAAGGGAACAGTTCTGACAACAAACATCTCAATCTCTTGTGGGAGGGGGAAGGCAAACAAAGAAAATACAAGTTGTTTAATGGCCAATCAAGCCACAGGCAGGAAGAGCCTGTATCCAGTTCTGCCATTCCTGCCACATCCTACTGTTTATCAGTGGAGGTTCTACCATACTCACAGAATCGAAATACAACATCTTTAAAGTTTGCTACATTTTTCAAAATCAGATAAAAAGGTAGCTATACTTAATTTGGTTCCTGTTTTGTTTTCTTGTCATTTTTCTTGTCTGCCTGTTTCCACTTACTAAACATTTTTCTTTTGTTTTCCTCCTCTTCTCACAATCTGCACAGACAATGTAACATTTTTCAGTGACAGCATTTAACACAGATATCTCCACTGCTACAGCATAAAGGATGCAGAAAACGAGACTGATTATAAAATTTCAATGTAAACCAAATATACACCATTTAGTAATACATGAGAAAACAAGAAGAACCAACAAGGTAATGACTGCGGAAATCTCTACATTGGATCCATTGCAAAAGTTCTCTGCACAGCATCTCCTCTGAGAGTGAACAGACCCCAGCTAAAAATGAGTTAAAAATGTTTGCTAAAGAAAGCACATAGTGACAAACTTCTTTGCTCACCCTTAATAGAAGGTTCGGCTGGAAACTGATGAATCACTATAGGAAACAAACAACAATGGTGACTCAGGGCTTCAAAAGGTAACAATAGCACTGCTTAATCCATGGTGTCTGTAACAGAAATATCCCTGGATTCATTAGAAGATGGACTTCAGGTTGTTCCACCCACTCAGGAAATGCAAAAAGTCCACCCCCCCAAGTCCTGGGTAGAGCTCTCCCAATTGCCCTGCAGGTACACGGAATTCCTGCACACTTGCAGTCTTTTCTCAAGATGTTCACTGAAAACCATATGGTGTTGATGTCTTGAGCAGCTCTGTGTGGAGTCTGGATTCATTAACCCAGCAGCAGAAAGAGCCTTATATCTTTATGTTTCCAGGTCCACGAGCCTGTGTTGCTCTTGCAATCTTCCATCACCATAACTGGCATTTAGACATGAGGTGTGTTTGCTCTGCAAGCATATACGGATCAGGCCTGGGGGCCCAGCTACTGAACTGCCTGGTCACACCCAGCAGTCTCTCCAGCCCCACGTAACTCATGGTTCAAGAACAGAAAATACTTCTGGCTGATTACTAATGTGGATCGAATCAGTTTGGAGCAAAAGGTAAGAAAGAATTTGGGTGTTCAGCACTTCACACCTCCTGTCTAATGGTCATGTACTGTTACTGTCCTGTTTGGATATAAAGCCAAATTTTCTACTATCATTAAAATCACCTTAAAATGAATGCACATATGGATGCTATGTTTATTTTTCAAGCCTTCTCTTCCTATAAAAACATATTTGCTCCTCCATCTATACTGTAAATGTAAGCTGTAGAGCTTTTTGTTTAGATATCAAGAGGATAAGGACTATTTTCAGCATTTCTCACATTTTAGATGCTAAACTCCAGTTAATCTAGTTTCATTGACAAAAATAAGTGAACAAATGCTAGTTATGAAAATATATTACTGCAAGTATTTGCATTTTGAAAAAATTTCAAGTTGTTTTCTTTTTTTCCCTTGAGATTGGACACTTCTTGTCCAGGTTTCATCTTTGGCTTACGCTCAAACAGTTGTGTTTAAAGCCAAATGTCATAAAAAGTGCTGTGATGAGATTCTCAAACTCACACTGAGATTTCCAGTGGACTTACTTAAATCTTCTGCACATACAGAGTTAATTACCATCACATTGCCAAAGACCAAGGGAAAAACCCTAAAATACACTTAATCGTTTGGTTTGCATGACTTAAAACTTTCAGACTCAAATTCTAAGAGTACGAAACAATGTAGAAATGTGCAAATACCTCTTCTCTTTGCAACACTAAGATGAATTTAACAAGCAATTTAAGCAATTTAATCAAGGATGCTAAAACAATCAAGGTGCCATTCAGTGATTAGTATGCAAGCAACTCAAGGGAAGTGTGGGGCTTCCACAGACTAACAACAGCCAACATCAAATGATGTATGCAATATCCTGTCAGTCAGTTATGTTAGCCATAAATACATGGCTCCTGTTTGCTGACACTTCGCTCAGCTTTCAGGGACATGGGGTAGTGGAATTCCCTCAGACAGCCATTGCTTTTAACAACACTAACCTAGGGTAATCTGCATTTACCAATTTATGTTCTCTACCCTGTTTAATAAGTTGCTGATTGAATGAATGATGATCATGAAAAGCTGTCCATGCTACAATTGTAGCATCCTTTCAGAAAGGTGCTTCTTGCAATTGCTCCTGCTCTCTATCTACTCCCATTTCTTTACTTCCAGCTGGAATAGGAATGGTGAAACTTTAGTTACTCTGACAACCACCAGCTGGAATAAGAGATCTGTCATAGCTCTGCTAAATAACAAATTAACTCTTTGGATTATGTAGCGATCAATGGGAAGCAGGGAAGTATTCTCTTACCTTCAGAACATAGCTTGCCAGCATATCCAGTGGCTGAGCAGTCACAGTGGGGCTTGCCATCCAGAAGGAAGCAAGTGCCACCATTTTCACAGGGGTTTTCCGAGCAAAGTCCTTCCATTTCCAGTCGGACCCCTTGACTGCCCAGGAGCTGTGGCTCAGAGTTGCCGTATTTCAGATCCAGGATAAATCCTTGAAATGGAGGCTCACCCAGAACACCATCAAGAGTCAAGGCAGCAGGACGAATGTCCAGTGGGACTCCACCAATAAAAAGGTCACTGACAATATTCATATACTGGCGTTGCGGACGCACCTCACCCGGCTTGGCTTCTCCATCCAGCACTAGCACCGTCCGAAGGTGATTGCGGCTGACCATCAGGAAGTGCCAATTGCTATCATTTACCTGCTTGTCTGTGATAACTGTCGTCTCTGCACAGTCCACACTGAACTGAAGCTGGATGCGCCCATCAACAAGGGACAGACAGAGGAAGTCACAGACACCACCATCATCAAAATAGAGAAGCAGCCCAGCAGAGACATTGGTCTTGAACTGGAAGCTGAGTTCACTCCTCGTGCTTGCATCCCAGCGGAGGTAGCGGGCCCACTGGTTGGGGATGCCCATGAACTCCAGACCCAAGCAGAGACCCAGCAAGGAGCCCAGAAGCAAACTCACCTTCAAGGTGAAGTAGACAGAATGCAGAGTGAAGCTCATTGTTTCAACCTGCTCTTCCCTAGGAGAAAACGAGAAGCCACTCTACTGGGAGGAGAACCCCAGCAGTCAACACTAAATGTTAAATCCAAAGGGAAGAGGATGAGAGCAGAAAGAATGATAGAGAGTGGGAGAATAAGTGGAAAGTGAGCAAGAGGATATGTCTCCTCACCAAGGGAAGATCTCAATTATCCTTTAGGATCCAGAGGCTTTTATCTCAGAGATACAGGGTATATGAAGTGACTTCTCCAGACGGTGTACTTTTGTGAAGGGCAAAATAACCCACAGTGATTTGTTTTGGTAGAACACAAAGGTGACACTGCTGTTTCAGGAGGAAGGAAAGGCAGAGCCGAAGTCCAAGCCTAAAATTCTTGTTTTCTAGAAGTGATGACAATACTGACAGAGGTGGCAGTGAGATAGAAGAGAGAGTGAATTCATAGAGTATGTGAACCTCAAGAGGGCAAAACTAAATTCAATCTTCATGATGCACTGGTGGATACCCAGCCCATAATTTACTGCTTGGCACTCACGGAGCTTGCAGGACCTGTGGGGTCAAGACAGAAAAAAGGGAAAAGTTAGTCCTATTACCCAACATATCTTTACCATGAAGCTTATTAACATTTTAGCCAATAATTCATTTACATTTCTTGATACAGTTCTCCAAAGCAGCAAGGACATCTATGTCCTCAAAACCTAGAGGACCAAATAGAGAACTCACCAAGAGATCTGCATTCATGACAATCTTAAGCAATGTAAAAATACGCCAAATTATTTAACTCCTTTGATGGATGCAATCTCATTGACTTAACCGAGAAATGGTGCTGGAGCATTCCCAGTAACAATTACCTCTCTATATAAATGCTTAGGGAAAAGACCAGAGTTTCTTAGAGTTTAAAAGTTGATACAGGGCAAAAAGAAGACATTATCCAAACTTCCCATTCCATTACTTACTTACATTATGCTTCCTAGCACACCAAGCAAGCATTAGAGAAGACAACCCTGCTGTCAGCCTGTCATGAAATAGCTGCTTTTACTTTACACGTCTCACACACTTCAGAGACTCTAACAGGGACCTCTGCAACCTGGAAACATGTGCTATGCAAATCATATATGGCAACCTGCAGCTTAGATGATAGCAAACTTGTAGTTTAGATGCTAAGAACTGTCTAAACACTTAATCATTTATCCTGGTCTAGTGGTTTGGCAAAAAGGGCAAATTCACCCCTAACTAACAGCAAAGAATTCTAACTGCCTTCAATGAGTTACATCTGTTAACACTGGGATTTAACTCACTTCTGCATATTTGCATGTGGGTGACTGTATGCCAGGTGTAGGAGGATGTTTTAAGTGACAAGTAAAGACAGCAAAAAGCTAGGCTCATTCTTTGAAAAGTCTACCTAAAAGGAAAGTAAATTTTCTATTAACAGAAGTGTTTGTTCACAAAGACGGGTAGGGCACAAGAACAGTTCTGGCAATGGCTAACATTAGCATAGATACAAAACAGGAACTGAGGTGATGAGAATCAAGTCCTTCAGCCTCACATAAGCCAGCATGAACACAGCTTTCACAAACTGGAACACAAATATTGTGAAGCAGTATTTGCTTGGGAAAATATTTAAAAAAATATTTAGTGCTGTGGACAGTAAGAGTCATTGGGGCTGCTGTTGCTCACAGCAGATGCCTTTCAACCCCACTGCCCATCTTGCTCTGAAGGAGAAGGCCCACAGAAACAGGCAGAGCTGAAAAGTTTGGGTTTGGTAAGGGCAGAGGCTGAGCTGGAGGAGAACCACTACAAAACAGAGGGGTAAATTCACCTAGTCGCAGCCTCACCTGCCTTAGAGACCTGCAGAAGCCGTAAGTCTCCAGAGCTGTCAGTCTGATAAATTTAGCCAGCATGAAAAACAAGTCACTTAGAGAACAAAAGAGATCAATTAAAAGAAAACCCACAAGTTGTGAGCTTTCAGTGCCCAGTGGAAACCAGGCCTGTTCCCTGCAGCTGTCTGAGTGGAGTGTGTTATAAACACAAATAAAATCAAGTTAAAACCAGAGGGAAGATAATTCCTTTTAATTGTTAACAGCTTGGCAGGGAGAATGAAAGGAGGAAAAAGAAGGTGTTTGGAGAGGTGTAAAATGAATAAAAAAAAAAAATCAGAGATCCAAATGTTCAAATTGTTTGCCTTCCCAATATATACCCCAGATATTGGCTCAGTTCATGGGGGGCTTTGGGGAGCCCTGAAAAATCAGGTGGGAAAAGAAATTACGTGGCTCTTGTCCGTTTACCTTTCTTCTCTGTACTCCCTAGTGGATCCACTAAAATAGTCCATGATTTATGGAGAAGGAGAATAGACTGAGAGGAAGGTAAGAGAGAAAGCAATGACCCAAGCCTGGAATTACTAATGAGATGGGAATAGGAATATCATAATGTGTGTAAATTAGCCAGCGATGTGCTTCCAGCAGCTCACAGGTTCACAGTTCCCTGGAACATTTACTACCACCGTAGCAAAATTCACTGCTTCATCAGACAGCTCTATGATCAGCCTGAACTGAGAAGGGAGGCAAGCCCAGCAGTGCACCAACCACTACAGAAACCCCAGCGCAGCAGAGCTCTCGCCCCAGCTTTCAGTTCTCCTGGGTAGGGTGGATTGCACCAGCTGCATCAAAACCAGCCCTCAGTCTTACTACACTTCTGTCCCTGTTTTAGAAGAACAACCCTTTGATAACCAGTGAAAGATGCTGTAAATCACAGCAGCAGGTGTCTAACACGATAGATAACCACAGATGAGATGTATGTTCGTGTACAGTTCCAACGTCTCTCCAAAAAGCCTGCCAATCTCTCCCAAACCCAGCCTTCTGAAACCCTGAAAAATCTAGGTCTCCATGGGCCATTTCAATCCTTGGGATATTTCAAAGCTACAGTAAAGGGAGCAGGCTACCTCTGGGCACAGATTTCTGTAATGATACAGGTTCATTAGGAGAGGGCAAAAGACACAGTTAAGAAGTGAAATCAGGCAGAAACGGTTCAATAGGAATAGTATCGTTGACTGAGGGAAGCCAAGGCAATCCCTATCTGTTTTGATTGAGAGAAGCCAAGGTAATCCCTTTCTAGCTGTTTTGAAAGAAGGCAGTGCCAGCTCTGTTTCAGAAGAGGAAGATGACACAAAAAATATGAAATATAGGTGTCACTGCTGGGTGCTTCATTGCCTTTTAGACACTGCAGCTCAGATTTTGGGAAGGCTGCCCACACCCAGCCACTAGCAGGTTGGGCCATCTGCGGCTCCTCCAGAGTTCTGTCAGCACACGTCAGTCCTGACTCACAGCGCTTCCCATTATTCCAGTTTTGTGTCTCACACAGTTAAGTCTGTGAGAGCAAATCTCACCACAGTAGCAGGATCTTCAAGAAAAACTCAGAAGACCCAGTGCCCTTTATAGCAGCAGGCAGGATCTGAATCCCAACCGTGAGAAAGTAAATCCTGACACACCGATTCTGTGCCTCACCCATTCCCACAGTGATCCTTCAAGAAACACTGAGGATCAATAATTTTCTGCTCTTACCATTTTATTTTTAGCATAAATACTACCCTAGCAGCCTCATACAGTACACTGCTACCATAGCAATACATTACAGTTTGGGACAATAACTACAGAATCCCAGAGTCTTTTCTTATATATTTTATCTCTGAGAAATCTCAAACTTTGTCACAGCATGATCACATTTTTCCAAAAAAAAAGACTTCATAATGGATACTGGCAAGCAAGTTACCTCCACTGCACTTCCAACAGCTTGCACCGCCTCCCTGGCCCGCCTGAGAGCTGCGACAGCGAGGAACCTGCACACTGAACAGACGGCTCAGCAATCTCGCACACGCAAAACCCACTGTAGGAAACAAAATGCAAGTGGGTGTGTTTCAATAATACAAGTGATTATTGAAATGTCCCACTCATAGGACTGATAGAGCTGCACAAGTTCCCCAGCGGGGAAGGGAAGCAACTCTGCCACCGTGCCATGGATAAGTGCTACCCAATCCCAGCACATTTTCCCAAACTTGAAAGCAGCCTATTAATGCCAGGTCAGAGCCATCTGCTCAGCAGCCCACGGAGGGGGTCTCGCCCTTGCTTTGGAGTGGCTCTCGACTGCTTATCAGCTGTATGTGGAGAGTGAGTGACATCTAATTGCCAACTATTTTCCATAATTACTGACTGACACACTCTCTATGCAGGGTTAATATCTTTGCAAACGTCTCCTAACACACCTGCTTAGGAAAGAGGGTGAGAAGCTGGGCACAGCGCTGCTCTGCAGCTTATTTACCAAACTGCACAGAAAGGTTGCAGGAGATGGGTTTGTCACTCCCTGCCCTCCCTCCTCCACTACCTCCCTCTCTGGCTGCTAATTGCTTGGGGATGGATTTACTTGTGTTCGAAAGTGTAATTTTCTGCAATTTCTAATGCAAAAAGAAGAAGAGAGTTAGATGAAGCCAAAGACAGACTGGCTTCCCTTGCAAACCCCTGCCACTGCAGCCCAGTGCAAGCCTGTGTAAGTCCGGTTATTCCACTTCAGGATGCTGTTCAAAATCCCACTGACATGCTGATGGGAAAGGCTTACAATCCCTTCCCACCCACCCCCCACCCCGCCTCCAAGTTTGTCAGTGGCTTCCACAACTGGAGCTATTCATTACACCACACTTTGTGTGGAAGTAAAAATATACATTGGCCACCAAAGATCCATGTATAAATACCCCATGTGAACTCACTTTTTTCCTTGCCTTCACCATAAAACAAGCAAAATCCAATGGCTTCCTTTATTCCCCAAGCCCTAATGAAGCACAGGAGTTTTAGGAAGTGGCAAGCAGGACCCTAATCTGGCTCTGCATCCATGTGTGTTCCTGCAATCACCCAAAACACAACAATCAGATCATTACAGCTCTATGACATATGCTGCTCAAAATCATACAGTAAAATTCACAACCAATAATGGATATTAACACTCAAGCTTGCTAGCAGCAGAGAAATGGGGAATTAATAGTATTTATTTAGTTTGTCTTCACTCATCCAGTTTTCTAGTGCACAACTCCTTTGGGCTAATGCTTTGAGTGTGGGTCTCTCCAGAGCCTCCTATCTCTTACTCAGAAATCTTTCTCCCTGGTCTATCCCCACCTGAATTGTGGCTTGAAACAAAGGGAGAAAGGTTTTTTATTTTTTTTTTATTTTTTTTTAAAAAAAGAACCCTTTCAATGGAAAATGCAGATGTGAAAACTGTGAGTTGCTACTGTCACTGTGGGGAAAAAAAAGAAAGAACACAGAAATCCTTCCATCACACAGCATCCTCAGCAAGGATGCATGGTGAGATGTTTACAGAGAACTGAGAAGGGAGATGGAGGGTTTGAAATTCAAGAGACTAGAGAAAACCACAGCGATTTAGTTTTTCGTTCCTCTAGCAGCATCTGCATCTCAGCAATAAATCTGGACACTGCATCATCCCCTTGTTGAGATGGAGAGGACTCTGGGTGGCACCAGGGGAGCTGAGCTGAAAGATCTAGGATGAAGATAGAGGTGAACAGCTTCTGTCTTCATACAATTCTGTGATTCTCTTACCGAGGAAGGCTTGGTGGCACTACACCACTCAGAGGGATCAGGGATAAGGTAAGATGGGATTTGCTTAGTGAAGAGGCTGGAAGTGCAATTGAAAATGAGGGCTTTGCCTTGCAATGAGCTGAACACTCCTAGGTCCTGCTGAAGCTGGCCGAACTTCATGGAATGCATTTTACCTTCCTGGCTAACTGGCTGCAGAGAGAAAAGCAGAAGAGGAAACAGTGAGATTTAGGGCTTTATCTTGGATGTAGAGAGATGTGCACATGAAGGCCAGCATCTTAAAATTAGGGAGTGTGGGTGACACAGAGCATTTGTCCTCTTTTGGATGGTTTCCAGGGATATAATACTCAGGCCAGTCTCTAACATAACTGTGAGAACCACACATGCCTTTGCCCCACTCCAAGCCCAAGAAGATGTATTGTCCTATGTTCATGGGTTCCTCTCACCACTTATATATCTTGCAGACTTAGTTTTTCCTTCTTGAAAGAAGATATGGAGTTATTTACTTCTTATCTAAATTCAGCACAGAGCTCCCTAGGAGACAATAGCAAAAAAAGTGTATCAAGCAAAAAGCAAGAAAAGAGGGTCTTGGGTTGCAATTCAAGAGTGTCCTCTTAAAAGAAAGTAAATAAACCCCTAGACTACAAAGCTAGAATTAGTTTGTCTTTGCTTCCCTGTGGATTAAGATATACACATGTACATTCATAAACCATCAGTTGTACTCTGTAAGTAGGTAGTTGGTTGGTTGGTTTCCTGGTACGTGGGCATGTGATTTGCAATCAGTTTAAGCCCACTGCTCTTCTTATCCCCGTTCCCGGTTCTCACTCAGTGAGGGCAAGGATGACTGTTTTTGACAAGTATAACCCTGGAGCTCACCTCCAGAAACACTGTGCAATACCGAAATTAGGCAGCTATTTATGGGGCAGCAGAGCTCATCTGCACGGGCAAGATACACAGTTGAGATGCCATCAGCAGCCTCAGAAGGAACATGAGTAAACTAGTAAAGTGCTTTGTTCAGCAAGCGGAATGGGCCTATGGCACCACAGCCTCTCTTTAGACCTCTCAGGCTGGGAAGTCATCTGACTGCTGGAAGGGTTAACACTTTATCATAATCGCCCTTCAGTGTCTTTAACTGCTGGGACTATTTAAACAAATTTAACTCAGATCTCTTCAAACCTATACTAGAAGAAAAAGGGTTAAAAAAGCCATAAGGGGCATCCTAACCCTACTTAAACACTCTCCCCACCCCACAAGAGGAGGCCATCTAGTCCAGGAGAGTGACCTTTAACTGGCCTACCTAGCCCAGGCTCAGCATGACTGCAATTTACAGACCATTTTAGCTCTCCAGCTTTCTTAACACAAAGAAGAAAAATCAAAACCCAAGCACAATGGAAAAGAAAGAAAGAGAGAGAGAAAATAACCCTGCAGAGCAATCATGTCTGGGGCTGCTCTGATGGCTTTCTGTTCCCTTCCAGGACACAGAAATGACTCCCAGTGTGTTAATTACTCCCATTACCACAAACTCTCCACTAACAAGGACTAGCTAAAAGGAAGCGTTGGCAGCAGCTGAGCAGTTATTGCTCTGTACTGCCATGCAGGAGAAACCAGACTCCCCCAGCTCTGAGCTGGTACTAGCCAGGAGAGCGTTTTTTGCAGAACTCAACAGCCTTTATTGTAATTCCCATGGCAGCTGCACTGGGAACACTGGCCTTCCTTCAATTCCACCATCCTTAAAAGAGAACAAAGAATACCTGCCTTTAGAAAGACTTTGAAATTCAACAGTTGGAGTGCTCTGAATCATTATAATTTATTTTACTCCTTCTGTAGTTGGTCTGTCTCTGTAGGCACATCCTCTCCTTTCTGCCACCAAGAAGCCTGGATAGATCTGTAGTGTTGTTTATTCTATCAGATCCTAATACAGCAGATGCAAAGTCAGTAGCTGCACACATCACAGCAGGGAATGTTAGCAGGGAATTTGGTGAATTCACAGTGCTGGCATTACTATCAAGGCAAAACTTCTTCCAGAGCCCATATTTTACACATACACAGTATCACCATTTTCTTTTACTAAAAATCAAGTCTTTTAAAAATGTGCTTATCGTTACTGAAAACTGAAATTTCAGTGTGTCACCAATGCCTGAAAATGAGGCTGCTTCCAAGAAGATTTTCTTACGACTAACAGTGTAGAATGGGTTTACTTTTCCTCCAAAACGTATTTGATACTGCAAAGGCAGTCTAGTATCAGATGCTCCTTAGAGGAGAGACAAATGTCAAGTGTGGGGAACTCCCAACTTTGAAGAAAGAGGAAAAAAGTCACTGGTGCACTGCTTTGTCAGCTACTTAACTTTAGGAAAAGGAACACAGCACAAAAGGCAACAAGAAATGAAACTAATGGCTGGCACACCAAGCAATATTATCTTGCTCTTCCTAGCTGCCTGTCTATCCATCCACCTGCTTCTTCCTTTCATATGCATTTTTAAGTTCTTCACAAGAAAAACATTTCTCTCTGACAGAATCTAGCACAACACAGTTAAGAACAGAACTACTTAGGCACTGCACATGTACACATTAATAATTGTGTTTTTCTGTACTTGAGCTAACACTAAAACAAAAAAAGGAAAAAAGGTTAAAAGACTATCAGAAAGAGTACAATAATAACAAAGTTTAAACTCATTTTTTTCTTGTCTTACAGATTATAGTCAATTCCCACTTTGTTCAACATATTTTACACTCCTGAACCTGATTTCCAGTAAGTCAGAGAAATTTCATGTTTTCAAATGTTGTGATAGTATATTACAAAGAGGGGAAGCAGATGCAATCAAGTTTGTTATTGTAGTAAAAGCAAAACATGTATAGAGGCGGACACTGCACCTGGCCACACTTCCCTGTCATTTGTATGGCCAATAATTAATTTAGATAATTCCCTATAGTCTGCTGGCTCACAGGAAGATAAGCACCACTCACTTAAAAAGGAAATAGAGGCCCCATGGACATCTTGAAATTTACAGCGGATTTTCCCATTACGTAACATGTTAGCACTCTCTGTTTTACTGCAACTTCAGAAGATCATACCAAAATTTATACTCAGCTTCCCACAAAGTAAATACAAACACCTAAACCTAGCAAACAGGTGTGAGAAGCCGTCCAGAGCACAGGCAACTCTCAGGTCAGCTCCCAAGCTCCTTAAACAGCTGAGGTTCAGTTTACATAACAAATGCCTTTCAGGAAGCCCAGTTAAACATTGGAACTGAAGCATGGGCTCTCACGCAGCTCTCACAGTGACTGATGCTGACAAACACAGGGAGCAGACATTGGCATCCTGGTAAGTGCTCTGAAGTCTACAGCCACTGCAAGATTAGGTCTTTGCTTTCTGAACCACATTCCTCCCTTACCCCTAGCTCCAGAAACATGTTGCTTTTTTTGGATAAACACAACAGCAGACTGGGAATCCCCTGCCATGGGAAATCAATGTGTTCTTACAGCTATCTGTTTTCATCCTGTGATATACAAAATTCTTGCCAAATTTCACTCCACACCATTTCTACCTAAGCGTAATTGGGGGGACATGATGAGAAGTTATACACAGATAGGTTTTTCAGTTCTAGAATGCTGGCGAAATGAAAGTGGAAAGGACAGGCTGCTCCCAAAAATCTTTAAGGGTCAGTGTCTTGACTGGGAAAGGATAATACTTCAAATGGCTGAAGATATTGAAAACCTTCCAGATGATCAAGGAAATTACTTGTAGCTTCTGCACAACTAAACTGACCAGGGATTACAGGACACGTAAGAAATATACTAAGCACACTGTACTTGCAAGGAGTCATTCAGTTTGGCCTGTGCCTGCAGCACTACATGGTGATCATTCAGTGTGCACCAAGCAATCCTCCACCTAACCCAGACTGCCTGCAGGCAAGGCTGGGATAACAAATCTGTCATTCTGCCAAAGCAATGGCCTCACAACTAAGGACTGAAATAGCTCTGGTAAAGGCTACCTAGGCTCCCAAGCCCTAGGGACCACCAAAGCAGAAATACAGTGCTTTTGGCAGAATACGTTTTGAAAGGAAGGCTGGTGATCAGACAATTTTAGGTTTAAGAGCCGGGTGAGCCCAAGAGCCCAGAAAGTGGGACAAGTTACACACAGGACAGGGTTTTCATTATTATTTTTTAATTCATCTATGTCTTCTTGGATTGTATTTTTGTGCTTCACCCCATTTTGCCCTACAAGTTTTCTCTCTAGTTACGTCTTTTCCTCAGAAACTTGCTGCTCTGAAATGTAGAAACAAACATTAAGATGTGCAAAACAAAAGGATTTCTATAAAATTCAAGTATAAAGGATTCATCTGCTTATTTCAGTGGGACCACTTAATGATGAGGTAATAACATTTTCTGGAGTAAGTAAAACACAAGAAGCCAAAGAGGCAGGGAATGTGCACATGTAGCAAAGCGTAAAAAGAATATACACTGGGTGAGAAAGAGACAGACATTAGCTAAAACAAAAAGTCCAGAGGCTGGACAGTCCTGGGCTGTCAAAAGTACTTGGGCATGACTGCAGGAAGGTTGGGGAAGAGCACAGTTGCCTGATACATTTTAAAATGAACCTGGATAAAAACACGAGGAAATAGTATAGGAGAGAATAACCCTTCAACAGCTGAGAAACAGACTGGGGGCACTGCACAGCACTCTTCTATTCTCTCCCTGTATTAAAACCCCAAACGCAGCAGTGTGCCAGGGCCACAGACCCAGGAAGCAAAGTCTGTCAGCCAGCTTAATACCTCACGTGAGCTCAGGGGGAAAAAAAGCTAACCAGCTGCATGGAAGAAATTAATGCCTTTAGAAATTATTTCAAATTTTCTAATGGAGCATTTTACCACCACTGAAGAAGACGTCTCTTTATTTAAACATTAGTTGCTACATACTGATAAATCAATCACACTTGGTAGATTCAGAAATACTTAAAAGATATATATTCTCTTGCAAATATTCTTTTAAAAGTCAGATGGTATTTTAAAGAGCTTCCAGCCTTGGGACTCGCAGTGCAGTGCCCTGGAAGACAATTGACATTCTGAGTGACTGGGCTGCGAATTCAAAATCCCAACTCAACCTGCTCAAGTCAGGATTCAAACTCACATATTTTAAAAATAGGAAAGAAAAAAAGTAAAAAAGAGAGTGCAAGGAAAATACTTGAATTCCTGCAGCTCCCCAGGCCAGAATCTCTCAGGTTACAGATGTGATAGTGGCTCAGGGAATAGCTCTGTATATCTGCATGGGACATATTCTGTGCTTTGCTGCACTAAATACAAATCTCTATATGGCAGGCAACAGAGCTGACAATGGATAATTGTTTGTGATGAAAGCCACTAGTGAAAATGAAAAGAGTATTTATTATATTGAGGTGCTTTAATTAAATTTTCTATATTTAATTAAAAAATTAAACATTCTAACTTACCTGGCTTTGGATATAGTATCTTCCAGTCATTATTTGCACTTTATTTTTATTTCTTCTGGGAAAGGAATATAGAAAAGAAAAAGTGGGAAAACTGAGACTGCTATATAAATAGCTTCATTCCTAGCAACTGCATAACTTTTCATTTCAAATCAATTTTAAATGTATTTCCCTCCCTCTCAACAAAAAAAATCTGAACGTTCTGAATAATACATCCTTTCTGCTAACATTGTTTTCACATTCTGAAAAGCCATTATTTTGACAAAAACATTATGAGCAGTTCTTGGTAACAGCACCCACTTTTTCGCCTTCATACCAAGCCCTGCACTCAGCTGAGCATGTGTCTGGGAAGTTCTGCATAGCTCTAGAGATAGGTGATGAGGCAGTGATGGGTCTCGCTCCTCTTTGGCACCAATTTTCATCTCCTTGTTCCACATACAGCTTTTGCTAGCTGGTGGCAAACTGGAAGCCAATGAGAAACGCTGCAGGTTTCTAAATTAAACAGCACAAACCCTCTCACCAGGAGCAACAATAATTTTTCTTCTGCCCATTGGTAAGGCAAACAAGGAAAAGAACAAACAATAACACTCGTCTCTACACCTAAGGAGACGCTCTGCCTAGGATATATCTAAAACATGTGGGTGGGGAAAAAAATTCACTAGTGAGAGCACTCATTCCTGGGTAGACTGAGCACTCTAGTCTCCCACCCCACACCTGTCAAGAGTACAAAAATAAGTCTGGGCGGAACAGAGGGAAAAGCTTTCTAATCAACACTTACAAGGAAGATACCTGAAGTGCTTGTAATAGCCTGGCAGAACTTCTGTTTCCAAATTGCGTTGAGTAACTGAGATTCAGAAGTAACTAATGAAAATGATTACTTGGTACCATAGGCAACAGATGGTTCCTGCAACCTGCCAGTTGCCAGATTCTAGGCCAAACCTCTCCCCCATGTAACTTCATCACATGTCAATTTAACTCGTTTTATCTATAGTACCTACTTATTGACGGACAATACTTTGCTGCTCAGCAATAAGCTTCATGTTCTAGCAGTCAGAGTCCATGCGTGAGTCAAAATAAGGAGGCTCACAACCTGTTTGTGTGGCCTTAGGCAAAGTGCTCTTTCAGGGGATACAGCTAGGACTACAGCAGCCACATAGTAAAGTATAATTAGTGATTGTAATGTGCTCAAGCCACTCAAAAGACAAGCTAACGTAAGAGCAACCTATTTTCCTTTATGACATTAATAGTCCACTCTCAAATTAAGCAAGGGAAGATCCATCTATAAAACATAGCAGGTTTTCTTTCATTACTCCTGATGGCTCAGTCCCAAAGAAGCACAGGTTTACCCAGCAGGCAGGGAGAAAGCCAGGGCAATGGTGGAGAGTGGGAAAGTCTTCATCTGCCTCAACTCCTGACCCACCTCCAGCTGCCCTCTCACTCCACCTGCACCAAGCAGCTTTTTCAGAGCACAACAGCATAGTCGTGAAGAGCTGACACGGTCTGCACATCCCTGGGAACTGCCATGCCCAGCTATATGATACCTCCCTCCTGTGATACAACCTATGAAACTGGGGCGCTCACCTTCTCCATTTAAATACAAATCAAGTGAATCTGTACATTGTCTATTCTGATGTTTAAATCAGAATCATGGCCCACAGATTATGTATGGCTCAATCAGGAGAAATGCAACCCCTTTTCCCCAAAAAACTCCCTAAAGGAGAACTCATCTCTGGGATTCCAAAAACAGGCCGTCAACCATGTGGGGAAAAAAATGGGTACATTTAACTCCGTTTTTGACCAGTCATCATCTAAACCACCTGAAAGGCTCAGAGGAAGAGAAAGGGGTGAAGTCAGGCAGACTTCTTGTATGCAGCACTGCCCAGCAATAAGGATCAGCTAAGTACAACTATTTAAGCTTGCTTTATAGAGTCCTGCATGTTCCTCCACTTTTCTGGGCCTCTTAAAAGCCAAAAATAAAGGCAAGGTAAAAAGACATGCATCTAAAAGGAGAAAGTCCCTCTAAGTATTTAATTAAGATCTATATAAAGGGGGAAAGCTACAAATTGCATGCCTGTATATTTAAGTCAGTGTTATGAAAAAATACTAGGCTTTAGATACACTTAATTATGAACATTGCTTAAAAAAAAAGAAAAGCTGCTTTCAAAGCAGCTGGTTTTCAAATATGTGCAATGTGTACTACTGGAAAAAGTAAAAGTGTCTCCACAATTTACAGGAAAGGGAAGACATACATTACTGTAAACTCTTTTACAGAATCCCTAATGTAGGATTTCCTACAGAATCAAATGAAAAAAAGAAAAGGATATGGCAAACCCGTAAGTCCACTGTAGTCTTCTGATTGCCTCACAAATACAGGCTAGAGGTAGTCACTTGTTAAAAATAGATGTCTATAAAAGTATACAGTTACTCTGCAGCACTGAGCCAGTCTGTTGTCTTGGACCACAGTTCATTCTTGGCTTTCCGTCAGATGTCTCCCAAGAGAATCCTGTACAGCTTCACTACGACAAACACTGCTCATCCAGGGCAGCAGAATTAGAGGCATTCAAACTATATCTCCAAAAATATCTATTCCCAATAGCTTTCTTTTGACTAGTGGGAGAGACTAAGATTACACCTGTACCAAACTACACCTGCCATTCAGTACATGACTAGTGGCTTTTGAACCACAGGACTGCAGGCTGTTTCATGATGATGAAAATAAAGTCTAAGGTAACAGTGCCATAGAGGCAGGAGTGCATGACTGTGCAGAGGAGGAAGGCAACAGCAGCGTTCAGCAGAATATTTGCTATTTAGGTAGGTAATAGCAATAAAGTCAGAAAAATTATTCAAGCAGCGCTGCGTGGGGTGGGGGGGAGGGGGAAAGGAAGATAAAAAAGCACACCACACTGATTCATCTGATTTCACAGACTTCAAGAACAAACTTCCCTTAATCTTCACACCCATAATAGTTAAGAATTCCAAAACCCACAGGGACATCTTCCTCTTCAGACATTCACCTGCAACAGACTCTTGCAACACTAGGCTGAGAAAATTCTTCTGTTCAAGGTGTTTCCTAAGACACCAGCTAGAAAATGGTGCTTCTAGCCAACCCAGACAGTGCACATCTCCTTTCAGTATTTTCACACTCAAAACACAAGACCCTGCACAATGAAATCAGCCTGTCTTTGTTGCAGTGACTTTGCATTAAGAGGGGCTGGCGTGTGCTCCTTTGTTTCCTCCTCACCAGATTTTTGCTTCAATGCTGCCTCATACTGACCACTGCCAGGGTGGAAGTCTGCCTCCTGCTCAGTCATGTTATATCCTACTTCTCAACACCTGAACAGACATTCACACACTTTTTAGTAAAGTCATCCATCATCTCTCCACTTCAGTCTTGGCTATAACCTAAGAACTAGAAGCCACATCCCCCTTCTCCAGATCACTATGGCTTCTACAGCACTCCCTGCCCTAACCCTCTTCTCATCATGAGCTGAGGAGTCCCAAGCCTTTCCATGTCTCTTCACAGAGATACCAGTTGGAATCTGGTGAATGTTTTCCACACTTCTAAGTGGGATGACCAGAACTGCATGGAGCCAGAAGTTGTATCATACTGAGCTGGGAAATTGATGGAATTCATAAAGCAATAAGAAACCAAATTACTTTAGAAATAGGAGATGACAAAAACAAAAACAAACAAACAAACAAAAACAAAACAAAAACCTCAAACAAAACAAAAAAAAAAAACAACCAGCCAAGGTACACCAGCATACCACTCAGTTTAATCTGCAGTCCCTACTAGGCTGGAATCTCCTGTGGTTCTTTTCTAGTTTACATCTTGAAGGTGTTCAAGTACATAACATTAAGCAATGTGATTAGAATTGATCCAGTGAGTCTTCTATCCTGCCCCAAAGGAACAATTACACTATGTTTTAAGGACAAAAACAAAGCACTTGATTTTGAACCAGAGATCCACAGGTGAAAAGCCATGCTCCCATCCTTGTATTAACCCTCCCAGTGACAAAATATTTGTCCATACATACATATTGTATAATAACTTTTTGAGTGCACATTTTCCACAGCTATCAAAGAAAACATTCACTGGTCTATTCAAGGTGATTAGGTGAGGATTTTGGTTTGGGGATTTTTTTTTTTCCTATGTTCAGGTAAGAGACTAAGTTAATTTAAGATTTTTCTTTCACCACAAGCTTTCTTAAACTTGCCAAAGGGGAATGGAACTACTTTTCAGTAGTGAAAGAGATTTTTAAAAAGAAAAATCGTAAGTAGCATATAAAAGAAAATTCAGAGTCTTTGGGACAGTAGATTTGGGTATGTCAAAGCTACAGCCTCTGTCAGAGAGCAAGGTGGGGAAGAAATGTCAAGAACAGAATAACACAAGGACTACAGTCTCCTGTAAAACAAGCATTTTTATTCATCTCGCTATTAAACATTTTATTATTTCAGTGACTACAATATCCCCATTTCATGCTCCCAGGTTAGTGCTTTCCCATTATCAAAATCTGTTCACAATATCAATGGCCCCAAAAAGAAATTAGTTGATTCCCTTTCTTAAGAGCTGTGTTTGACTTTAATTACATTTATCCTTGCTTGGGAAATCAGACTTCACTCTCAAGAGGGTAAAAAGGGGGAAAGGGGAGGGGAAAAAAGAGACACAGAGAGAAAGAAACAGAAAAAGGAAAGACAATGGTGAATCAGATGAGAAGTTTCTCAATTTCTGTCCCTGAAGCTTCAGCCAATGCCACTACTTAGGAATACAGGGGAGTGTGGCTTTTAATTATTTTTTAAGTTTTATTTTATCGGTCATCTATTCAGAAAATTGCTGACATTAGTCTTCAAGCAGACAAGGTTATCAATCATTAGAATGTGCTTTTATCTGGAGCTGCTCATAAGAAGCTGAAGTCTTTCCAAGGTGAGCTTAATACAGACAGATGGTAGTTCAAGGGAGAGATAAAAAAGAAGCGAGCATGGGAGAAGTCTAGTTACCTTTTCCTTCCATGGGGGTTAGCACTCATGACTGCAAAAACAAAGTGCTACAGTCACAGTGCACTATCGGGAAAGATTCTGAAGAAGAGGGTAAGAAGCAGTTATAACACAGACTGCTCCATGGAAAATGCTTTTTCTTTTTCCACTTGTTTCTTTCAGCTTTTATGACTGTCTCAGCGACACAACATTATGTTGCTTGTCCAAGCTGTGTCCACGAGTGCCAAAGTACTTATTCCTATGTGGCTATTCTACAGCTGCTGATCAGCACTCAGGAGCATGGTCAAATGTTCATCTTCCATTCCTTTCTCACGCTCCTGCACTCCCATCTTCCTTGTCTTCCAGCCTTTCACTCCTCTACCCTTACTCCTTCTCATTCCATTTTAATCAAGGTTCTTTCCTAATTAAAACAAACAAATATGTGGAAGCAATTAACGTTGTGAACGAAGCAGATGGTAGAATAGTGCCATTTTGTTATTACATTAAGCCTTAACTTGCTATCTCTTCAAACTTTCTGCACTTTAATTAAGCGTCGTTACAGTCAAGTTCAATGGGCTCTAGAGTAGAGTTTATCCAATTAGTTCCTGAAAAGCTGATGGTGCACTGTGGCAGGCTGAGCATGCTGTGCAGTATGCAGCTGGGAAGGGCAACCCCAGGGCCAAAAGTGACTAGAAATTTCCCTCACACATACAGCACTCAGGAAAAGGAGTGAGAGAGTATCAAATGTTGGTGATGTGACAGCAATGTAAACTAGCCCTGCCCTACCTTCTTCTGCTGGAAGTTCTTCACTGTCTGTGTCAGAAGACTCAATGATCATGAATTCCATGTGCACACATTTTCAGGGGCCATGGCAACTCTCAAATGTATATGCCATCTTCCCAGAGGCAGGAAAGGTGTGAAGAAGATCTCAAGCACTTGTCAAAGAAATTGCTGATAGCTTTCAGGCCTATTTATCATCCTACCATCTCCAGCATTCGCAGTACTCCAATCCTTGGCTTCCATTATACTCCCATATACAATGGACGGATGAAGAACTGGCAGTTAAGGACCTTGAATCAATACACCCAGAAACAGAGGGATTCTTTTTTCCCTTGTGTTTCTGTTTGTGGTCAGTCTGCCACTGCTGAACACAGGTCTTTCCAGATAATCACTGAAGAGCAGTTGTGTCAGAGAAGTTCATCCTCTCACTTTGCTCCACATACACATGCCAGAAATGTGGGCAGTCAAAAGATGCAGTAATCCAACCTTCCTCTGCTCGACCACATTCTGGCAAATTATTTGTTTCTATTCAACACTGGAGACAGGTGTCTCCAAACCCTACTTGCAAACACCTAAGGAAAAAAAAACAAACACCCAGAATGACACATATGGAAACAGCCCTATAAATCCCAAGATTCCCTGTACAGAAGGATCTCAATCCTCTACACCCATATAAGGAAAAATATACTACATCAATTTTGTAGATAGGAATACAAGACACAATTTTTGTGATTCCTGATATCGTACCAGGACCACGTGAAGGAAACACGTTTTCTGTTTCTGTCAACCAAAAAGATCATCTTTTTTGTCTAACCAAGGTTGGAATATATCTCATGGGGGATTCAAGAATTACAAAGTCAGAAACCATCCCCAGGGGTCATCTAGTCTGAGAACTTATCTGAATTAATTTCCGTTTGAAGCAGGGCAAAAAAGAATCCAATCCTGTCTTAAAGATTTCTATTAATGGAGAGTTCATAGCAACTCCTAGAATAGTTTTTCAGGGCCTAATTATCATAGTTGTTAAAAATGGGCACCTTATTTCTAGTCCAAATTCATCTATTTCAGCTTCTAACCACTTGATCGTGTTATATACCTTTATCTGCTCAAATGGAAAACCCTTTATTACAAAAGGCCCTCTTCCTCTCCTTAAGATAGAAGGCAATATGCAACATTTGCTGAGAGGTGAGACTCATTGTAGCGTCCTGGCAACTCTTCACTCATCAAAGTTACGAATTCAGACAAGGAAACCACTAAACACAATACCAAAAAATGAAACCACAGCATGTTATAGATAATATTTTTTCCTTGCAGACCCTTTCTTTTACAATTGTGCCATATACAGTGCAAATTTATTCTTTGAATATTTAATCATGTAAAATTCACAGATTATGAACATCCGGTTCCCATCGTAACAATGATTTAGCCCCAAGTACAGATTTAAGATTTTGTGTTTTCCTGTGGATTTTATCACAATTGTGACTTAAACACAACGCATGGAGAATTTATTGGTATTATGGGAACAGAAACTCTCAATTTCCAAACTTTGGGTACTTAAATTCTGTTATAGTATCATACTACGGTAGCATGAAAACACAATAAGATTACAGAATCAGAGAACCATAGAATTGTTTAGGTTGGAAAAGACCTCCAAGGTCACCGAATTGAACTATTGACCTAGCACTGCCAAATCCACCACTAAACCATGTCCCTAAAGGTCACATCTACATGTCTTATAAATATCTCTAGGGATGGTGACTCAATCACGTCCCTGGGAAGCCTATTCCAGTGCTTGACAATCCTTTCGGTAAAGAATTTCTTTCTAATATCCAATCTAAACCTCCCCTGATGCAACTTGAGGCCATTTCCTCTCATCCTCTCACTTGTCACTGGAGAAAAGAGACCAACCCCCACCTCGTTACAACCTCCTTCCAGGAAGTTGTAGAGAGCAAAAAGGTCTCCCTTGAGCCTCCTTTTTTCCAAGCTAAACAACCCCAGCTGCCTCAGCTGCTCCTCACAGAACTTACTCTCTAGACCCTTCACCAGCTCTGTTGCTGTTCCCTGGACACACTCCAGCACCTCAATCTTTCCTTTCGTGAGGGGCCCAAAACTGAACACAGTACTTGTAGTGTGGCCTCACCAGTGCCGAGTACAGAAGGACAATCTCTGCCCTAGTCCTCATGGCCACACGATTGCTGATACAGACCAGGATGCCGTTGGCCTTCTTGGTCCCTGGGCACACGTTGGCTCACGTTCAGTGGCTGTCAATCAGCTCCCCAAGTCCTTTTCTGCTGGGCTGCTTTCCAGCTGCTCTTCCCCCAGTCTGTAGTGCTGTAAGGGGGTTATTGTCACTCAAGTGCTGAACCCAGCACTTGGCCTTGTTGAACCTCATGCCATTGGCCTCAGCACATCAATCCAGCCTGTCCAGATCCCACTGTAGGGCCTTCCTGCCCTCCAGCAGATTCACAATCCACTCAACTTGCTGTCATCTGCAAACTGACTGAGGGTGCACTTGATCCCCTCATCCAGATCATCAGTAACGATATTAAACAGAACTGGCCCCAATACTGAGCCCTGTGGAACACCACTTGTGACTGGTCACAAGCTGAATTCCCCATCACTTTCTGGGCCTGGCCATCCAGCCAGGTTTTTACTCAGTGAAGAGCACACCCATCCAAAACATTAGCAGCCAGCTTCTCCAGGAGAATGATGTGGAAAACAGTGTCAAAGTTTACATCTTATCCCTGACTACAGGGCTGAGGAAATTCCACCAATGCCTCTGGAACAGAAGTTAAGTCCATGTTGCCAAAAAGACCAACATCCATCATCCATGCCATGAAAATAAGATCCTTCTTCTTTGTAAACATCACGTGAGCTAACACAGTTTGTGCAGACGTTTAAAACGTGAGGGCTCTGTGCTAACACGTGGATCTGCACACAAACTTGGCACTGAGTTGTCTTACAGCAGGACCCAGAGGTCCTAACACATCTGAGACTTGTCTCCAGCCATCATACCAGACACTGGTTAAACCTGCTCTGAAACAGCACATGCTATTCTGATCACCCATGCTCAGAAAGGAGGAAGCCAAACTAACCAAGTTTTGAGAAAGCCTTTGAGGATGAACCAGACAACCCCAAACTCAATTCACAAGAACAGACTAAGAAAACACAGCACTTTTAACCTAACAAGATGAAGGCCAAGAGAGATGACTACTGTCTGTAAATACTTTAGGGACAGATATTTATTTAAGCTGAAGAGCAATACTGGCACCAGCACAAAGGTGCACAAACTGGCTATAAGTAAATGTACAAGCAGGCTGAAGTTCTGAAATGATCATCAATCCAGAAAAGCAGCAGACACCAAAAAACCACTGGGGATTATTTTCTTTAGAGATATACAGCTGCATGCCATAGGACTCAGGAGGTCCTTTGCAGTCCTGTGTTCGTACCCTGATCAAGGTAAATACTGTAAAAAAAAAACATGAGAAAGCCCAGTCTGAGATCCAAAGAGCCAATAAACATTAGAAAGTATTTAAGACAAAGCTGAAAGATGGTGAGGGAGAGAAATTGTCCCCAGTGTACTGTTCCCAAGAATGTTTCAACCCTCCAAAATATCTTCACTATATATGAGCACATGTGGTAGGTCATATAGCTTCCATTACACAGGCAATTGAAGTAGATCATCATAATGGCTGTTTCTGGCCTTAAAATTCATGGATCACAAGGCAGGGTAAAAATGATAGAACATCAACAGAAAATCTGAAATTCTACTTAAATTCACTTAGCACTTAGAACCTGACAATGGATTCAGATCTCAAGTATTTTCCTAGCCAGGTGTTGCAGTTTAACCCAACAGGCAGCTAAACACCACACAGCTGTTCACTCACTTCCCCCCACCATGGGAGGGGCAGATCCCCTAGTGCTAACCACTAACATGGCTTTTGCTAAGCATGTATCCCACAGTTTGAAGGTCCCACCAGCCATTGCTCTCAGTGTAGTCTTTAACAGACCATTGCATCATTTGATTTTCCTGGAGGCTGATGCATGATAGGGAATGTGACAGACCCACTCAATGCCATACTCTTTGGCCCAGGTTTCTATAAGGTTGTTTTGAAAATGAGCCCCACGGTCAGACTCAATTCATTCTGTGGTGCCATTTCACTATAAGACTGGCTTTTGAAGGCCCAAGATAGTGTTTTGGGCAGGGGCATGGGGCATAGGATATATTTCCAGCCAACCTGTGGTTGCTTGCACCACTTTAAGGACATAACTCTTGCCTTGGTGCATTTGTGAGAGTGTGATATAATCAGTCTGCCAGACTTCCCCATGTTTATATTTCAGAAGTCCTACACACCACGGAGGTTTTAACCACTTGGCCTGCTTGATTGCAGGTATGTTTCATGTTAATGGATGACCTGTGCAATAGTGTCCATGGTCAAGCTCAACTTTCAGTCACAAGCCTATGTATATGTTCAATCTCTTCCTTGATGACCTGAGGTCTCATGGGCCCACAAAGCTAGAAATAATTCAACCTTGTGTTGCCAGTCCAGATCTATCTGAACTACTTCAATCTTAGCAGCCTGATCCATGTGGTGGCTGTTCTGATGTACTTCAGTGGTCTGACTCCTGGGTACATGCTCATCTACATGACGTACATGTACAACTAGGCTCTCTCCCAGGCACCAATATCTTGCAACAATTCAGCAGCCCAAATGGGTTTGTGTCTGTGCTGTCAGTTGCTCTGCTTCCATTGCTGTAGCCTCGCCCCCACAAGGCATTTGCCACCATCCATGAGCAAGTACAGAGGTAGAGCACTGGCTACTTTTCTCAGCAGCAATGCCTAAAGCTAGCTGGATGGCCTTCAAGTCTGCAAACTGGCACCAGATGCCCTGTATTTCCAGCTCCAAAAGCCAAGTGGTTGACCCTGATCCTTTCTGCAAGAAGTTCCAGGTGGGGCCGTTCTCTCCAGCTGCCACATAACGTGTATTATTTTTTACATCTTATTCTGCCTGGACTCGCCGAAGGGCTACTCTGTGAACTGTTCTAAGGCATTGGTTAGGGCCCCATTTGGAACTGTTCTTCTTGCAGGTCACTTGATAGAGAGGGCTGACAATCAGACTCTAGTGTGTGTTACTGTGACCAGTGCACCATCGTGGTAGTGACCAGTACATGTGGTTCTTTAACCTGCAGCAATCCCACAACAGAAGGGTCCTCTCAGAGACTGGGCAAGGTAGAAAGCTGTTTACTTCTCTCCACCTCTAAGGCAGCTGTACCAAAAGCTCATTGGTATCCTTTTGAGTCCTCAAAATACCCTCTCCTGAGATAGTCTATGCACAGAGCCCTGGGTGAGTCATAATGGGGTGCTTTTACCACTCATTCCCAGTTGGGCTCACTTCAGCCTCCAATGCAGTTGGCTGTTGGGATCTCCTCTATCACTCCAGAAATACAGATGGGTTCTACCCCTTTACAGCTTGATGGCATTAGTGTACACTCTGCACTAGTGTCCTCTAGAGCCTTATATTCCTGCGGGTATGATGTGTCAGGCTGTCAAATCCACACAGTGCTATAAGCCCAGTTGTCCCTTCCTCCACCTAGCCAGAGGCCCCTCTGGTCCTGGTCATAGTATTTGTTAGGCACTTCTTGTAAATACAACTCAGAAGCCTCATTATTAAGATTGGGACTGCCCACTGGAAACTGGAGCAGCAATTTTCCTGAGAGAACCCCCTTTTGTGATTGTTTTTCCTTGCAACTGACATACCTGTGCCTCTAGGGTTGAGGTAGATTTTCATCCTACTTCTTGCTGTCCTTTCTGTGGTCATGCAGCTAAAACCACAGGTGGCCCATGGTGTGTACCTGCTATATTCTCTATCTTGAGCAGGTGAACACTTATTCCTAATATCTAAGATACAGGCCCACAGAAGCAGCAAGTAGAACATATCCTCATCTTTGAATTGCTGGAGCTCCAGGGACAGTTTCTCCACAGCTGAGACACAGACCAAAGAGGAGGAAGAGAGACTGCATTGCTGGAGCTGGCCAGCCAATGCACCCACCATTTGGCCCTCTCTGTCTTTGCAGGTCACTACTGCCAATGAGTTGGCATACAACAGTGGTGCACTCCATGCAAACCTTCACCACATGGATCGCGTACACTTGACTTCACTGAATTCTTGGATAATGCTCATTGTCTAGGTCATCATAAATCACCTCCAACACAGCTAATTCCCTCAGGTACTGGATGCCGCTTTCCATGGTGGGCCATTTACCTGTGTGACATAACATATGCCTTGGAGGGATACCTTTCCTTCATACAGAACAGGAGTCACCTCCAGAGGCAGAGGGCTTGTGCCTCTTTTGCAATCACTTTGTCAATGCCTCCTGCCTTAGAAAGGGATCCCAGCTGCTTGGCTTCCCTACTTCTAATTTCAGGCTACTGCCCCCATTATTCCAGCACTGGAGCAGCCAGGTGACAACGTGCTCACCTCAACAATGGCTGAAATCTTTTTGCTTATCTGGCATCTCTTTCAGGGATAGGACTCAGGTAAATTCTGCCTCTTCCTCCTCCTCTTCTCGTGATGGCGCTGCTTTGGAGTAGCCTTCCTCATCCACTTCTTCCTTCCCCTTCTAAGCAGGGGTTTCTTCCCTTACTGCATGAGCTGACTTTTGCATCCAATATATTGTGTGTAGGGGTGACTGACACCAGCACAGGCTGATTCTTTCGTTTAGCTGCAGGGCCTGTCACCAGGGTTGGAGTAGCCACAGGGTCTGTCATTTTGTCATCAGATGCAAGGACCTTCTCTTCCCCTTGAGGGTACTGAACAGGGCTCAGTGGGCACAGGCCGAGTCTCAGCATGTTGCAGTGATTTGTGTCTCTCTGGAATTGCAAGGGTGACAGCGTAATTTTTCCAAATGTTTTACTAGGTTTTCAGGATTCTAAACTTGTTCAGGGTTGAAGTTCCAAAACACTGGAGGTGCCCACTGAACTAGGAACTTGCCCATACTGTCCCACACATCCTTTCACTCACAACTATCCAGCCTCAGGGCAGACCTCTGAGTGCCATTCATAAACAGATGTTTAATCTTGAACAAGACCTGAAACACATTTAGGAGACATAGTAATATCAAGATGCTGGTCCGAACATCCCAAGGATATTAAAAATTCTTAAGAGCTATTGCAACTAGCCTAGAGGAGAGGAGCAAGGTGAAGGAGCACTGGAAAGTGTTTCCCCTTGTCTCCCCCCACAGATTGCTTCTCTGAGAAGAAAAGGTGAAGAGTGTAATTATTAATAGTTTCCAAGAGATGGTTCCTGAAGTACAGAGATGATGGCAATGTTGACTACAAATACCATATTAGTCTCATGACCAGTAATTTCACCACAGGCCCCTGTTACTCAGTACAGCAAAATTAGACCAGCCCCCAAAGATGGTAACACAACAGAGAATATAAACACCACAACTCTGAAACAAAGCACAGCCCCTCTGAGAGCAAATAAATCAACATTGTGACCAGTGACTACTAAACTAATACAATGAATGTTTATAACAAATTTCTTTTAACATGCTTTGGTCAGATCTGTCTTTATCACCACCCTTAGTACCCCATGTGGGGCACCATAAAGGACTGTTGTGGGGTAAAATGGCAAGCAGCCAAAGACCACAGAGCCATTTGCTCACTCCCCCACAGTGGGATGATGGGGGGAATCGGAATAAAAGTTAAAATTCCTGAGCTGAGATAAAGAGAGTTTACTAGGACAGAAAAGGAAGGGAAAATAATATTAATAATGATGGTAAAAGAATATACAAAACAAGCAATGCATATTCAATTCTTCACCACCCACTGGCCAATGCCCAGACAGTCCCCAAGTAGCATATTGACACCCCGCCAGCCAGCTCCAGCTGGTTGTATTGTTCAGCATGACACTATATGGTATGGAATATCTCTTTGACCAGCGAGGGTCAGCTGTCCCAGCTGCCTCCCCTCGCAGCTTCTTGTGCACTCCTAGCCTACTCGCTGGTGGGGCAGTACAAAAACCTGAAAAGTCCTTGACTTAGTGTAAGCACTGCTCAGCAACAACTAAAACAGCAGTGTATTTATCAACATTATTCTCATGCTAAATCAAAAAGACAGTACTACACCAGCTGAAACGAGGGCACCACAGAATGCAACCCTGACCTAGGGCTTATGCAAAGCTAAGCTGTACGCTCCAAAAGCTGTATTAGGTAAGAGCCCAGGGATAGCTTCACAGCACCTGGTTTTGCATTTCTTGGTCATCATTTCACATGATCTGGAGAAATGTCATCCTTAGATAATGAACACACAATTAAAGGTACAAAGTAAATATAGTAAACATAGTTTAACATTAGGATAAGGTGCAAAAAGCACTTAAGAAAGTATAAACAAGACTGTGTATTTGTGGTCTTGTGGAGAACTTTCAAGGAATAATCATACATAACCATAAATATGACTTTTAGAAGCCCTTCATAGGAACAGGCGAGACACAATCCCTGCCTAACCCACATTTCACCTCCTGCAACTATGGTCTGTCTTACCAACTACTCTGTGCATGTTGGTAAGAGTTGTTGGTAAGAGTGCTCTGCCCAGCACTGTCTTCAACAGGTCAGCCCTGTCCATTCTGAGTATAAAATGCACTGAATCCCTTAAAAAACAAGAATACAGTGATAGCTGAGCTTCCTTTCGAAAATACCCCCAGAGAAGTGCAGTCTCTAATATGGACAATGTGAGCAAAACAATCAGGATGGGCAATGGCTAGAGCACACACGTGCCATTAATTCAGTGCATTTTTGTTTTTGAACTCCCAGATGAAATTCAAACCATTCTTGCCTCGAGGTAACCAAAGAGAGCACAAGGGAGTGCTGACTCCTACAGAAGAATTTACACGCACACAAGTCCTCTGTATGGCTGAACAGATGCCAAGTCAGTCTGAGAAGAAATATGAGGATCTTCAGATGAGAGTAACTAAAACCTGCACAAAACAAATATTTATGGTCTATAAATATACACCGGCAAATTCCTCCTCCTGTCTCCACAGAGCAGACTCCCACTACAAAGTGTCTTGCAACATGTCAGAAATACTGACAAAGCAAGCAGAAGTTGAGGGTTTTTCTCTGCTCCACATAGCAAGGCCATGTTCTTTATTCCTACTCCTCTGATATTTATCTTTCCTTTTCTTCTCCATCTTATGCCTTAAGCCAGAGGCTTGTCTGCTGTCTCTTCATATTGGAAACATGCAATCTTGTTTGGTTTAAAAGGTCAATCACAGCTTGTTTGTACTAAGTCTCTGATGCAAAAATCTCTTACTATAAGTTAGGAAAAATACTGGAGAAGAGACAGTGCTGGATGGAGAACTCTGAGGTCTGGGTAACATATTAGGGGCACAGACACAGTTAAAGAACTGTGGCTTATGGAGGCAGCACCCATAAACTGAGGAGCACATGGGTGCTATGTTCTTGGTCATCAGCAAATAATCCAGTTTAATTCAGCTCATAATAAGGAAGGCTTAAGCCAAATGAGGTTACCTTATATTCATCATAAGCTAATAGTGTCCACAAGGATGGTGACTACCAGACCAACTGATGCCTCGTACATTAATCTAAGGCAATTGACTGTGTGTCACAAAGTTTAACCCCTCAGTATAAGGAAAGGGGCTAAACCAGCACAAGTTCTGTTTTATGGATGGAGAATGGAAAAAGCTATTAAAGTTCACACTTCCATGATTATTGGTCATGATACAGGCCCAGACATTTTAAAGATGTACTGTGATTGGCTTGGGAGCTTTTTCTTTAATGCATATAAAAAACTTTAAAAATACAACACAAAAATTAAAATGTATGTCATTGATGGGTTGTTCTACTTAATCTAATGGCAACAACTATTTTTTGAAATAAACTGGACATAGTGTGTTTGCCACTACCTAACTCTATCCAGTTTGGCAATGCTGAACTGTGTGTCATAAGCTCTCTATAGGTAACAGAGAAATTCATTGACCAAAATGCTGTCTCTGTCCAAAGACAAAGGAGTGAATCCTATTCCCCACCTGCTTTGCCAATGTTATATTATATGGCTGTAAACTATCTACCACTTCTTTCAATTTTTTTCTTTTTTTTCCCCTTTCTCTGGTCTGCTGAGGTATCATTGCAGAACTATCTTCTATTGTGTTGAGAGCTGATGGTACTGCTAAGGCAACTCCACAAGTCTTATCACTTGGCCTGCATCAGATGCTGTCAGGAGGAACATTGTCCTCCACCCCTGGAGGAGACCCTGAACTCCAGAGCTGAGTACCAGCAGTAAAAAACCCATCAGGAAATAGAGTCATGACACATGTCCCACAAACTACTTCATGTCCACGTTTTTGTGCTCTGTGTTGCAGGCCATGGAATTCATGTCTTCCTTCCTCCTTCCCTCAATTGTCAGAATTAAAAGAATCAAGTTCCTTTTCCTTTCCCCAGCCTGTCCCTCTGCCATTTTCCAAAGCAGTTGTTTTCCACAGCACAGTCAGCCATCCTGGCCACTCCAGGACCTTAACTGAAAACCTAACCAAACCACAAACTCTATCAATTCAAAGACTAAAACCAGAGTTTGCTTCTAACTGGGTTTAAGAGGGACCAGCTCTTGGTATATTATTTCCAAGTTATTGATTGCCTTTTGTAACTCACTTAAGGACTCCTCTCTGCTCTGTCACTTGAGAGTTACAAGACCATCAATAACCATAGAAAATAACGCACCCTGAGAGAGGCCAGAGCAGAACCTCCTTCTCCAAAATCTTTCTTTACCCATGCAGTCTGCGGTGAACCGCAGCACTGAGTAGCCCAGTAGTACAGGCTTCATCTGACACCCACGCACCAGCGAGGAGCAGCACTCCTCTTCCATAAGTCAGCATGTTCACTCTATAAGAGGAAAAAAATTCCCCAAGAAAAATACTACTGTTCCATTTTCCTTCTGTGTGAAAAAGTGCAAGTCCCTGTCCTGTATAATCAGAGACAGCCTTGAAGCAAACACCCACGTAGCACCCTGCTGCTATTCATTAATCGCTCCGGCAGCTCGCAGTGAAATCCCCAGGGAAATTTTATAGCCTTTCTGTAACTCTACACATCTGCTTGAAGATACCCCTAACAGACACACACACTACCAGATCTTTGAGAACTTGGTTCCCATGGAGTATCAGAGAGGTGCCACGCACACCTCCTTCCACAAGAGATGAGAAGTAGAAAATCAGTGACCTCCACTTACAGCACATGGTGAAATACACTGTACAAACCATCCTTGTCTGCAGAGGGTATCGATATATTTATTACACAATATGTCTTGGGAAATTCTAGTAAGGTATATGACATTCAAGGAGAAATGCTTCAGGAGCTAAATATCAGCCTCTAACAACAAGGCAGCCAACAGGGCACAAAGAAACAAAGTAGAGACGTTCATTACCCCACCAAGACCGCAGGAAAGGCCAGAAGTCACGGCTGAAGCAGAATATAGATCCTCCTCAATTACTGTTACTGTTCTCAGATGTACACAGTTCTAGTGTAGAGAGTCTACATTTTGTTGGGGGAAGACAGTGACTCATGTTAGCCAAAAAATTAGGGGAAATAAAGTAATATTTGGCACTACTGAAGTAAGAAGCAGTTTTTGTTGGCTTCAGTAAGGATACAAAGTATTTTTTATCCTAAATGTTTTATTAGATATTTAAGACAATGGATATTTTATAAATAAAGACACCGACAAGCTCTCCAAATAGAATTTTGAGATCCTCTTTTTCCTGAAGTTTAACTTGGGCATTTCTGAAAGACCTGTGAACTTCCTCTGTGTGTTTTGTTGAGATTTAGAGCACAAGACAAAGTCTCAATGATGTCTACACCACTGCAGACGCAAAAGGACACCGAAACTCACACTTTTCATCTCCAGTCCAGCATCCTCCTGTTCTGGTTCAGATCAAGCCTCTGTGTCCTGTTTCAGAAACTGAGATTGTAGGTAAAGACATAAAACCTGGTTAACTCTATTAACTTTACAACATCATGTCATGAAATGTCATCTATGTTTCCAAGGCTGTCAGTTTATGCCACAGCCCTTCTGGCCTGGGTTCCTCTAGCTCTTTCCATTCAGATGTGTGCTGCAGGCAGCAGCCTTTTTGAGCTACCCACATTACCTGTGCACATGCACTCTAGAACAATATGAATATTACATGTAGCAGCCTTTGCAGCAAAGGATATATTAAGTCCTATATTTTTAATGCCACTTTTAGTATGCCTATAAAAAGACTTTATGCAAAAGACTGGATTATGTATTTTTGTGCTGTATGGGAATAGGTTACCAAGTGAGAGACACAGCAAGAGGGAATGCTCCCATGCAGGTGCAGCAGCCTTTGGCAACCTCCATATGGATGGGGTTTGCAGAGAATTCTGTAAAACTTACCTTCCTACAAGCATCAGAGCTAGTTGAGCCTATAGGATTTTTACATTTCAAAATTCCACTGGGATACCATACTAGAAGTTCTGGTGAATGCTATCCCTAACAATGAGCAGATTACGTCCTGCTCTTAAATTTCTCTGTAACCACTCAAAAATGTGACATCTTTACATATCATTGTGTGCCCTTCTACAGCTCATATTAGAGGGCCAGAAGGAAGCTAAATACCTCCTAGAAACTTTTAACAAAATTTGGATATTTGGAGTCTTCTCATATGTTTGTCCTTACTTCTTTCAAAAAAAATTAGGGCACAAGAAACAAATACAGCTTCCCAAATGTCTTACCTGCCTCTGCATTGCCCCTGTTACTGTACTTCAGTTCTGTCCTGAAAAGACTTCCCCAGCAGCAAAAGAACATTTAACCTCCATGATCTTTGCAACTTTTGGTTTTCTTTAGGTAGCAAATGTATGAAACAAGCAGGACTGGGAGTATGTTAAAGCATGGATAGTCGAGATTACTTCAAGGCTTTTTTTCCCCCTGGCATGACATGCCAAGAGTGACATTCCTGTAAGAAGCAGGATTTCCTAGCACCACTTCTACCAAATAACAGAGAAACTTACCTGGAAATTAGGTCCTTAAAACAGAGGGCCTGACTCACAATGAGAGATGGATCAATAAGTGACCTTTGACGGATTGGAGCCACCGATCAATGATTATTTTTTTATTAAAGGATTATTTTCCTGTGCCAACAGGGAACAGGGACTCCTTCCCTCACACACAGCATTAACATTAACCTTTGCTGCACAAGGATTAAAGGAGATGACACCAGAGAGAACTGTCAAGAAAGTAGTGAGCAGTAGGGGAAAAGGGAAAACAGAAGCTCAGCCAAAGGAAATGCATGCTTCCCCTCTACTCAGAGGGCTGGCGCATGCTGCCCAGTTTCACCATCACTACTCCACCCTTCTTTACTAATTGTACATAAGCACTGGCAGGTCAGTCCAAGAAGGAATGCAGCAATTTTAATACAATTAAAAAAGGTGAGAAATGAGGGATAGCCAGTGAACGCAGATGGGGCAAGGTGACACACAACATGGCCATAACAACATAAATAAATTAGCCACAACACCACAATGAAAATCAAGGACTACAATTCAAAAGGAAGCTGTGCTGACCCACAGCTCCCATGACCTTAACTGATGACAGACACAACCTGAAGCCTTTTTATTTCACTGTTTGACTTCATCCCAAAACACTTCTGCTTCTATCCATGCAAACCTGTTTGTCTTCAGAGCATTTGCTCTTCCTGAGCGGATATTATCAGTCACACCAATCTGTGAGCGCTGTTTTGTGATATGGGGAAAGAGCTCCTTAGGGAAAAGCACAGCTCATCAAATGTGCTGTGCTTTGGACATAGGTTCAATCTTGCACCAGGTCTCCTGGGGTGACCCTGTACACTGATCAGGTGTGTCCTTTGGCACTGTGCCCACAGCAGAAAGACCAAGTGGAAAAAGGTTTTCAAGCCCTGAAGAGATCAAAGACTGCACAGGAATGTGAAAAAGCCTAGCAGACAGCAGGGAAGCAATTTCTTTCTGCTTTTGACAGTGGTATGCTCCAGTGTGGCTTTTACTATGAAGGTTCTGCAGGTTTCTCCATGTACTTCTTCAATGATATATCTCACAGGAACAGGATGGAATGGTCATGTGTTTTCTTCTCACACAGTCTAACCGCATTATTCCCAGTAAGTGTTGCACCATAGTCCCCTATGAAGCAGTATGTCTTTGTCTTGATGTAGTGCCAAGAAACCAAGGGTCATTTGAGCCTCAGATGAGGACAACATGCTACAGGCAGCACAGCCCTCAGCAAAAGGAACCATTTGGCTAAAGAGAGAAACATGGAAACCAGAGAACAATATGACAAGAAGTATCTAGTTCAACTTCACTTCATACATCTTGTGTGTATATAATTCACCACCATATATTTCAATAGCTGACACCCAAAGAGTTCACACAAATTCAAAGTGTCTCCCCACTCTCTCAAAGGAACAGTAGACATGTTCAGCTGAAGTCTACCTCATCTATCCATTATATAAATGCAAAAGCAGCTACACCGATGGCAAAAACTCATGTCCTGTTCCTTGTCATCTGAGATGATCAGTTGTTAATTCTTTAAGCCACTAGCTTGATGTGTGAACCAATAATTCTGCATGAGCCCTCCCTGTTGGAATACAGTGAACGTCTGCTGTCTTCAGAAGAGACACTTAGTGCCCTCATCACTTCACATTGGTTTTAGTTCATGCAGAAGAAAAGGCTGTATAGAAAAAATAGAACCATACCCACTAAATAAGAGAAAAATAAGATATCAGAGTGCTAATTATCATCAACAAACAGATTTCAGTTGTTAGGGAGAGGTTGGGGAGCCTCATCAACTACTTCACACTGAAAAATCCCACCAGATATGACAAAACCCACCCAGCTGAAGAAGGCAGTATGCCCTCAAGTCTTTCCATAGACTTCCTTCAGGAACACATTTCTTTTCAAAAGCCTCATTTCTTTCAACATACTTACATACTTACTGATGTATTCAAGGTCCCTTGCATTCTCAACTTCCTCACCTCCCTCATCAGAGAAGAGAAGGGAGGGATCATAAGTAGACATCATATTTTAAATTTACAGAATTGTTGTACAGACTAAGAAATTGCATCATACACACTATTTCCAAGTCATTCCAGTTTTGCTTCTGGGCCTCACTCCTTTCTTGCTCCCATACCAGCTCCCAAAAAGCAAGCCTCCAACACCTTGTCACAGGCAGCAGGCAGCAGCAGCCAGCATCAGCTCCCCAAGAGACCCCCCACTGTCGCACCAAGCACAGACAGCTGAGTTCTTCCAAGGGTAAACACAAGCCTCTCCCTCTCCATCCAGAGAAACCAGGGAGGCATGAGGATACACAATTCCATATTCTAGCCTCAGGCTGGTAATTTGCTAGAAGGTGTGATTTTAATTTCTAGTTTTAACCAAAAGAAATGTAATTAGGGACTTTGAAGAGCAGTGGCATCAAGAAGAAAAGTTGCAGGAATCAGAAATAATCTTCTTGCAAAGTCCATATTTTCCCTAGAGAAGGAAATGAACCAAGAGAAGATGCAGCCAGTCCCAGAAAAGGGGCATCACTGGTTGCAACAGATGTTCCATTCAAAAGCTGCAGAGACACATAGTGGGAAATGAAGAAGTAACACCATAGTAATGCTATCTGAAGTCCATACACGGAGTTGTGCCCAATTGATACATCCCTGCTTTGTCCTTCCAGTCACAAGCTGCATGTTGAGTCCTTCCCAGAAACTTGGTCAGACTATAGTATTTCAAGATGAGATGCAATAAAAGAAGGAACAACCTCCCCTTAACCCATACAGACCTGCACCCTCCGCCTCATTTCTTCGTAATGCTTGTCCATGTTCTTCTTTTCCTGAAATCCTCTGTATTGCTGATCCATGTGTTTCTTCTCACTATGAATTATTAGCATGCCTAGTAATTTATGTGGTCCAAAATCATACAGTTCTTCAAACCTCTTCACCATGAGCACAGATATATATATAAAAAACCCAAACAAAAGTGAGTGGGATCAAGGCAGTTGATAATAATTGAATTAAAAAATTGGCATCTTCATCCTTGGAAGGCTTCAAAATTCAGAAACTTGCACTTCTTTTTTAACAGCTCTTACACTGATTTTAAGTATATTTATAATTAGCAAAGAAACTACAAAGCTTTCTTGTTATTTGTCTTGGATCCCAAAATAAGTTGACACGGCAAATTATATTCCATTAAAGGATACTACCAATCAAAAGAAATCATTATTTTGAGTACTTTTGTATTTGCTATTGTTACAAGCAACATCTAAAACTGAAGGATTAGAAGGATAAGTACTTAAGTTCACCTAAGTGCTTACTCCATGCTTGTGACAGCACTTTGTGTCAAGTCAGTTTTACTGTTTCTCTTGTAAGTAGTCAGATTCCCTTTTAGTTCAGCTGGATTAGACCTGTATAAATAGGGAAGGAAAAATAATATGGAAATACAACTGCAGAAACTCAAATATTAGCAAGTGAGCCCAAAGAGAACACTTTTTTTTTAGCTAAGTAAAATGAAGCTGCTGCACATTCCTTAAACAACACACACACTGAAAATCCTCTGCCTCAAATAAACACACATTTCCCATCAGGCACAAAAACATATCCAACATTCAAGAAACAGTGTCAATAGTGGTTACAGTCTTTTTCACACACTCTACCCTAGAACCATCTATGATTCATTCTGCAACCCACCTCTACAATCACACAGCTAGGAGGAAGGCATGTTGAATGTTTTGGGTGTTGTTTTTACATCAAAGAATAAAAATATTAAAAGCTTTGAATTTCTTTTGGGATTTTGTTCCTCCTCAAAAGGAGTCTCGTCACTTAATTTTTCTCTTCTGCATTTCCCCACGCTTCCCCCACGTCCAACCCACTGCCTGACATTCTTTCCCTTCCCAGAGATTGTCTCCTTTCCCACCTTGCTTCTTCCAGACATCCCCTCCAGTGCTGCATGCTGGCTCTCCCCTCTCCCTGTCTGTGCCAAGTTAGCCAGGCTCTTGTGCAGATGTCAGTGGGGGCAGCACATACATGAAGCTCTGTTAGAAATACACTTCATATATCAGAAAGCCACCTTCTGCCCTCTTTATTCACACTCTTAATTCAAAAACTTTTTCCCTAGTCCTTCTCCCTCTCACTCTCCTCTACTTCCATATATCCTTTTGCCTCACTGAAAACTTCACAATTTTTTCATGTTTTTATTTCTTGCTTTTAAAACATTTTCCTTACCTATTCTTCACCCACTTCCTTTGGATTCTTTTGCTACCAGGCTGTCATCTATGCTGTTAGCCCCAACCATGTCTCCAGTACCTCTACGGTTAAATAATTTATTAGACTCCATTTTCACTTATTTTCCCCATTTGCCCCTTTTAGTTCTAGCACTGCCACTTCCCTAATCACACAGACACCAAACTCATACCCTGTCTCCTCCTTCTCTCAAATAGCACAATCTTTCACTGGGAACTGACTGCTCATATAGGATGCAATTACCAAACCATTTTGCAGCAGCACATGATGATGTGCCAGTGTTAAGAGGATGGTTTACTATGAACTGATTGGAAGAGGTAAGTGAAGCCTTGACAATCAAGCCTGACTCCATTTGCAGTTTAGACAAAGCTTTGGACCCACTGTTCTGGGGCAACTTATCCCTAGAAACATAAGAGAAAAAAGATTCAGCTGAGAAATTTTGTTTGTGGGCAGAACTCAGTAAAGACATGGAGAAGTTCCAAGGCAAGAGGAGTCAGCCCCAGCAGCCAAATACCAGAGCAGCCTTTTAACTCTTCAGAGTTCAAACTCTACAGACAGTCAGCAGGCAACTAACTGAAAGCAAGGCAACTTTCCAGCAATTTAAAGAAGCTAAAAGCAATGAGTCACAGGGTTAGTCTTTACGATGCTAAGAGTTTCACCTGAAAACATGAGAAGAAGAGGAGAGTAGCAACTGCTCAGTAGGTCACTCCATTAGGCACACCAGAGGACAAAATACACATACACACACCATACCCCCAAGCAGCAAGTCAGGATGGAGCCTTTCAAATTCTGATGCATGATACTCTACATGAAAGTTGCTTGCAGTGACCTGTTGCTTCCATATCGCGTAGGAAGATTGTCAATAGCATCACCCCCAAATATATGGCAGGTTACACTGTGACATGACATGCTACCCAGCCAGATGCAAAAGGCAGTATGTGCAGGTGGCAGAGGAGAAGGCAGTCAGAGAAGTGAACAAACATACACGCAGCAGTGATTGAAAACTCTGAAAGCCTAAGGTCTCTGCAAATGCTTGAGTTAAAAGCAGAGGCAGTCTCCCAGATCGATTATGCATGCACGCCACTGAAAACACAGGCTGCTAAAGTGCCAGAGCCCTGCTGGATAATTTATAGGCTGGTGTTAGTATTCACAGAGTGGTGGGCAGAGTTCAAAGGAACGAGGTGGAGAATAAAAGTTTGAACCTTATGAAAACACTGTCACAGCCAGCATGAGCCTCAGCACCACAAAGGGCTTCATTTGTGCTTGATACAAGCAGAAGTCAGCAGATATTATTAAAGCAGGAGCCATCAAAGGCTATCTTGGCACAGGGGCAGAGAGTTCAAGGACGGTGCACAACCAGAGTGTGTGCACACACAAATTTTGCAAAGTTTGCAAGAGAACATGCCTGCTTGACTTTTGGGAAAGCACGAGAGCTGTGTGCCAAACAGCTCATGACCCATCTCCCACAAACCTTCCTCACAATACTCTTGATTCTTTTGCTCATCAATACCTTTGCTCATCATACACCAAAT
Organism: Dendrocincla tyrannina; assembly: GCA_035047865.1. Taxonomy (NCBI): domain Eukaryota; kingdom Metazoa; phylum Chordata; class Aves; order Passeriformes; family Dendrocolaptidae; genus Dendrocincla; species Dendrocincla tyrannina. Next base: position 41,929,920 of record JAWWMP010000165.1, on the reverse strand, counting down.
TTCCTGGGCTAGATAAATACCAAAAAGGGAATAACTGCCTTTTTCACTTATGGTCTTACCAGGATTTGAAGCCAGGACTTCAGAGATGAAATTAATCATACTAAGCCATGAAAAATGCAAGCTTTATTTAGGTGGGCTTGAGTTTTCCAGCTTTATCACTGCCTGAGCCTCTTAGCCATCTAGTTATCTGGAGACAAAGATGGCAAGACAGTGAGGTCATCAATTTACTAAGTCTTATGTCTGCGCACGTTTGAGATTAGACACAACATCAATGGCATTAGAATAAGTACTGTGCAGTTGACTTCAGCAGGGATGTAAAGCAAAGACTGCCTCGCCTGTCTTCACTCCTCTCTCTGCAAGGCTACTCTAAAACCAGATCTTACAAAAGGAACATACCGTCACTATTCACCATTACCATCTAGAGCTGGAAAAGGAGTACAAGGGAAAGCACAGATACAGACAAGACAAACTAAGGGATTTAACCAGTATTTTAGCATTGCATATATGCCCAGATAACTCTTTTAAACTCCTTGTCATAGTTTCCACAGCTCTCAGCAAAACCCTCTCCGATCTTACTCATTCCAGAAGAGATTTGTCTGAAGGTACAAGTAATTTTCTGTTCTAGAAACTTTTCTGAACTAAGCTCTTCTGGCAACATCTACCTGAACTGGGAAGGCACACAGGAATTTGGTATAATACATTATGCTGCTAAGCATACCAACAAATACTCATCTCACTCGCTTCTCCCTGCAGGTTAGTCTTCGGGGACATTCTGTCTGGGTGCAGTACTTGAGGCTCAATCAATTATAGAAAGATATCTTTATTAGAGGCCACAGAGAGGCATGCTTTAAAGACACAAATCACTGAGGATGAAACACTTTTGTTCTACATTTAAAGAGCACCACACACAACAAAATTCATGTGTACGACTGGAAATACAGTAATATAATTCAATAAATTAATAGTCGCTACAACGAAACTCCTCTCCATACAATTACAATATTAAGTTGGATTTTTCTCCAAAGCATCAGGACAACAGTATTGACAGATGCCCATTCCTTTAATCACAGTAGGGTTGGGGGGGGAAGGGGTTGAAACACAGAACCCGTGTCTTTACTCTTTTGATCCATGGCAAAGAATCTCCATAAAGGGCTGTGAACACCATTACATGTAATATGTACCTTGATTAGTTCAGTTTCTAAACATATGATCATTAGGGTCTTGGCAATTAGTCTATTGTTAGCCCACAGTATCATTTCAGGTGGATTTTTAACTGCAATGTTATTAGAAGTCTGAGGACAAAGGTACATGGCACACAACACAGAATTTTGTAGGTTGGCAGCATCTGCTGATAAGTTTGACAAGCATTAACTGAGAAAACAGTTTGGGATACAATCTCAAACCAATCCTAAGATGAAGAGTGTACTAAATGTGATTAAATAAATTGGTCTGTTGTCTATGATCTTCAACAAAAAGAATTTAAACTCCATCTATTGAATTTGAGAACCACTTTAGAGATATGAAATAGAGATAGCAATTTGCTTTTGTCATGAAATAACTCAATGGCAGAATGAAAAAGAAAGTTTGTGCCTCCTGCCCTTTCCATTTGATTATTTACCTCTGACAGTATGAAGAAGGGCAGTGTCGAGGGGGGAAAAATCACAGAACAACAACAACAAAACAAAAAAACCCACCACAAAATAAAACACATGAAAATATCTGGGCAGAGACCAGCAAAAAGAGACTATAAAGCAGTGTATTGTGTTTGCATGGCAAGGTTCTGGTAGTGAGGGGGTTATAGGGGTGGTTTCTCTGAGAAGCTGCTAGAAGCTTCTCCCATGTCCATCAGAGCTAATGCCAGTCAGCTTCAAGGTGGACCCACCGCTGGCCAAGGCTGAGCCCATCAGTGATGGTAGTAACACCTCACACCTCTGTGAAAACACATTTAAGATGGAAAAACAAGTTTTTGCATAGAAGTAACCGTGGCCAGAGCAGAGTGAGAATACATTAGAGGAACAACTCTGCAGTGAACGTCAATGAATAAGGAGGAGGAGAAGGTGTTCCAGGCACCACACCAGAGATTCCCCTGCAGCCCACAGTGAAGACCATAGTGAGGCAGGCTGTCCCCCTGCAGCCCATGGAGGTCCATGGGGGTGCAGAGCTCCACCTGCAGCCCATGGAGAAGCCACACATTGGACCAGATGAATACCCAAAGAAGGCTGTGATTCTGTGGGAAACCTGTGCTGGAACAGGCTCCTGCCATGACATGTGACCCTGTGGGGGACCTACCTGCAGCAGTCTGTTCCCGAAGAATTGCACCCTGTGGAAAGGGATCCACATTGGAGCAGTTTTTGAAGACCTGTAACCCACAGGAAGGATTAATGTTGGAGAAGTTCATGGAGAACTGTCTCCTGTGGGAGGGACTCCATGATAGAGCAGGGGAAAGACTTCCCTGCTTGAGAAGGAAGCAGCAACAGAAACTGATGAATTGACTGTAACTCTTGTTCCCTATCTCCCTTCACTGCTGGTGGCAGGAGGAAGTAGAGAATCAGGAATTAAGGCCATGAAAGGAGGGGTTTGGGGAAGGTGTTTTTAGGATTTGTTTCTCATTATCCTGTTCTGATTTTGATTGGTAATAAATTCAACTACTTTCCCCAAGTCAAATCTCTTTTGCCTGTGACAGTAATTGGTGAGTGATCTTTCCCTGCCCTTATCTCAACTCATGAACCTTTTGTTGTATTTTCTCTCCCTGTCCAGCTGAAGAGGGGAATGATTGAGTGGGTTTGGTGCGTACCTATCATCAAGCCAGGGTCAAACCACCAGAAGCAGACAGAAGAGACTCAGATGGAAATAGAGAGAAGAGGTACAATGTGTTTAACATAGAAAGAGAGAGAAATTACAGAGAAGAACAACCAAATCTGAAATGACACATAAATCACTTTACAAACAGAACCATTTTCCCAGCACAATTATGGTTACAGAAGAATCACTGGAGAGCTCTAAGAAATCATTCACTGAGCACTTACATGGGATAATCTAGCAAAGGGACCCAGGAGACCTGGTTGAACTTAAAGAACAAACTCCTCAAAGCACAAGAACAGTCCAATTCAATTTGTGGGAAGCCAAGTGAGTGTGGAAGCAAGCAAGCAGCTGAATGGGAAACTCCTGACAGCACTCAAACACAAAAGGATGCGAATGGAAGGTGAAAGTGGGGGTGTGCTTCTCAGAAAGAATACTGAAACTTTGCCTTGGCATGTCAGGATGAAAATTAGAAAAGCTTGAAACTGCATGAAAATCTGTAAAATGTGAAAGGCAGCAAGAAGGGCTTCTAAATGCACACTTGCAGTATAAGCATGACTCAGGAAACACAGGGCCCAAAGCTGAATGGAACAAGAAACCTGTGGTAAAAGGAAAACACTTTGGTTCTCAATGCCTTTTTAGCCTTCACTGACAAGGGCTGTTCTCAGCCTTCTTGTCCCATGTGCCTAGTGGAAGAATCCAGGGGACTGAAAAACTACCCATAGCAGAGGAAGACTGAGTTAGAAACCATTTTAGCAAACTGGGCATACTCAAGGCCCTGGGACCAGACAAGATGCCCCAACAGCACTGAGGCATGCAACAATGGCTGATGTCACCATGAGCTTACTCTCGGTCAAACTGGAAAGGTCACAGTAATTGGAGGAGGCTTCTGATGACTGGAAATAGGTAAATGTCACACCTGTCTTCAAAAAGGACAAGGAGGAAGATTCAAGGAATTGTGGGCTGGTTAGCCTAACCAGTCCCATTTCCAGGCACACAAATGACCAGAAAGTGATTGAGAACATCCAGCATGGACAAAAAACTTACCAAGGAAGAAAATCAACCAGATTTGCTTCTCTGATAAGACAGGCCCAATAAAGAAAATGAGAGCTTTTGAAAGAATCTCCAACGGTATAATCATAAACAAAGGTATTTACCTGCATCAGAAGAAGTTCAGACTGGATAATAGGAAAAGGTTCTTCACTGAGAGGGTGGTCAGTCACTGGAACAGGCTTCCCAGGGAAGCGGTCAAGGCACCAAGTCTGTCAGAGTTCAAGGAGCGTCTGGATGACACTCAGTCATATGTGGTTTAGTTTTAGGTAGTACTGTGACGAGCAGGGAGTTAAGACTTGATGATTCTTATGGATCCCCTCCAACCCAAGATATTATGTGATTCCATGACTCATAGACAGCTAGTACCAGATCAGTGTACTGCAAAGCACATGGAAAACTGACAGGACCACTGCACTCAAAGGCTAGTGGTCAGTGGTACAACAACCCAATAGCTGCCAGTTACTAACAGCGTTCATCAGGGGTTCTTTTCTGGACTTGCTGCATTTTGTCAATGTCTTTCATGTACTGGGGAGACTCGAACAAGGCACAATAAGCAGACAAGACCCCAAAAGTGTTGAGTATGGAGAAATAATCCCAACCCTTGATCTGTTGTCTATGCTTCAGCCAACACCCTTCATTATATGATTAGCTTTCACCACTGCAAGAACCATCCTAAAAGTCAGGGCCTAGACCATGATATGCAAAGAAGCTGGGAGAGCTGGATATGCTAAGCTCAGGAACAGCTGAGTATTTAGTTTTCATTCTCTGTTCTTCAGCACCAAACCTAAAAACTCAACAAGCTGCTATGAAACCTCACCATCCATTTAAGTGAGCATAAAGGACAAACTGAAGCATGGAGACATTATGAACCAAAATACAAAATGCTTTTAACTAATTGGTAATGTAAGGGTTAATATATATTGATATAAAATCATAAAATAGTTTGGGTTGGAAAGGACTTCAAAAGTGTACGTATAAAAATACATCAGGTATTATAATATGTCTGATGTTGGTATACTGTGAGATGGTAACAAACCACACAGTAAAAAAGAGAGGACATCACAGCACCACACAAAGTTAATTGATATAATTCTAATTCAGAAATAAAGACTCCCTGAAATTACCTGATGTCTATCCTCCATTTTGTGGAGGATAGACATCAGGTCTTACAAGAGTTACATGTGAATGTAGACACTGGCATAGGCAGAGTCCTAAGGCCAAATTCGCCAGAAATGTGGTACAGCCACACATCTGGAACAGCCATTCACTGTTCAGCTGAGCCAGAGCCCTCCACACTTTCAGGCACTCTTGCACTCACCAAATACAGTGTCAAGAACATAACCTATATGCACAAAATTTTGCCTATGAATTGCATTAGATAGTTTTTGCAACACCTTGGGAAGACACTACTTCAGCCAACAAACTTCTTGTATTATGCCACTTACTTTGGATATTCATCCTGCTGAGATCCATCGGTCTTTTCCCAGCATCCTTTAAAACACACAGCAGCAAAATCCCACAATTAGTCTCACTCTCTTTCAATAATAAAATTCTCTTTCTCTTATAAACTGCAGTGAACACTTCATTGCTGGACCAGTGTGTCTCCTCACCTATATCAGATAAATGATGGGAAGTTTGGGGACAGAAAAACGCATATCAAGTGAGAATTAAGCTGTTTAAATAAAACAGATGGAAAATGCACACACACCACCACTGAAGCAAAGGATGGTTTGAATTATTGTTATAATTCTTTGCCACATGTCTACAGAAAGCTTAACAACAGCTAAGCTGTCAACATGCTATCATACCACCCATCCTGCTGACCAATCTTTGGTATTCTGTACTCCCCCAGTTAACTGTGTCCATCTGTTGTCTCCTGTCTCCTCCTTAGCTTGCTAGCTCTTTGGGGCAGGAACATTTTTTGCCCTGTGTTTGAACAAGAATTGTGTAGGTGCTACCACAATAGGCAAGGATAAAAATAACTACAATAATTAGGTTATATCTTAGTTTCTCCTTGGGTTGGAATGTTTCCCTCCTGACTTCACAGCAGTGTTCATAAGCAATTATAATTTTGTGCAATATGGGGCCCCATAAACAAATAATTACATCCCAACCTATCTTCGACCATTTCACCCAATCATCCCTTGAGACCTGGATCTGTTGAGCTCTCCATATGCTCCAAATGGTGAGTGTGTGTGAACTCATTTTCAGAAGAAGATATCAGCCTTGCAGTGCAGCAGGACTGACACCCCGAATATAACCCATAGATTTTCTTTGGACGGAAGCTTCCTACACACAAACTGTTGCCTCCTACCTTTGTGTGTCAACCCTGACTCACTTCTAGAGCCAAGAAGCAGAGGATAGTATCTTCATCCTCCACTCACTCTGAAGAATGGCAAGAGCTGCAGTTACAAGTTTATGTAAGAAGGTGGAAAACAGTTACCTTATAAACTGTGCACACATATTGTGGTCAAGCATAACACTATTCAACTTCAACAAGCATCTATTCCTGGATGTTCTATTAAACCAAAAGAAAAATTCTCCTTCTTTCAGGTTTGCTAGGGAAACCAGCTCTCTGCACTGGAGACATTCAGAAATTCACTCACAGGCCCAACTGGCTCCACACAGGCTGTTAATGTAAATCTAAGATTCAGAAAAAGAGAGCAGCAACATGCCACATAGTAAGTCTTGGATTACTTGCTAGTAGCTGAAAGGTTTTGATGAATTCTCAGGAAAGAAAAGCCCCCGAGGTAACATCCTCCTCTCTGAAAGTGCCATGAGCCCTTCTCAAAAGTCCTGAAGTATATGTCTTTACTGAATCAGGCATTAGGCTCCCTCTTCTCAAATCCACTGGGTGTAAATGCACCTCCTGCAATGCCTAATCCACACTACTCTGCTTTAGGACACTGGAAGAAAAGATGTTGCAGAGAGAAAAATCCTTTGTCCTTATCCATTTCATTTGATGGAAGAGCACAGAAAAATGATCTTGTAACTGTGACACACTATACAAATTTGCAGCAGTTTTTAATACGTGAAAGCAAAATTGTAAGCCTTCTTTTCCATTTCCAAATAATTCCTCCAAATCTTCCTAGTGTAAATTAATCAGTAACCAGGAAAAGAATCTCCAATAACTTCCAATTCCTAGTTACACGGATGCAGAAAGCTGGGCCAACCCTCTGCTTGTTTGTTATCTGCAGAAATAGAAAGGCTTACAGTGCTGGATGCTAATGTAACACTGCTGAACACACAAGCTCCCTCAGGCCTTATTGGGACGTGCACCGTAAAACTGGATTGTGCCAGGGGCATGGAAGGTGCTGCAGGGGAATTTGCAGAGGGAGTGATTCACCCTGGCTCTGCCTGCCCAAGCTCCCACCACAACTGCCAGTGAGGGGAGAAGTCTGCCTCTCAGGCAGTGCAAGAGCTGTTGGGACCAGACGTCGGGAGTTCAGGCAGCCCGTTCCCCTTCTGAATCTGTCAAAACTAAAATAAAACAACCTAGATAAAATTTGGTGTCTCCTGTCTCATCTGCTCTTAAAACTTCCTGTGATGAAGGCACTACAACCTCTTTCAGGAAGCTGTTTTCCTGCCTAACTATCCAAATAGTCATAAAGCCTTTCTCAGGACCTGCCTCCACATCTTCCTTGCTACAAATTAAGCTGATTACTTCTTGTCCTATCCCCAGTGGACACAGAGAACAATTAATCACTGTCTTCTTAAAACAAGCTTTTAAATATTGGATGGCTTTTCATGTCTCTCGTCAGTGTTTCTCTCTAGTCTAAACCAACCCAAACAAGCCTCTCCTTGCAGATGGCATTTGCCACTCTCGCTGGTCTCTCCTCATCTTCCACTGTTTTTGGTTTTCTGGCTCTCACTGCATGCAACACTCTGCTGTGGCTTCAGCAGTGGCTTCTAGAGTAGAAAAACTACTGCCTGTGTGCTACACGTGACATTCCTGTTAAATATACCCTAAAATGAGATTTGCTTTTTTGCAACATCACCACACTGTTGACTCACATTCAGTCTCTGACTCACTGTAGTGCCTCCCAGATCCTTTTCTGCAGTTCTGTTGCCTGGCTTGTTATCCTTCATTTTACATATAGGCATTTGATTATACCTTCCCAAGGGCAGGAATTTTCATTTGTCGTTAAAAAATTTCTTCTTATTGAATTACACCGTTTTCTAGTTTAATAGGTAAATTACCTACGTTGTGCCAAGAAAGCAGATCAACTTCCAGCTTCATGTTACACACTGGCAACAAAGAGAGCATGAAAGGAAGAACTGCTGTGTTCAGGCAAACTTCATAAAAAGAGTTACTGTCTTATCAAAAGCCTATCAATTTACTACTCCCTTTTCACTCTGCATTTCTACCTGATTGTGGCAGGATGCCAGGTACCCACTAAAGCCACTATACCACTCCCCTCTGCAACTGGACAGGGGAGAGAAAAATGTAAGGAAAGTCTCATGAGCTGAGCTAAGGATCGGGAGAGATCACTCACCACAGCAAAACTGTCATGGGCAAAACAGACTCGACTTGGGGAAATTAACTGAATTTATTACCAATCAAAATCACAGCAGGATAATAACTAAAACAAATCCTAAAAACACCTTCTCCACACCCTTCCCTGCTTCCCAGGCTTAACTTTATTCCCCATTCTCTACCTCTTCCCACCAGTGGCACAGGGAGGTGGGGAATGTGCAATTCAGTTACACTCAGTTCATCTCATGTTGTTTCTGACGCTGCTTCCTTCTAAGGGAGCGGAGTCCTTCCCCTGCTCCATTGTGGGGTCCCTCTTATAGGAGACAGTCCTCCATGAATTTCTCCAGCACAAGCCCTTCCCACAAGTTACAGTTCTTCATGAACTGCTCCAACACAGATCCCTCTCCACAGGGAGCAGCCTTTCAAGAACAGGTTGATCCAGTGTGGGTCCCACACAGGATCACGAGTCCTACCAGTAAACCTGCTCCAGTGTGGGCTTCTCTCTCCTCAGGTCTGCAGGTCCCTGCCAGGAGCCTGTTCTAGCACAGGCTTCCCACAGGGTCACAACCTTCTTTTGGGCATTCACCTGCTCTGGTGTGGGTTTCCTTCACAAGCTGCAGGTGTGTGTCTTCGCCATGGCTGACCTCCAGGAACTGCAGGGGGACAGTCTGCCTCACCATGATCTTCATCACAGGCTGCAGGACCACATGGAGTATCTTCTCCTTCTTCACTGACCTTGGTGTCTGCAGAGCTGTTTCTCTCACATATCCTTACTTTGCTCTGGCCACAATAACTTCTGTGAAAAAAGCTTCTTTTCCTTCTTAAATATGTTATCACACAGGCATTACTATCATTCCTATTGGCTCAGCCTTGTCCAGCTGTGAGTCTGTCTTCAAGCAGGCTGGCATTGTCTCTGTCAGACATGGAGGAAAGTTCCAGCAGCTTCTCACAAAAGCCACCCCTAGAGCCCCCTGCTATCAAAACCTGGCCACACAAACCCAATACACTGATACACTGTGATCATAGTAAACAAGCAGTAGCTCACTCTAGCCTCATAAAACACATTTATTCAATGAAATTACAATTTGCTGCCAAAAAGGTACAGCAACATCCCAGGCACCCCTTCCCTCTATACCCCAACTAGTACCAAACAGAGCGGCTAGCAACTGATTAACTAGGTCATATCAACCAACAAGGAAGACAAGAGACACATTCAAAAAATTCATTATATTGCACTAAATCCTTCAGACCCAGCTCCATAAAATTATGCCTTTTGGTCCAGTGGTATTAAATACACCCTCAATATGTATTTGATTAATGACCTATATGAAATTACATCAAGGATCAATATGTTTCTTGGTATTTTCCCCATAAAGTCCATAACATTTGATTTCTAGATATGCAACAGGTATTTTTAATGCATATACCTGAAATTATATTGTATCATATGGTCTTTGAAAGTGCTGAATGAGCTCACCAGACAAACGAGCAGATTTTAATTCCAGGATTTCAATGCAATGGCAGGCATTCAGAGTCCCTTAAGGAGGCTGGCCTTAGTCTCGCCCCAGGACTCTTGCATTCTCTATCTTTGTCCCCCTTCAAAAAGTCAAACCAATCAATAATTTAAAACTTCTTTTCTTTGTGGTCTACAAAAAACATCACAGAGTATAATCTGCCATGGTAAAAAGACAAACTATAATCTCTCTCTCTCAAAAATTAAGAAGGATGTTAAGGTAATTGAATATGTCCACAGCTGAAATGCTGGAACATATGTCCTCTGAGGAGTGGCTGAGCACTCTGAGTTTATTCAGTTTGGAGAAAAGGGGGTTGAGGGGCAACCTCAGCACCCTCTGCAGCTTCATGAGGAGGGGAACTGGAGTGCTGAGTTCTTCCTGGTATTCAGTGACAGGACATGTAGGAATAAATCAAAGATGCATCAGGTGAGGTTCAGACCAGATATTGGGTGACACTTCTTTACACAGAGGATGACCAAACACTGGATCAGGCTTTCTAGAATGGTGGTCAATGCCCTGTGGCTCTCAGAGACAGTTGCACAACACCCTTAATGACATCCTTTAACATTTGGTCTGCCCTGAAGTGGTCAGGCAGTTGGATTAGATGATCATTGTAGGTCCCTTCCAACTGGAACTGTTCTATTCTAGTCTCAGATACATGAAGCCTTCCTTTCAAGGAACTCATAATGCTTTACAAATGATAATTTTGAATTTTCAGTAAATGGCAAAAGTGATAACTATTATGAAAAACTAGTTAAACACATTCTGGGAAAGAACTCCAGACTTTTCCTTCTTAAGTTAATACTTAAGGACAATCCTGTCTGCTCTGCTGACACTCCCTACCCCTGTAATGAAGTTCACGGGTCATGGATCAGTATGTGCTGAGGGCCACTTGGCTGAAAAGCAGCTTTGCAGAAAAGGACCTGGGGTCCTGGTGGATACCACGTTGAACATCAGCTAGCAACATGCCCTTGCACAAAAGGCACTAATGGTGTCCCGGGCTGCATTAGGAGTGTTGTCAGAAGGTTGAGGAAGCAGATCCTTCCGCTCTACTCAGCACTGGTGAGGCCAAACCGTGTGCAGTTTTGGTCCCCCCAGTACAAGAAAGAGGCAGACACAACGTGGGGGAATCCAACAAAGGGCAATGAAGAAGAGTATGAGCATCTCTCATACAAGGAAAGGTTGAGAGAGCTGGGACTGTTTAGTCTGGAGGAGAAAAGACTCTAGTGGGGAGTTTGGGGTGAGGGGAGAAGGGGTGTCTTATTGATGTACGTAATTACCTGAAGGCAGGGTGTAAAGATGACAGAGCCAGGCTCTTTTCAGCGGTGCCCAGTGACAGCACCAGCAGCAATGAGCACAAACTGAAACACAGAAGGTTCTGCCTGACCATCAGGAAACACATTTTTATTGTGAGAGTAACTAAGCCCTGACACAGGCTGCCCAGGGAAGTTGTGGATTCTCCTCCTTGAAGATATTCAAAAGTCATCTGGACACAGTCATCTTTTCTAGGTGGTCCTGTTTGCACAGGGGGTTGGATGAGATGACCTCCAGAGGCCCTTTCCAACTTCAGCCACTCTGTGATTCTGTGAATTTCACCAGCCATCAGCAAGTCAAAAATCTTCCTAGAAAACAGTTGCTCTGTGACCTAATCTATTCCTTTTCAAATGTGTCTTGATGCTACAGCAGATCCTTCTGTAGACTGACACTGCAGATGGTGTAGAAAGGAATTTAACAGCTAGGATGGGTTCCTTCTCAGGACAATGCTGCTATTTTGCTTATTGCATGAACTGATTGAGATCTTTGTGAAATCACTTTAATTCAGACTTATGCAACGCTCAGAAAGGTCAGACAGGTTTTTGTCTCCTTTCCATTATTTCCCAGAACTAGTGAAGAGAGAAAGCACAGTGGTGAAAAGAATTCAAATCAAACTGTTTAATACTGTTAGGAATATATTGCTCACATCAGCAGAGAGGTTTATTCCAGATAAGATTTCAGACTAAAGCAAGGTCTCTTATCTTCTCTATGCATCCCTAACACATGGAAGCACAAAAGGAGGACAGCGTAGCCTCCCATTGGCTCTTCCAGTCTAATGCACAGAGAGAGCTCAACCAAGCAAGGGAGGGAGATATCATAATTTTGTCTCACCTTCCAGTGTTCTGAGGACCAGAAGAGAAAATGTTAAAAGTGCACATCATAACGTTCTGTCTGTGTTCAGTGACTGACTTATCCACATGCAGTAAATGAAGATCAGTTGTCTTACTAGATATTTGTAAGTAATAAGAGCATTATGACTGGTGCCTTAAGTTACACCATGACTTGATTCACTTATAGGTACAATAACAACTGTAAGAATAGAAAAATTAGAAGAGTGCCAAACTGAACAAAAACTGTCTTGAACACCTTGAAAATAATCTCTCTTACATTTTGCTTTTTAATAAAAATTAAGTATTTTGTAATAAATACAGCTATCTACCTGGTAATACCTCAGCACATATCAGTTGAAAACTGTGCGGTTGCAGAAAGAACCAGATTCACACTTAAGATAAGCGAAGGGCTCTAAACTTAAGGTGAACAGGTTTTTCTCCAGCCATTGCCTTGCTTCCCTCCATGACCGGTCATGAAGACAGTTGACAGAAGGTCCTTCCATACATCCCTCACCAGATCCTGCTCCTCCACACTCCATTTAGTTTCTGCAGTTCAAGCAGATTCCTTTTCCCCCTGAAATCAATGTTTAATTAACACATTATTGGAAAAAAAATGGGATGCAAGAGCAGACTGAAACAAAGCCAGCACTTTCCTGCTCTGCAGATGCAGCCAGTCCCATTAGACAGTTACCCCAGTGAAAAGTTCTTCCTCTCCTCTCCTTCAGCTGCCAGCAAACATCATCTTCTTGCTTAGTTACCTTCATTTTTATCCCCATGGGACTCTTCCCCTTCTTGGAAGTGGTTCACAACAGCAAAAAAGACTGAAAGTAGAGGGAGAAGGGGAGAAGTCCTCTCTGTGTAGCCTCACAGTATGGCTGGCCATCCTGCCATCTCCATGGGAGCAGCACTGTTTCCCTGATGACACCTCCATCAATACAGCAAGCACAGTGGAAACAGGGCAGTATACTTTGCCACGAGCAGGGGATTCTCACAGGGTAAAACTCAAAGATCTTCCAGAACTACGCACAGCTATATATACCCAAAGGCAGCCAAGATGCTACCGGCAGCTTCAAAAGGTTTACATCATACCTCCCCCCATCCTCATCAATTATTATTCTATCCCATTCCTTGGCTCTTATCCAGCTGCTGGGAGGTACTTGGATGCAGGGGATGCTGCAGTACTGTCAAGGGCATTATTGAGGCAGGCCTAGGTCTTAAGGACCCTCCCTTCTAAATACACAGGCACCTTCACTACAGGGCTGGTGCAGTCAGCAAGGGATAATGGAGCCCATGAACTCCTGGACTAGGCTGCTCTAGTTGTGAAGAGAGACATCGGGATCTTCGAAAGAGTCTACTATCCTAGCACTGTCATTACCAGAATCCAAAGCTACTGGTGTTAATTAGTTCTCATGATGTGATGGATGACAAGCAGCAGGGCTAGGAATGACACAAGCAGATTGTGTTTGAAATAAGCCGTCCCTCACCATCAAGGGCAGAGAAAAGGAATTTGGAAAGGACAGGAGCTGAGTACACCACTGAGAGACGACAGGTATGCTGACAGTTCTCTGAATCCCTGATATACCCTTAAGACAAAAAAACAGGCATGGGAGCATACCTGGGAGAGAACACAGGAACATGCAAGAAACAAGGAGAAAGCTCTGAGGCAGGGGGAAGCAAAGCAGTTGAAGGGCAAGTCCATCCTGTAGGAAGGGGCCATATTGCAGACAGAGCTGAACTTCTGACAGCTGTAAGTGAACCTCCACCACAGTCTGAAAAGCCAAATGCCTGCAGCAGCCCAGAGTCTTGAGAGGCTCAAGGCTTTAGCCCAGACAGAGGACTCTGCCAAGCTGGTTGTGTGGTGTAAAGTTCACAACAGCTGTTCACAGGGCTCAGAGAGCACTGCTTTCTGTGAATGGCGACAAGAGTAATCGTATTCCCACCTTCCTTTAAGGAAGAATGGAGGATCTTCCAACATCACTGGCATATTTCCACTAGGAGTCTTATTCTTCAACTTTTCAAGTACATCACTACAGAGACACAGACTCTGCACTTTATCCATAGTAGACTTCAGTAAAACCAGTCAGGCTAGCCCAACCCAAAGTGAGAAGGAGAGAAGGAGAGAAGGAGAGAAGGAGAGAAGGAGAGAAGGAGAGAAGGAGAGAAGGAGAGAAGGAGAGAAGGAGAGAA
>JAWWMP010000165.1:41887711-41908785 GCA_035047865.1 Dendrocincla tyrannina | reverse complement strand
AAAGAGACCGCGGGTCCGCGCCCCGGCCCCGGCACGGCCCGCCCGGCCCCGGCAGCGGGCACGGCTTCGGGCACGGGCAGCGGCGCTCCGCCGGGCTTCGCCTCCCGCCCCTCCGCAGCCTCCGCGCAGCAAAGAGGTCGGCGGCTGTTCTGCTGCCTCGGCCCGTCAGCGTCCCGGTCCCCGAGCGCTCCCTCACCGGGCTGGCACAGCAAGGGGGGAGATTTTTACCGCTCTGGTCCCAGCAAGGCGAAGGAGGGGAGATGCACCGTACTTTTTCCTTCTTAAATTTGCCACGAGGGACCTGTCATCAGAGCAGGAGGAGGTAGTCTCCCAAAATCCTTAAAGTTTTCAAAGATTTTTCCCTTCCAGCTCAGAGTATGAACCAAACCTACTGGGTATTTCAAGTCAATTTATACACTGCCCATTTCATTTACACCAGCCATTAAGTTTCCTTGTTACCTTGCACAAATCTCTCAAACTTTTTATCCACTCCTCATTTGTAAAAGTAGAGACAGCAGCACTGACACACACCATCAAACTGTGTTTGGGTCAGTATTTAATTCAAAGTGTGCATCCTAGAAACTGCTATCATTCTATCACCATTAGCACTTAGCACAGTAATCATAGTGCGGGGAAGAAGTATGTAAAGTTTGTAATGTGTTATCATGCTGAAAGTCCACCTCAAAGAAGACTAGTAGTCAAGAACATTATGCACATGAAGTTCACACAAAACTAAAAGTGGGAAATCAAATGTTTCAGCCCCTCTCTTCAGACACTGCAGTCTTGTAAAATTTGTGTACGATGCTCATACTGAAATGCCAGACACTTAGAAATGCATTTGCCTTAGGGACAGACTGAAAAGCTATTTGTCTTTCCTTCCCCTTCTGATCATGTATCCAAAGGTTTTTGTCTTTTTCTACATTTTGCATAGCAGACAGCCTACCTGCAGTCCTCGATAAATAATAAATAATTATTATTTTATACAGTATGTATTGATCACCTTGCCAGCTATCGAAATGCAGCTGTGTCTGAGGTGGATAATAGCCACACAGAAACACTAAATAATAGTTACAAGTAGTATTAGGAGCCCCCTGGGAAGTTTCTCTGGGAAACATAGTCCTTCGCACGCCCTAACAGATTCAGATACGTGCAGAGAGGATAACAGAGACCTATTTCACCAAGGTGACAATGGTCCAGCAAAGAGGCATCTTCTTGACTCAAAATCAGCATCCCAAGAGCAAGATTATATCCCTTTAGATGTTTGTGCAAAGGCAGGTTATTGTTAAGCCTCCTGTTTTACAGGGACAACATAACGGCAGCAAGAACTATCTATCCCTCCTCAGGGCATAGGATTAGATCCTGGTCTCAATTACTGTGAAGAAAATCAGGTATTACTTCATTTACTTCAATAGTTAACTCCAGTTTTAAAAAGTGCAACTGGAAATAAAATCTGTCTTCTAGTACCTTTCTTCCCCTGCTGATAGTTCTGGTAATCTAGCATTTTGTAGCTTGCAGTTTATCAAAGTAATGATTTGATGAGGTAGTCATCTGAAACAGCACCATCTCTGGCCCTTCCCTCTCCAAGGTCTTCTAAGACCGCGCGCACACATACTTGCATCATATTTTGATCTGGCTGCCTATCAACAGAGTATCTTCCATGTAAAATCAAGAACAAGACCACAGTCTTCACTTCCAGTTCCAAACTAAATCTCTTCAGTTTAGCTGGCAGAAACCAGCATGATCTGAGAGGAAAAAAAAACAAGCTAGCAGCTTTTAACCAGCTTAATCACCAATAGTAAAGTGAGACCAACAAGATTTGGGAAAAATATGCTAGTTTTCGTCAACACACTATCCTTTCAACTGGAAAAAGAAAAATACCTAGAACCCCAACATATGAGATGTCTACAAATCAGAAAGAGGGATAGAAAACTTCATCTGAGAAGCTTTTATTCATAGTGCTATATATGAAGATAACTTCTTTGAAAAAATCTTACTGTGCCTGACTCAGATACATAGATCTCTACTTCTGAAGAACTGTTCCAGTTAGGCACCAAAATAGGAGGCATCGTTTTATAAATAGGCAGAGAGTAGTGAGAAAATATTAGAAGAGCAGTGAGGTTTCTTTAAGGTTGCAAGGCACATCTCTGCTGGGGTGTGGAGCAAAACAGAGACAAGAGGTAAGCAGTGCAGTACAAGAAGTTCTTTGTCCAGCTAGCAATGCTCTAATTGCTCAATAGGGGAGTTTTCTGACTAATTCCTCTAACGCTTTCTTCCATGTCTCTATCTCTAGCCCTGCAGTTTGCAAATAAGTTCTATGGAGAGGAAGGTAAAACGTGATAACCAGTGACATTTGCAGGACCCCCTCCAATACAGCTCCCCTCTCCAGTATTTGCTACTGGCATTATGACTTCAAAATGTATGCTCTAGATAAAGTGTTTTGTCCCCATCTATAAGATGATAAGTAGATACATCAGATTTTTTTTGTGTCTTCATAAAGAAAATAGCCAGCTCCCTTTCCAAGGAGCCTTAAAAATTAACAGTGCCATAGATTTATAGACTGAGCACCTGGCCACTCCTTCCCAACACCACCAGACAGAAGAGGCAAAGGCAAGAATGCACAGTTGCAGAAGCATTATTCATCTTCTTTTGCTTGTTCCCTTTAGAATAAATTTCAAAAACTTTTTCCCAAGCCAATGTGCTTGTTATAACTAAAAGACAAAATGCTGTCAATAAACTGGGGCAATTCAGTCAGTGCAATTTTCAATAAATTGCTATGTGGGCCTGCTCATCTTCAAGGTACTTGTTTTGCTCTGAGATCTGGCCTTATTAATTCAGGGTGGCAGCTGTAGTAGCCACAAGACAGATTTTGCTTACATCTTGCTAGAGGAACGAGCTGGCTCCCAGAAGCCACCTATCTCTCTGGTGCAATAGAAACTGCATGTGCCATTATCATCAGTTCCTGGTGACCCCCCCCTCCACATCCCTTCCCTGTGAAGCAGGGGTGATGAGAGAGTGGGATCAGAGCCTGGAAAAGACACTGGAAACAGAACAGGCAGGAATTAGAGGCCTTATCCATCATGCCAAAATGTCCAAATGCTGCAACACAAGATCTAAAAGATTCAATCAAAACTAATGCCCTTGAGTATGGCAGCAGGAGATAGGAAGCGAGGCTGCACTGCAATACTGTCCCATAGAGTATAATATCCTGGTCTTTTTCCTTAGGTTTTCTGAATGGCATTCACCAAATCCTTGAAATTAAGCATTTGTATGATACGGTTTAATGGAAACGAGACTCAAGGGGAATTTGCCATTGAAACAGTGACAGGGAAGTCTGTGCAACATGGCAAGAGTGCAATTTGTCTCTCTGGCTATTTTTTATATGTATTTTTCTTTTTTGCCATGTTAGCACTTTCAGTGTCTTTTTGCCCAAAAGTTAATACCCAAGGTGAATTTAGAAGCTGCAGTCCAAACTGTGATCAGATCTTCTCAGTTGTGCCAAACAAAGCTGATTTTATCTCACTGGTGACCTCATGCTACTTGAGAGAGCAAAACTCATTATAATCATAAGAAATAATAGAGATGGGGGGGAAAGTAATTGTGACAGCACCTGGTCAGAACTCTCTTTACCATCATTTCAGAGAATTAATTCTAAGGTCTTCTCCTGCAAATGTCATTTTTCACTCCAGCTGGAAGTTCAACCTCCAAAGTTATTCTGACCACTTGCAGAGCATATCCATTTGTTCTTGATTCACAGCCTTTTTCCTCCTCCTAGCATGTTCTGTTGCATTTATTTAATAGAAACTCTACACAGTGTATACAGGAAGGAATTTTCTGGGCACCGCTTTGTTTAACTGAGTGTACAGGGAACAGAAACTAAACAGACACATCTTTGGATGTGTGGAAGTGTATGGATGTACACATTGCCAAAAAAACTTGATGTATGTACACAGGAGTGTAAGGGTGAACCCATTCAGATGAAAGGATTCCTTGTAGGAAGAGTGTGTAAGAGAGCGTAAGTACACTTCATTGTGCAAGGGAAGACAAAATGAAAACTGTACATATTCCTTCAGCCAGCAATATAAAATTTAATGGTTGTCATATTGGCTTTATGGCCTCTACTACCAGATATTACACACATATCTACATCTCATTTCTAAGACACAAAGACACCCATTGCTATCTCCCATTGTCAACGAGCTCACTGTGACCCTGACTCAGTGCCAGCCCAAAAGGAAGAGAATCATTTCCTCAGGTAGCAGGTAGCATTCAGTGAAATGGGCAAAACCAAAGCCATAGTTTGAAATTAAGGCACAACCTTCCAACAGGTATTTCCACCAGTTTTGAATTCTATCTCTTGTTGGTTCTTGAGTCTTATAACTCCATGGGACAACTCCAGTTTCCAAGATGACATCAGACCCCACCCCCTGCAGTAAGACTCAGCAATCTTTATTGCTTACTACCTCCTCCACTTGAACTCTGCCTCCTCTCCTTGTTTCTGAATCCTCAGACGGAGCCATGAAAATTAACCAATGACATCACAGTGTGCTTCCCTGGCAACAAATATTGTGCCATACCTCCTTGTCCATCAACAGGGTTAGGTAAGAATAGGAATTGATGAGTACTAAAAGACAAAGAGCATGGAAAGACCTGCAATCAGAAGAGCTGGATTTAACATGATTGAAAGATAAACCTCTCTTCAATAAAATGCTAATCCAATGCATCCACAGGAGCTACTCCTTGAAGAGTTTCAGCAACTCCTCAAGTAAGATCAAATATTATTTCCATTTTGCTCTCAATCCCTTCAGTGACCCTGAAGTAAGAAACCTCGAGTGCTCAAGACCAGTGGCACAAGATAGGGATGTTTCCTGCTGTATCCACAAGGTAACACTCCTAACGATGCAGGAAACAGATAGTTGGGGGGGGGGGTGGTTATCCGGTATTGCATTCAATTTTCAGGATCAACCCCCAGCATTTTCACATCAAACACTGGCATGTATCTGGTCGCTTATTCACACAAGGAAGAAACCATTCCCAGCCAACACGAGCAGGTGGAATAAGGACACCAGGGCAGAATAACAGCATTGGTGCAAGACAAGACGGGCTGTCCCCTCTTTCTCTCAAAAAGCAGACCCTTCACGCTGACTACAGCACCCATCTCATATTAAGCCTGGATCTGCTCCACAGTCACTGAAGTGCAGGTTCCCCAGCAAAATTTCCTTCATCCCATGAGCTCCTGAAAGATGATTGCAGGCATCTTGTTATAACTAACTAAGCAGTTGGGAAGCTCTCAGGATAGGGAACAACTGCGGCATTCAGTGCCTTTCTAGTAGTTGGGCTATCTCATTTTAAAACCTTATGCACCATTTTGGATAAACACAGTTTTCTCTGCTCACATGCTAGACAAACACAGTGCTTTCAAACACTGTTCTCTCCATGGGAGGATGTACTTCTTATTCACAATCAGATGACAATAAACACTTTTGTTTTGCATGAGTCTATAATATGAAGATTTAAGGTGAGATGAGGAACCCCAAATAGGACTCCAATAAAACTGGGGTGAGAGGGGAAATTCTTTTCCTGTTGCTATAAAACAGTGGGGACTGGGAATTTTTTAGCATCTGCAAAATTCTCCAGGGAGCCAAAAAGAGCAAAACATACCTTCTTTTCACTTAGCAAACACTATTTTTGTCAAAAGCCTTTTACCTTCTGTTTAATGACAGGCGTGGCATATCTCCAGGGTAAGCATAAAGCATTGCTTTTGACCTTTACAGCACTTCATGCCTCTTTTTCAAAGTTAACAGGTATTAGGTATGCATTCTATTTAAGTACTTTCTGAAAAATCCTACTGCATACCTATCTAGGAAAATCCAACCTTAAACATGTTTTGAAAACCCAGCCCTAAGTGTCTTGGATCTCATCACCTCTTTTCTCAAAGGAGGTTAAGCCAATACTGACTCCCAACCACACGAGCAAGCCCATAATGAACTAGCAGCCAGGACTGTGCCCTATGCTGCCTGCAGGGCTGTGTCCTCCAAATGTCTCCCCTCCACACCTAGTAGAAAGTTCTTACTGATACTGTGAGACTGGTAGCAGGCTTGCTTCATCCAGTTAGAGATTCTGCACCCACCACTGAGTATCAAGGCATTTCCTGGGCTCAGTTTAGGCTTTAAGACAGGCAAGCTAAAAAGCTAGACAAATGCATATATTTGAAAAAGGGACAGCAAAAAAAATGGAGAGCAGTTCCCCTTCTATAGCCTGGCCCCTGTGTCCCACAGCAAATACAAACCTTGCTTTAGGGCACTATATAAATTGGTATTATAAATTCAGATGGTGCATCAGGGAGTGCCTCATTCTGTATGATTGGAGTCATTCTCAGGAGCAGTTCAGGCACTCAGCCTGCCACATGCGACTGCTGCCCCAAGGGCTGCCATTACAAATGCATTATTACAAAGCGCTGCAATAAAGCATGAACTAAAACAACTTCATTGAAATGAAGATTAATACGGAACATGTGTTCACCTTCGTACACTCAGAAGGAACAGTCCAGCAAACACAAGCACCACAGTGCTGGGGCTGATGGTCTAGGAGAGCAATGCGGCTGGGCAACCACCACTATTGCTGAAGGCAAGCAATACATTTCCGCAGCATCTTTTAAGTGTCCACAGATGGATTTAATGCAGCAGCTGTGAAGCAGAGAGTGAGGCAAGCCAAACATGTAGAGTGCTGAAACATGTAGAAGAGTGAGCTGTGTTTGAGGCAGAGAACAGAGAGGGGTGCTTCAAACCTACAGAAAAAATACCATTAGCTGCAGAATGATCCATGCCTTTAGTTATCATGGACTTCAATGGATATTAATGGATATTCTCAGCACTTCAAAGTGTTTCATCCACATGAGAGTTACAGGTGAGAAAGATCAGCTAAGGTGATAGTTCTTCCATTACCCTCAAAATCAGAACAGGATTACTCCCTGTGATCTATTTGTTGGTGCCATTGTCTCCTCATTTAAACTCTCCCATGCAGTACAACACTTACTACTTCTCCCTTCTGATGGCCTTTCAGACCCCTATAAATTTCACCACTGATACAAACTGAGGGCCATTACATCTATACATTCCCTGCTCAAATTAAACCCATGATACCCTGCTATGGTTTGATGGTCCAACTTTCTTGCTTCCTTTTCCTGCTGTAGGTTTTTCAGTCTTCCTTTCCTTGAAATCAGTCTAAGACTTCTATCAAAACTGGCTGTGATTACTGCGTACAAGTCCCAGTAAATTCATTCCTTCATTCTATTAACCACGTCAACCCTAAACTTATAGTAGCAAGCATAAAGGCATCTAGAATAGACACAATCCATCACATCCAGAATAAGAGACTTGGTTCTGGAAGTGAGTACTCCTATAATCCTTTGAGGTCTCTGAAACCTGACTCTGCATGAAGGCATTGAAAGGTGGCACAACGTCAAGTTTTCTTACTAAGGGGAAAAAAAAAAGTACATGGCAGGGATATGACATTTCACGAGAGAAAACAAAGCGTTGGTTGCTATATTGCACCTCCAAAGTGACAGATTCATGATTAATCTGCATGATGGTGTTTGGCACTTTAAGGAAAAAGCAACAGTCTTTCCTGAGGGAACACCTCACTGAACAGAGACTTTGACCCTTGGGAATCAACAGCACTTATTTATCATTTAGCACTGTTTAAGACCTCATAGATGATCTGCTTTTGGCATAACACCCAGATAGGTATAATATAATGGATGACACAGGTAGTTAAAAAAAAAACAAAAACAAAACAAAAACCAGAGTCATGCATCTCTGTATATAGGCTGGAAATGAGTGAGGGGGAAAGGACTAATTAAAGTAGAGAACAGATGCCCCCGTTATGCTGGCATCTCTATTGCTTTCTGTTTCTGGAATGAAAAAAAAAAAATAATTTGTCATAAAAATAAATGAACTGACATCAAATATTTAAATTTTAGAGGGGGAAAAAAAATTGAAGGGGAGATATAAATACACAGTAAACAAGCAAAAGCTCCAGTTAACAGGTTTGTCTTTCCTCACCAAGCTGACTGGCACTGCACCAATGCAACTCAGAGAGAACGAGATCTGCTGCATGCAAACAAGTCCTAACAGAGCCAAAACTCTGCACTGAACATGGATGAGCAAAAGCTGGGCAGCTGCCTTCAGACAAGGCTGCCATGTCACTGCCCATTCAAAGGGCAATACTCTAAAGAAACAGGAATGAATTATATTATTTCACAGCAAGGTGCCATCCATTTCTCCTTGCACTGCAATTTGATATCCTAAAAATAGAGTAGCCTTCACAGCCATTCCACAGCATACCTCTCACACCACCACAAATATAGCTCAATAATAGTCCATTGTCATCAATACTCCCCTGACTGAAGATGACTTAATAAGACATTCTTAGAAGCCAGTCAACAAGGCTTATAATTAAAAGAGAGCCATTGTTAAGCTCCTTTGAATTATTGTTTCTCTCAGTTCTCCACACTTCTACAGACATAACGCCACATCCCAGGATGAATCTATGCTATGTGTAGCTCTCAATGGAGAACTCTGTACATCGTTGAAGGGACAGGATTTCTTCTACAATTTTAAGACACAATTTCACAGATCTACAGCTCTCTTAGATTTAGATCCCATACACATACCATGATACATATGTAAATGCCTGTATAGACCTGATTCCCATCACACAGAAAGATATGTGAATCCTTATGCCAGCTTCCTACAAAATGACCATCACATTTCTCTAACAAGAAGATTCCTACTAGACAAAATGTGGTTTGGATGCCTATACTCACCGCTGGAGGCACTGAAACTTTCTAATCTTCAGATCTAGGACCAGGATTTGAACTGCAATAAAACAATAGTTAAATGATGAGGTGGTGCTCTCTCAGCATTGGCCTTTTGTGCCCAGAAGTCAGAATCCTCTTATAGGAACTATTTCTTCAACTGAAGGAAGAAACAGTGGAAGACCCACCGGGTCTGCATTTGCTACATTTCATATCACCATCCTAATAAAAGAGAAGGTTTGCAACAGGTCGCAATTAACAAAGTTTTACTTAGCCCATCACTGTCTCAGCAAGAGACATCAAGGGTTAAGTCAACAGGACTATTATAGCCCAGACACAGGCAAGTGTCAGAGATGAAGTGCAGTGTCTTGAACATACCGTGCTGCGCTATATGCAACGAGTCACAGTGATCATACACAGCATGCTTAAGATCACCCCATGCACAGATAAATTCGTAACAACAGAGGACTCCACCCCGTCCAGCTACAAACCACAGCTGACTGTTAAGATAGTAGCCTGCAGACAGAAGACATTGATTATCTTGTCCTTTTTTGCCAAGCACAATCTGAGAACTATAGCTCAGTCTGCTTGTGGCATTACTGATCATCACTGCAGAAATGGTCATGTCATCTCTGAGTTCATCAAAATATCTGCAAGAATGATGTAGAAAGTGCTGCATCAGAAGTAAATTATTCCATGTTTTGTCTGAAACAGACTTTTACGGGCATATCAGTGTAACTTCAGAAATCTTGTTAAACAAGTGTTACAATTCTTAATGTAAATGTTTGCTGCAGAATAGGTGCCTTTTTTTGTTGTTGTTTTCCTTTGTTTAAACTCCTTCCAAAGTGATGCAACCTGACCTGTGGAAAGTTATCTTATAAAGAAACAATGAAGTTCTACTAGCCTATCAATATAAGTTCACAGTTATACACACCAGTATCGCTTCTCCAGGCAGAAAACATATTAGATAAGGGACTTTCATAGCATTATCAAGAGCAAAATGGAAAGAAGCTACATCAGATACTAGCACTGACAGAGAATTGAGGTCATCTCCTGGGTCTTGTGTCCTACCTCTGGAAGAAACCATGGTTTGGTGTCAAGTTAAAAGGAATGAGAGCTGTAATTTGACAGTCCAGACACCTGCAACCATGTCTATAAACCAGTCGCGTTCTCCATATCTCATCTTATCCAAGTGTAAATTGAAATGCACCTCTCCAAACTCTTCCTATTTTACTTTTAAATTTTTAATTTTAATTTTAAAGATTAGCTATTTAGTACTAAAGACACCTTCTATAAACAAAAATAAAAGAATGCTATACATGAAAAATCTTTTGAGGAGACATACGGGTTACTGCCCTGACTGCCAATTTTTTTAGCTTTCTTTTCCAAAGCTCTGGAGTCAGAAATCTCTCTGAAATCCCATCTCTAAAGACCTTCCATAGTAACATAAGTTTCCCTACTGTAAAACATTCAAAATTACTCCTTCCCTCTCCCTCTGAGTCGGGAAGAAAAAAAAAAAAAAGGCTTTTGCAAGGGGTTATGATGCATCTTTAATGACTGAGCTGAGAGAAGCGCCTGCCATACAAAGAAGCTAATCAGTCAATCAAGCGGCAGCTCACCAGACAGAAGCCGTCAGTGCCTAACTGCTCTGTCTCCACCTGTCCAGGGAAACAACAAAACAGCATGGGACATGCCTGACAATTGAGTGCAAAATAGCACACATATTTATCTATTTCTAAGCATCAAAGGGGCAAGTTTTTGCTTCAGATTAACATTTTAAAGAATAACAAACACTGCACCACACATATACCGATGTGCATGGGAAATAAGGCTAGTGACTCTTTTTTTGATAACAGCAGCAATCCTCAAGAAACAGAAGAGCAGCAGGTGAGAATTGCTATAATTAGGCTAGCTGGAAAATCCTTTGCCATAAGCTTGCCAATCTAGATCAGTTAAGTGAAGAATTGTAATTTAGAGAAGGAAATACAAAACCAAAACAGGAAGAGCTATAGAAGCTTTATGGGTTTGTATTAGTGAGAGCATATAGGTCAGTCTTTATTTCCCAGGTTCAATACTGGCTGATACAAACCACATTATACTTGTCTGCCTCTGTTTCCCCAACTAGACAAGGATAATGAAACCTGTCTACATTATAAAGGCATGATTGCTTTTGCAGCTGGCTTCATTAATATTCACAAAGTGCGTGGAGACCCTTGCATGAAAAGTGCTGCCCAAGGACTGACTGTGAAACCCGACATTTTGCTGAGTCCTCTTGTGAAAAAAAACTTGGATTTTTTTTTTCCCAATTCTCTTCAAACAGGTGAGTGCTCGGCAAGCGCTTGGCAGACAAAGACTGTAGAAAAGCATGGGGTGGCTTGAAGCGACGCGCCCGCCGTGCCGCGGTGTCGGGATGCCGGTGCGGCGGTGCCGCTCTCCGCGGTGCTGAAACCCGCGGGCGCTGCCCGCACCCGCACGGGAGGGCTCTCACCTGCGGAACTTGCTCCGCGTGGCACGCGGGCTGGGCTGCATGGCTGCGTTGCCAAACACTGCAGCGTGTCCTTGGAGTATTTCAACACGCGAACCTGAGCTATGAGTCTAGATCCTGTTGCTGTCGCTCACTGGCCTAATCACTCCCTGGTGAGAGGTGGCTAAGGTCACAACTGATCTATGGTCCCACCAGACCACCGTAGGGGCACCTTTTCTTATGCTTAAGTTACAGAGAGTTCTGTGCCTGTATGGGTCTAAATCTTTCTGTGTATGAACGTCTCCTGTGGAGCATTTTGAACTCAGCTTTCTGCGCCCTGGAGCACAGCCTTACTTAAAGCAGGCCATCGCTGATCTATTGCTTTCAGAGTGAAAGACAAGAGGTATAGCTGCAAACTATGGACTAATAAATAAATAAACAAATAAACAAATAAATAAATAAATATACTACTTGGAGGGGAGAACAGAGAGGGATCTCACTGTCCCCAGCTTACCTGCCTTTATCTTTCTATTCTGGGTCACCACCTATCTAGTTATTTCTATGCTCACAGAGGCCTGGACCAGCAGCAGACCTCAGAGCACTGTGCAACTGTTCTGCAGAAAATAGTCTCAAAAACGGGGAGAAAACGCATGTCATGATTTCACCCCAGCATGCAGCCAAGTGCCACACAGCCTCTTGTTCACTATCCCACCCATGGGATCAGGCAGTGAATGAGAAGGGTAAAAGCTGGAGAATTCAGGGCTTGAGATAAAGACAGTGTAATAGTAAAAGCAAAAGACACACACACAAGCAAAGCAACACAAGGAATTAATTCATTGCTTCCCATGGGCAGATAGGTGTTCAACCATTTCCAGGACAGCACGGCCCCATCATATCTGTTACTTGGGAAGAGAAACACCAGCACTCCAAATGTCTTGACCCTTCCTCCTTCTTCCTCTGACTTTATATGCTGAGCATGATGTCATATGGTATGGAGCATCCCATTGGTCAGTTTGGGTCACCTGTCCTGGCTGTGTCTCCTCCCAGCCTCCCATGCACCCCCAACTTCTTTGTCAGCGTGGCAGTACGGAAAGCAGAAAAGTCCTTGGCTCTGTGTAAGCCCTGCCCATCACTAACAATCTCAATATTATCAACCTTGTGTCCAGCAACAATCCAAAATATAGACCCATACTAGCCAGTATAAAGAAAATTAACTTTACCCCAATCAACACCTTATCTCTTTCATCAAAAAGCAACACTTGAGTGAAAGGAAGCACAGGCTTTCCTTGTGCACTCCACTGGTAAGGCTCACATAACAGGAAACCCTACCTGATCAGAGAATCCTACTGTCAGCCAGAAGGAAGAGGGGACAGGCCAGCTGCTTAACATACAATACACTATATAAGAACAAACCTGATATTCGTTCATTAAATATACAGTGATTTGCCCCTCATTCTGCACTCATCATGAGCAAGGACAGCAGTGAGGGAAAATGCTCTGTTTTCTACCAAGTCTTTTGAGGCTCATTAAATTACCAATTGTTTCCCAACCTGGATACTTATGCCCTTTCCTTGTAAAAAAGGACAGCAACTCAAACTGTAATCCCCAATGCAAGGAACAAACCAAACTCTCCCAATCTTGCACTTCTCTCAGGGACTACATCTAGGCATGAAAAGGCATCTGGGAAAATAGTTCCCAGCCTCACAGAGGTGATAGTAGACTAAATTCGTTCATGTTTGGAAGGCTTAGATATTACAAGAATGCAAGTCATGGAAAAAGCTTATCAAGAAAATTAAATACAGGGTCCTCAGTGCCTACCTCTAATCTTTGGAACTCTCAGGATGGGAAAGAGAGATAAATAAAATCATACTTGCTCTGAGGGCCAACTCAGTGTCATGGCTAAAATCCAAATTGAGTAATTACATTCTGTCTCCTGAGTATGCCCTTGAAGGTTCTGCTAAGCATGTGACTTCCCTTCACTTCCTGTTGCCAAGTTTTGTTACGTGTGCCTAAGTATCAGCTGTACCCACCCATGTGACCTGACACACTGCAGGAAGAGGAAGGTTTGTTAATGTCCTACTCTGCAATCTTTTGATGAGAGGTCTTGTTCCATTTTCATACCTCATGCGAGTTCCAAAGGCCTTTTGCTAGGGCTGCTTTACGATTAGCAGCAATACCATATTTGCTCCATAGCACATTTTATAAATACCTTTTTCCAGTGACAGCAATACCATGAGTGTGCCAAATCTTTAATAACCACAGCACACCTCTTTAAACTCCCTTATTTAACAGATGCTGAAAAGGCTGAAAACATGCTGGTTGTTTGTTTTCAACATGGGGTTTAAAGTCAAAGTTTTGCATTACAGTCATTCCCTGTACTACAGCAAGGGCCTTTAGAAACCCAGACAAAAATCTCCTTGTGATACTAACAGAGCCATGAATTGTCTCTCACAGACACTTTTATACATCTCTTTATTGTATATTTACTTAGGCTTCCTTCTTTATGGCACATTTTCTGCTAACAGGAAACATGTTTTATACCCCTACAACATTACTCCAGAGAAGCCAGGATGAAGATGCAGCACAGGCAGCATCTACTTCTCAAAGGCTGCTTGATTTTCCTGGAATGCTTCCTAACCTTAGAAATGCTGGGAAAGAGATTTTTAAAACACCATTGAGACAGAAGGGAAAAAAACCCAAGACCACGAACTTGCTTCGCCCAACTAAATCTCACATCCTAAGGGCATACAGGCACCTTATTCAAACTCAAAGAGATTGCGGTTAGCCACTTGAATATTCAAAAATCTGGGGCCCCAAGTCTCTATTCCCTTTTTCACTTGGCATCTTGGCCTCTGCTGGCCGAGATACAATATCATTTTATAAAATCCTGAGAATCACAAGCAGAAGGCTTTCAAAAGGTCCCAAAATGCACTCATCCAGTCAGACTACCTGTATTTCCTGGAATCTGTGAAACAATAGAACTTCATTCTGAAGTTAAACCAATTACCAAGGCTATTTTTTTTAATCTGATATTAAGTAGCAAGTAGAAAAGGTAGCTTTTCAGTACCAGAAAAAATAATAAAAATAATGAAGTCTAGTTCTTATAAATGTTTTCCATCCATACAGTTACTTCCATTAACAAAAGAGAGGTCTGTCTCAGAACATGACATTCCAAAGTGCTGAAAACCTGCACCTCCATTTAGCTTTAATAAAAGCTGTGGAGAACAAAATAAAAATTACACTGGAGATGTCTGATACTATTTTGCTATACTGGGAGCAAGTAATTGCCTTCATCCATACCTGAAAAGAAGCCAACTGCCATATGTAACTTGGCATCCCAAATGACTTCAGTGTTGAGTTCATGCTCTAGCCACACTGAAAGATACTTATCTGCTCCTGAAGGAGCAAGGTGAGAAAGGCTCTTGAAATCCACCCTTCTGAACAGTGACAGAACAACAGCTGCAAAAAAACAATCCACAAGTTTGAATTATTTGCAGGAATAGCTACAAAGGAAGAAGGGGCAGTTAGTCCTCTGCTTGGAAGTCTTGAGTCTCCAACTGAAACCAGACAAGGGAGATACTATCTGGACTGCTAAGTGTCTATAGTGTGCACTTAGTGACTGTTAGATGGATACCACTAGTGACTAACCACAGTGACTCAGGAGATATGTAGGCAGCTGACTCCAACACCTCAGCAAAGTCCTACCCCTCTGAATTACATCTACTTTTTAATAACTTCACCCTCAGGTCAAGACATGTGTTCATGTGTTCCAAACCCACTGTTGTCACACTTGTCAAAATGAAAGCTTTCTCCTTAGGGAATGCTGGAAATGTCCCATACAACTGAAGTCCTTTAGCAGTGAGAGTAGAAATTCTCAACTGTTCTAGGACAATAAATCACAATGACAACACAGACTGACATAGAACATTCTCTCTCCAAGAGAGCATTTTTATGCTTTGCAGCTTTTCCTCCTATTTGTAACACAACACACATTCTGTAATCTCAGTAAATGACCATTTTCCATGGTTGACTCAGACTACCTACAGAAATGAAAAGGCAAGTGCTCCACAACAAAAGTGACATAAAAGAATGAGCCATCTGATGACTGCTTACTAAAAGAGAGAAAGTAACCTCGTGTTCCTCCCCACCCTCCAGTTTGTCACTATACTGAAGGCTAGGATACTGAGGTCATACCACTGCACACTCAGAGGACTGATGTAAAATCCTGCAAGACATCATACAGGATAGCTCTCTAACTAGCTAAAATGGGCTTCATCCTTGCTTTGCTTCCCTATGCTACCTCATCTCCTCATTGGACTTTGCTCTGCCTCAGTGAACTCCCATTGTTCACAGCAGAACATGAAGGTTGATGAATTTATCCTCACATTACTCTCTGGAAGGCAGAGAAGTGTCAACTTCTCATCTGCAAAAGGGTGATAATTAAATGCTGAGAGAATAAATGACTTGCACAAGGTCACTTGGGAAGTATGTGGCAGAGCTGAAAATTAAATGCAGATCTCCAGAGCTGCAGGTCAAGGCCCAGCACACAAGATCTTTCTGCCCTGCTGGCACAGTGGAGATCAGATTCCCAGCATATCATAAGGTCCTCTGTAGGAATGTGTGTGTCTGTGTTACACCTTGTATGTAGTTTACCCATAGGAAGAATTGGATACATTTCAAAGAATCAGGTAAATATCAAAGATCAAGTAAAGGGGGAAGAAATACAGAATTTACCTGAAAATCTAAGAAAGGATTTTTCAACATCTTGTGTAAGGCAAATATGGCCCCGTAGCCTTCTTCTATTGGACATACTACTAGTCCAGGGGAAAATCTAACATCAACACCATGTTAAATATGCAGAAATCACAAAATGCAGTTTCACAATTTAACAAAAGGCTTGTTAACAGATTAAAATTTTAGTAGTGCTACAGATAATGTCAGTGTTACAGTTTGATAAGTATGTATCTGTACCTTCACGTCTTGCTTGCTGTGCAAACTTTTTGCTAATTACACTGTTACCTTTCCTTCTCTTCTTTCATTTGCAGATGCTTCCCACTGATAAATGAGATTAGATTTATCCCATCTGTGTAAGGTGTTTCCTTCATATGTCTCCCTAAAAAGCTTTCAACCCTCCGGCTTTCAAAAGGCACTGGAACAGGTTGTCCAGAGAGGTTGCGAATGTCCCATCCCTGGAAGTGTGCAAGGCCAGGTTGGACAGGACTTTGAAAAACTTGGTCTTTTGGAAGGTGTCCCCGTCCATGGCAGGGGATTGGACCTAGATGATCTTTGATGTCCCTTCTAACCCAAACCATTCTATGATCGTAACTAGTATGTGGGTCCTCCTTCTTGTGCATTTTGAAGCTAGGAGTGACACAACATTGTCTTCACAGGAAAAATGTAGGGGTACTGTAAACCATAAAGCCTCCTTAGGAAATCAATAAGGTGTCAGGAAGGTGGCTGGGAAGCAGCACAGAGCTGAGCTGCTATGAAAGTGATACTGGCTGGGTGGTGGGGGTTTTACTTTTGAAGGCACCAAGAGGGGAGAAGAAAAAAAATGGTGGAGAGCTGTGAGAGAAAGAAACTCACTCAGGTGGAGACCAGAATCAGTTGGGTCTTAATCCCATCTTTGATTTCAAAGCAACCAGGCAAGGCATAAGAGTATTCTGTAATTTTTCAATTGTTGGTGCTCCTTTTTAAGAGGCATCAGTACCATTACAGATTTTAGTAACTCTGCCCATCCCTAATCCCAGGTGTCTGCTTCATGTCAGCAGTGATTCTTCCTCATGTCTGATGCATGTAGCTACACTGCTTTGCTGCTGCCTGAACTCTGCTGTGAAGTCCCAGAGTGGCCCTGGTTCTTAATGTGTGCACAGAAGAAAGCAGATGGGTAAAGCTTAACACTGACAATAATAATAATAATAACAATAATAGTTGGAGTAATAATAATAAATCAGATGCTGTCATCACAGTTCTGGCAGTTTGCTACTAATTTCACAAAATTTGTGTTTGTATTCACAAAACTCAATTACCAAGTTGTGACACTAATTCCCTGCTCCACCTGGACAGCTCAGCTTTTCATATTGTATTCCAGTTTCCACATAACCCCATGGTGTTTCATCAAATAAAATATTTGAAAGAATTCTTACTATAACATTTTTGTTCCAGAAACCACCATCAAAATAAGCTCATATTTGTTTTGCATTTTTTAAGCAATATAAGCATTCATAGTCAGAGATAGTATTTGGAGTAAAGAAAAAGATCAAATGGCTATGAATTATAGCCCAAAGGGGTTTAACAAATGTACTTCAATTTTTCTAGTAAATTAAAGTACAAAGGAAAAATTTCAACCTGAAACAATACTCTGAGATAACTGAAAACCCCCAAATTTTATATTCCCCTACTTTTTTTAAACTGGCTTAACACTCTTAACCTGGTCACTAGAGGGTGTCATTAAATTACAGTTTCAGACCTACAACCAAGTTAGGATCATCCAGAGGCTTAATTCATCATAGAGGGCATCCCTAGATGAGACATCCAACCATTTTGTAGAACCTAACTTCACCCTCTGTTCTTGTGTGAATATTGCAGACTGTCCATAGTCAAAACTCTGCTTTACTGCCGGTAAAGAGTAAATGCTGCTGCCTTGTCTTGCTCTTGCATCCACTTAGAGATTTTGGTTAAAAAAAAAAAACAAAACCGAAAACAAACAAACAAGAAAACCAACCACCATAAACAAAGCCAATATTCCTAAAGCTTTTCTTGCCCTGTTCCTCCTGCACTGGATGATGTATATGCTGGTACATAAGGATAATCTCAGACATTTTTAATATTAATATCTCAGCAATAAAACACTGTATCCCTATTTGTACTATCCAGCCACTGCACACTGACTCCAACTGATTACATCTGTCTACAGTGCCTATATACAGATAACTTTATAGGTCTTACACACCAGAACTGCCAATGACCCAAAGGTGGTCAGTGGATTTGGCTGCTAGAACCAAAGCTGAATACTCCCTCCACAGTAATATCTCTGCTAAAGAAAAAGGGAAGGAAGGCTCACCAGGCTGGAATCATTAAGAAACTCATCCCCTTCTCAACAAATATTTATTTTTTTGTCCTTCTTCCTTCTCCTCCAAATCCACTGCTCTTAGCTCTAAGAGGCAAATTTCAGTAGAGCTTCACATAACTGCTGTCCAAAACAAATAGAAAAAGCTAAACCCAGTAAAACTTGATCAACAGCTGGGTCAGGAGAAATAACCTTCACAAAAGAAGAAAACTAAAACTACTTTCAATATTAATAGGGCAACTGTGGGACTAAGGACCATTGACAAGGGCTCTGGTGCAGATCTCCATACACAAGCAACAGATGACAGCTCTGGTTGCCCCACTACTAACACTGGCTGACAAAAATAATGACAGGACACCCCTCCTTGCAAGCTGCCACTTTAACTGTCCTCTGAGCAACAGTATACACACCTTAACAGGGAAGCATAACCATTACCAGGAGGGCTGAATGCAGACATAAGCTGCTTGAGAGACCACAAGGTACAATACGAGACACTGTCCTACTCAGTTGAGAAAGAAGTATTTCCAAGTGTGTGAAACAGACGCAGAATACCCTCCCAAAGCAGATGCAGCCTGCATGGATGCACTGATTTTGCACCCATGAACATGCTTAAAATGCAATGAAAGGAGTGGGATGCTACACATGGGGAAATGAAGTCTCCACATCTTCACGGAACATTAGTTTGAGGGGTCCCACAGGATAGCATGCATCATTTTCAACGTGCCAGCCCCAAACGTGCAAGGGTGACACACACAAAATGAGGCACATAAGAATGATTGACTTTCAAACCCTGGGGATTTCTCCCTTTGGTGTAAACATCTCTTCCCATTGCTGCAGCTGCATCATCTTTGCTTTTGAGGGAAGCAGATTTTGATGACTCCAGTGGAAGAACACCAAAATCTGGATGGGAGTCAGAGCTTTGAAACCAAAGTCAGCAATGCCGCTGCAGAATGAAGTGCAACTGAGAAGCGCAAGCACAGTCACAGCCCCCTTCTCTTTTGTAATTTTGCCTTCAGAATGCACATCCTTCCCAGAGAGGAGGGAAGGAACACAATGACAGCTTCGCCATGGCTTTGCTGAGATTGGCAGCTTCACACTATATGAATACCATGTTCCTCTCTCCCTGATCACTCTCTAGTTAAAAACATCATCCTTGCTATCCCCTTTATGCTTTCACCCTCTCAGATACACTTTACCATCTCCTTTTTCCCACCTTTTGCTGCCTACTGTCATCCATGGAAGCCCACTCTGTCTTTAGCTCCTCCCACCTACACATCTTTCTCTACCCCTCCTCAGCCTAAAACCCTTCAGCCCTTTTCTCTCCTCACATCTACAGCTGTAATCCCATTCTCTTCCCTATTCCTCCCATCAGCTTGTACTTCATTCCCAAACCTTCTTGCTCCCTCAGCCCCTGTTCCCTGCCCCACACCTGACTTTCCTTCCTCAGTTCCCACAAGGTTATTTCTCAGGCTCTCACAGCTGCACTTCGGGATCATCCCTCCCACTAGGTCCAGCTTGCCATCTTTTGTTTACACACACAGACAGGTCTTCCCTCCCCAGCTTTGCTTCTAGATCTGCCACATTTAGAGTCACCCTGACCTACTTAGGTTCCCTGACCTAGTTATAGCAGAAATACCAATTCTAAACACTTGAGAATAAAGGGCAGTAGGAGGAGGGAAATAATATCATTATTGTTTGAAATAAAAACAAATCCGCCAGCACAAGGCTGCTGAGTTATTCCAGTTCTGACCACTCCCCTGGGGAAGCAAGAGCAGCAGTTCACTTGATATTTCAATGCCAGCATGGCCATAGACAATTCGAACATAGAAACCACCTAGAAGGATGATCTGTAGTCTTGCTAGCATCCCATTTTCTTTTTCTTAATCCAGCCTCATTCTGTCTGGCCTTACTTACGCAGAGCTTGTCTTCAGCTCCACACAAGTGTTTCAGAACAAATCTGATTTTGCCCACTACTCTCACCAGTCCCCCAACTGTGGATCCAGGCTACAGCAGCAGCCACTGTTTGCTCAAGAACTGCATTTCTGCTGCTGAAATCAAGCAATGCTCTTTATCTGTTTGTTTGACCTCCTCAGTCCTTTTATTCTACTTTGGCTATTGTCACAGCTGTCTTCTCCCTTCTCCTCCAGCCTGCACTATTCACTTACTTTCCTTCTCTACCTGGCTTGGTGTTGCAGTGCTGCCACCTCTTTTCTTTACCACCTCTGGAAATGGTGTCAGGAGTGCCAACAGTGACACATAAACCTGACTGGAAAGAGCAGACGTTCCTCAGGACTAGTCAGGAATCTCTGGGTTAGCAATGCCCATTCACTTGTGTGCTGTATAGTATGCTCATGGCTAAGCAGCCAGGATTCACTGCTCTGTGACAGCTGGGTCTGTGATTCACTTCCAGCTAGGCTTTTATTTGAGTCACTGTTAATAGATTTCCCTGTAGTGTTTGTATTTTAGGAATCATTGGCCCTTTAGTTGCCTGGATGAGTTCATTAAATCAAATTATGTCTCCTTAGAGCTGACACTTGTGGTGCTTACCCTCCCTGTATAGGGCCAGTGCCCTGATTGACACTGAAAGCAGCCTGCTCTGCACCCTGAGCTCACAAGGTACTCCCACCACCACTACTTCAAATCCTGCCAAATATTCCCTCTCCATTGCCAAAGTCCCATCAGAAAAATGTAGCTGAGTACACTGTAGCCCTTCCACAATTCCACTA
>JAWWMP010000165.1:41817215-41887692 GCA_035047865.1 Dendrocincla tyrannina | reverse complement strand
TTTATACAGACATGAGCGTGTAGTCATTCTGCATCTATTTACTGTGATTTTGTACCTGTTTGCCAACTTCAGCATAAAACATACTTTTTGGCTATTGATTTCCTGGGTCACAGACTAATCTGCTGAGCAAATGGCTTTGGAAATTTACTGTGGAGCCCCTACATCCCTATGTTGTCATCAGCCACTGCCTGCTAAATTTGCACTTGTGGATACATTAAACTGCAGTTTTGGCTCCTGCATTTCCTTTGTAACTGATTTCTCAGATCTGTTCCTCTGCCTGCTGGTTTTCCACTCCTCACTGTAGTGTGGAGTATCCTACATTTGGATATGGTCCTGCAAATCCACAGTCACTTCAACCACCCTTGGTTTTGACTAACAGCATCACTTGCCTCTCTGCTGTGTCTCCCCATACAGCTCTGCTCTCCCAGCCTAAATCAACAACAGCCAGCCCAGCTACAGGCCTGCACTCTGCTCTGACAATGCCCCTGTTCTCTGACCTACACATTTGGCCAGAGCAAGATTGAATTCTTCCAGCATGCAGGAATGACAAGTAGGGTCTGCGAATTCAACAAGTCCTGAATCCTGAATATGCTGAGAAGGTGCCTCATACTTATAGCTATGGGCAGGAACATCCTGTTACCATCACCCCCTATATCCATTTATAGACTACCAAGAAGAGTAAAAAGGGCCTGGAAATGCACAAAGTTGTGCCTGCATAAGCTACGTAGAGAGGAACCCTGCCAGCTTCTCAAGACAATATAAATCCAATGAATTAAGACAATTCCAGACATGCTGATTACATTTGCCTTTGCAATTTGTGATGGGATTTTCAGATGTCTCTAAGCATTCCCTACCTGGCATGTGTCAGCCACACTTCACTGCTGCTTTTATGTTATTAATATTGACAGCCACTCAGTTTAAATGCAAGTTAGGATTGAAATCCTGCCTGTTTGCTTATCTCTGCCTTTTGATCTTGTTTGTTTCCATTCATTATGAAGAAATCCTCCTTTTCATAAAGCACCTTTGAATACCTCAGCAAACATGCAAGCACAATGCTAAATGGATTAACTGGGAGATACTGGGTTCTGAAGCCAGCCTGAATGGGTGCTTCTGGATCAATCAGCTCTGCATACCAACACTAATGGTTTGAGTTCCCCTAATGGTCTGAGATCCTCCAGATCTTCTGTGGGGTTTAGCACAGGTCCAGTGGCATGCTGGATATAACACTTTACTCTCAGGAAAGGCAGAGGGAAACAAGAATATCTGCTCTGTAAGAGGGAACTAGTTACTCAGTAATATCCTGAACCACTGCAGGATTTTAGCACATGGCAATGGCAAGGGAGTGGGTGTGTCACGACTGCAGATTATTATGCCAAATTTTGTCATCTCACTTTTACCTTGTCCTCTTTCACATTTTCTGGTTAATAGCCACATGCTGGGAACTGTCATGTTGTTCTTTTGAAAGGTGTTTGGGGTCAGGACTATTTTTCTCTTATGTGTATACAGAGAGCTTAGCACAGTGGCATTCAGTTCCCAGAATGAGACCTCTGAGATGTTACTGCACTATCAATTAATAGTAATAATGCTTTTCCATCTTTAGGTCCTTACAGCATATTTTCCAGACATGAATTTAGCCTCCAAACATCCCCTATTTTTATTGTCATATTATCCATCTATATTACACCATTTACTTTAATACCTAATTCATTGTAGAGCTGAGACACTATGGCATCCCTAGACCTTGCACAGCACCTTGCACAGACAGAAAATTCTGTGCCAGCACTGGTCCTGAGCACAGGGTTGTATTCCCAGCTGGCTGGAAGGGCTCATGAGCTGGGCTGCAGTGTCCTGTTGTTGGACTAGAGCCGCGCTCTCCACAGAGCCCTTCTCTGCTCCAGACCAAGCAGCACAGGTTGCAGTGCTTTTGGTGGCTCTGTGCTCTACACCCCACCACAGAGATCTGCCCTTAAGGAGTCCCATATGGACTGGCAGCAAACAGCAGGGGCGCAGGAGGCATTTGGGATTCCAGGCCCAAAGATGGGCAGTAGAATGATGTCTGCTACTTGAAACCTTCTCTGTAGATCAGCAGCAGTATGGGAGAGAGCATCTAAATTTTTTTCATAGCAAGAAAAACCCTCCAGAATGAGTAGCAAGGTCTATTCAGCCCTTGACCTTTGCTAATAAGGAAAAGGAGATTACCACAGGGCACTACAGTTTCTGAGGGCTTCGGCACACTGGGAACAGGAAGAGACACCACTTAACCAGCTGACCCCTGAACCAGTTGTTCATTCTGACAATAACAGCTTGGCTTGCCCAAGATGGGTGACAGAGCAGAAACTGGGCTTTTGGGGGGAAAACAAAAGAGAATGGTGTCACTGGTTGCTTCAGTACCATGTGGGTAGGTGAGATACCCAAATACCTACCATGGCTCATGGCATATTCCATGCTCCAAGCACCCATGGATGATGCTGTCAGCCCTAGCAGAAAACAATTTTGCCTCAAACTACACAAAAGAAGGTGATTAAAGACAGAATAAAACAGCCCACTACAAGGAAGTATACTTATACTACTTAACAGCTATACAAAGGGTCAAAGATTAAGTACAAGAACAGCACAGATATTTCTATCTAAATAAACTTTCTCTCTGAACAACTTTATCCCAAACAAAGCTACACTAATGTTGATACCCTCTAGGTCTTTGATTACTATCGAACACTAATTATGCACCAATCTGTCCAGCATGCGCGTGAGCCTCTTTCTTTGTAAAGCTACCAAACAGGATTCTGTAAGCCAGAATGTAGCACAGGCCATCCACTCCGGGAACCCAAACTGTTAGGAGACAGTCCACTGCATATTGTTTTCTAAAGCTCGAGTGAAGCAGGCAAAGTGTAAATTTAGTGCTTACATAAATATAGCTCATGAATGCTATCTGCAGGCTCACCCAGAAACACTGAACTCGCTTGCTTTCTTCCAACAGCTGAATATGCACATCTGTCTCTGAAAGACTGGTACATATGAAAAACCTAGAAACTGCATTGAATGAAAACTGTTGATGCATCACTTGATGCTACAGATTAACTAGTGTTAACCATCTGTACACACCTGCCTGGACAAGGAGACTGAATGTAAGGAAAGCAGTTCCAGGTAATATAGAAGTCACCTAACAAACCAGAAACATGTGGCATTCGGGATATAGTCACACTGAAGCTGTTGGCCAACGGAAATGCCCCAAAAGCTTTCTTGCTACAACGGCTATTTAAAAGCCCAACAAATGCCATACATACAATTGGAAACAAGCCATTCACAATTCACTGTGTTTAATGAGGGCCAACTGCCTAGGAGCACAGGAACAGAGTAACTAAGCTGGAGGGTTTGAATCTTTGTGGCCGAGTAGGCTTAAAAACGCTGTTATAAGAAGAGAGGACTACTCTAACAGAAAAGTCATGTAAGCATAGGAAAACATGGGTGATGGTCTGTGAGCTTTAGCAGGAGCTGTAGAACAAAGAAGACTCAGCCATGGTTACTCTCCAGATCATACTATTTCCTAGCTCTGACATACTACACAATTGCAGAGGAAGAATACAAAGAGCAGTTGCTTGTATTTCACACAAGTGGTAACTGATGAGATGTCAGAATAGGTGATGTGATCTTGCATTTCAAAAGCCACTAGGATAGATACAAACCACCTTGGATTTTACCTCAAGTAGTCCCTCCAATGGCTCCACAAGCCATTTTGATCATTCTTGAAGTTCTCCTTCTCCTCCATATTAATGTCTTGATGATGAAAAGTGACAAGCTGGCTGATGAACGAAAGCAGAAGAGCAGATCCCAAGAGAGCAGAATGAAGATGCCTGTTAACACTCATGGTAACTTTCCCAAGTTTGGGGGTAAAAACCCATCCCCAAAGTGGTTAATTTCTGTCCACTCACAGAGGTATTTGGTGTCATGGGCAGAAACAGATTATTGATTCGGGGGAATTTTTTTCAACCAATTTAATTTACTGTCAGCGAACAAAGTTCTAATTACTGATTCTGGTACTGAAACAAATAAACGGGCGCACAGGGAAAGCAATCCTTGCCTCTGCCAAGCCTCTCTTCCCTGCTTTCTGCTCCCCAATCCCCTTCCCACACGGGGCCTGTCCCCGAGCCCAAGAGCAGTGCCTGTAAGCGCGATCAGCGCCTTTGCCCCTGCGGCTGCAGCAGCCGCATCCCCGCCCGCCGCTCCGCGCTGCCCTGCGCTCTTCTCCGCTCTCCGTCCCGCTCTGCCCGGCTTGTCCCCCGGGCGCCGCCCGTACCGCCAGGTCTAAACCAAGCCTTGGCGGAGGTGCCGCGGGCTCCCCGGGCGGCTCAGCGGGCACACACAGCACACACTGCCCTCTGCCCGGCCCTGCGGGGAGCTGCCAGAGCCCGCAGAGCCGCTCCCGTCCCACCCCATCCAGCGCCGTGGATGTCAGGAGCGGCCTCTGCGCCGCCGGTCACTCCGGCTTTGACTGATACATACATTTTCTGCCTATTATACATATATATTGGTTTTCAGGGGCAAAGGCATTTTTTGCTTTTAGCACACTTAGGAGTTTAAATAAAAACAAATATATCTATATTGACTGTAGTTATTATGCTTGGTTTCATACAGAGTAAGTGGTTCAAATAAAAATAGATTGGTTGGAGTGAATGTGCATCAGTTCCAATAATAACACAGGCAGTTTCAAGAAGCATATAAGTTTCATTTAATGTGCACTGGGTTTACAAAGAAGAGGGAAGAAACATTGGTTTAGAGCAGCTTTTAGTCCACATTTTCTGTCTAAAGATTTCTGCATTTACCAGATTTCTGAAACAGAATGAAAGTCCATAAACAAGGAGAGAGGGGTTTGCTAGGAGGCCCAGAGGGGTGTTACAGAGGGAGGAAGTGATTTACAATAAAAAATTACTCTGAGGTAGAAATTCCCATTTATACTACCTCTCTACAGTTAGTCTCCTTTGTGTGGGATTATCTCCCCATGGAAAGACTGGGCTTCAAACTGGAGCAAAAACTTGCTACAATGAAGGTTTGCAGATTTTGAGAAAACCAGACTAGCTGAGGGCAAATTTTCAAAGGGAAAATTAAGAACAAATAGCAACTGGGAGCTTAACAACATTCTTGGGTCTAGGCCATATGCCTTGAGAAAGGCTAGTAGGAGAGAGATGCCTTGGGCAGGATGCAGTGAGGCTTTCTGCCCCTGGGGCTATGAATCCAGCAGCTACTACAATCATAATAGCTCCAGGTTAGATAAACAGAAGAGGAAAAGACATCTCTTTGAAATATCAGATGTTCTATGAAAAGCATCAGGGAAACTATCTCAGAGGCAGTGATTCATTTAGAAGAATGGCTGTTCATGGTGAAGCAATCAGTTAAATTGTGCTCCTCTGCTTTCCAAGATGATAAGATAGAGCAAAGCTGGGACTGTACTTAAGAGTGAATATTGAAAAGAGACTTGTTCAGATCCATGTTAACTCACAAGAGACTCTTAAAGCCATGGATTTACACCCCAGTATTCAGTCACAATGGAGATCTGTGATAGTCTTACCCTGGGTGGTGCAGGAGACATATTTGGGGGAAAGAAGCCATTTGGGAGGTCCCAAAGAAAAAGGCCATTATTTCTTTATGTCTTTAAGTCCATGTGTTTTACCTATTTCCCCTCTTCACTCCTCGAATTTCTTCTATGTCCTGCAGGAAGGAGGGCACTGCCAGGACACTGCCTGGTCCTTGGAACCCCGTGCTTCAAGTACCCTTTCACACCTGATGGCAATGAAGGGGCATTTCTCATGGAATTAAAAACACACCAGAGGAGAATGTGTGCCCTTCAGGGTGGACCTTTGAGGTAAAGGATGGGATCCCATCTCCTACCAAAAGCTCCTGGAAGTTCCCAGCTCTGGGGCCATCTGTTTCCCATGGGACCATCTGTTCCCAGTGAGCAACACCCCAGGAAAGAGTGTTTATCAAGACTAGCAGGTTGAAGCTTGGCAAGATCTGCAAGAAAGCAGTAGGAGGCCTTTAAATGCAGACTTTCTATTTGTAGTATGTGAAGCCTGCATGTGTATGTTTCCTTCAACCACCCATACACCACAGGGGAAAGCATTCAAAAACAAGATCCAAAAATAGAAGAAATTGTGTGACTCACAGCCCTGCCACCCAGAGTTGTATG
The DNA here is from genome assembly GCA_035047865.1 of Dendrocincla tyrannina. Lineage (NCBI taxonomy): Eukaryota > Metazoa > Chordata > Aves > Passeriformes > Dendrocolaptidae > Dendrocincla > Dendrocincla tyrannina. The sequence continues at coordinate 41,881,511 of JAWWMP010000165.1, read as the reverse complement.
CTCAGCACAAATCCCAGGCAAAGCAGCATTAGGTGCTAGGTACCCTCCTCACTCAGAGCTGCGAGTGACCCCACAGGAAAACCTCCACCGTATGTGTAGAACAATGCATTATGTGCTAAAGGCATCTCACTCAACAGTGCTCTTACCTCCAAATGGGCACTGTTCCAATACCACACTAAGAAGGTTAGGTTCTGCTGGCTGCATGCGTCTTCTGGTGAGAAACAGATGAGAGTACCACCCTCCTCTGGTGTGCAAAGCACAGGCCTGAGTGCCCGCAAGGATTACTGCATGACACATAAATATAGAAATATTAACACCACTGTCCTTGGCCGCATTTCTGTTTCTCTGGGATTTTCATCTTAGAAAGTTATTATTTACTTCTGCTCTTAAATGTATTGTGTTCCATATTGCCATGGCCCTTCCATGAGATGTTCATATTTCAGAGGTCACTGAATTGGGTTTTGTCTATAAAAATAAAAAGGTACATGAGAATTACCAATTTTTGCCTGGGTAATATCCACTTTCATGTCAGATAAACAGCAATCAGCTGAACATTTTCTCGAAAAATGTCTTTCTAATAAAAAAAATATTTTTGGGAAGCTTCCTGATTCCTTTTGTAAGACTGTCCAAAGATAAAAATGGGGGGTTTTAAAGCAATAAGTGGAAAAAAAATGAGGATTTTCTTGGCCAAACCCCATCTTGAAGACAAATATCAGTCAGAAAAGATAAGTAAAAATTTCAGCAATGAGAAAAAGCTCGTTTCATGATCAGCTCCAGCCATTCCCTTTTGCGCCATGTTGGCCAGGTGGACTGTGTGATACAAATAGCAAACAGGTTTTCTGTGTGTACTCATGTCTCTCTCTAGTGGAAAGCCCTCATCACTACACAAATACAGATAAGAGGCATGGGATCTTCAGCTCAGCCACGGGAGACCTGTGCCTCATCGAGTCCCTGTATCCTGGGGGCTGATGCTGCCCCATGGCTGGGGAGGAGCTTTCCTGCTTTGCTCAGGAACCCATTCCTTTTGCCCTTTGCCCCCAGGCAGGAATATGCTATGGCTTAACCTAACCACAGTAGTTTACAGAGGGGTAGACATTAGTGTCACACCTGGAGCTAAATCAGTAACAAAAAAATGTTGGCATTTAGGGATTTGAGTCAGATCCATTTGCGCTGTAAAAAGGGGCAATAATAAAGAAATCTTAAAATACCTTGTTAAATGCATTTCCATGTAGGGACTACCCCACAGAAAGAGGGAGGCATCATCTAAATTCTTGTAGCAAACCTTGAAAAGGTAGCCAAACACCTATCAGCTACCAGCCCACTCTGCCCAATTCCTTCTAACTCCCGAACCTAAAGGGACAGGCAGGAGATGTGCCCTGGCAGAGCCCACTGGCCTCAGCTTTCCAGTCCTTTCTCATATCCCTACACAGCCTCAGAATCTTCACTTTAGGCTCGGATGCAGCAGTTCTGAGCCTGCTGGCAGGAGGCGTGTGCAGCCCTGACCCTTCTTGCACTGCAGCCAGCGCCGCTGCGAAGCCCCCAAGGCAAGTGCCGTGGGGTCCAGCAGACAGTGTGGTGCTGCATGCTGGCAGCGGCCACCCCCACCGAGCAGATGTTGTGCTTGCACATGGCTGGGTTTTCCTTTCCGTGGTGACAAATAAGCACCATTCAACTGGAGCTGTACAGCACAGAGAGGGTGGGTCATGTTTTGCCCTCTGCAGAGCTGGGGGAAGTCAGACATTGTGTGCCAGGGAATTACTCCCTACCCTGCCAGACCCAGCTCAAACTATGCTGTTCCCATTTATTCACAAAGGAGCAAACAGCCCTGTGTTGCATTTTCACAGGATGACTGTGAGGCACTATGAATCTGGAAGCTGCAGAGCCAGCACAAGTCATCCCAGGGCCCTATGGGCAGCCTGCATTTAGACTGGCCACAGACTGCTTTTCAACTCACAGGGACCTTATCAATGGCAGCACTGGGGTCCATCCCTGTGTTGTACTGGGCCTGAGAGCATTGCCCCAGAGAAAGTGCGGAATGGCTGGAGGCTGCAGGAAACCACAAGGGCTTCACCATGCAGCTGGGGTGAGCAGCTTGTGATGGCACCTAAGACCCAGGTTTTCTTAGGAGTGCCTGGCTTCCCTGCTGCCATGTACTATGTAGAGGCTATTCTGGCCTGTGCACTTCCCACTAAGCTGTTTATCTCCTGCAGCACAGCCTTCATTTGACAAAGGTGGAAACCAAGAGGCACTGAAAACAGAAAGCCTCCATTATAACTGCAAGATACCTAACTGCTGGCTGGCTTGATGAGCAGATGTGCAGAGCTAGGTCCTGCTGATGGAGGGGCATCTGCAGGTGCTCCACACTTGGGTTAGCACTAATGAGGAACTCCAAATAACTGGGCACTTCTGGAAAATCTGTCATAAATTATGTATATGGGGTGGCAAAGTGTGTGTGAGGTATAGCTGGGAGCAGCAGCAGTTTTCAGGCAGTTCCCCAGGGCTAAACACTAAGCCTTCTTTTCCTGTGAACCCACCTTTGACTGAATATCTTGCTATAAGTGGCTTCCATGCTTACACTAACCTCTGTTTTAATTTAATATAAATAAATTAACGAAGATTCCATGGTAGAGGTCAGTATTGTGTTTCTAAGTAATTGTATTTATTTCTAAGTATTTTTTCTGTGTTGGGAGGAGGGCAGTAGGTGCAAATAGGCAGTGCAGGGACCGTGGCCCTTGAGCTAAGAAGCACCCACAGGGTCTACTTACGCTCGGCAAGGCTGAAGACTGTAATACACTTTACTGAGGAGAAATTACTACAACATATCAAACATGATCTTTGAATCACGGAGTAACAGGCGTAAAGCTATTTACTCATTTAATTTCAGATACAATATCAAGGGGCTACTCAAAACAAAAATATTTCAAAGAAGTCTTGAAAATCCCCTTGCTTTGCCTGTTAAAAATTGGTTGAAAGTAATAGCTTTGATTGCCTAATTTGTAATATGTCTCTAAGCTGGGATGACAGCAGTGACTGTCAAGACAAGTACCTCCTTTTTTTTGAATGCAATATTTGTTTTTTACTAATAAGCTAATTGATTGGGCTTTGCTGTTGGAAGTTCTGAGTTCTGTCCACAATGAAACCTATATATGTTTAATACCTATCAGCTAGAGGTCAAAAATGAAAGCTATTTTATCTCCTCCTTTCCTTCCCAGTTTGAAGTGATGGGTTTAAGGGCTCTCATCAATTTTGTTTTCTAAACAATCGTTTTCCCACATTCTTTCAGTTACACTTTATCTCCAGTAGGATCTAAACAGCAGCTATTGAGCTTGACTTTAAATCTCATGGAGCCCTAGCTTTCCCTGTGGCCACGGAGGGAAATATTTAGTGCTAGCCGCTCCACCGCTTCACCTTCTGACACAATATTATTTCATCGTAACCTGTCCGGTGAGCAAATTGCCTCTTTGGCCCCCTCGCCATCTCTGCACAAGGGCTGAGCTATTGATTGTGACAGTGTGCCAGTGCACACGGGGTGATTCCTGGAGAGGAGGGATCGATGGGAGCATAATTGCTGCCTCATCGGCAGCCGCTGGGGAAGAGGGGCTGGAGCACACAGCTCAGTGGCGGAAAAAAGCTGACGCTGCTTCTGGTGCGTCTTCCTTCTGGCTGCGGGGTGGCCCACCTGGGGAAGGGGATGCAGCATGCTGCTGCCAGGGGAACAGGCAGCAATTTTTCCCATGGAAGTGGTTTTGCAGCCACTTATGGAGAAGTAGAGATGGATAAAGGCTTTGCATCTAGAAAGGAGCTGCTGAGGGAAGCGTTGGTGGAGAAAATGCCATGATGCTGCAGGTTAGTTACTCCTCCAAGGTACATGTGCATTGTAATCACAGAAAATAGGTCTGTAAGGGACACTGCAAAAGTTATATAATCCATTCCTTTGCCCCAAGGCATGACCAATTATGCTTGCACCATTGCAAGGCTGCAACCCTGGCTCAGGGCAGCACACAGAATTGTAGGGACAGAAGTTGCTACAGAATGGACCAGAAAACAGCACTGTCACCTTTAACACAAAACAGTAAGCTTCAAAGACTGTAGCATAAAGAGTGACCAAAATCATGACAACATACTACACATTGGAGTGGTCCATTTGTAGGCAACACCTCTGCATTAAAATGCCTTGGTAGAATATTTTTCAACCTTTGTCTCAGAGAAAGGTGCAAGCCGAGGAGAGCTTCCGCTGGAACACTGGGCTAGGTTTCTTCTCTGTTTTAGTTCCATTACAATGTCACAAATTAATTTCTGCTGCACTGATGATGCAGAATCGTGGCATTAGCAGCTCTCAAAACTGCGTGGAAAAACATGTCTTCAAAATTCAACAGGGATCTCATGCCAGCAAACAGACACTCCACTGGCCAGGGGTCTAAGGGTGACAGCTCCTTTTGCTTCCAATGTGCATTACTGTTTTTCTCGTGAGTACCATCCCAACATATCACAGCTTCACGTATTGCAAAAGATAATGTTTGCTCTAAGTGCTGCCTTTGTCTCCCTGGCAGGGACTGGATGGGAAGAGCCAACACATTGCTGGTATCTCCATCTCCACCTGGAAGTGGCAGCACCAGAAGTCATGCCATGGAGCATCAGTCTTGGCAGAGGGTAGGGAAGCAGCACTGGACTCTAATCAACCATGGTGGGAGATACAGAATAAGCTAAGCAAGGAAGGTCAGTTTTGAAGCAGCAGCAATGGGATGAAGAAAATCACCAAAACCTGAGTCTCAGCAGCCCACCTTTTTTCTAACCTAATGTGCAGAAAGCACAGAAGAAAACAGGGCTCAGCCAAAACTCAAGCTCTAACATTCCCCTTCTGGAGAGCCTGTCTGCAGTACAACTCCTTCCACAAAGAAAGACAGAAATTGCACATGGTCTCTTGCATGAGGTTCAGGTATCTTTTGTCTCTTTGCTTGTCGCGTCAAATCGTCCTAGGGGCTGGCACAATATATCCCCATATGTGAAGATAGTGTAGAGACACAAAGTCACTTGGTAAAAAAGATTTCTAACTCCCCCACTTCCCCAAGCTTTATCCAAGTCTGGCACAGACAGCAGCAGGGAGAGGAAGGAGGCAGACATGTCACTTCATGTTTTGATCAAAGATTCAAGTTTGTTATTGATTCATCCAAGCCAATTTACCTCCCTCCCACCCCTGAATTCTTCCCAGCATCACTGATTCTGTCTCTGGTACGTAAACATCAAGCCAAAGAATTTCCTTCTCAAGACTGTACTGTGAGAAAGCAAAGGCAATATATTGCTCTGAGAAACTCCATCTTTTCCGTCACACACTGGCCTCCTGCCTTCAGGCTCGTTTTACAGCAGAGAACAACTTTGTCATCACTTGTAAACGAAATGCTTTAATGTGGATATCACCAAGGGAGAATAAACACAAACCACAGTGCTGTTTCAGAGTTACTTCTCTGGTGTTCCCAACAGTATGTAGAGCTTACCTGATGCTTTGTCTCCTGAGATCTCAAATCAGCAGACTCACTGTCAACGTCGTCAGGAAGAGGACTTCTCCTCACTCCTGAGTCCCAGAATGAGATTAACAGCTTAAAACAGACTTCAGAAAAGAGCAGTCAATGCTGGTGGGACTGAAGGAGCTGATTTATAAGTAAAAATAAAATTACCTTGAAATAGCTCTGTAGGTGTACCCATGTTTCTGATAGCAATTAACAATATTACCATTAAGAATCCCCTCTACTCTGTACTGGTGCAGCCTCACCTTAAGTACTGTGTGCAGCTTTGTGCACCACAATATAAGAATGATATAAAGCTCTTAGAGAGCATCCAACGGAGGGCTACGAATATGATGAACGGCCTTGAAGGGAAGCTGCATGAGGAGCAGTTGAGGTCACTTGGCTTGTTCAGCCTGGAGAAGAGGAAACAGGGAAGGCCTCATAGCAGCCTATAGCTTCCTCAGGGAATGGCATGAAGCTGTGTCAGGGGAGGTCTAGGTTGGATATTGGGAAAAGGTTGGTTGGGCCCTGGAACAGACTCCCCAGGAATGTGGTGATGGCACCAAGAGTTCAAAAAGCATTTGGACAATGCTCTCAGGCACATGGTGTGATTCTTGGGACAGTCCTGTGCAGGGACAGAAGTTGGACTTTCACAGAATATGCTGAACTGGAAGGGACCCACAAGATTCATTGAGTCCAAATGTTGTCCCTGCACAGGACCATCCCCAAGAGTCACACCAAATGTCTGAGAGTATTGTCCAAACACTTCTTGAACTTTGTTAGGACTGATGCTGTGACCACTTTCCAGGGGAGCCTGTTCCAGTGCCCAGCCTCTATGGGCCCCTTTGAACCCAAGATATTCTATGATTCTGTGATTGTACATAATAACCATATGATAGAATAAAAAGGCAATCATCTCCAAATATTGTCAGACTCTTCGAAGAAGAGTTAAGTTGTTATAGGAGGGTAAATCTAAGGGGAAAAAAAAAAAAAAAAAAAAGAAGGAAATAAAATAAACCTAGGATGAGTATTAGTGTACATTTATAGGAAGCTCATCTAATACAGGACTCAGAACTGGAGTACTTATTTCCTTTATTTGTTAAAAGTTGTTTCTGAGACTAAATACAGAGGAAGATGCCCATGGAGAAACAACTGCCCAGGCTGGAGAGGACTGTATGCCTCACCCATTAACAGGGTGACCAATCTGCATTAGTCTTTCAGCCAATCCAAGCATAATTCTTCATGGAGATTTGGCAATGATCTCATGCTTAATATCACATCATGTTTAGAGAAAAAATCCAAATCGATTGCTATTCATACATCAGATGGGCAAACAGACACCAGCTGCAGTGTCACCCACTTACTCTGAATTAGCAATGACTGTATTGCAATTCAGGCTTTGAGCTTTTTTAAAATACAAGCAGAGAGAGACCATCCTAATGTCTGTGATAATGACTGGGTATGTGGATCATGGAGCTGAAAATGATTTCTCCTAAACTCCTCTCTTAGAAGAGAACATGTGTTCAGATTTGGCTAGTTGGTTTGAAACCGTGCCTGTGTTCATTCATCTCTGCTACATATCCAGTTTGTGTGCTGAGACATATTACCACCCTGATTTTAGTTCAACGATATCACTTCAAAGAGATAAAAGCACACCACAACCCTAAACTAACTTTTCACTGCTACATTATTTTATAATTTAATAACAATTATTATCTTGAAATTACAATTATACCATGTAGAAGCCTGGAAAAGAATGCCAATTTGGTTGCACACTCAAAATATCTCCACTTTTCAGGAACACAAACAAAGTTCTATTATAGATTCACATTATAGGCCAAATACTCACCTGGCATAAACTGGCAACACCACTGTGCTGTACCAATTTATATCTACAGCAGAAGATGTAGCCCAGTGACTTTAAAATAATTAGATCAGCAACCCCATCTGCAGCAGTAAGCAGAGCCATACACAGGTATATGTTACACAAACCCACTCACTGTGGGTTATGTTTTTATAGGGTAAGCTAACTGAAAGGAGTTAAAACTGTGCACTGTGAAGCATTCAGTCCTTTGATGTGAGTAACAGAGGTGATGGCATTGTTGTATTGGAATCGGATATGAAGGCATGAACGTGCAGACATAGCTAAGTATGACAGCTGTGCTAATACTTGGAGACTCTCTTAGTGCAGGATGTACGAGAATTTGTGATTTTCTTGCACTGAGAAAAGACTTCCATCAGCCTCAGCTAAAGGCGATTGGTCTTTGAGGGCAAGGGAGGACATATGCATTCTTCCTTGCAGACTGCACGTGGATGTAGTAGGAAGAAGATTGATATGTCCCCATAACTTTATAGGCTAAAGCATCAGTTTTAACGGATGCCTAGTCAGATGAAAAGGAGTGCCCTGGCCTTTCATATCCAGGGCTGAGCACTAGGTCAGCATCCTAGTCTCACAGTAAAGGTGTAGACAGAGCAGGAGGTTGCCTTTCCCCTATACTGCTAGACAAGCTGCACAGAAGTCCAAGTTTGCATTAGCAGAGCACACCTTGGCTCCAGCTCTTAGTCAGCCTCCCACTCTCCCTTCTCATCACACACAGGGAGTCTAGCACCTACAAATACCTGCATAGGCAAAACCACAACTTGCAGTATTTGTGCAGGCTGCCCAACCCAACTCCTTCAACAGCACGAGCAGGTACAATCAGGAATGCTGAGTATTGAGAGTATAGCTTTGCCTTTACATGTAATTAGCAATGCAAAGTTGCACTCCCAGCAGAGCCTGCCTAATGCACAAAATAAACATGGCCTATTTTTTAATGCTCTTATTAGCACAAAATACCTTCCCTCTCTACGCAGACACATGGCTGAGAGAGCAAGAGACAAGGGTTCTATCCTTCGTGCATAATCAGGCGGGGTGAGCTATCTGACCCACACTTGCCTCCGCCTCCCCCTTCTAGTTAGTGCTTTCGTCATGTTGAGCTCCTGCGCTGTGGTTTCCAGGCGAATTTCCACTCGATGCTCAGAGAGCTGAAACCTTTAGATTAATCCCAGATCTGTCAGCCTCCATCATTTTCAAGCAGGGCTGTGAGCTCCAGGGCACTCCGTTACTTTCTCTAACACTGAGGAGCCTTAAGCTTCTTGCTCTCACTCTCCTGGAGAGTGGGCAGCCCCTTTCCTCTCCCTCCCCAACCTGAGATGACCTGAGTCTGTGGCCAGTCTGGTTGCAGCAGGATCCTCTCTGAATCAGATCATTAAATCGTTTCCTCTTCCTCAATAAATTTTTACTTGTCTGCAAAGTTCCAAGTCAAGTAGAAGCCAAACACTGCCAGCAATCCCCTTGCTCCCTTACACATGGTTGCCCTAGCCCCTAAGCTGCAGCCACTCTGACTAACACCATAATCCCACTTGTTTGCTGCACTTGTGGAAATGAGCCTAAATGCCCCACACAGAAACTCTTAAGCCATTTCACTGGTAGCTCAACACTCCTCCTAGGCTAAACTTGAGCTTTTGCTCAGATCTGTTTTGATTAGACTGAGCCTGTCTGATTCATCTCTTCATGATCAATTGTCAGGGAAATTTGTTTGTATCCCTTCCTCCTGCTTATCTCTGTGTGGTGGGTTGGCCCTGGCTAGATGCCAGGTACCCACCAAAGCTGCTCTATCACTCCCCTCTGCAGCTGGACAGAGGAAAGAAAATGTAGAGTTCGTGAGCTAAGGACCAGGATCACTCACCAATCACAGGCAAAAGAGACTCAAAGTGGGGATATTAATTAAGCTTATTACTAACAGAATCAGAGCAGGATAATGAGAAGTCAAATAAATCTTAAAAACACCCTCCTCCACCCCTCCCTCCTTCCAAGTTCTACCTCCTGTCCCCTGTGTGGCCCGGGAGACAGGGAAGGGGGGTTATGGTCAGTTCATCACAAGTTGTTTCTGCTGCTGCTCAGGGAGAGGACTCCTTCCCTTGCTCCCTGTGAGGTCCCTCCCCCAGGACACAGTCCTTCATGAACTTCTCACATGTGAGTCCATCCACAGGACTGTCCAAGTCTGTGGAAGTGAGATATGCTTACTCAATCTGTAACTGGCTCTGCTGGGTTTCCTCCCATGTTCTCTAGCGTGGCATGGAGATGGAAGTCTGACAGAGGCTGAGTCCTGCAGAAGTCACCATTGGTAAAGCAAAACAGTCCTGGTCCTTACTGCTAGGCATTCATTTCATCATTCTAGAAGCTGGAAGACTGGTGTGAGAGGTTGGCATAAACCAGAGCACGTATATCCCTGTATGAGTTGCCCAAAACTTTCTCAATACTAAGGGCCAAGGCCTTCCATGTCTGTGACAGCTCTGTGCTTGGACCCTAACAATGAGGAAAGCACAATGCTGAAGCCCATTGAGGGAGCATGAAATGAAGTAGAAATAAAATGGCAGAGAATTGAAAAGTCTATTCCTTAATAAACACTACGTACCTTAAGAAAGCCAGACCATATGAGCAGTGGTGCTTGTAGCCACTTCCCAGGACTCCAGGGATTTTTCTGGGGTCTTTTCCTTCACACAGGTGCTCCAAGATGGGCTAAAGTAAGCTGGGAGAGGCCCTCTCTTCTGGGCACCAGGCCACGGCCCTGCCACCCAGCACTCTTAGGAACAAGAACAATCTTAGCCAAAGGCTTCAACAGGGACTATTTGAAGCCTCAGGTCCAGGCCAGGAAGCAAAGCCCCATACACACTATCTGGGATGCTGAGGAAACCGCAGTGTGCTCCAGCCCCAGAGGAGCAGGTGATTACCTAGCACTGCAGGGAGGTCTCCCAATCCACAGTCCCTACAAGCCAGCAATGGGAAGCTGCAATCCTGCCCTATGAAGCCCTACTGCGCAGGGACAGGAGAGCTTCTGGAAGTGCCAGGCTCACTGCTCCAGCAATTATCCTTTTTGTGGACACCTACTCATTGTGCATGGAAAGAGGAGATACTCTGGTGCAGGGTGCTGTGGGAAGAGTTTAACCCTTCAGCACGTAACAAATAAATCCCATTGTTCCAGCTCCCTGGCTTGCACGTCCTCCAGCCTGCGCCTCCTGAATCCCTTTCGAGAGCAGCTGAATCAATGTTTGACTTGTACAAACAGCTGCCTGACTGCAATTTGGAAGGGATTCAGATGGGGATTACGGCAAGGCAGTGGATAAAAATCTATTACATGGCAGTATTTATTTTAGATCTCTGTGGCACTCAGTGTGAACTCTGGCAGCATCTCCTGTTCCTTACTCAGTGGCACATGTGCAGGGGATTGAGAAGAATCACTTTCGGGAGAGTGTGCTGCAGAGCAGTCGGAGGAGAGGACCGGGATCCAAACTGAGTACATTGGAAATCTACACATTTCCAAGCCAGTCTGACTTGGCTCTACTGTGGTTCCTCCCAGGGGGTGGGAACATGTTTAGTTTTCACGAGAATTTGATATTAGTAAAATTGTATTGCTTTGATAGCTCTGAGGGCCTGCGCCAGCTCTGGTTTACCAAAGACTAATGTTTCTGGCTCAGTGCAGCTGCATCTGAGATCTAAATCTGACCCTGTCTTCTCTCTTTGGGCAGAGAAACGACCCAAGCCCCGAGTTAGCCGTAAGACCTGCCTGGGAGGAGGAAGCTTGGCTGATCTCGGACCACAGGAGCAACACTGCAGCAAGCCCCACTTTGCTTCTCTCTACTAATAGCCTGGCAATGAAAGAAAAAGTTCAAGCAAGGAGTGAGTGGGGCCGTAGGTGGCAATCTCTGAGATGAAGTGGCCCAGGAACTAGACTGCACACAACCCATTCAATGCCCACAGGGGTCACCACCAAACCACCAGTGTTGGCCCAGCCTGGCCAAGCTAGTCAGGAATAGTATCCTGGGACAGGCGTGAGTATCCTCAGCCCTTTTCCAGCATACACGCACACTGTCTGCTGGCAGGAGGGAGCAGGGGGAGTGCCAGGGCAGTGCTGCGAGATGCTGCTGACTTAACAGGCTGTGACAGGGCTGTCCAGCAGCAAAGAGGGGCAGAGAAGCCACTGCTCTCAAAAAAGAAATAGACATAGGGGAAAGGTCTAAAGGGACTGAATTACCTATCTCCAGCTTTGTCTTTTCTTGTGTTGAAAGTACCAAATTTTCATCTGCTGGAGGTACATCATGTGTTGAGAGAGACAGACCTCTCTACACCAGTGCTGCAATATTTTCTCTGCAGGGTGATAGTGCTGAGAGCAAAATGAGCCCTGGCCAAGGCTGCCACCGACACGGCAGCACATGTAGGCACCCAGATCCCTGGCAGCAGCATTTCTGGGCTGAGCAATGCAGAGATGACAGGAACAAATGGACTGGAGAAGGGCTGGAGGAGCCAGAGCTAGTTTGGGCGGCCCTAGTGATGAGGGACCCGCCCTGAGCACAGCCACAGACTCCAAAGCCCAAAGTGCCTGTGTCCTCAACACTTAACAACTCCCTCGGGGGACTGCTCACGTGGCTGGATCTGTGCTGGAGTCAGCCCCACACCAGTGAACAAGGCTCTCCCATGAGGTGCCTGCACAAGTACATGGTAGCAGAGCCTCCTCTTCCTCTTCCCTGGACTCTGCACAAGTCACTGCCCCTCCTGTGCAGCTGTACGGATGACTACCTTGACGGAGAGCCTCTAAATTAATGAGCATTTCTGGGGCCTGGGGTGCTGGGTCATTTTCTCAGTTTAACAGTTTGAAGTCTTAGTTTAAATTTTGCTATCTGTAATCCAGAGATAAGCATGACCTGCAAAGATGCTGGGAAACTTAATGAATGGGAAGCTTGTAATGTACTTTAAAATCACCAGAGAGAAGATACAAGAGACCAGCAAAATATTGCAATACATGTAACATTTTATAAGATTATAACAAATTTTAAAGTACTTCATGCACCAGTCTTTATATACAAAGATGTGTTCTGTCATACGTGTTTTCTTACAGGACCTGTGTTAAGATGAAGGGAGCTAAATTAAGAAGAACTAAACTTCTGGAGGGATACTATGAAGAGGTCATAACCTAGATTTCTGTCCCCTAGACTCATCCCCTCCATGTGTTTTTTTTTTTCCCTTGTGCTTCCATTTTCCCTACAATCCACATTTCTGCTATCCCCTATTTCACCAGTCTTCTGTCTGCTGTTGTGAAGTTATTGCTCACTGGGTTTTGTTTTCATGCAGAAGTCAAAGAGCATAAGAAATAACATGGGGCCCGAGAGGCAACCACACCGGGATGGCAGCATTCACATCTTTTCCTCTGGATGCTCTGACTGCCTTCAGGAGTTGCAACAGGACTAGGAATCTGGGACTCCCCCAGCTTTGTGTCTTGCTTCTGTGGCTGCACAGGTTTTCTGTGGAGATCAGGCTGAAGTCCCTGTGGAGGAGAGTTCACCTGCGTGTCATGAGAAAGCCTCTATCCTTGTGAGTGTAATTTGGCCCATTCCAGTCCCCAGAGACCTTGGCTTACCTGAGCAACCCCAGCTCTCCCATCCAAAGGGAGACACTTGGGCATTATGTTATATTACTGCTAATGAAGTAGCTTTGTTTGTTCTAACCCTTAGGGAAATAAGCTAGTATCTCAGAATGCCCTTTTACAGTATTTCTCTTTGTTTATTAAATATTTATTTTGCAAGATAAATGTGGATAAGGGACTCCTATTAGGATTCCTTCTTGGAGAAGAGAGTACTAATAGTCTCAGAAATAAAAATGGGTACAGACATCGAAGTTGAGTTCTTATCCAGAACAGGACCCTTTCTAACAGTGTAAAAGATAAATAGTTTCATCTTCCTAATTCTCAGAGTGTATTCCCCAGCAGCCAAAAGAAAGTAGATGGGACATGCTTAGGAGTCAACTGCTCCTCTTTGCATGGGGTCTGACACTCCTTCCGTCCTACTGGTGTAAAATGACTGTGATTCCCAATACAGTCATTCAGTGAAAAGGAATCCTATAGACTGACGGCTCCAGGAAGATTTGGCAGGGCAGGAGGGGAAAGCAGAATGGCACTGGTATAGGAAGTCTTCAGCAGCAGTATGGAGGGAAGGGGAGAGGGGAAAATTACATGGACATAACTCAGCTAGGATTAGCCTGTTCACTGGTGGCCTTGCAGGCTTCATACACACCTACTTAGCCTTTCTTTGAGTAAGCAAACGGCAGAGGAGAAATACAGATAAACATAGAATCATAAAATGTTAAGAAGCTGGAATGGACCTTAAGGATAATCTAGTCCCAACCCCAATGCTCTCCCCGCTCCCCGTGCCCTTCCGTGGGCAGAAACATCTCCCACTAGACCAGGTTGCTCAAGGCCTTATCCAACCTGGCTTAATGCAACACATTAAGCAGTTAGAATTAGAAGTGAGCACTGTTGGCTACCCTGAACTTTTGCAAGAAATTCAAAACAGCCTCCAAATTGCTCCCAAATAATGCTTGCAATTGGTGGATCCCCGAAACCAGTCTGTGACTCACAAGATCTAACTGAGAGGGTTTTTAGCAGGGACATGTCTGATGATCCCAATTCCCTTCTCTAACCCTGACACCCAGAGAAGAATAGGCAGGTTGGGAAGTGGTGCTGCTCTCTTCCACACCTGTGTTGTATGAGTCAGAGTGAAGATGCTGTCTCCTGTCTGCCCACACATGTGGCTGGCATCTGAATCTGGCCTTTCTGGTGGGAGTCCACTGGGGCTGTTTGCAGAAACAGATTCAACCCCATGGCATCCTTCTGCTGAGAGAGTGACTCCCCTGGCCTCTCTTCCATGGAAGCAGCTGTAAGGGAGGAATAGCCATCTCTTCCTGATGTGCATGGGAATAGAGCTGAGAGGGAGTGGCATGGATTCAGCCTCCAGCCACCTGCTGTACAGAACGAATGGGCAGATCATTACCCAGAGAGCTCTGTAATTTCGCTTTGCAAATGCTTGCCTGCTGGCACAGAGCCTGAGGAGGAGAAGGGGGAGAGGCTGGTTGCTCACAGCTCTGCATGCCAAAAAGGCACTTTACCATGCATGAGGCCACCAACACTTTTACAGCCATGAGACCTTGCAGGCTTAACCCTCTCTGCTGCTCCCCAAGCCAGTTTTTTGTAGGTGGGGGGAGCACGGTGTGGCAAGAGGGGGCAGAGGTGGAAAGAAGAACAAAGGGCTGTTTGAAGGGGAGAAGAAAGCAATACCGGGAAGAGGACTCTGGCTGTGTAAAGCGGTGCATGGAGGCCATGGAGGTATGTCCATACATAGGAGTAGTAACTCCTAGGAGTAACATAGGAGTCCCTACAGGAGTTGCATGAAAGGCAGGAAACTCCATCCCCAAGGTCTCTCAAGCTGGCAAGCTGCATGAACCCCCTGGGTACTAAGAGCAAGAGCAAGGCAAAGTCTGCTTGGGACTTCCTGCTAAATGCACTAGGGCTTTACAAAGCCTGCTTGTAGGGAAGCCTGGCTCATGTAGACATACTGTGTGCAGCTGCAGCAGCATGTCTTCCCCACCTTTCCAGAGCCTTTTAATTTGTGGATGAATTTCAGCTAAATCTTTGATACCAGTATATATCTGGTATTATATTTTCACAAGTTTCAAGAAAACAAGCAAACCAATAGTAGGAGATGAACCAAGTTTCTATGAAGGGACATATGAAATTTGAATTCAACTGTGTTATCATCAACAGAAAACCCATACAGGAGAGTAATACAGGAGAATACTTTGATGAATGTGTCACAGCAAAGTTCAAACTCCAACCCTCTAAAAACAGTTTTTCAATGAGCAGCTGTGCAAAGCCACAGCAATTTGTGTAAGCTGGACTCCCAGGCTCTGCTCCATGCTGATACCGGCTCACCTTCTAATTTTGTTTGAGCCCATGCCCTAGAGATGTCCCCTCCTCTGAGGTGCACATCAGAGAAGGCAGCAAGCTGAACCCACTGAACAAGTGTAAAGCCAAGTACTCATTAATCATCATCTTTGAAGAAACTCTTCTTGCCCTGCAACCTGTGAGTCCACACACACACTGCCAGAGGACGGCTGCATCCTATGGAGAATCTCTACAGAGATCTGTGCAGAGCATCCCAGGCAGCAGGGCCTTTACTGAACTGACTTGGGTTGCACCAACAAACTGCTGCACGTCTGGCAGAAGTGTGGCCCAAGAGGTCACATGTGACAAGGATGCTGCACACCAGAGAGGGAAGAAAAGGCTCTACTGCTTTTCACTTTTCCCAATTATCTTCTGATTTCTGCTGGTAGACCTACGCCTATCTGGGAAGACGTTTCGAGGACAAAAGGGAAACAAGACTTGATCCAGCTCCCACTTCCCTAGCAAGCTGGGAAAGCCTGTTCTGCTTAAGCACCTCTAGATATTCCTTCCATGTTCAGGTAGCTCCAAAAAGAGCAACCTTAATGCTTTTCACCATTCCCCTGCCTTGTCTTAAGGATTCTGGCTAAAGTAAGCAACATGCCAACATCAGAAACATCTGAGAAAAAAGTGTAAGACATGTGGAAGCAGGTCTTTGGTATCCATGGCCAGATGCTGTCCTGTTTATAGCAGAACACCTGTTTTCTACTTCACAAGTACTCTCAATTTCTAATAGTATAGGACACAAGAAAACTAGATCCACTGTGATCACCTGATCTATTGTACCAGCAAACATGCACCCCAATTCTGCTGGCACTCTTATATGCTCCAGTAGTATCCACAACTTACAGGATATTTACTGGGTTTAAAATCACTTTAAGAAGCAAATTTGAATGTAATTAGATGACATTTTCATGAGTCACACCATTTCATTACAAATTTGCATCAGCCCTTATTTTTTATTTTTTTTTCTGAAAGTGTGCTATGAGTTTTTTAAGCATCTAATTAGTGGATAACTACCCCAAAAAGCTTCAGTCTGTTCCCCTTGATCTTACACTTATACATGGAGGCTTGACTTCAGCATCAGGGCTTTAGATAGGAAAATGGAACAGGCAGAAAGGAGAGAAACCCCAGGATGACTAAGAGAACATCCTATGTGTTGGTTGTTGTGATTTTCATTTTTTTCTTCCCTTTCTCCTGAATGTTTCATTCAGGTCTCACCTGTTCACAGCATGGTGCAGTGACAGGTGAGTCTTTCCTTGGCAGAGCTGAGTAACTAGAAACCTTAACTTCAGAACTTTAGAAAAAGTCCCTTCAGTCATGCTAACACTGCTCACTGTGATGTTGGAATACAGCAGGGAGTTAATGGGTTAGAACAAAACTTTTTCCCCACACTGGAAAAAAGTATGTATGGCTGTTGATTACTTCATTTCTTTCCAGAGTACATGAGGGAGAGTTCTTGTTAATCAGATTTCAAGAAAAGAAAAAGAAAAAGAAGAAAAGGGGAAAAAGGGCTGTGGCTTTCTATATTTAGTAGCTTCTGCATTTTGGCACATTTGCTGCTAAAAATACCTAAATGCACTTATCGGTGGGGTGGGGGAATCAGTATTTGACTTTTCACCATCCAATTATGCCAGCAACAAGAGAGACAGACAATTGCAATTTGATATTCCCCGACAGTTGTCTGTTGAACATACAGCATGTAAATGCCTGTTTGCAGAGTGTGCCGAGGGACACAGCCCAGCCGTCGTGTTAGTACGTAGCTGAGGTGCTTGGCAGCACACCCAGCTGTGCCACGGCTCAGCCCAGGGAGCCAGCATTCTGGAGATCAGCACCACTCCTCACCTGAGGCAGAGTGATGGTGCCCTCATTCCTCTTGGGCAAGGCCACCAAAGACAGTAGCAGGGCACACACAAGGATAGGGGATGTGCCTGCCCAAACTCTCATCACAGGACACCTTTGAGCAACTGGGACTCACAACCTATCCTTATTCCTAGATTAAGATGCAAATTATTTCTTTAGGGAATAGGCAACAGTGGGCCTCATCAGCCTGAGGGGGTTTGGTTGTCACAACCAGCCATGTTTGGTGCCTGCATCTCTGAGGAATGCTGCTGATGCTGCTGTGAAATTGTGCTGCCCACGTGTATTAAGATATGCAACCTGACTTACTCAAATTATGTTTTTGAATCAGAACCTAGGGACAAGTTTCCCTGGGTCAGTTCTAAGTTTCAACCTCCTTTGTGTGTGATTGATCATCACAGTTTCCTGGGACTCAGTCTTCCCTTCAGTATAAATAATACTGGTATTAAGTAACTACCTCCAAACATGAAGTGAGTTTTATGAGTACACATGAAGCTGATGAGAACTATTGGTTTAAAGTGCTGAGTCCTATCTTTTCAACAATAGAGCCCTGAATCTAAGGTAGAAATTATTCTTAAAGAGCAGCATAACAACCAATAGGGATTTGCACGAGCAGCTCCAGTGACAATGATCTAGTCTCCCTTTCCAACAGAGTAATAGTGCTTGGGAGGCAGTGGGAGCAATGTCTCGACTCTAGTGAAGCTTTTGACATTTTGACATGTGCCTCATGATATTCAAGAAAAGATTGTCTAGATGAATATACTGTGGGATAATAACATTTAGTGAGAAAAGTATTTCTTTAAAATAGTTATTCATTGCCAGATGAAAGATGTATTGAGTGAATCCTACAGGTATTCATTGAGGGTCCAATGAATCAGTCAGTGTTTCCATTAATTACTTGGATAATGGAATAAAGAGTATACATATTAAATCTGCATATGGCATCAAGCTGGGAGGGACTAAATACACTAGAGGACCGCAATAGAACACAAGACAAAATTCAACCAGGACAACATATTCATGTAATTAGACTTAAGCAGGAATAATCAACTTCATAAATACAGAAAAAGAAACAGCTGCCTAGGTGTCAATTCCACAAAAATTACTCTGGAAGTTACTGCACATCACAATCTGAAAAGCCGTGAAAAAAGTGTCTCATCACCACAGGACAAAAAAGTATCATATTGGGTACTCTAATGTCAGTCTCACAGACCTGTCATGTAGGTTTCTCCCAGAAGGATTATGTCCAGTGTTGGGTGTCCCACTCTGAGACAGAGGCCAATTGTAGAAAGCCCAGGGGATAAGAAGGGGAACAGGCAAAGGTTTAGGATCCACAGCCAACAAGAGCAGACAGAACAGACAGAGGATGTCTAGATAAAGAAAAGATGACTGAGGGAGCATAACAGATTTCAAATATCTGAACAGCTGCTACAAGGAAAAAATCATCAGTTTTCCATGCCCATGGTGAATAAGAGGCAATAAATTCAACTTCAGCATGGAAGATTTGGGTTAATCTGTTAAGAATAGGGAAGCACTGGAATAGATTGCCTGGAGCTCAGTCAAAATATTGTCAAGGGCAAAGGAGGTGCAGCTTGACATGCCTGGGGCAAGGAGACAGACTAGATGATCTCTCAAAGCCCCTTCCAATCTTATTTCCTATAAGTTTTTTGATCAGTAGTAGCAAGTTTAAACAGAAGCTGTTCACAGAACTTTGCATTCCTCCTCTCTCATGTCAGATATTTTCCATGATGAAAAGGGAGAGTTTGGAGGGTTTTACAGTACAGCAAAATACATACACCATTCCCTACCCAGGTTCAGCAAATCTATTTTCCAAATACGTCAGACACACATTTAGGTGCTCTCAATCCTATGGGGAACAGAGCCTGAGACATAAATTTTTCAGCAATAAAACCACAGTCCTCTTTCAACAAGCCTGTGTAACTGTTCCTAGGGGTGACTATAGGGTCTCAGAGCCCTGCGGTTCCCTGCACATGCCTTCCTTGCTCCATAGTCCTGGCTAGGAAAGCTGTTTATATCCCAGGCTCTCTGGTCTGCACAGTTCCAAAAATACAGAGCTTTGGGGGCTTGTTTTGTTCATGTTTTCCTGTGGAAACTTCTCATACACTAAATCTAATGCACCCACCCAAAAAGGTCATATCTAAAAAGATTATAAGATGCTAAAACCAGCGCCAGTCTCAGACTCCAAGCATAGGACCAATGGCAACTAATGTTTGCAACACATATTTGAAATCAGTCCCCCATCTCTTTATGAGAAGAGGAGAGAAGTCCTTCTGCCAAGAGATAGAGCTGTTGCAGGACCTGTCATGCAGGCAGATGTCACATTGTTCTGCTGGAGGGCAGAGTGTGCTCATGGAAATGGGAAGGGAGCATGTGCTGGGAACACCGTGCCCTGAAGCGCTCCCAGATAAATGTAACTTGGGTTACGGGAGTGTATACTAGAGGATAAAAGTGGGCACAGAACTGTCAGTAGCAGAATTAGGACACACAAAGATATATCACTTCCTTCTTAAGTGGTCATAAAACTTTTCTGGTGTTATGATCAGGAGTGCATGAAACGTCCCCTCCCATGCCATAGATCTGTCTCCATATGGACCCATGGCGATTCTCTCCAGTTTGAGAAGGTCAGGCTCTCTATTCAGTCTGCCAGCAATGAGGATCATTAAGGCTATTTCTTAGATCAACCATAACTTCACAGATCAGCACCGAGCAAAGTCAATGAGTAACATATTTTGATGCTAAAGAGAGAAGCTTCTGAGAGAAGCTGTCAGCTGGCCCCAATTGTCCCAGCTCCTCCTTTGAGGACTCAGCTGCCGCTGAGGGGTTTTGCCTCCCTGCACTCTGGCTCGGGGCTAGCGCTTCCTCACACTGAGTACCCCATCTCCCACGGAGTTACAAGAAACAGGGCTCAGGGCACTTCCTATGCCGAAGCAGGGCATGGAGTCATTTCAGTACAAGATAGAACGAGCTCCTGCTGCACCTTATGTGGGAAGATGTGGGTCCCTGAAGCCTGTCCAAGTGGCTGTGCCGCAGGGACAGCACACAACTATGCTTTTCTTATGAACACGCTCAGGTGGGAAATGAGGACCTGTGGGGCAGAGGACCATCTCTGCGGCTGGCCGTCCTTCCTCTCCCATCTCTCACCCACAACTCCCAGCAATGCTCCTAGCACTGCCTGTGCCCCTGCTGCTTGAGTTAATTACAGTAATTATACCTGCGCTCCTCAGCTCCGGCTCACTTGTTGTCACTTCCCTGCCCATTCATTTGCAAATCTAATCACTCCGCGGATTTTTTAAAAAGAAAAGGGGTAGGGAGGGCAAATATACAAATGAAGGAAGAAACTGTGATTCCTGCAACAACAATACAACAGGAATTGAGGAGCCAATGAGCAGCACCGGGTGTTTTATTTAGTGCCCCTGTGAGGGCTGAGTGCTGCTCCCAGCTCTGACAGATAGGTCTTTGTTGGCGCTAGACCACAGTGGGGAATAAAGAAACAATTGCATCAGCCTCCGCCGGTGCCTCCCAGATTGCCTCTATCAAGGTTCACAGAAGAGCTCAAGATACTGTCTGGTGCTTGAGAGCTCACTTGCAGAAGGGCAGGAGAGCTTCCCGGGCATCCAGTGTTCCCAGCATGGCAGGATGCCCACATGGGCAGGGGGACTGTGAAACCCCCAGCAACTGCTTTTCTCAGTGTGGGTCCTACTCATTTCTTGGGCAGGTTTTATGTGAACGAGGGATCCTGCAGGATCAGCTGTGGAAACAAATCTCTTCTCATGCCTTTGAGGCTTTCCAACAGTGACCCTTGAAGAGCCACGGCTAGACATATTCATGAAATTCATGTCGTCTGTCTGATAAGGATAAATTTGAGGTCAATACTTTGAAACAAAGTGGGGGGGAAAGTGTAACCAGAAAACAAGTGGGCAGAAATGGCTTCTTAATTGGTTTCAGGTGCTCTGAAGAAGATGAAGCAAGAGGAAGCTGTGATGTGCCCTGCCCGCTGACACTGGGACCGATGTTATATTGCTGCCATGCAGCAAAGTAGAGCAGTTGGGTTTTGTCACCCAGTACTGTGTATACAGTTTTGAGGAAAAAAATACGAAATGGTTATTTTGGCTTTTATTGCCAATGGATAGACAGTGAAAGAGAGTAAGGGGCAAAGAGATAGGCTGGTTCCTTTGCACTAACTACTTTGCCAGTAGTTTAATTACACTGCACTGATGCATTTTCACACCAGCCTTTACACCAGTTGTTGAGCGTAGCCACACACTTTTGAGCCTGGTCACGGCATCATCCTAGACAACAGAACTTCCCACTGTTATATGTTTTGACACTTCAACGTCAGGGCTGATTTCTCATATTGCACATGCTGGAAAGGCAGCCCAGAGGCTGCAGAAGTCCGGGAGGTTGAGAAGGTGAGGACGAACTAATTCCCTGATAAAGCATTAGAAGTATTTAAGAAGACTGACAGTAGGTGATGTTTCTCATTTTCAGAGTAGATATTTCTTATCATTATATGCTTTGTACACAAAACATTTATTGTTTTGCATATCTGCACAGGCAAGAGAGCACTTCTAGAGAATGGATAGAAGCAGGAAGAAGAGCGGCCTTCTGAACACCATGGGCAGGCAGAGAGGTAGTCAGGGAAACACGTCAGAACTGTAAAACATTTCTATTTGCAGCTAATATCTAAGTGGAACTTTTTTAGTGAAGTGAAAGCAACAAATTCATTTTAGTACAACAGGTGGGAAAATGCAAACCCCCAAAAGTAATGTCTTGTTTCCAGACAAGAAATATGAAATGAATACTGCACAGATGAGACCAACATGTAACTGCAGCATGGCAAACTACAGAGTCTCCAAGTCCTTTAGATGACGTGCTTGAAAGGGTTTTCCATCTCCCAGGAGGCTGATTGCTGGGGGAGGAGAGAGAGGACCTGCAATTAGGTTGATTAAAATAGTGGTCCCAGCATGGTCTGTTCTTCACTGTTGCCAGGAAACTAGCAGGCTGGAATGAGCAGTTCAAAGTTTTTGTAAAAAAAATGGGTGTTTACTTCCACACCATATGATCGTGGCCCTCTTGAAGCCTGAGCTTTCTCCATTAGTCAGCAAGAAAAAAAATCCCAACTCAAGTTCACTTTCTTAGACCTGTGTTAAGAAGGATTTACCGCGTTCAAAACTTCACCAGTTCTTCCCTGCCTCCTTCTTGCCAGCCCAGTGCCAAACTCCAGGCTCTATGCTAACCATTCAGTGGCTGTTCTTTCACTTTTTGTAACATTAGTCTTGTCTTTCCTTCCAGATCTGGATCCCTAGCAGGCAGGTCAATTCCAGGTTACTCGCTCCTTCCACAGAATATACCTCTGACACAAAGGATGGGCAGGTGGCTCAGCTGATGGGTGAGGACATTGAGATGGGCAGCCACTCACAGGTTACTTAGTGGACATATACTACCCTCAATCAGTGACTTACAGGGGAAAAGGTGACAATAATACTTCAGGAAGCAGATCTTGATGGAGAAATCAAGCCAGGCTATCTTACCAACTTACTCCATTTTTTCCCTTCATTTCCCAGCTGATACAGAAGTGAAAGGAAACACTGAGAATGTTGGTGGAAGATGGTTACTGTTTCAAGTGAAACCCTACTTTTTTCTTCAAATCCCTTTCAGTTAGCATCAAAGCACAGGGAAAAGAAAACACAAACCCAAAAGAACAACAAACTAAAAAAAAGTCTGTAGTAGTAGGGGTTCCAAAGTTAAGAGCTGGAAGATCTTCATGCATTTGAAGCATCTCTGCAGCCTGATTTAGGTCTTTTGCTTCATGTTAAATTCTCATCTTTCCTAAAGCAAAATGCATTAATGAAACTTAGCTAATGAGCCTTTTCTAGGGTTTTCACTTCTTGTATCTGCTGCTACAAAAACTGTGCATGCCAAGCAAAGTGCTTGCCTTTTAACACCCCGATTCTAACATCCTGAAGCAGGTGGCAAGGGGCTGTGATAAAAGAGGGGTAGCAGGCATGACAGAGTTTTAGAAAGGAAGGATAGAGATGACAGTGAAAGGAGACGATTGCAAAAATAGCAGTAAAATTAGCTGAAAGCTGAAGTCCCTGCTTCCAATTCTGTAGTGTACATTAGGGTTTTGAATGCCAAGAATGAGAGGATCCTTGCTCCTGTTAACACAGCAGCAATCAGGCAATAGCTGGAAAGCGGCATTTAAACCACCCTGCATAGTGTGTTGCAACACAGCACATAATTAGTCATCATGCTCCTTTCCACAGCCTGCACAGGCTGCCTGCTGGAATTCACAGAATCATAGAATTGTTTGGGCTGGAAGGGACCTTAAAGATCACCTAGTTCCAACCCTCCCCACCATGGACAGGGACACTTCCCACTAGACCAGGTTCCTCAGAGTCCCACCCACCTGGCCTTAAACTCTTCCAGGGATGGGGCATCCACAACTTCTCCGGGCAACCTGTTTAAGTGCCTCACCACCTTCACAGTAAAGAATTTCTTCCTAACATCTAATCTAAACCTATGCTCTTTCAGTTTGAAACCATTCCCCCTTATCTTGTAAATTGCCCTTGTAAAGAGTCCCTCTCCATCTTTCTTGTAGGTTCCCTTCAGGTACTGGAAGGCCACACTTAGGTCACCCTGATGCCTTCTGTTCTCCAGATTGAGCAAACCTGGTTCTCTCAGCCTTTCCTCATAGGTGAGGTGCTCCATCCCTCTAATCAAACTGGTGGCCCTTCACTGGACATGCTCCAATAGGTCTATGTCCTTCCTGTGTTGGGGACCCCAGAGCTGTACACGTTACTCCAGGTAGGGTTTCACAGGAGCAGAGGGGCAGTCACCTCCCTCAGCCTGCTGCCCACAGATCTTTTGATGCAGCCCAGGATACAACAGGCTTTCTGGGCTGCAAGTGCACATTGCCGGGTCACGTCCAGCCTCTCATCCACCAGCACCCCCAACTCCTTCTCGGCAGGGCTGCTCTCAATCTGTTCATCCCCCAGCCTATATTGATACTGGGGGTTGCCCTGACCAAGGTGCAGCACTTTGTTATTGGTCTTGTTAAACCTTATGAGATTTTTATGGACCCACTTCTCCAGCTTGTCCAGGTCCCTCTGAATGGCATCCTGTCCTTCAGGTCTGGTAACCACACCACTCAGTTTGGTGTCAAGTGCAAATTCGTTGAGGGTGCGCTCAATTCCTTCATCTATGTAATTAATGAAGATATTAAATAACACTGGTCCAAATATGGACCCCTGAGGGACACCACTAGTCAACTGCTGTACTGTATAGACATCTCAGCACTGGTGGCTGGGCTGTGTGACTCCTTGGATACCCTCCAGATCAGACAGAAGGGAATTCACACAAGTACCTGAAAGTTTCCTGGCTAAATCCCATAATGTGTATGAGGGCTCCATAGTCACCACACCAAGTTTGCTGCCTCCTTTGCACTTGGGTGCATAACTAGTACCATTCACAGGGAACTGTAGCCTGAGAACGAGGGCAAGCAGCAGGAGTGCTACCAGAAAGTCTGAGGTCCTCAGGCTTTAGGTATTTTACCAGACTCGGACTGGGCACCAGCCCTGTTAGTAGCCCTTTCCTGCATTTGCTCCAACACATGCACCTAGTATTGTGAATAAGGATCTCTGGCAGGCACATCCAGAGACTCTGGAGGGGCTCAGATGGGAGCATGGAAGCAGCCACGTTAGCAGAGGATACAAACCCACTATTATTAGCACTAGAAAAAGAGTCTCAGATTTCTCACCAGCATTTTAATAGAACTGTTTCTGCTTCAAAACCACCTCGACTGGATGTCAAGGACACATTATAAAGGCAGGTCAATCCAGGTGTGAAGCAATGTAGCATAGAGATAGCAGTTGAAAGACTGCCAGAAGCAAAAAATCTAAGAACACACCCAAGAACCTTAAACCCAGCAAGATCACAGTGGAATTACTAAATGAGTTGCTTCCTGCAACCTTAGATGCTAATTAATTGTGTGTTTTAATTTTTGTACTCAACATTCTTCTGTCCAAACTAAAGTAAATCTAATTTAATGCCCCACTACAGACTCCAAGCATCTTTTTCCTTGAAAGCTTTTGCTGCTAGCCAGTACCTAGACACCATATCACGAATAGCATAATTTTAACTCGTAAGTGGTTTTTGTCTTACATATTGTGAAGACAGTAAATTGTGTAACAGGTAGAGATTAGGCCTTCACTCATGTCTGTCAAGTAGCTATAGCTACCCACCCCTCAACAAAGGCTACTGGAAGGGTAACACCCCAAAGATATTATAGAATCATAGAATATGCACCATTATATGTTAACATCATGCAACAGATGCTTCTCAGCTTCATTTCCTACTTTGCAGGAAGAGAGACCCAGCCATAGAGCCCAAGGGTTCTTTTCTACTTTATCTTCACCAATTCCTACCTATTTACAAACTCTTCTTGGATAGCAGCCTCCTAGTCTTGCTTATACTCCTTTCATCTTCCATGTGCAGTTTTGGTCACTGCAATATAAGACAGCTGTTAGAAAGCATTCAAAGGAGGGCTACAATGATGAAGAAGGGCCTTGAAGGGAAGCTATATGAGGGGCGGCTGAGGTCACTTGGCTTGTTCAGCCTGGAGGAGACTGAGGGGAGACCTCATTGCAGTCTACAATCTCCTCATGAGGAGAAGAGGAGGGGAGGACACTGATCTCCTCTCTGTGGTTACCAGTGGCAGGACTCAAGGGAATGGCCTGAAGTTGTGACAGGGGAGATTTAGGCTGGGTATAAGAAAAAGGTTCTTCACCCAGAGGGTGGTTGGGCACTGGAACAGGCTTCCCAGGGAAGTGGTCACAGCACCAAGCCCAACAGAGTTCAAAAAGCATTTGGACAATGCTCTCAGGCACATGGTGTAACTCTTGGGGGTGGTCATGTGCAGGGACAAGAGTTGGACTCAATGATCCTTGTGGGTCCCTTCCAACTCAGAACATTCTGTGAGTCTGTGATCTTGGATATTACTCCTCTGACACTCTTTGTTCCTCAAGTTTCTGGAGGGTCCTTGTGGGTAAGAAATGTCTACCCTATTCGTTGCAGCATCAGGCACAGAGGAGCCTGGGAATGCAAGGCAAGGCAAGGCAAGGCAGGTAGAAAGGGAGAGAGGGAGGAAGGGAGGGAGGGAAGAAGGCAGGGAGTATGGGTTTACTACAGAACCTGAAAAAGTAAAGACTGCTTTGTAGGGTCTACACAAACAAAAGTTGTTATTTAGCATTTTGCCAGCAAATCAGGTGGTACATTTACAAAACTATATCTCCAAAAACTGTTTTGCCATGAATTTCTATCACTTCAAAAAATTTCTTTGCTTCCACCTTGATGACCTTTGCCACTGATGGTAGGAGAGGAGGTTGTTTGTCTCAGCAGATAAATGGCTTCACAAATCCAGAGGAATCTGTGAGGTTATTGAGTACCTGACACAAGGGGGATTAACAAGAGCATGGGTTATCTTTGTAATAAATACAGCCTGCCATGGACCTCCATATTTAAGAGCAGCCTCTCAGGGTCAATATGCTTGGTAGCTTTGGTCAGTCAATAAGACCTAGTACTAGTCTCAGCAAAAGTGTCAGATGCTGCTTAATAAAACATGGTTTATGTTTTGAGTCTTCCAGAGATGTTTCTACTGCAAGCTTCTCCTCACATGGCCAAATCCTTTAGAAGCCTGGGGAGGAAAACACAGGTGCTGGCGAGCCAACAGGCACGAAGTTTTAAGCCTGTATGAGCAATTGTGCTTGTTTCAGCTGGGGTAGAGTTAATTTCCTTCTTAGTGACTAGTATGCGGATTTGTGCTGAACACAGGATTGATAATGTTGAGATGCTCTTGTTTCTGCTGAGCAGTAGTTACACAGAGCCAGGGCCTTTTCTGCTTCTCATATTGCCACATTGGTGAGGAGGCTGGAGGTGCAGAGGAGGCTGGGACGGGACACAGGTGGGACAGGTGACCCAAACTGACCAAAGGAATATTCCATACCATATGACATCATGCTCAGTATATGGAGGGGGGAGGAAAGAATGGAGAGGTTTGGAGTGATGGCATTTATCTTCCCAAGTTACTGTTATGTGTGATGGGGCCCTGCACTCTTGGAGATGGCTGAACACCTGCGTGACCACAAGAAGCAGTGAATTAATTCTTTGGTTTTCTTTGCTTGTATGTGTGGCTTTTGCTTTCCTTATTAAACTGTCTTTATCTCAACCCTTGAGGTTTTTTTGCTTTTACCCTTTCAATTCTCTCTGCAGTCCTACTGGTGGGGGAGTGAGTGAGCAGCTACGTGGGGCTTGGCTGCTGGCTGGGGTGAAAACACAACAGCAATGCACTGATGCACCAAATCAAAAGTCCCCTCAGTGACGTGGGGTAAGGAGGAATACAGGTAGGCAGAGACCTCCACAGAACACGGTTCCCTCCAAAAACCTCTGTATTACTTTCCTTTTCTCACATCTTCTCACACTCATCCTCAGCTGTCATCACACACAATCCCAGGCACACAAACAATATACGAGACAGGATGAAGGTCCTCACATGTACTCATTGTCAGGCTTGCAAAGAAGTCCAAGGGAAGATACACTGTCATACATTCAAAAGCCACCACCATCTCCAGGAGCGGGGCATCCCCTAGCCACCCTTCCCTTCTCTTTTTCCCAGACAGAGAAGCAGGGAACTGTGTGCCCTTCTCCAGGTCACCAGACAAAACAACTGTGCTCCTTGGGGCACACTCCCTGCTCTGGGCTCTGTCCCCTGCCTCTTCTCCTCTTCCTTCTCCACATACCCCATGTGTCACACCAAATAAGCTACCAAAGTCTTCAGCAGATGCACTTGTTAACTTCAGCAAGAGAAAAGGCAGCCAGAATCCAGAGCTGCGATCTCCTTATAATTTGTAATGAGTTGATGGGAAAATATTTCTGCCTGATTAGAATCTTTAACAAGCTCCAGATTATTATGAGTGGAATCTGGCTGGCCTCCTATTTTGTCCCATCCATAACAGCAGGACATCTTATAGTATTCCCCATGTATCTCTTATCCTCAGCCCAGCAGGAAGAGGTATAGTCACTCTTCATCCATCTGTACCACACCCTGACAACAGCAAAAGAGAAATACTGCTGGTATTAATATATCAGTCCTTGCTGTAAATCAGAGTTAAACTTGCTTCTTAGGAAAAAACTTTAGTCACCAGCGATGTCACCGAAGCCATCAACCAAAGACACTGAGTCATGTTGCACCACAGAGTGTGCTGTGTTGGGGATTTTAAGACCCTTTAACAAGTATTTGGAACAAGGATGCTCTTCTTCCATTGCATTTTACCCATTAAAAAATTGTACCCCTGAAGCAATGAGTACTGATCCCACTGCAAAATATGTATTTATAAAAAAAGCATGCAGTCAATACCGCATAATAAGCACAGGGCTGGGGACTCCCAGGGCTGAAATGCAGCTCAAGTGCTGTCACGTTTTCTCCAGATATTCTCCTCGCTGGCAGTTTCAGGAAGTGCCAGAGAGTCCAGGACAGGGAATGTCCTGTCATCCAAAGGGGGATCCCCGCAGAGTGGGCTATGGTATATCTGGAAGGCTGCTTTCTGAGTCACATAGAGAATTTTCTTGTCTGCTTTCAGCTTGGAACTACAGATGTCCCTGCAAGACCCTGTCCCTTGGTAGCTTCCATGTTCCCGCAGCACTGGAGGCCCTCCAGGCAGTGGCAATCAGTCAGAGGAGCCAGCCCCTCTCCATCCCATATATAAAGTCTGTGACTTTATACCATGAAGTGTTCTCCACCTTCATCTCCTGCCCATTTGTCTCCATAACAAAGCTCTCTACTCTGCCTCCTCCAAATTCTTCAGTCAAAACCCTTGCACTTGACTTGCTCTCCAAAAGTCATGCCAGTGAGCTGTTTCGTTAAAGTTATTCCTTCTTCAGTGACCAGCAACATCTTTTGTCTGGCTTCACAACAGTCCTTTCTATAGCTGAAACACAGGGTGAATGAGTGGGAGGAGACAGGAGAGGTTCTATAAGCCCAGATTACTTTGTAACACAACCAATGCACTTGGCATGGAAATTGCTTTAAGTTAGTCCTTTATAAACACACACTGGTGGATTTTGAATACGGGATAGGGTGAAAGAGAGAAAGAAGGAAGGGATGAGGGAGGGAGGGAAGGAGGGAGGGAGGCAGGGAGGGAGGAACGAGTCCTGGCTTCAGCATCACTCCAGCTGATGGAGTGTCCAGAGTCCTAAGGAGACACACCCAGGTTTTGCGAGGGTACCTTTGTATAGATAATGTTTCCACCCTGGAGCTTAGTTTCTCTCTCTCTATGCCAATTAGTTATAATGCATGGTTCATTCTTCTACACCTTTCTGGAAATGGGTCAGAGGCTTTGGGGGGTTTTGGTGGTCTTGATCCCCCCCTATTGGATTGACCTTTGGTCAACAGCCTGTGCTCACTTCTTGACCTCATTCTTGCATTTGTGCTATACTGTTTTGGGCTGATCTCCAGGAGCCAGAACAAGGACATTAGTCCCAGAAAAGTGCTGCTCTACCTCTGTATGGCCCCCCTCTTCAGCTACATCCTGCTCTTTCTTGCTCATTCACACAGCATGTTCTTACCAACAGTCCTTGGTAGACTGTGGATAGCTCCACACCTATCTTGCTACTGATGTTTGAGACATAAATATGTCTTATCTTCTGGGCTTCTAAAATAATTTTACAGTATTGTTAAAAATCCTCTTTAGAACTTACCTGCAGTTGACTGGAACCTTGGGAAATGAGATGCCTCATGTAGTCTTGGTGATTCAATTCCAGCCCACATAACTTAATTGCCCAAGATGATCTCGTGATATGACGGAGCCAAGTGATCTCTATGTCTAGGAGGGCTTGGATAGGACACCTTGGTGACCCCTTAGTGACTCATTGCCACCACTGTATCACAAGGAATGGCTGGTCCAGAAAGACACAGTCCATTGGTTAGTGACTGTGCTCTGCATTGGTTATAAAGGTTTCAAGGTATTCAGTATTTAGTGAAAACAGGCACAGCTGCATTATATGTAAATATATACATATATATTTATAAATGTTGAGATATTAACTTTCTTGTTAAAAGTTTAGACCTGCTATAAACAGAAGCATAGAGTAGGAAGAAACTTCTCCTACAAGTCTCCTGGCAAGTCTTAAGTGTTGTCCATTTGCGTGGCTTTTCCACTGCCCTCTGGGCCAGCCATGGAGAACCACTTTTAGAGGCTGCAGGCTGGACTAGATGGAGCATTGGTCTAATCTGGCCACTAAAATTCCATTTTCATGTTAGAAATGGTAGCTTTTAATTGTAACTAGTGTTAATATTTTAATTACTTTTTTCTATTCAGACATCACCATTGCCCTTCATTCTGTGTAATTCCGGCAAAAGAGAACTAGAAGATTTGTGCCTGGGAATAGCCTACACACAGCCCTGGAGCAGAGGTGGTGAAGATGCTGCAAGTGCTCTGTCGGGGAGCTCAGCCCAGGACTGGTGTGGACTTCCCCTTGAACTGACATTAATAAAAGTCCAGAGCAGAACAGTGGTGTTTACGAGGCTTTCTCCTGAGGTCTCCTGGCTCTGTTCCAAACCTTGCAAACTCCCTGTGCCATATCAGCTTCCATGGTGTAACATAAGAAAAATAACTTGAAAGACTATGTGTAGTGGGATCATTCATTGGTACATGCCATAAAATAGAAACATGTCCTGACTCTTGACACTGGTTATACAACTATTAACCAAGGCATTAATACCCAGGATTTGCTATCCTTTTAACCCCTAAACACCAAAGCCATTCTGTGGAATAAGAGATGCTGTGTAGGCTTCTAGGAGCCTAGAGATAACCCAGTAAGATTCGGAAATAGTGGCTAATACACTCACTGACCTAGCTGAAGAGGTACAGAAGAGTGACAAAACCCTTTGCCCAACATGCAGCTGGTTTGGTGTGAAGCCCAGAATGCCTTCCCTGGAGTAAGATAGTGTGGAGTTCAAAAATATGTTTATGCGAATATTATAGTAACACAGAGCTGCTTTTGTAAGCTAAATTCTCCCACTTCTTAGTACAGTCTCAAGCAGAATCTGTTGTTTGAATCCATAAGGTATAAAATACCTGCCGGAGCACTTCTCATTGCCATCCCAATTCAGGCAATAATAACAGAGATTAAACAGCACTGTGTCCTCTCCACCTCTCCCATTTGTAACTGTGCAGTGTTTCTGTGTTTATGGGCCTAGGCTGCAGTGTACCATTGTGGAAACATCAGTGGGCAGCTGTTTTCCATTAAATATGTGAGAAATCAGTGACAATATGAGGGTTCTGTGTCCCATCCTGCTGTAATAAACCCAGCCACCTTCTGCCCCTCCTGGCCAAGCAAGAACCCTTGTTGCTCTATGCTTTTAATTTCCCTTTTGCTTCTTCTACCCCTCCAAACCACACTGGATCTCTTTTAGAATTTCCCACTCCCTCCTTCTCCAACTGCTGTCCATGCTCAAAGTGATTAACTCTGCCCCTTTCTCTGGGTCTGTTCCTCTGAAGATTACTGTCTCATGTTTGGAGTGGATAATCCATCAACCAAATGGCCAGCTGCCACCCAGGGGTCTGTCGCAGTCGTTTGGCACTAGTGCTAGAAGGTCTCTGAACAACCAGAGGAGTGTGGAGAAGGCAGTCCACTGGGAGCAAAACCAGCACGGGCTGGAGTTCAGTTTTCCAGCCAGCCAACATGTGAATGCATAAACATGAGCGTACTTACACACAATCATACTAGTAGCTTCACAGCCTCAAATCCCAAGATGGCTTGAAGAAGAGACCAGGAATGAATGAGCTGTCAGAGGACAACTTGCTTGCTCTCATGCTGCACAGACGTCCCTTTAAATCAGGAGGGGGAACTTTCCTTGCCAAGAGTCAGGTAGTTTTCAGATGACTTATGGAACCTGCATGGTGTTACTATCAGAAGTAAATCAAAGTGAGCTGGAGCTGAAAATCGTGCCAATGTTTAGCCCACATGCCATGAGCACACAGGGTGCCCTAATGCTCTAAGATCTCCTTGACAGAGCTGGTGCTCCTGCAGGTTGGCTGACAGGCTCCTGGCCTGGTGATGCCATTGCAGAACTGGCTTTCTTCATAGCCCTAACAAAATGCCTCCAGCCTGACTGCTGTGCCTGTCCCGGACAAATACCCAGGCTGAGTACAGGTCTGAGTTAGATCACTGTCGAAGACTAAACTATTGATCTTTGAAGTGATCTAAACCACGACCAGCATCCCTCCACAACAAGGTCCATTGGTAAGCAATATCATCACCTTTACAGTATGGCCCAAACCACAGCCAGCTCTCTTCCAGCCTCGAGAGGCAAACCAAGCTTGAAACATTATTTCAGAGTGGGCTAAGAAGGGTGCAGCAAGACAAGCAAGAGGGAAATGACTTGGTACATGGACTGCTTTGGGCAGCTGGGCACGGCCCTACCAGCTTCATGCAGCCAAGATGGGGCAACATCTGCCCTGTGGCTAAAGCAGAGACTGAAGGGAAGCTGTGCCCTATGCCAGTTGTCAGTCCCTTCCTGTGCCTCATTTCCCATGCCCATAGCGCCAGCCAGCTGTGCCATGAGGTGATGGCACATGGGCTGTCACTGCAGCAGAAACTGGGGAGAAATCAGGCTGAGAAAACCAGTTTCAAGAGGGACAAATATGTGAAAAGAGAGGCCAAAGAGCAAGATGCAAGCTTCTTGCTGGGAGCAGGGCTAAACTGGCCAGGCTGCTCTCAGAGTGAATGGACATCTGGCTGATATAATAAGCCATTTAAGAAATCCATTTTCCTCTACTTTTCTTTCTCTTCTTTTCTTTATGTTTCCCTAATTAGTCAGGTTTTAAGGGCAGAGAGCTTATCCCATCAAGCTGCCCTGAGAAGAGGGACTGGGCTGTCTGACTCTCTACCAGTTTCCTGCTGACAAGCATCTATTCAAATCCTTTTCCAGTTTCAACCAAGGGAGGCATAGAGATCCCAGAGATAATGAAAGTCTTTTAGATGTAATGAAAATAGGTAGGTAGATAGAGGAGAGAGGACTCTCTGAGCATCCCCACTGCGGGAGATTGCAGTGTGAGCTAAAATACCAAGCACCAGAAAACCTTCATGGGAGAAATCTCATAAATGCCGCAGGCCACAGGAAACACATTTAATCTGCCTCCACACTCAGAAGGGCACTTGCAGCTGGACATGGAGCACAGAGTCAGCAGGCAGTGGAGGCAAGCACAGCCCATCACGGCTGGATCAGCCTATTTTTGTGGCCTCTCTGCAGACAGCAGGCACAGCGGTCTGGAAGCAGATGCATCCATTGCACCCAGTCTACTATCATGTGGGTTCCCTTCCTGGCATTACAGGCCAGCACTGAACTGTGCATTCATGTCTGGGACTGCCAAAAGTGTTCAAAAGGCCTCTCCACCACTCAGAAAGAGCATTCTCATCCCTCTTGACATCTGTCCCAAGGAGACTGTATCCTCTGTGCTAACAATGCTGGGCCAGCTCCATAATGAAGCCACACCGTTCAGCTAATGCTCCTGCATCCTCTAGGCAGAGCGAGGCCAATGAGCCTGCTCTCTGTGCAAGTCTTCCCACACCCTTCCTGCAAATAAGCTCATGACAGGTCACAGCCTGACTCCACTGCTGACTTTGCTGGCACGTGAGTGCCTGCCAGTTCCTTCAGAGGCTGCTGAACAATATGAACTAGGCTTAATGATGGATGAGACTCTTGCCTGCTCCCTGCGAATTTTTTGTAGTCTGCTTGGGAGATCCCATTTCCCCTCTGAAGAAAGTACGTGGCAAATAGAAGGGCATTATCCCTCCTATTTGCACTGAAACTTTGGCAGTGCCAGCATAAAAAAATGGAAGGAGCCACATACCTTCCTCCTTTAAAAACAGAAAGGCTGAGATGCTTTCCAAGCCTAGAAACAAACTTAAGGCCAAGGCTGACATTTCAGGGA
Organism: Dendrocincla tyrannina; assembly: GCA_035047865.1. Taxonomy (NCBI): domain Eukaryota; kingdom Metazoa; phylum Chordata; class Aves; order Passeriformes; family Dendrocolaptidae; genus Dendrocincla; species Dendrocincla tyrannina. Next base: position 41,847,329 of record JAWWMP010000165.1, on the reverse strand, counting down.
TCATTGCCAGTTAATTTAATGAATAAAATTCTCTCCTTCAGCCATGGTCTATGCATGCTGGAGAGGAGCTGGATTGTTTTCCTGCCCCAGTTCAGGATCATTTTTGCTGCATTCAGTCAGAGACATCTGTCTGTTTTCATGCTTGCAGTGTAAGCTAGTGTTGAAGCTGCATCTGCTAAGGAGCCTCTCTACTCCCTATTCTGGGGGCTGTTTCAGGGCAAAAGTATCCATTCACTGCTTACTCTGAAACACACACTTAACAAAAGCATGAGCAAAGAACACAAGCCTCAAGCTCCACACACAACTCATCGGCTGCTGCTGTGCCTTGAGAGATGGAGGGAGCAGTGGTCAGAAGCGGGGTGGCCAGGATGCATGGGCTCCCCAGCACCATGCCTGCACCATGACCTTGGCAGCACGTGCTTCAGGGGCATCCCAATGCAAACAAAATCTTCAGCATGCAGTTCCCCCATGCTGCCCCTGTTCGCAAGGGCAGCCAGGCTCTCATGGCGGCTCTGCCCACCTGCTGCAAATTTTTGCAGTACTGCTTCTTCCCTGCACTTGAATCTACAACATATCCACCCTCCTCCCACTGCCCCCGAGGTCCAAATGGTGCTCCCCAGCCTCGTGAGGGAATCTTTCAACCAACCACAACTTAGAGATGCTGAATAAAATAGCAGTGCATTCCAAAACCCACTATAAAAAGAGAAAGGGAGAAAGGGCTGGGTGTGGTGTGCTTCAGACTCCATGTATGACTGGAAACAAACCCCAGATCCCTGAAAGGTCAGAGAAAACAGGAACAAAAGGTGGGAGAAAACCACATAAGCAAGGAGGAGGTGGTAAGGAGAGGGGCTCTTGGTAGTGATGTTTGAAACAGCCTCTTTAAAATGGAAGATAATGACACCAAAAATTATTCTAAGCTTTTCAAAGGCATAAATGACCAAACTGCCTCCTGACTCCTGAATTACATTATCCAGAAAGAACTTAATAGCATGTTATTATCACTTCTCCTCGCTGACAGGATTTCAGCACTGAAAAGACAAACAAGAAGCGCATTCATAATCACAACCGCATTCACCTCTGCAACGCACTGGCCACAGCTAATTTCAGGTAAGTGTCTCAGCAGCCAGCTGGGGAGCTGAGCAGTGAGGTAATTGCCTTTGTCACTGCCTGAGAGAGACCAGCTGGGTGTCCCCTGTGGCAGCCAGTGCTGAATCCCTGCTGTATGGGGGAGAAGGGCATGGCCTGAACTGCCTGATAGCAGCTGATGGGGACCTACCCCCATGAGGCTCGCTCCAGTGGGCTACGGTGCTCATCATCCTGGCAGGTACCTGTGAGGGGCCTGAGGCTGTGCTGATAGCAGTGGGGTTCCTATGTCTGCTGCAGCCTCAGCTCTGCTGGCCTAATGGAAACTTATAAGAATAGGAACAAGACAAGAAAGGGGAACATAAGGATGTGTGAGGGCTGGGGAGTGTGAGCAAAGAGCCTGGTCTGAGCTGTTCAGAGATAAGCCTCTACCTTTGGCATTTGTTGTGTACAGTTACTTTCCATGACCAGTAGCCCTGGAGATAAAGATGTTGCTGATTTCCAGCCTCGCCAGCCCCTCTCCCTCTCCCCCTGCTCCTGCCACCCCATTCCCATGCCTCAGTTCAGAGGTCAGAAGGCAACTCAGTCATGTTGTACTCCCTGCCAACGCTCATGCTCTGGTAATGTCCTGGAAAAGGCATCATCCTGGTGTAAGTCAGGGATGACCCTGGCACCACACACCACTATTGTACCGCTGCCTGAGGGGCACCACAAGAGGGCGGTTTGCTTTGGGCTGTTCCCAAGGCTTTTCTTTACGTCTTCCTTGTGCTTTACCAACATATGCCACTGCAGTACAAAGCACCTCTCTCACAGCAGGTGGACCGTCTTCTCCTGAAACCATCCCCAATAGCCATGCTGACTGCTATGGCAAGACAGCATGGCAGCCCAGCTCAGAGGGAAAGCAACAGGGAAGGGAAAGAAACAAAGAGCTATTTCCTGGGCTCTGGTGAGCTGCTGCTGCCGCAAGGTGTATGTGCATACAGACAGATTGTGACCAAGCCCAGCAGAGTCCCTGAGCAGAAGACCATCCCTGCAACAGTGCTGGTGTGACAGGGCCAATCTAAACTCCAGGGCAGTCTTCACACAGTGCTCTGTGTCCTGCACATGATTTATGTCCCAGGTTTAAAAATATTTAACTTCAGCAGCCAGGCTCCTACATCTGCAGGCCCCTAAGGAAGTGAAGGAGGTAACTGCCAATGATAACAGCCAGTGCTGAGCTCGGCCGCCTGCCTACTACTACACATGTAGTTGTGATTTTTTTTCCCCCGTAGCACAATATGGCAAATAAAAAATCCTTCCCCACTCTCAGCAGAAGACAGGCTGTGGAGAGAGCTTACACTGTACAGCCAGAGCCACCCACATCATCAAGGTGCAACTCCCCAGCCCAGCCTCAGCAGAAGGCTCCAGGGGACAGGTCATAGGAGCACCTGCTCCCATGGCAAAATTCAGATGCTGCCAGGAATGGCGCACATGGCATAGAAGCACCCAAGAAGCTTTGAAGACCTGTAGCCTCCCATGGAGATTCCTACAGGGTCCATCTCTTGTCCAGCCACTGCTTGGCAAAAAGCACAAATGCAGCAACCAAAGGAAACCATAGGGAAAAGACCTTGGACATAGCTCCCATGAGTAAGGTCTTGTAGCAGTCCCTAAAATAAAGGAGTTCCATTAACCAAACAATCTGGGCAGGATGAGGACTGAGAGCAAACTGCAGGGAACAGCCCTTGGCCAGCGAGGGCTATAAGGGTGACCTTGCACAGCTTGTGCAGCTCTCCATTACATTCCGTGGCTTTAGCAACTCTCATTCCTTGGGCACACAATTGAACATCCAAGTATGATTTCTCCAGGGCAAGCCTCTTCTTCCATAAACTGACTGTTCCCTCTGCCATGCAAAGTTATCAGTGGTACCACACTTAGCTGACTTCCCACACCACATCAGTCTACTTCCTTCCCTCTGTCTTCCTCTGGGGCTCTCTCCAGCTCACACCAATATGTTTTAGGCATGTTGATATCCCAAAGTAAATCCCCAGTTCACATCACTCCATTGCTCAGGTCTTCATACTGGCTGTTGCGGCTAGTGACCTTCTGCTGCCAGTGGCTACACTGATGGGTTTGCCCTGCTCCATTTTATCTAATGGTCCAATGATGCAGAGAAGCAACTGCAGTCCTAGTCCTAGCACAGACTGGGTGCAGCACCAGCAGCTGTGGGACTCACTGCCCTAGGATATATGCATCTAATACTGCCAGGTTTTCCTTTCAGCCTTATCAACATGATGGATAGTTTAGCCATGGTGAAGTACAATGTCCATGATTACTATTTTCCACATTTTCTCTAAGAGCAGTCTGGTATTATCAGGCTTCGTGCATGTCATTTTTTTTATTAGCTACCATTTAGTAATCTCTTCCATCTTTGCTTTATTAAAGCTAGAGGCACTGTTAGGCTGAGGGCTAAGAGGAGAGCAGGGGCTTACAGGGCAGCCACCCTGGGGAGATATTCGCTTGCTCATGTAGATCAGTGCTGAGCCTGGAGCTGCAGGCTTGCAAACCACCAGCAGCTCATGTGCATTTTAAAGGCAGATTTGTCCTGCTACATCAGACCTAAGTCTTGTTCCCTTCTTTGCAGTGCTCCAGCTACAGGAAGAGACTTTATAAGTGTTATTTATGCTCATATAAATCAGAGTAAAGTAGCCTCAGCAAAAGACAACTCTGAATTAAAGTAAAAATACAAAAAATAATAATAAAATGCCAAAGCTCCACCCTATTCCACACTGCTTATGCAGTCTAAGTGAACAGTCTTTACCAGACCACTAGAAATCACAAGTGCCTGCTTACAGCAAGCAGCTCAAAGGGAAAGCTGTGCAAAGAGCAGCCTGAGTTCTGACACTATGGCTGATCTGGAGTGACACAGAGCATGGCAATCAGAGTGATGCTCCCTGGGTCACACAAGCCAACCCAAAAAGGTCATTACCATTTGACAAGTTCACCATGAGCTGCACAGGGTTGGCAGGAAGTGTGCAGGTAAGTGTGAGGTCATGTCCTGCCCAGGGCTCCCTCAGGCACTGCTGTGGGCAGACACAGCCATTCTTCCTGCAGTGATTGGTGCTAATCACTACCCCACAGAGATCAGGGACAGCTTTCCAAGTTGGCATAGAGATCTCTTGGATGGGTGTGGCTTCAGCTACCCTCTGTGCCAAATGTCCTCAGTCAGGGAAAGGCTTGGGCCTGTCTCAATGGGGCCTGATTACCATGACAAAAAGGTCACTCAGCATCCCTCCAGCACACTCAGGAAGCGTTCAGCTAGACGCAAGTACAATTTACTCCTGGTTTAAAATCTGCTTAAAGCCTGTGCTAGGGACAGTAGGATCCTGGGAAGACACCCACTGCCTCTTTTCAGCAAGGCGCTGCAGCAGGCAGGTTTTGCCCAAGAAGGACCCAGGAGGTGGCTGGCTGACAAAAACTGCAAGGCGAACTACCCAGGCTGGAGTTCACCAGGACAGGCAGACTCACAGCCCCAGCGCCACAACCAAACCAAATAAAAACAAGCGGTAAACCCTGGCCTGGGCTTCAAAGCAAAGACAAGCCCTGGGCAGGGATGTTGCCTCGTGTTTGAGCACAGACACTGACACACAAGGGAGAGCTGGGAAGGGTAAAACCCAGATCCAACCTCATTACACAGCGCTGACTCGATGGCGATGCCTGCTCTATGCCATGGCTGCATTGGCTTCACAAACAGGCTGGCCAGGAGGGGCCATTGGGCATCCGTCTGACTCCTCTCTTGTTCTGAGGGAGACTCTTAGCAACAGAAGACCAGCTGAACCACTCTGCATGACCAGCCAGGATGGAGACTCTCTCTAGGTGACATGTTCTAGCTTTGCACCATCCTCCTGATGATGTTCATTCCTAACTATCCAAACTGTGACTTGTGGCCCTTGCTTAATCAACTAGCACTGCCAGAAGGAGATTGGCTCTAATCCCCTTTCAGAGCGTCCAGAGCCACTAGCAGCTCATCCCTTTCCTTCTTACTTGCAGGACTAAACAAGCCCATTTCCCTTGCAGACCATGGGAGTAGGTCCTGGCCATGTTGTGTGCCCTCCATGAGACCCAATCCAGTTTTTTTCAACATGCCTCTTCAACTACAAGAAGCAGAAGAGGACATGGTTTCAGATGTTGACTCAGCAGCACCAAGCTCTGCTCTCCTCTCTCTTTCCCTTCCTCACTTCTCATGACCTCCCATCTCCAAACCCCCAGGACTCACTAGCAAAATTAATTGCTGCAAACACTCATAATCACATGCATCCTCACAGTACTCTGCAAAGAGCCGTCTGCTGCCTGGCTGGAGCGTTAACACCATGGTCACCACTGGTCATCACCACACTGCAAAGAAGCAGCTGAGGCCGAGTCCTCTCCCATCAACAGGGGTAGGACAGCAAACAACTCTGAGCTGGCAGCACTGAGGACTGTCAGATGGGAAGGAGCAGAAAGCCTTTGGGTCTCCAGACTTTCCACACAGCATGGCAGGAGGCAGTGAACATGGAGTAGTGGCAGCAGCTTGTCCCTAGAGATGTCCACTCCTGGCACCATATTGTCCAGGGTGCTCCTCTGGGAAACTTTGGAGGTCCTGGTCCCAGCACTGCTGCAGCCTTACCCAAGGTGCGAAGCTGCAGGTAGGTGGCTCAAGAGCCCGAAGCCAGGGCAGCAGGGGAAAGCAGGATTCCCTGGCAGCTGCTGCACTCCTACAGCAATCAAGATCTTCTGCTCAGCCTGCAGGCAGGAGATAGTTCCTTGGTGCAGAGAGCGACCCTTCTGCTGCTTTGCAGAGGGGACTGAGAAGGAAGTCATGAGCAAACGAAAAGGCTCCAACTGCTCCTTCCCTACATGCCCTGCTCCACCCTAGGACACCTCTATTCAAGTTACTAGAGAATCAGCAGTCTCAGGCAGACCTGGATTTATTCTGAGGGCTGTGAGCCTCTGAAGCATCCCTCCCACCTCGCACCTCAGCACTGCCAGCAAATTCCCCCTCCAAGTACAAGGCAAGGCTCAGCCCACACCCCTCTTATCTCAGTGCTGTTTGCTCTGTGCCATTTGAAAGCTGCAATACAAACTTCTGGCCATCACCAGACAAGTACATCCTCTGGGTGAGATGGGGATGGCCACAGCTCAGCCTGCAGAAGCAGGAGCCAGCCCCAGCCTCTCATTTCTAGAGAGGAGCCAAGGAGGAAAAAATATCCATCCCCTCTTTCAAGGCATTCAGTTGTCAGGGAATGAAAGGTTTAAGGCGCTGACTGCCCTGAGGGCTGTGCCTTTCCAGGCATCCCTCCTTCTGTTCCCACCTGAATGCTGGGCATCTTGGCACAGCCTGCCGTGTGTGACATCTCCTTGCATACTCCAAGACCCAGCAGCCTGCCCACACCCCTTTGGACTCAGGGTATGGGGAGGAATAATGGCAGGGGGATGCAGAGATACACAGTGTAGGTGGGGGAAGAGCCCTACAAAATGATGCACCGGAAGGTAGTCCTGATGACCCAGGGGGAGTCATTCTGAGGGGGATGACTTTGGCACTGGCCAGGCTGCATGCGAGTCATGGTTGATATGCCACATGCTGTGGGAAGCAGGGACTGATTCATTTGGCAAGCTTCTACACTGCAACTGCACAAGGTTCATACGCCCCTGCAAGATGGCAGAGGCCACCACGCAGCCTTGATCTGCAAATCCACATGCCACCCACTCATCATCATTAAAGTTCACTTGATGGGGTACGTGAAGGCTATGCTGTTCAGCCTGAACTAATGCTCTCTTTGGCTTTTCTTCAGCTGGATGTGCAAAAGCATGTTCACTTCATATCCTAGATTCTTGTAGTTTTGCACGGCAACTTCATTTACCCTGACTGCCCCATTTTCCACCTCCAATGGTGGTAAGGGTAGATTAAACAGTACATTTAAATGCTAGATGAAATGTCTTCTGGCTCCCCAACATGTTCGAGAGCACTGAAAACCTTAGGATGGGTGATGCTACAAGGCTACAACATAGTACTTCATATTACAGGAGCTGAAAGATGTCCATCAGTTTTGCACCTCTGGCCCCAGCTCTTAGTCCTGGTAAAAGAGTCAGTGGGCTTACGGATCTGCTGCAAGGCCAGTATTTAGTGTCTGCACCAAACTTCAGTTCACTCAGAGCTGCAAGCAGAGCAGCAGAGGCTGTGTTTGCTGGTGGTGAAAACACCAATAAATGCAGGTTGGAAGGACAGGCCAAGTGCATAGAGATGATTCAGGTTACCCATGTTTGACAACCACAAATTGGGATGAGAAAGCGTCTTTTCAAAACCCTTTTAACTCATTCACCTTTGAGAGCTTTAAGCAAAAAGATGAGGCAGGAATATTAAAGGGTCAAAGTCCATTTGTTTGCTTGTTCTTTCCTCATTGATTGACTGTGGGAAGGGTGAGAACTGAGCACAACTGATGGAGGACTCCCTCTGCTAACACTGCAGCATGCAGCCTCCTGGCAGAGACTAATGACAATAGACAAAGCTCTGCCAAATACACCCCACTCTTTGCCTGCTGCATGCTGCCAGAAACCAGTCTGAGGGGCTGCTGTTCCCGACCACTTTTAGAGTCAGAACCTTTCTCAGGTAGCAGAACTAGCCGTCATGTGGTGGGATTTGGGAGTGAAGGAACAGGCATGGCCAAGAACAGGCTGTAGACTTGACAGCCAATACAAATGCCAGATGTATTGTATTGGGTCTCCACAACATGGGATCCTCTGGAAATGAGTGTCTCACTGTGGGATGAGCTTTCATTCACAGATGTTAGTGAGACCCAGACAGTGCTCTGGTGAGCATATCCAGCCACGAACAGGCAAAGGCATTTGCAGAGGCAGCTGGTGACCATTACTAGAGCGCCTCTGGGATTTTAACTGGGCGCACCACACCAGTCTTCTAAGAAGAGCTCTACTTGTGATGAAAACAAGCCAGGCTCACTCATGCTGGCCAGCCCACAAGGTCTAAGTGCCTGAGCAAGGCACTGATTCAGCCAGACTACTCCCATGAGCAAAGATTAGTCATGTACAGGCTGAAGGACCAATATTCCAGGGCCCCTGTGACTGACTCCTTGTCAGCTCAGGTGCCTCATCACTGCAATTACCACCACTCCATTCCCTGACACCATCATACAACCCAGAAGTCAAGGGAATCTCCGACCTGTCATTGCACACGTTGGGGACAAGCTTTGCAAGGACAGTCTTGCCAGGGTTTCTTTTTTTGCTCTTAGCAAAGATGGGAGAGCACATCACTCCTGCTGTTGCCCCCGTAGTAGGAAGGGCTCAGAGAGCTAATGCCAAAGTCAGGCATTTGACTGCACAAGGAGACCAAAAACCCACATTCAGTCATTCCCTATCCACAACTTCGCCAATCACACACCTCTTCTTGGCAGCCCTGAGACAGTCAGCTCTGCCTACACTCTTGTACAGGTACAAGGTCTTGTCACTATCATAAGCCCCATGTCTGCAGTGACTAACCCATCAAGCCCAAGTTCACATGCAGTCAGGTACCTTTTCTGGGTTACATCCCTTCCCTCTCACACAGAGCCAGTAAGAGAATTGGTTCCTCAGGAACTCACACACAGACTCACCTCTACTCTGACCCCTGCTTCCCTTCCCACGGCAAATGGACTTACTTCAAGGTGGGCTCCTAGGCCTGTGCAAGCTGGGAAACTGTACGGAAACTCTATGGAAACTGGGACAGTGAATGGCCTTCTTGTGGCTTGGACCAGGCATAGCCTGGTGCCCAAGTAACAGTCCTTGGCTTTCTGGTAGTAGAGGGAAATTCCTACCCTGTCCTTCATGTCCCCTTTTACCAAGACAGTTTCTGAGAAAGCTGAAAAGATATGAGCAGTCACCTCCATTCACCCTTCCTGACTAAAGGAATTCTCACAAGCAGTAGAGGTGTCTCCCAGGATACTAAATACATCTCACATAAAGCAGACCTACTGGTGAGAGGTTCTGGTAGCTCTCCCATAACTGCAGAATCAGAGCCATCAGACTTGCCACTTGCACCACTGAGCAAATGGCAGGTTTTTGTCCAAGGCAGAAGCAGTTGAAACATCACAGGCAGTGACAAGGTGAAATGCTCAGTGTGTGGCCTGCGGATGATGATGTCTCACAGATGTGAAGCAGCCCATTCCCACAGGCAGGGAGAAGGCAGGCTCCCTGTGGATCTGGGTGGCAAGGTGTGGTGAATCCTTTCCAGCAGAATGATGCCTGCTCCTCTTGTTCCATCCCAACACACATTTGATACAGCACCAGAGGGCTCAGACATGGAACAAACCTCTTGGATAGAGGAAAGACCAGGTGATCCTTTCTTCTGGCTAGCGCTGCCTGGCATCATTCATTCAGTGGGGAAATGGAAACAGAACTGAGGTCAGAGGCCCAAACGTAACTGAGTGCACATCCAGGCATTCCTTTCCCAAAGATCTTTGATACAACACATTTATTTTGTTTTTGGCAGCATTGTACAGTACTCATACATTACCAGCAGTTTCAGAGCCCTGAGTTGTCATTCCTACAGCCTTCCCTGAATTTCAGAAAAGAGGCAAGATCACTTTCCCCTTCCCCCACTTCACCTGCAAGGAAAAAGGCCAGGAAAAACCCAAAAACACAGATGCACTTGCTGACAGGACTGGAAACAGACCTCAGAAAGTTGGAACTCCCAGTCCACCACTCTCACCATTTGTGTCCCCTTTTGCTGGTGCTGAGAGGAAGTCCTAGTGACAGCTTTCCACAAGGTCTCACTCCTTTGAAAAACTCTGCACACCTGAATAAAAATCAGACTAAGGAGATTGCGCAAACTAATATACACCCTATTATATTTTAAAGGGACTTACCACCTCTCTCTAAGAGTCTGAGAAATGTTTTGGGGCATTCTAGGTAAGGTTGGGATTCTCTTAAATTCTGTAAGATTGTTTAAGAACGAGCCAAGGAGAGGCATTTGCTTCCAGGACAGTCCACTGGAATCTGAGTGAAACTTACCCTGCTCAGATGGGGAAAGAAAGTATCCTGTCCTTCCTGACACAAGGTATCATGCATCTCCTTTTCCTAAACCATGAAACAGTAGAGCTCTGGTACCAACTCAACCTCTCAGTGCCACAGAGGAAGCTCATGCTGTAAAAGGCAAGGACAATGCAGCGTGTAATGCGGAATAAGACCCAAAACCAGACAGAAAATCAGAAAGGCAAATGTGCCGTGGAGAGCAGAAGGAAGGGTGGGAGCATCCAGGCCTCTCCCACCAGTTCATGTCAGTATGTGGAATGGTGTATCCGTTTCAGGAAAGCAATGATCCAGTTCCCCAGCTGGGACCCCTTCAGCCACAGGAATAGTTCATACAAGTTGATCTGCCACAGGCTCAGGGCTTCTGTGAGTGAGATCTGGGCTCTTCGGTAAAGCGAGTGACTCTTGCTCCTCTGGTACCTAGAATGAGAGAAACAGCTGCATTAGATCCAGTAGGATACAGCCCAGGGAGAAGGAGGCCTGTCCTATATCTTCAGTACAACTGACCCTTCCCAGGGGAGGGCAGCATCCCACATCTGGAGAATTCCCAGGAAGCAAGGATTTTATCCAAGTAGTGCTTCTGAGGAGCTGGGGACTGCCTTTTTTAGACTGAATCTGGCAGAAGAGACAAACTGCTCCCTTGTGAAGCTGGTTCTTTTACCACTGTATGTAGCAATCCTGGGTCATGGTATCCTCTGCCTCTATGCCCAGCTTCACTTCAGCTAAAAGGGCAGGTACGCACTCCTGTAGCTTTTCCTGGTAGAACACTTGTAAGAGTCCAGCAATGCTGACACACTGATTCCGCGAAAAGTATTTCTTCACCTTTCTTTAGAAGCAGAGGCTAATTGGGCTTCATACATCCCTCATCAGCCAGAGAAATAACTGTTATTTCATCTGGAAGGAGGAGGAATCTGAGGCAGAAGTGCATTGACTTGTAAGACTCACAGAAGGAAATCATTTGCGCGACTCCTGTTCCTGGCTTTTAAATATCAGCCTCATCTTCACAGTCAGCCCTAGCCCCTCAATCAGGCTCTAATGGACAGGAAGCCCCTTCACCTCCTCTAGGGGGTCAAATCCTAAACTCTTGCCCTAAGACTTCCAACTCTAGCCCTGTCCCCAGCCCCAGGGTGACAGATTTGTCCTCTGAGGAGCCTGATGGATATGAGAACAGCACAGACAGTGGCTGAGACATGTAACTGAGCAAGGATAGGATCACAGCAGATGTGATAATGAGAGGGAGAGATCCACAGCTAAGAGTAAAAGGTCAAGATGTCAAGTCAGGCCACTTGAGTGGGGGGGCTTTAATAAGCCTTAATGGCCCTTTCCAACTCTCTGCTTGTAGACACAGGAGCCACAGTTAACCTAAGGCCTGCACTTTCAGTTCCTGCCTGAGCTACACTGGAAGAGTAATGGTCCCCAGCTCATGCCCTGCTGTGAAGCCCCATGATGTGGACCTCAACTCACATACTGACCTGTTGGCTTGACCTTAGCCCTCAGTCGTGTCATCATGGACCTGCCTGACAACCACTGGACCAGATCTACATATTGACTTTCCAGTTTGTTCTTAGACCTGCCCCATGATGCTGCCTTATGATACAGACTTTTGATTGGACCTGACCACCATCTCAGGGTCTGTCCTGCTTGCCTTGCTCAGCTGCAAGAGACCAGCCTGCTGGACCTGGGATCCCCCTCGGCTCCTGGACCACAGGATGGTCATCTCCTGCTGCTCCCTGTCTGGCCTCTGGTGCCTGGGAAGAGACTCACGTGGAAACAGCTCTGATGCAGCAGCGAGACATGTTGAGGAAGGAGCTAGCACTGGCCCGCGTGTGCAGGGCTGACTCAATCCCCCTTAACAGGTCATTGGTTTTCAGCAGCAGCAGCATCTGGCGGGGGACGTTGTTGAGGAGCTGAGTGATCTGGGGTAGGTAAGCAGCAGCGTTGGACCGGATCTCCATGTCCTGTGGCCAGCCAGGTCATGTCAGGGAGAAAGGAGAAAGAAGCTGAGAGTTCATGAAAATCCAGGTCCAGGTGCAGCTGAGATTTGACAGGAAGAAACAGTGTTTTTACAGACCATGACTCTAGGCCAGAAACTAAAGAGCTCTGTCCTCCTTTCCTGCAGACATTGGGCTGTCCCAAGCACTCACAATAGTCACAGAACACTCCTGCCATTTCCCACCTGCTCCTCAGTGAGTTAAGGCCCTGTCCACTCACTGCCAGGATTAATAGCCACTCACTGCTATCTCAGTCCTTGGCCTCAGGCAGCCTGCAACAACCATATCTCATTACCACCCTTGGGGACTTCCAAGTGAGTCTCACCTCACCAGCCCCAAAACTGGCAGAGCTGCAGGTAGCACAGGACTGCTCAGGAAGGTGGAGGGATGACACAAAGACAACCAGGCTGCTCTTTATCTTGCTGTCGCATGCAACTGATGGCTCTATGCTATACTAATGAAGCTGTTTCCAAGGCCTAGTTTAGTCTTCTGTCCTCAACAAAACTCAGCAGAGGTGAAAAAGCATTATGCAGTTAAGCATCATGATAACCCAAAAGATCAAAAACTGTCATTTGTCAGATCTAAATCTACATCCTGTCTGACAGCAGCCAGTAGCAGATGTTTAAGGAAAGAGTGTAAGTCCAAGGCAGGCACAGAGTGATTCTTCGTGTTTCCTGGTTCTCCGGATTCCAACAAACACATTGCTCACTGTAAGAACCCAGTGATAACTTATGAGGTACAGCCTGAGCCACTTGAGGTCTCCCCTCCAAACACAAGCCACCATAGCATGCAAGGCAGACAGCCCCACTTGTTCTGCCTGGTTTTAGATCTGAGAGTTCCCTCACCATCGCACTAAATGTAGCACAGCGTGATGGAGAGCTGATTCCGTATGCACACCATGTCCCTACCTCTTCCTACAAAGGCCATGACATGAATCAGTAAATCCAAACAGAAGTCCCTGAAACATCTGAAATCTTCAAAATACAGCAGGACACATGCAGAGAGCAGTAAATAACATCTCACAGGAAGAAGAATCCTTTGGGGGAAAAAAACAGCTCTAAAACCTTCTCTCCTCTGGAATGTGGGATGACCTGTATTTCATGACGTGAGTTCTCACACTCACTCTTTGTGAACTTCAAACTTGTTATAAAGGAACAGACTTGCACAAACTGAGCGTGCAGGTAGTGATGGTCAGAGATGTATACAGATCACAGCACATCATCATGGTTGCTTTGCTGCTGACAAACAAATCTCAGTGTCCTCCTGCCTCTGTCACTGACCAAATACTCAAAGCTTCAGCAAGAAGATGCTTAGCTCTTCTGAATGTTAAATGTTTTATTCCATTATCTGTTGGCAGGAAATTCCTCCCTGATTACCTCTTATCCCTTATCCCAGCCAGATCACTTCAGAGCCTACTTTATTTTCCACACATAGGTCTTCTTTTTTATTTCTTTTCTTTTTATTTTTAGCTCCAGCTGCTTGTCCACATCAAAAAACAAGCACATGATCTGTCATTAGAACTGTCATTTTCTGTCAAGGGCAAAGCCTGTGTGCAGAGGAAGAAATGAGCTATGCCACAGGACCTGAGAAAAGCCCCTTGGCTGCAGTTGCTGAGTCTGCTGCAGGATACAGCAAATTACATCACAGAATCGAATGAGATGAAGCTAGCAGCCACCCTGAGCTATCAGTTGCCTGGCCCTGGCTTATGGCAGGAACAACTACACCTATGGCAATCCTCATACATTTGTCCTGTCTGCAGCTAGAACTCTCCAGTAATGCAGCTCAAAGCCTCCCCAGAACACCTGCACTTTCACTGGCTTTGCCATTAGATCTGGCTTTTCTCATGTGCAGCTGAATTTAAAACCATGACTTCTTGTCTGTTTGCAGAACTCTTGAAGAGATTCATATATCATTTCTACAACTCTCATCAACCTGCCTTTTCTCTTTTTTGCTCAGATTTACCTCCTGGATTTCATTTGCTTGACCGCTAGTCCTTGTAGGTTCCTACCAGACTTGCCCTAGTTTCATGAAACCTTTCTCAAGATGCAGTGCCCCAGACTGGGTACAGCACTACAGATAAGATTTTGTTTCAGGAGTGTTGCTTCCTTGTCTCACAGGCTACTGTCATGTCGATACATCTTCAAGTACACTCTCTGGAGTTCTGTGCTGATGGTACCTGCCTGCACAGCACTCAGCTCTTGCTGCTGATAAAATCTTTCAAATTCACCTCTAAAGTAAGGGCAAGCAGCAGCTCATTTCCTAATGCCAAAGCAAATCTGCTCAGCTACCCATTATCTGCTGCAGGATTATCTAGTTCCAGCATTAATTGTGTCATGTAGGCAAAGACAACAGAGCTGGTTCCATACACGCAATTCAGCTCAATGACAAAGTTCATTAGCACACACAAGGCACCATGCAGCTGCTGCTACACCTCTGTCATAACCTTCACAAGCCAGTTGAGAATAAACAATGCTCACTAGCTCAGAGTCAACACTGGCTTTATAGTATTGGAGCCAGCTCTGTGACAATTTGCTTTGGCACCTTTGAATTTTTTTCTGGAGCTACCACCTCCAGAACTCACCAGATCAAGCACAGATCTGCTAGACAGTCACTACATTATTTCTGATGGGCAGAAAATTAGCTCAGGTAGGAAGCAATCAAATTACTGATTATGGGGGATGTCCATTACCTAAGGTATCGGACCTCTTCATTTCTATGGATAATGGCAAGCTAGTGCAGCAAATTCTGTCATATCCATCAAAATGAAGGAACTTTAAGAGGAGAATTTCATATGACATTATAACACTACTTAAATTAATTTTATCCTCTCTGCTACAAACGTGTGCAGATAAAAGCAAACCATAGGATACAACATGCTTCTACTTACAGACACTAGTCCATTGGCTGAAATCACATAACCGTGTGCCCCCTCTAAAAACAGCACAGTTGACAGGGGCTGTACTATTCTTAAGGTGGCGCATGTGTGTCAGGTGTGCAAGGAGGCATGAGAAGAAAGGGTGGAGAATGTAAGTGGCAATTTCCTAGATTTGTAGTGATTGAGTTGACACGATCTGCAGTTAAGCAACCTTGACTCCAAGTTAATAGGGTTTCTGATTGGGAAGTAATTTTCAGGGGGTTTTAGGAGTTTGTATCAGTGCTGATAGTCATTTACATGAATAGTGATAATGCATTATCCCTCTCATGTCTTCCCACTAAGCCTTTATGTCTCCTCTCTTTATGTCTTCTCTACCTTGATGGTTCTCTGCACAGTTGCATTCAACATTTTTTCAGAAAAGGATGATCTACAAATGTTTCCCATGCCAGAAACAGTGAACACTTAGGCATTAAAATATTATACAAAATTTAAGCAGCCCATGACAAGTGAATCTGGGAAATTAAGTTCAGCCACTATAAGACATGTTGCAGAAGGAGTCCTGGCTTTTTCCAGCTCACCTATTATGCAGAAATTGCTACAGGATTGCCAGGGATTGCCCAGCACTGCTGCAATATCAGTGGTGCAGGCGGTTTCAACAAAGAAAGGTATCTGAGGAGAAGGAAGGGCACACATTAGGGAAGGACACACAGGACCTACCTCACTGGCTGAGACTGGTGACTGGTCAATACCCCTGTTGACAGACTCCCAAGATCTGGCAGTCAGCATGCAGGCGAAGAGAGGGTACAAATCCCCTGCTCCGAGCCGCCGGCTGTACTTCTGCACCCTCTTCATATCAGCCTTGATGAGAGCCTGCCAAAGGCGGCAGTAGTCCATGCGGAATGACTCGCTCAGCACCTGGGAAGGAAGACATGGCCCCCAGAAGCAGACAGAGGACAGAAAACTGGGGGAAAAGTCTTGTCTCCTTTAGCTATGCTCTATCCCCCCTTTCAGAACCAGAAAATATTCTTCGAGAGTTATGGGAGTAACAGGAAAAATATATTTATATGTGCTTAGAGGGGCAAGGCTGCAGCTGGGTGTGCTCTTTCAGCCTGATGCCCAAAGGCTGCCTCACAAGGCTCTGAAAAACCCCAATAGCTACATACCTGGTAGAGCCCATGGTCCAGGAGGATAATGTGGGCCTTGCCAGAGGTTGGGCACTTCTTCACTAGCACGTTGCCTGGGTGAGGGTCACAGTGCACAAAGCCATTCACAAAGATCATTTCACTGTACAGTTTCCCCAAGTTGCGAGAGATCTGTGAGGAGGCAGGAGATGGTCACACACTGCCACCCACAGCAAGGCGCCTGCTGGGGAGGGAAGCCAGCCTCTGTGTGCCAACCCTATGGGGAGAAGGGTCTGTACATGCCGATGTTCCCATGCAGAGCTCCTGCAGCTCTTCACACTGACAAATGCACAGGGTGGCTGTTGGCACCGGTAGCGGGGTGACCCAGGGCACTGAAGAAAGGATCCATGCAGGGAGAACCATGAAGGTGTTTGTGGGATCGGGGGTTATTTAAGGACACTTGTCTGGCATAAAAAAGAGCAAACACCTGTGGGTAGGAATGGGGTTTCTGGTAATAGGGAGGAAAGTAGGACAGCAAATAGGGGCAGACATGCATTCACAGGGAAGGCATAGAAATTGCTGCTGGGGTAGGTGAGATTGCTTGGAGGAGGACTCAGGTGTTTCCACCCATGGATGGCAGCAGGACCCAGTGGAGAAGGGGTGGGGGGAGACTCAGCCTGTTAATCTGCTCACCAGAATGAACATGGGTTCCCTCTCCCATCCCTCCATCACACTGTTCCCCACTTTCCCTCTTCTTTTCCTCAGACCCATGCTAATCTGATTTGCAATGTCTGTGAAGATGAAGCAGCACAGAATGGCTGTTTACATCATCCTGTCACTGCAGTGTCCCTCTATGCTACTGCTCCTTATCACCAAGAGACGTTATTAAAGTTAAAAACCTCCTAGGAGCAAGCAAACATCCCCAGGGCACAGAATCAATCCCTTGCCATGCACTAGCACAGCAGCCTTGCCCTGACATCCCGCCACCAGCCCTCCCTGCCATCCCAGAGCAGAACAGTGCTCCTCAGCAGAGTGCTGAACAAGCAATTAAAAGACAATTGTTATAAATTATTTCAAGCATGTCTCTAGACAGACTGTGTAAGCAGCAAAGTGGCAGCTGTCCCCATAAGCAGAGGTGGTAGAAGAGCTAACAGGGATACTAATGACAGCTCATCCTGCAGAAAACCACAGAGCCAGGGAAAGGGCTTGCTTTACCGACCTCTGAAATGTGGCCGCCTCTGAGAAGAGCCTTCAGTATGTATAGTGCCCAACTACAAATGAGGAGAAAGAATAGGAACCCTTCCAGCAGCACACCCAAAGGGACAGCTGTAGGATCATGTGAAACAATACTCTGTCCCTCAAGTGGGACCTGGAATCACTGCTGAGTCATGGTGAAACCTGACCCCATGCTGAATCACCCACACAAATGGCACAGCATAGTCTTGTGATCTTCCACAGTGCAACATCCCTAATGTCACACAGGTGTTATTTTAAGTACTCAATGAGGGAAGTGATGGTTCCCTTCTGAATCACCAGCAGAGATCACTGGAGCCATGAAGTAACCCTTACAGGTCTCCTAGATCGACAAGCTCTAAAATTAAATAGAACCAAAGTACCAGGTGCTGTGATCTTCTAGAATAGCTGAGTAGCACTTGCTGACAGTCCAAGGATGTGCCAGATAGTTTTTTTTAAGCCAGTCACTCATTTACACAGCCTCACAGGAATCTGCAAATCAGAAGGAATGGACTTGCAGACATCATGAGTTATGATGGCATAACCACGACAACCACGACACTAGTGGATATACTGGGTGAACTCTGTTTTGTCCTCAAGGGACATGGAAGGGCACAGAATTATGGAAGATGAGGACCTGTGGACCATCTGGGGCACAACATGATGCCTCATACCCATTAAACACAAATCCAGACAAGGGCTGGCAGTTCTGCAAAACTGTTGGTTGGTGATGGCAGAAGGGATCATGCAATCTCCATCCTTGAAGGTTTTAAAGACCTGACTGGCTAACACTCTGAATAAGCTAGTCTGACCTCATAACTGACCCTGCCTTGAAGCAGATTTGATAGAAGACTTCCTGAGGTCACTTCCAATCCCAAATATCCTAGGATCCTACAAAAAAGGCTCTCATCAGGTTATCCATACTCCTCTCATAACAGCATCTTCTGATATGGCTGCAGGCTCCAGGTGCAGAGAAGGTCCCTGCTCCTGAGTCACCCTCAGCAGACATGTTACTACACAGATCTATGGTCATAGCCTTTTGCAGCCCACGATGCAACGCACAAGCAGCTCGGGATTCATCTCCCTATGAAAACAGAGGAATCACAGCCCTGCTCAGACCCTCACACTGGGTCGGGGTACAAGACAATCTTCCCCCAACACCCACATCCTCTGTCCCTTTGCTGCTGTACTTATATTTATCTCTTCACCAGCATGCAACTTCGAGTATCTGCAGTATCTACACTGAAACTAAACCTTATAGCTTCTTTAAATCAGATTAATGCATTCTGTATTATTTCATTAGCATAGAGTAGATATGTTACAAGGAATTATGATATAAGCATATGAACAGTCTTAACTTTTGAAAAAATTTACCTACTCTAAGAGATGGAGCTGTGCTGCACACTAAAGTATTTTCATATATTTTTGTCTGTTGACATACTTTTAAAACAGGATACAAATTAAATTTAATTACAATATAAAGTAACAATATCACCAAATTCTAAACAAAACAGGAAGCTTTACACACTAGAGTTTAGAGTGTAATATGTGAATAGCGATCTATCATTATAACTCAGACAAAAGGAGTTCATCTTTCTTGAAAAACATGAAACCTTTATAAGAAAAAAACATGAAACCTTTATATCCATTAATTCTCCAATACTGTGCCTTGTCCCTGTGGGCCCTTATTCCACTCTTATTGAGGCGGCCATGGGATAAATAACACCATAGAACTCACTTTGGAAGAATGCAGCTAGGTGAAATGAGAAAACAGATGTACAGAAACCTCTGTTCAGGAGAAGGGAGGAATTCAGCATGCATTTAGGCTGTGTGAGACCTTGGGGTGAAGGTGCATCACAAATTGGACAAAAGGTTGCAAACATTTACAGAAGCAAGACCAAAGTTAACACAAAGGCTTTTTGTTACAACACGAAGAGGTCAACAGTCCTTTCCCTGTTTATCATCCAATACAATGGGGTCTTTATCATTACCAGTGTTCCTCAGTGTTGTTCTCTACACATTGTAAAAAAATAATAATCACCCTTGGAATTCTGCATTCACTTCCAGACACCTCATTAACAGAAAAATGCAGATGACAAAGAGGGAGTTCAGAGAAAGCAAATAAATGAGCAGGATGAAGGAGGCATTTACTTGGGACAAAGATAAAAATAGCAGAAGATTCTAAAGTTGGTTAAGGAATGGCAGAGGAAGGGAATCTATCGATGTTAGAAAGTTTGAACTGCAAGGAAGCAGAAGCACTTGTAGTTCTGGATGTGCTACAAGAAATACAACTAGGCGGAGGGGGTGTTATCGTGAATAGCATAATTTAGGCATAAGACCTAAGACCAAACACTATGCTAGTCAGCAAGCAGAGCTGAGCTTGATATGTCTGGATGACATCAGGCTCTGGCCAGAGACATATCCTTGCTTACTACCAAAAGGTGTGTTGTTGCTCAAAACAAGTTTCATTTGCCTGTCTGTGCTGCAGCAGAACATGATGACTACAGTCACCAAGTGAGCCTATGGCCTTACCAGTCAATGCAAATAGCCATTGACACATTACGTGACATGACCATGACACTGTGTCAGGCAAAACGCACATTTTCAGCCCAGTGTCTTCATTTTGAAAAAAACAGAGCTGACGAATGAACAGATTGCAGACAACAATCCAACACTGGAGTGACAGATACATGTATAACAACCAGACTTGAAGTAACTCTTCACCAGTGTAAGCACGTGAAGCTCATTTTATGTACTCAGTATGGCAAGGATGTTACATGTAGCAAACTACCCTACTGTGAGCTACAAGCCAATACAGAAGAAAACAACAATGCAGCGCAGATATTAAGGGTTGTTACAGTACAATACCACACAGACTCTGTATAAACTGGTCGAGTTCACAGGAAATATGAAAGACAAAAAGCACAATGTTGGAGGCTGTTCCAAAAATTTACCTTTAGATGATAAGAACCTTTCCCCTAAATCCCAGCCTAATTTTAATCATGTTCAGTGTAAATTATTTCCTTAGCTACCATAATCCCAGAGTTTAACTAGTTCCATCCCTCTTCAGTATTTACTACTCCAAGGTGTCCACCAATCAGATAATAATCAGCATGAATACAGGAGAAACACTGCCCCATTTCTACCTAGGACCTCCTGTGTCCTACAAGTCAATCTGCCTTTTACACAGTTGGACTGCACAGGAAACACAGACCCCATGACTGACTAATATCCCAAAGTTAATTCTAATATGTCACTTCCCTCTAATAAACTCCCAATATATCTAAGAAACCCTTATTTTCTAAGCACATGACTTTTCACTTGGTATTGCTCATTTTTATCCCTTTCTATCACTTCAGTCCTCAAGGCCAACAAGTGCTATTACTACTCTGGTCCTCCTCTACAATGTCAGACCTCCCAGCATGGTGTCATCAACAATCTCCTTGACACAGTTCTGTTTGTGTTGAAGTCATCACCAATTTATTAAATAAGATCAGTTTGAAGAGCAAACCTCACAAAACTCTATTTTTGTAACTTCTCTTCACCATTGCCTCTATTAGTTTCCTATGTACTTTGCAATTTCACTACTAATCCCTATATTTTCTAGTTAATGGCCTCATATCCAGGGTACCAAGTATTTTAACAAGTACACCTACTGCAATTCTGTCATCTAACTCAAGAGGATTCCAAGCTGTAGTAGAGGTAGAAGCAGTGATATATTTCTTCTTGTGCATGTACACAGCCACAATAAGTTGCTGCCATAAGTTTTGAAAGCCTAGACAACCTGTCACCCTTGCCCCTGTAAGCTACTCTTCCCTTAACAAATCAGCACACCCAGCTGACAGAGCAATGTGACATTAACGAAAGACTAGAAAGTCCATCACAAATGAGCATCTTTAAAACATTAATACACAATAGTTAGCAACAAACCTCTTGGAAAAGAAAGAATGCATGCAAATCTGAGCCTGTGACTACTCCAACAGTAAGAAGATAGCACATATATCATGTTCAAGAGTAGCTGCAATGCAACAAACCAGCCTAGATTATCTGGGGAAAGTCATTGATACTTTCCTGGACTTGTGAGCAAGCTGGAGTGGTCCTGGCTGCATGCCTCCAACTGACATGAAGAAAGGCAAAGAAAAAAATCCTGTGTCATGGTTCTGTAGAGATGATCTCACTGCCTGCCTCTGATAAGTCCCAGATGAAACTGCCTGATAAGGCATCATCCCTTCCTGTCCCACCTCCATCTGTGACTGTCTCTTTAGATCAGGAGCAGATACTAGTCTCTGGCCTTAATTTGGCTGTAATATTTGCCAATTATTTTAAGAGATGGCGACACTAACTTCTATTGATCTCATTAAAAGTAAAGGTCGTTGTGCAGCTCATTTCTCAGGGCTCAATATTACCTCCTCCAGCCAAAATAATAGCATTGATTTTGGAACCTTAATCGAAGGTTAATTGGATTGAAGACTGTATTGGGTTTTTGCCTTCTTTCACTGTTGTTATTACAGCCATCATCTAAGGGTTTGCTTAATCCTGCTAGGGCAATTCTGCCCAATTAAACTGGTGTCAAATTAGCAAAGGGTGTGGATTGAAAATAGCCACAATTTGGAGCCTACTCTGTCTGTCTGTTCTGAAATGGTCCTTGTCCATAGATTAGGATGGTCACACACAAGAGATCCGATTTCACACTCTGTCCTCTGTGATCCAGTTGTGAGGATCAACAGTGCTCTGTTATGAAGTACTATCACCATGCACTGATCTAGCATTACAGCAAGGTGATGTCTGGACACACATGATGTCATTAAGATACAGGAATAGGTTTTAGGACTCCTGGAGTGCACTCCCAGCGTACTCTCTGTTGGAGACTGAGAAAATTATTTTCCTGCTCAATGCCCCATCTTCCATGGCATTTAAGTGGGGAGAAATATTCTGACTCATCCACCCTGGGAACTGAGGGACTAACTTGATAAGTTTGTCCAGATTCTCAAAGGGATGCAGGTAGAGAAAACCAGTTATTGTTTTTGTAATTGTTTCCTGCATCTGTCAGACCCAAAATGACCGCGGGGATCATTTTCCCTTGGCTTTAAATGCAGTTGTATTTCCTTGGATTTAATGTAAAGCATCTTGCTGAGACTTAAGCCATTGATTGACATTGACACTTGGGACTGACTTTCAGGAAGAAATGGGTTTGTATATTTTAACTCTTTTACCCGGTGTCTTTGCACAGTTCAAAAGCTGAAATCACTGGAGGTCACTATCCTTGCTTACCAGTGGCTTCCAGTGCATTGCACTTAGCTTCAGACAAGACGAAATATAGGAGAATCTGCAAAGAAACCTCTCCCCTGACTACATCAGCAAGTGTGAAGAGCAAGAATAGTAATTTTCCCCAGAAACAGTGTTCTTCTCCATGCTCCACTTCATCTGACACTTCAGTGTTATAAGCACAAATACTTGAGACGTGAGAGGTTTCCACACTTGCGCTGACAAACGGATCCCACCCTGGGAAATCCCACTTAAATTTTAGCAGCTACAGGGCTGCAGCTCCTGACTCTTGGCAGAAGGGTAAATCCCACACTGAAAGCATATTTCAAGTTGCAAAGCTGTCAACCATAAGAAGGTAGCTGGACTCTTTATCGAGCTAAGAGACACCGTTTCAATGCAGAACCCATTTAGTAACAGAAAGAAGCAAAAAGTCACAGTAGGATCGGGTGACAGATGGCAATAATTGTGCACAATAGCTCATCTTAAGTACCTTAGCTGTTTGCTTTCAATTCTCAGCTGGACAAAACACTTTCCTGACTTCTGAATCATCCACAGCTCATGACCAGGCTCTTGGTGAGCTCAAGTACATAGCACTGTTTTCTTTCCCTGACTCAAATCCAAACCAGGCCAGTCATGGGGACACTCCACTTGGCTACCTGAACTGGCTGGTTAATTGGAGGCTACACAGCACATGCCGTGAGTGCATCTGTAAACTCCACAGCTCCCACGGCCTGCTGATCCAGCAGCCTCTGCGGAGACAGGCAGAAAATCCACAGGGAAGGTTACATGGAAAACCCATGCAGCAGACCAGAGATAATGTTAAGATCTGTGTACAGACAAGGTCTGTCGAAATGAATCAGGTACAACCAGAATGGGTGCAAAAGGAACATTTGTGCCATTTGAGAACTTCTTTAAAAATCCATGCTCTAAATAGCCTTCCTTGCCTCCTGCGTACAGTATGCTACAAACTCCTTGAGAGTCCCTTACTCTATCTTTCCTCTCCTCCCTGCTCCACCCATTTCTTCCATATGTAACCTCCCAGCCATGACCGAAAATCCTCTTGTGTTTTGAAACAGGAAGAGTCCAGTTTCCAGGTATCCCCTTCTTAACCCTGCCATGGCCTGATCTTCTCTCAAAATTCTTGCCAGCTCATTTCTTGGTAACTCCTCTCTCCAGATTTCCCTTTCATTGTCAATATCCTGGCTGCACGCTCCTCCTCAGCTACACTTGCACATGAATAAGTAACTGTTCCACGGGCAGATATTTCAGTGTTTGCACTTGTCTTTAGAAATCAAAGCCTTCTCTGATTAAATGCCATTACAATCCAGCACTTGGACGGATCCAGTAAGATTAATGTGCTTTTGGGCAGCTTTAATGATAATCCTGCTACAGACGGTATTAAGTAAATGTCAGTAACCTGGTTTGAAGGGAGCTTTCACCTCAGGGATTCTTTCCATTTAAAGGAAAGAGGCTCAGCTTGCTTTTCAAGGCTGCATTGTCACACAAGAAATCCTGCTTAGTGAAGACTCCTCTCCCTCCACCCAGTTAAAACAAAATGGAGTAAGATGATAGAGGAATTGATAGGTAGATAAAGAGATTTAGGTCATTTATAGTGAGCTAATGCATCTCTTGAAAGCCAAAACTGCTGTATATTATAATAAAAGCCAGGCCATAGTTTTGGAAAGCGGGTTACTGCCCCCTCTTCATGCTCCTTTTGATGTCTGCTGCCTTTTGCTCACCTCACCACCATGACACGCAGTCCTTTACACAGGCCAACATTAGAAGCAGCTGATAATGGACCTTGGTTATATTCGTCCCCATCTGCTGCACCTTGCCCAAGGAGAAGTCTGGGGTGTGCACTGCTGCTACCTTGTATTACTGTGGCGACAATAACAGACCTCCATTGCCATCACATGACCTAGACAGGCTCCATATTCCCACCTTTCTACTGCTGCTTTATTGACAATCAGTAAAAGTTAATCATGAATTTCAGGGAGTGGGAAGACCAAAGGAAGAACAGCTCAGCACAGGCACTTAAAGAGCTTGCGGAAACTCAGTCTTACCACTAAGCTGAGTGACATCCTACACCTGACAGATTGCCAGAGGCCAGCTAAGAATCAGGAAAATATGTGATTTCATTGCTTCATAGGACCTATTGTTCCAAGATGTCACAAAACAGTCTTCCCAAAGACATGGACGAACGAAAAAATTTGCAGAAATGTTCAGCCTAAATCACTCCTATTGCAAGAAAAAGCTCCTGCAAGTTAGAAATTAGCTGCTTCTCTACAACTTTGCTATCCCCAGCAGTTTGAGAAAATGCAAAGAAGCACCTAAAGTCCCAGGGAGGTGGGATATGATAGCTACTATGACAGCTACCTTAAGCTCAGAATGGATTGGCTGTCCAAGAACACTGAGGAAGCCCACCCCAAAATCTGAATGCATATATTGCTCAGGAGTCCTCCTGTAATGCAACAAAACAAGCCTTTCTAACTGACTGTTTCAAGACTTGAGGAATATCCATTCTTCTATCTGAGCGCGTGGCCTAGATTTGACCCCTGCCAATGGCAGAAGAAAATAACAGGATAAACTCACTCAAAGAAATAACTCACTCACTTTTGACCAGTTGACTTGTCCAGAGCTGACTGTGTTTTGCCATGGACAAAATTTTTCAAATCTCTCTTAAGAGCAAAGTCCATGAGACAAAAATAATCAGAAGCTGAAGTTGTTCCTTTAGGGTAACAGGAACTGCCATCTTGGAACAAATCATGTGTGTCTGTAATATAAGAGCATGGTCGTCTTTCACTGTCTCCTTGAAGATTTTTCTAGCTGTACAGCCCACAGGAGAGTGTTTGCCAAAACAGGTTATATACTTTTCCCAGAAGCACAAAAACAGAGATCTCTCAGACTGATTGCTTTGTTTACATCTGTATGTGCTTCTTCTGCCCTGTCCTGTCAGCCTCCATTTCGCATCAAGGTCAGCTGATGTCAACACCATGCTCAATTCAGAGATGGGTGAGAAATTACCTCATTGACATTGATGCCATTCCTCTCCATGTAGGCCCTGTCATTCACCTGTCCCCCTTCCATAAACTCCATGAGAAGGACACGCCTTGTTGAGAGCTCCCAGTAGATCCTGGGGACCTGAAACAGGAACAGATGGGTTAGGTCAAGCAACAGGCTGGGAAAGGAAGGAGAATTTATCACACAAAGTACAGAGAAGGAGTAAAAATGGAAGTGGCTGAAGTGAGGACTTGGGTTTTTTTGATGAGCACATGGAAGGTAAATCCATCTACCAGTCTCTTCCCCAGGACAGCAGCAATGTGTACGAGGATAATACAACAATTCAACAACAGCAGAATCTGTCCTCATGCAAGATTTCTGGCCACACTCTACAAGATCTTGACCACCTCCCATTCCCAGTGTAGTCTGAGAGCTTTCTTACCTGCTCTGCAGCTCCTCTAGCTGGGCTGTTTAACTAGTACCTATTGTAAGTTTCTGAATCATCCACTCAGCTCCTTTAGACAGGAACTGCATCTTGTTTGCTATGCATATGGTCCACTTATGCAGCTTTAAAAATTATAAGCCATCGTCATAAATTGCATCTCCGCAGTGCCCCTTGGAACACGAACGCCTTTGAGCTGACAAACCCTGCATACTTAGGCCATCTGCAATTGAACTGGGAGAAAAATCAAGTGTCACAAATAAGGGACTTTTCACAGAAACCCTGGGAGACCCTTAACTATCTTATTGCCAATGTGACACAGTAATGAGTGTAAAAAGTCAAAGCACTTTTCATTCAAACTGCAGTAAACCAAGCTGAGTGAAGTACCAGTAGGAGGTCTGGTGTCATCCAGGGAAGCAGTGACACAAGTGTTGCTCAGGCTGGCTCCCCATTTTCCAGCCTATCCCTCCAGACAAATTCGTTCCATGTTGAAGTCCCTTACTGTCAACAGCCATTTTGCTAAAGTCTCTTTGGATATTCCTCACGTCACTGTGCTGACCAAACCCCCAGTCTGTCCAGATTTTCTTTTGCATATGGGTGAAGCCACACTGGTACATTTTACCAAAGACATAAGGGTGTTCAACCCATTCCCATTACTGTGCCCCAGCATAGAGATATAAATTTTGGATCATGCAAATAGCAAGCCAGTTGTGCAGCCCCCTCTCCTCACGCTCCTGAACCAGTCATGGACTTAGGACCAGCACCCTGGGGCAGGACAGGAAAAGGTAAGAAGTGTTGTCCACCTAGTGTGACCAAAGCCAGGGGATGACCAGCCAGGCCACCGTAGCTCATTGTACTCCTGAACAAGTAGTATTTGTTCCCTGTAATTACTGACAGTGTTTCAGTCCCTCACAAACTATCTGCTTCCTATCTGTTCCTGTCCTAGAGAGATCGCTTCTGCTTTACCATGCGTGTGTCATTTTAGATCAAAGGCAATTCCAATGTGGCTCAGTCCCACCATTCAACACTCCTGACATACTCTGCATGTGAACCTAGATTTTGATGCCAGAGATCCACCATGAGCAAGGGGGATTCAGTTACTCCCAACCTCCCTAACTTATTTGGATGTTCATTCTTTGCAGTTAAGATTGCTGAGAAAGCCAGCCAACTCCAAAACTAACAGTTCCCTAACCCATGTAGCTCACTGATCCCTGCTGCCCTAGATCACTTCAGACGACATTCATTCTTGTCTCAGGATTTACATGGGCTAGTCAGTGGGCTTGTAAAGCACTATCTGTGTTCTCTGAGATGCCTCTCTCAATCACAGTCAAATTCTTCAGTGATTTTTTTAATTACTCACAGATGTTTGGATGTAATGCTAGTGTGTGGAAATAATTTATCTCTGGCTTTAAAAGCTCAAACAGGTTCACAGCACAAAATCTACTTCTCAGTTTCCTAGAGTGTTTAGGAAAATTAATGATACAGGAGCCCAATTCTTCTGTTGCTTTTGGGTGATGAACACGTCTCTGAATTGGCGGGTCAGACAGAAGAATCCATTATTTAGCCATCTCAAGCCATTTGTTATTGTTACACATATTGATATCATGATAGCTTCTTAACCCAGCAAGGAGGTGATTGGCTGTCTCCATGGGGATTTACTTCACAGTATCCTAGTTACAGCTGCAACGGATACAGCTCTTTAAGGTGCATCACTTCTGATAAGTGCCCACTCAGCAAAACCATTGGCCTTTGGCCTTTTGTACCCCTGGTGACTTTTAGCTATCAATGTCTATGGGAAGGCCATTGCTGCCACTGGGCTCGAAAAGGACTGACCCAAACCTGGAGTCAGGCAGCAAGGAAAGTCCTTGCATGAAGGAAGCAAGGAAAAGTGGATACATCAGCCTGTGAAGCCCAACAAAACTCACCTTATTTCAGACCTCTGTCTCTTCTATCTTGGGACTTCTGCATAAACAGGAGGTGAAAACCTCATTTTGATGTGTATATGCAGGAGTGTCCAAAGAAGGGTACATTTTTTGTTGCCTTTGTGCATGTGCAAATGCAGCTACATCAGAGACTGTACCCACAGCATTATGTGTATTTCCAGAAAGCACACACTGGAGGCTTGTGCCTCTTGTATGTCAGCAAAAGACTTCTGAACATGCAAGTTTGAAGATGTGAGCTTATGTCTTTCCAAGAATTAGATATGTACATGTCTGGTTGTACTTGAGACATTTGTCAGTGCCCTTAGTGAGTGTGTCAGTGTGAGGTAAGAGTGCCAGTGGGGAAGAGCACACAGGGGTGCAGTTGATTTTGTGTATGGAGGTAACATGAACGCGTTAGCCATGGATGTGTTATGAAGGTTGTATGCCCAGTTCTAGAGTGAGAATGTGCTTTTCTGCAGTAGGAAGGACTCAACGTGAACATGCCTTCTCCTGAGATCCAAGGCGTTCCCAATACTACTTATCATCAGCTTCAGTCTAGCTTTTCTGTTCTATGCCCATTTCTTGCCCTTGGTTGAGATTAAGTTCAAGAAAAGTTCCAACAGATGGCTTAGCAAAAAATGGCAAATTCTCAGGCTCTGGGAAAGTTCAGAAAGACCAGCTGGGAAAATGAGTAGTAGGCTTCAGAGACTGCTGGCCCCAAGACACTACTCCTGACCCAATAGAGTGAATGCAGCAGGAAACAAACACAGAGAAAGCACGCCTCAGAGCATTTTCTGGTCTGTATTAGCAGAGCAGTCTAGGATGGACAACACAGAGGGATCGAACTCCATTCTTGTCTGTATGTTTCCTCCAGTTGGTGAATGAGGTGCATAAGACACAGTAAGGGAGACCATTAACGCACATACATCGACAGAAATATGTGCTCCCTCACCTTCAGAAAATCAAAGTTCTTGAGCATATAAGCCACCCTCTCAGCATTTCTGCCTTCATTGAGGAAATCCAGCTCCAAGGGCAGATTCTTCTTAGCTTCTTCCACCAGCCACATGAACTCAAAATCTGGAAAGATCTGTTTCACAACCAAGAGAAGAACCTGAGAACAAGGGAACAGACAATCAGCTGCATCCTCGCTCCAAAGCCATACAGTGCTGTTTTGATAGGATCATTCCATATAACTTAGAGATTAGGTTCCTACAGTATCACAACACAACACAATGCCATGACTCGGTCATGTAACACAAATTTTGGCTTACTCTTCCACACAGGTACATCTAGGAGTTAAATGATGGCACACACATCAAAGGGAGCCCAGTTGCCTGCTGCCTGGAAGAGAACAAAGCCCTGGAGAAGAGACTCCATGGCCAGGTCTCACCAAGGGCATGGCCCTGAAGCAACTCTCTTCTGGGTCCTATAATTCTACAAATTACTGCTGGCTTCACTCATAGGTCTCAGATTAAGCAGATGAGAAAGGTCTAAAGTAAGACTTGTCATCTCTATGTTAATTCTTCCACTGCTGAACAAGACTTTTTCTAGCACAGTAAATTCACTCAGCAGTTCCAAGAAGACAGTGAAGGTTGGACACAGTTAGTAGGTTAACTATTTTTAAAGAACATCTCTGGTGGGGGTCAGAGGGCAAGTTGCTCTTCAGCATCAGTCATAGCCATCCTCAGCAATGTTGAGGTGTTTTCCAAGTATCATATATCCACTACCTGGAATCCTCTTCTTCTTAAAGGGATTAGGTACTCAGCTATACAGCACCTTCAAAAGCCCATCCAAAAAGTTCCTGGAAAGGTTTGCTTAAGGCAACATTTAAGGAGAAAGTGAATCAAGATTACACAAGTGGATGGCATTATCAAAGTTGCACAGCAGCCAACTATGTTTCCTATTCAAACGAATTTCTCCACCAGAGTTACAAATTTACACAAGCTGACAATTTGGACCATGTCTTAAGGAAAATAATTTGTTTGACTGTTTTTAACTACTTGAGTCATAAAACAAGCTTTGCTGTCTTTATCTCACCTGTTCTGCATATTCATCTGAACATGGAAACAGACTTCTAAGTGTGTCTTACTGCACAGTTTCCCTTCCTAGATCTCCACCACTGAGGTGGGAACTCCTGCACTGTAGGAGG
>JAWWMP010000165.1:41761522-41810095 GCA_035047865.1 Dendrocincla tyrannina | reverse complement strand
CACCTTTCTAGCTACCAATGCAAAGCACAGCACTGTGAGGGCTGCTATGGCGAAATGAACTCCATCTCAGCCAGACCTAATAGAGGTGGCCATGTGTCAGCAGTCTGTTCAGGAAAAATTTAGGGTGCAGTGAGACGCAGGACCACTAGCAGAAGGTGTCTCACAGCCCAGCCCTGTTTAGCTGGCAGGCTGAACCCCTTTGTCTCTCAGCCAACACTGGCTCCATTTGGAGACAGAGTGGTGAGCTCCAGATTTTGGTCTGATTTGTACAGTCATCCTTATACTCTTCAGAAGCTCTCCCAACAGACTCACCAGTCTCAATGACAGCAGGATGGACAATGGAGGAACTGTTTCACCTGCTGATATCTGGGACTTTGTGTCAAAGTTTGACAGCCTAGAAAGCTCCTAATAGACCCTGTAAGCTTCTGAGAGCACAAGGGTACAGGGAACCATACCTACAAGTGGCCCAGGGTCCAAGGTAAAACCTGAGCTTTGGTGATAGTGCATGTTCATGAAACACCTGTCACATAACTTTCAGACAATACAGTTGTTTTGGCTACCAAAAGTTATGTTAAATATGCCAGAACAGAGTGTAAATATGCCTATGTCAGAGAACTTTGCCAAAGTGTGGAACGAGTGGGGAACATGCAGCAAGAGCTGGGACCATCTCAGGCAGAGGCCATCTCCAGACACTTCCCTGTGCTTGACAGTTTCACCAATCATAGCTGCTCAAAATAATTTACAAAAAGGGACCCAGCAGGGATAGTGCCATTCCTTTACTACTAAAACCAGTGCAAACTGAAACATTCAAAACCTCAACCACAATTTCACAGCAGATCTCCTTCTGAACACAGCATACTGTAAGTTGCTACTGAGTCTTGCAATTTTTATTTGGACACTGTAATCTACAAGATGTCCTGGTATTTTAGGAGATGACGAGGCAACACAGGATTAACTTGGAACTATTTTTGCCTCTAGGATACTAATCACAGGCCATGATACAATAGAGCTCTATTAACAGGAGTATTCTGTTGCGATGGTCAGGAGCAGCTCACAGCCTCCTATTATTTTGAAGCCATGTAGCAGCACAGGAAAACACGCATGGGGAAGCTGGTACAAATTAATTCAAAATAAAGAGAATGATACAGCTGTGAGACAAGTCCACAGAGGAAGCAGAGAGAAAGAAAGTGATTAAGGTAGGTAAATTTTGCACATCTCCTGTGCTGTGATTCTCCAAGCTGGAATTCCCTTGATGGAATGACTTGGTTCATCTGTTTTACCATTCCTGATAGAGACAGCAATAAACAGTTCCCTCTTAATCGTGGCTCTATGGATGGCAATTTGCTAAGGTGAGCTCAGTCTGCAGAAGCTTTCTGCAAGTGACACATGGATCAGGTTGTCTGCAGCCTCCCAGCTGAAACAGTGGGAAGCACTGGGATAACAGAATTCATAAGCTGGAAAACAGACCAACACAGGGACCTTCACTCTGGGAAGAAAGGTTTTGGGGGCTGCAACTGCTGCCTTAACACTACCTAGTACAATATCCCCTCTATTTCATGTAGCAGAATACCTGAGGAGATACTCAGTTCTATGTCTGTTATAGCATTACTAAGGCTTGCGTCTCACAGAACTTTTGGAATTCACTTTATCAGCATTAGGACACTATTGCTCTCAGAAGTCTAAATGTCTTTCCTGGTCTAAGGCATGTGAACCTCATCCTAGACTGGTCATCTTTCCAACAACATACACATGAGTTGAGGTATCAGTGAGTGCCAAGGACTCACTGATACCTGCAAGTCTGCAAGACCAGAGTTCTAGGCATGAGAAAAATGTTAGGTTGGTGTAGAGCAATATACTTCCCAAACAGCAAGTGAGGTTTTTTCCATTGTCCCAGCCTTTCTATCCCCTCTATGAAAACAAAATGTCACAGTGTTGCTCCAAGAATTATTAAGACAGCAAAACCAGAAAGATTAGATTTATTGCAGCAGACAGTGGATTATGAAGAATAATTCATCAAATGTCAGAACAAACAGCCACAATTTATAGGTGGCTTTGTTGAGTCAGGGAAATCTGATTGGACTTCTCTCCACCTAATGAATGCCAAGTCTAATTGATGGTTCCTAAATGCATCTGTCAAGAACGTGTATTTATTTTCAGTATTTTTAATAATATCGTAGCTATATATTGAATAGCAATTTTCTTTTCAGTGGATTCCCTGGTGTTCATATTACTTATACATATAAGTGTGCATGCATATGGAAGTATATGCTGCATCCAAATTAATGTAGGTATAGGTGTGTGTGCATTCTCATGCACTGTAACAATTATATATGGCTTTTTACACAAAATCCCTGCATCTTTCAGAGAACAGGATTGGAAAGTAATGTGGTTCTTTTCAGAAGAAGATGTGCAATAAGGTGCCCGCCTAGAATTTGAAAGAGCTGAGCTCTAACACTCTTTCTTCTTGATATCCCATGTGAAGCTGGGCCATACCATGTCACAGCCCTCAAGCTTGGATGAACAGAATTAGGGCTGTCAAAACAGCTAGAAATCTGCCCTTGTCTAATTTATCAGAACCAAATTTGTAACTTTCTTTTTAAAAACCTATCTGTACAATACATATACAAGTTATTACACAGAGCCACAGACATGTCACTTCATATGCCAATGGTACACATTTGCTCCTGGCATGCCAATCACCGCAAACTTGGTGCTAAGTTTCACTACAATAGCACAAAAGCAGGGCTGTCCACCAACCCTCAGCCTTTCTTCTAGGAAAGGGCTGTGAGTCAAGTGGGGTGTGAAGTTCCTATTTTCCTATTATTTCTACCTGGTACCACTTTGGTCCTCTGCAGCCCAGTATGTACTACTATACCGCTGAGAATCTTCTCTGGGATCCTACCACCAGCACTTCTCAGTCACAAAGCCATGACTTACAGAAAATGAACTCTGCTAGGAAGAGTCCTTGATCCCATCATCCGGACACCAAAGTTTGCTCACTCATTCACTGTCTGATACCTAGGATTCTGGCTATTTCCTGTTCTGCTCACCTACAATTCTCTTTCTGTAGTCTCTTCTGAGAAAAGCAGTGGAAAAGCCTACATGAAGCCACTCTTGTATTCATTGCATCCATCCACTGAGCTGTACAGCAACAGTATCAGTCCATTTTACTTGCTATAGTACCTTTAATTGTTACAGAGCCATACTTTGAGGAAAAGCACTTTTTATTCCATTCCTGATGATTCCTGTGTAATAATCTGTACTCAGACACACACATGGTAGCTTCCTTTATTTTCCTGAGTAAGTCAGATCCTTAAGACAAGGCAGAACTATCTGAGAACATCACTCATCCTGGATCGAAACCTGGATCTCAGTGGTGACAGCTACAACAGGCAGTAACAGCAATGAGCAGATGGAGCTGATTTATGCCTCCTGAGAGCCTGTGTGTGAGGCGGACCTCATCTCCCATCTCTCTGATAGGTGAGCCACTTATCCATGGCTCCCACAAACAAATGACATTCAGTCCAACAAAAGCAAGGATTGTCATGGCCAGACTGGACATAACTGGCTCAGGAACATCCTCCTGACTGGCACAAGGAGATAAATGTTTTTCATCGATTAAGCTATTAGGAGCCCTAC
The DNA here is from genome assembly GCA_035047865.1 of Dendrocincla tyrannina. Lineage (NCBI taxonomy): Eukaryota > Metazoa > Chordata > Aves > Passeriformes > Dendrocolaptidae > Dendrocincla > Dendrocincla tyrannina. Next base: position 41,806,456 of record JAWWMP010000165.1, on the reverse strand, counting down.
TACCTTCCAGAGACACAAGACACTAAGATTAACAGACTAACTCAGTAGTCAGAGATGCTTTCAACAGTTGGAGTTCCACAGTTTTTCCACTAGCATCACCACAGACTCTTCCATGCTTAACCTCATTCAGCTATTCTTTGTCCAGGTGCTGGTCTCACAAAGCACTCTGAAAGTACAGAGACTGCATATTAGACTTCTGATGTAAAGCAGATATCAAGCTGAATTGTAGAAAAGCAGAGTCCAGACATTATCTGCAGGGTTAGCACAAACACATAGAATATAATCAGGGAGAGGAAACAGCAAAACCGCGATGTCTCAGAACAAGTCTCTAACCCAACCACCTGGGTATGAGCATTATTCCTGGTCAAATTACTCCATTTCAGACAAAGCAGATAGCTTTCCCCCATGTCTGTAATCTCGTGCTCAGAATGAACTTCCAAGAAGCTCTATTTCTCAAAAATGTCCACAGGAAAGATTTTGCTGTTGGAAGTTGCATCATAACTTTAAACTGCAAGTCCAGTTCACCACCCTACAGAGAAAACAGAAGGTGGAAGAACCTTGCACCACTGAAACCAACTATTTCCTCAGGATCTCCCTGTGTGATAACAAAGTACCAGTCTCTCTAACCCTGATATGGCCATTGGGAAAATGCTCATTTCCTATTTCCAGATGCAGTTAATCAGTATAATGACCTGGCTTGTTCAGCATCTCACTTCCTTCCACCTCAGAATATAGCATCTTGTGCAGCTAATCACCTTCCTGCTATCCAAAATCATGTCCACACCCCAACCTGTCTGTGACTGGCCTCCAAAAGCAAGCTAGTGTTTCCTGACCCTAACAGTCAATCAAGAGTCCACCAACAACTATGTGTGTGAGGAGAGGGAAGATGGAAACCAACAGTCTCTCCAAGTGCACAGTAAAAAGTGACACTGTGCACTCAATTTCACACTATTTAAGTATCTTATAGTCTATGCAAAATGCACAGACCAAAGCAAAGTAAAGCCAAGGAATGTATATATGTATATAATCCTGTTCACTACCATCCATTCTATCATGCTGAAAAAGAAAGTAGTGACTTGTAAACTACTTATTCCCTCAGACATGGGGCAGATGCTCCAACCCATCCCATGTTCCCTGCCTTTTCCTTGCACATACAAATGCTTCCCTTATTTCGCTCTTTCATCTGTCTCCCACTTGAACAATGCTTATTAAATCCACTCTTTTATCTCTGATTTTTTTGGGAAATGTTACTTGATCTGCATCTCTCCTGTCTGTGAGGATGGAGCCTCACAGCCTCACAACACTTCTCAGTTGTTCAGACAAACTGGAATCACAGTCTTTCAAGAGCACATGACTGCTCCACTTCCAGCCATTCTTTGTTTTTTAATTGAAAGCATTCTCTCTCTTTTCTCCCCCTACTAACAAAGGAGGCTCTCACTTTATACCAGTGCACAGCTAAAGAACAACAGAAGACAACTTTTTGCTGCATCCCATCTGCCCAAATAGATTCTTATCCCATGGTTCAGGTGGAGCAGTAGTGATCCCTTTCTACTGAGATCTTCGAGGCTTGCTGTGTTCTCTGCAGGTCTTCAGCTCCCAAGCCATAGAGCTCAAAGTGCTAACATAACAGGATTATCTCTATAGGTGCTAAGGAAGGGAACAGTTTCCTCAACCCTCTGCTCTTTTAATGACTCTGTTAGCATGTTTGAGCAGCTTGCTTATCCCTTTCCCAGTTTTCTGGAGTTGTTGCACAAAGCTCTGCTCACAGCCTCTACCCCAAACACTGCATCTGGATTAACAGCTCACACAAAATTCCCACCTCCTTTTTGCTGACTCATAGTTCTGTCTCCATACTCTAGATCAGCCTGCTTCTAGCCGAACTACAATTACAGCCTGTTTTTCAGTCATCTTCTCTTATATAGTCATATCTCTGTTCACATGCAACAAAGCTAAAGCATGGTTCCTAATCTTTTCACTCAAACCATACCTCCTGCCTCCCTTCTCATCACAACAGACAATGTCACCAACTTTCTGTCAAGCATGCCTGCAGCCCTGGCCTTGTCATCAACACTGACCTCAATCCAGATCTCATTTTCAGGTCTGAATCTAGACATCAAGTACTAATGCTCACAGGTAGCAGGTGATAAGGTAACTGTTCTCCCCCTCTCCTCCCACAAAGTTCCCATTTCTCTTGAGCCACACACGTAGTAAGACATATGGAGGTCCCCAACATACACAGAATCCTTTGATTGAATTCCTGAAGATGTATTCCCAAATGACATATCACCCCTACAGATGCCAGTAGCCTGGTGCAAAGACAGCACATTTGGAAAAAAATCATCAAATCATAGAACAGTCCTGGTTGGAAGGAACCTCAAAAGATTGGCTGGTTGAACTTTTCATGGGAAAGGGAGCCTAGGTGAGATTACCACATCCTGAAAACCTCCAGTGATGTCAACTCCACCACATCCCTGGGGAAGCTGTTCCTGTGATTGATAGCTCTCAAGGTAAAAAATTTCTTTCCTATATCAAGATAAAGCCTCTCTCAAAATATCACAGAGATGGGGCCAGTTGGCACATAAGCAAAAAGGTAAGATCTAAGAAAGCACCCAGAAGCAAATGAATTTCCAAGACCATTTGACTCCAGGTATAAACACATACCTGCCATGCACTGACTGAAACCCATGTAGGAAAGGGTCAAGGAGCCACAACAAACAGGCTCCATGTTAGTCACAGGAGAGGGAGGCTCAGTCGAGGACTGCAAAGATGCCCCAAGGGCCCTGTCAGCAGTAAGCCTGAACAACAGCAGCAGTCCTGTAAGAAATAACCAGTTGCCAGAGCCTGAGGATATATGGGGATCTTTGGGAACACACATCACCTGTGCCTCATCTTAAATGTCTCTGTTTCATTTTTGAAAACCTGGGTGCTTCAAGAAGTGGACCAGACAAGGAGAGGGGGTAATGTATATGGGCAGGTTTACGTGACTATAGGCTATATAGACTGTGTGACTATAGAAAGTATAATGAAGGGATGTCTAGGGGTATATATGTTTGAAAGAGGTGGAGTACAAGCATTTGGTCAGGAAGTGAAGTTTTCCAGGGCTTGAGCAGAGTTAAGAACAAGGCACGGGGCAGTGCACTTGCGCACACAGCTTGTATGGGGAATGGTAGGCGAAATCCTCCATCCATGAGAGGTGAGTGAAGAACAGGGTCAGGACAGGTGTTTGTGTGCGCGTGCAGAGGCAGGGTGTGCAGAGGAGTGAAGGACTGTGTGTGCAGGACAGCACTGCATTTCATTTCATAGAATCATAAAATGGTTTGGGTTGGAAGGGACCTTAAAGATCATCTAGCTTCAACCCCCCTGCCATGGGCAGGGACACCTTTCATTAGACCTGGTTGCACAAAGCCCCATCCAACCTGGCCTTGAACACTTGCAGGGACAGGGTAGATGCAGCTTCTGAAGGCAATCTGTTCAGTGCCTCACTACCTTCACAGAAAAGAATTTCTTCATAATATTTAACCTAAACCTACAATCTGTAGTTTGAAGCCATTCCCCCTTGTCTTATCCCTACCTGTCCTTGTAAAAAGTCCCTCTCCAGCCTTCCAGTAGGCCCCCTTTAAGTACTGAAGGTGCTATAAGGTCTTCCCAAAGCCTCCTCTTCTCCAGGCTGGACAACCCCAACTCCCTCAGCCTGTTTTCACGGGACAAGTGGTCCAGCCCTCTGACAATCTTTGTTACCCTCCTCCAGACTTGCTCCAACAGGTCCACACCCTTCTTATGTTAAGAGGCCCAGAGTTGGACAGACTACTCCTCGTGGGGTCTCACAAGAGCAAAATATGAGTATATGCTACACTGACAGACCCTTCTAGTCCAGTTCCTAAAATAGAGAGAGAGGCGTCCCCCCACGAGTACTATGTGGAATGTTTTTATGCATCTCCTCAGAAAGCGATGAGGGAAATGTTTCTGAGCCTGGGACAAAGAGCAGGAATGACAGAAGAAGCATTGCACAATCCAGCAGCCTGTCACCAGGGTGGACTGAGGCACAGTAAAATGAAAACATGCAGAGTACCAAGTTCAGTCCCAAATTCTGCCCAGCTATATCCCCTCCTCAGGCTTTGGTTATAATTACATAGATACAAGCATGATAACGTCTTATTGAAGCACAACATTGCCCCAGATTAATAGGACGGTGAAGTAGGAGTACAGATCTAAGGTGGAAGTACATGAAGTCTGGCAGATGTGGGCAGCTCTGCCTGAACTGAACTGGTATCAAGAAAGGGATATAATGAGGTCACTACATTAGAAGAAAGATGCTTAAAAGGTAGTAAAGCTCTGCTGAAGATGTAAAGCTCATAAGCCAGTTACCAGTGCTAATTGTGTCTTGATGGCATACTGAAACACTGGCACTTCTGGCAGATGAGTCAATGCAAAGGGTACAGAGGTACAGAAGCCCACACCACTGAGACTAAGGTGCAGGGACTGGAGAGGAGCTGAAGTAAAGTAACTTACAAAGACATCTGGATGGGACCCTGGAGTTTGTACCCTTTGCAGCCTATTCTCAGAAAAAAATATACAGAGATCCATGAAACTCCCTCAAGAGAGACAACTGCATGGCAAATTAAATCCATAGCCAACTTTGCCAACAGCCTCGTTGGCATCATGCTGGGAAAGGGGGTTCCATGCATTCCCTACTGACCGGTCATACAAACCATGGAGACCAGAGCTCTCTGCAGTGATGCAGAGACAAAGGTCCTATGCTAAGCCAGCCATATCATCTCCTGCTTTCTTCTTGTCAATTTCTTCTCTCAATACCAACCTTTCCTTTCTTTTCCGGCCCATATTTCCCCTACTTTTCATGCGTCTCTGCTTTGATCTATCTGCTCCTTCAACAGTTCATTTATTATCTGTCTCTTCCTCCTCTTCCTCCCCTCTTTTTCCCCTTGCCCCCAGATCTTCTTGTTGGACTGCCAAGTCCCTTGTTCAGTGGTATAACTCAGCTGATTTACTTTCCTTAAAGCAGTGTCTGCTCTCATGTAAATCACCCTCCAAACCCAGCCTTTGAAATGGGCTTGTTCACTAAACTCTATGAATAGGAAAGTAGGCACAGCTGGCCTATTCATAATCAACATAAAAAATAGATTAGCACTTTACAGATTAAACATTATCGTTTCAACAGTTAACATAAATCAACTACACTTATGGGCCTAGCTTTGCTGCTGCCACTGCAGGGTGACAAGCACCGCAAAAAGAAGGGCTACCAGTCCAGGGCGCACCAGGAAATAGCTCGCTCCTCTTCCACCTCAAATGTAAGTTCTCTGGCATGCCCAGGGTGTACTGCAAAAGGCTGTTATAAGGAGAAAAGTGGGCTAAGAAAACAGAGGTGGGGGATAATTTTGATTAATTCACATGCATTTCCAAGCAATCCAGCAATCCACTATTTCAGAGCCAGAATCCAATTGCCCTATTTCCCTCCCTAGGGCTGATGCAGGTCAAAAACAGAGCAACAGAGTCAGCCTCTAGAACAGGAGCAGGACAAGGAGCCTCTAAATACTAACTGGTACCTAGCTCTGTTTCTTAAAGTTCAAAATATTTGGGCTTCTGTGGGTAAGTAAACCCTTTTGGTGGATTCTATCTATTATAACCATCTCAAAAAACACCCCGTAACAACCCAGGGAATTACCACACCAAAGAAGGGCCAAATACTAGATCCACTCCAGACATGTGCAGTGGAGAGCAAAGCCAGAAGAGAGTAGTCCAGAGCCTGCTACTGGTCAGGTGCACCTCCTCCATCAGGTACAGAACACTAAGTCACTGGAATTACTCAGCCCAGCACACTGTCATCAGTGTCCTATGTGTAGTCAATAATGTGACAAGGTCCACAGATGCAGTACAGTCCATACCTTTCCATTTCTTCCTGCTCACTCACTGAGAACCACCCAGTGGTCTCAAATGTTTAGTCTGGAGCAGCCAACCTGTAATTCATGAACTGGTTCTAATGATTACAAGGGACTGGCAAAGGCCTTGGCGATTAATAACCAGCCTCACAGCTCTTTCAAACAAAACGGGAAAAAGAAAAAAGATGAGGAAGACATTAGGTTATGGTCCAAAGGACAAAAGACAGACTGAGAGAGGAGGCATGGGATTAGAGGTTTTTATCGCAGCCAAAGACATGAGCAGCTTGCAAAGGGAAAGGCAGTAAAACTTACATGGAGAGACTTCTTTGCTATAACACCTCTTAACAAGACCTGGTAATTTTAATTGCTGTAGCATCCTTCTAGCCTTTCTTGATAAATGGGAATAGCAGTTAATAGACCCGAACCAATCAGCTACATCCAACAAGGTGTTTGGCAAAATTAGCTTTGTTCTCCACGCACAACTGATACCACCTCAATTTCATTCATTATCCGAAATGAGCCAACTAATGCATATTTTCTACTAACAATTTGAAATTTGGAAGGGTTGGTGCTGAACAGCCTCTTCCAAGAACATGCCAAGTTGAGATGAAGTGGTTATGTGAGTTTTGTAATGGAGAAACTCATGGGTTTGTTTCAGCTGAGCTCTCCTGGCACAAGCAACGGGTCATGTGAGTTTACAAGAATTCTTGCCTGACTCACTGCATCAAGTTTTCAGGTTCTCAATGGGTCAAGAGCCGAGTAACTGTGCAGACATGAAGTTCTGAAAGAAATCAGATGATAACCAGGCAGAATCAAGTAGGATGTTAAAAGATCAATGGGCAGGCAGATGACAGAATTCCTTGCTCCCTCAGATAAAAGCCAGGCATAGTAAACTCAGCCTGTGTTTAGATCAGAGCATCAAGAATATTTCAGAGTATATCAGCAGTGGGCTTTGAAATAGAAACCCTTCACATAGCAGCTCTGTGTTTCTGCCCCCGCCCAAATCCTGCCATGTCAGAAATGCCTGGAGATTGCTGAGCAAATCAGGCACATATTTGAAAAAAGAAAGTCTCCATATGCAAGAATAAGGACTATTAATCCCAGTTACAAACTGCACTTTCCAGTGATTGTTTGGAACTGGAAGGGTTACGCTGTGCTGAGAGGTAGTTCCTGCCAATGGCTAAAGCACTGCTGTGCAGCACATCCACCACCTCTGCCAGACATGGACACTGAACACAGCCCAACACAGCTGTTGTGTGCATTGCCAGCCAAGGTGTATTTGCACCAGAGTGACACTTCAGGTGTCATCAAAACTCTGAGAAAATTGTGCTGAAGAAAGCTTACCATCTGCACATGAGACAGCCAACAAATTCCATGCAGGTATGTCATACACTAACCCTCAGGCACCTAAAGAATTTGTAAATTAAAGAAAAAAATGTCACAAACTGCAGATCAAAACTATTCTATATCAGAATGAGGCTGTTCCCCACTTCAATTTCTAATCTCCAATTTTTCACTTCCTTGCAGAAGGCCCTACAAACAATTCTTCAGAAAATCCATTGTCCAACCTCCTGTATTGTAAATGTTAATAACTTGAATGAAGCCAAAGGAGATTACCCTCTAATCTATACATAAAACCTTCCCTCTCATAGGCAACAGGTCTTAGAGCATTCAGAAAGAGGCTACCACACGCAGGACTCAGTCATCCTCTTCCAGGAGCTCTGAGTGGGAATAAAAGCAATTGAAGGAGGGAATACACTCTTCCAAAGCTCCCCAGGCAATAAGGACACTAGATTGTCCTTTACATGACAGTAAGGGTCAGTAACACTGTAGATAGCATACAGAACAAGCAGGGACACAAGAACAAAGCAAGGTTGACCACCTGAACCACATAAAGCTTCCTGTTTGCTTTCCCTGTCTGCCCTTGCAATCAGCAGTTCTGGACAGCTGCTGCCCACACAATGGCTCAGTAGAGAGGCAGCCACAGTTAGATCTGCCAGTCACTGGGGCCTCTTACCAGAGACAGGGCAGGGAGAGCACAGTGGAGGCTGCAGCAGCAACAGCAGGAGCTGCACAGGCAGCCACTCCTGCCTTTCAGTTGAGTAATGCGGGACCATTTGTTCTGGATGACATTAATGCTATTTGCCATCCATCTCAGGCTCTTTAAATTACCTTTTTATGGCCAAAATCCTTTTCATAATTGATAAAAATCTCTTTTTTATATCCCGAGTTATTGAAAGAAATGTGAAGTTTTTTTATTCCTCATTATAGTTTTAATACAAATGTGGTTTTTATTGATGGCTGCTTGGAAGCCCTGGCAGGCCTACTGAGAGAGGCTCACAGGGGTGGGAGAAGGGTCACAATCCTCCCGTCCCACTTCCCAGCCCCTCACACTGTCAGAGTAATGACCACCACAGCCCAGCTTCTATTCTGGTGGGTAATGGAGGGTGCATAACATGCAGAATGAGATTTCCTGTGACCGACAACACCCACAAACAGGCAAAAGTGGCTCTTACTAACCTAAATCCAGTTACCCCAAGTGTTAGTGACGTACACGGGGGCCAACTTCACAGATCACCCCAGCACGGCATTGGTGGAGCTGGGAGCTTTAGGACAGAACCAGGTTCACAAGCTACAGGAGACCTGGGTGTTCAGCAGAGCCGTTCAGCATCAGTCCCATAGGCCCACACAACCATGAGAGTGACCCTGCACTGTGCCACACACCTGCCTTTGGGCAGAAGACTTGACCACAAGGCTGTGCAACAATGGAAGAAGCAAGCATGTGTCCTGGCATCCTGGATGGGTTAGACAACAACGCCAGCCTGGGAAGAGGCTTTCCAGGGCCATAACAGAATCTGCAGCATTGTAACCTAAAGACCTTGTGATCCAGCACAGTAAATGAATTTTCTCTAGGGCACCATATGGAGCCAGCTACAGAATATGGCTCATATTCCCTTGGGAACAACTTGGATGCTGTAGGACATGAAGCTGTAATACCCAACAGCCTATTGAAGGCCTAGCTGCTCTCCCACAGGGCTGAGCACTGCTTCAATAGTTCTCCCAATCAGATATAACCATATGTCTCAACAGAGCTTAAAATATTAATCAACAATTCCAGAAGGTAGGTACAGTCCATCATTCTCCCTGTCACTGGCACAGCAAAGGTTGCCATAATATATCAAGAATGCATGCAGAAATAGGAGTAAAAGGAGTCTCTTCTATTCCCTCTGTCTTTTCTGATACTCCAACAGTTTGAGGGCACAGAAGTCTCTTGCTGTGGGGATTAGAACCTTGCTGTGGTCTCATTCTAAATCTCTCCCATGGGAGGCTCACATGGGCATATGATTTTTGTCTCTCCCTGTCAAATGGCCAAGTGGCATTGCTGCAGATCACTGCAGGTGACCATGTTCCCAGGTGTATACGGGTACAACTCAACAGCAGATGAATACTTGTGTAGCCAACTTAAAAAACACTTTGAGCCCCTTGGGAGCAATTTAAAATAGAGGGACAAAGGGCGGTATTCTTCTTAGCCATGATTTTCCTGCAGATACAATGACTTCTCAGACAACAGAGGATCTGTTTCTTACCTGCACAGCACTGGTGCTGTGCCAGCTGCGACAGTAGGAATTCAAGGCTGGATCCTCCAAACATCGCTGTGAAAATGCATCCTGCTTCACAAATCACAGGACAGGAGATTCTTCTACCACATGTGCTTTGTTTATAAATCACAGTCAAACCATTGACATACCCTGCCCTGCTCAATCAGCAAGCTCCATTACTGTATGGCTGCAGGAGGTTTCTTGTAAATGGCAAAATAGTCCTTGAACAACAGGTAAAAGCTGCAATTAACTGTGGATGAAAAGGATGGTTTCCTTGGAGGTGCTGGGTAATCAAGCAATTAGAAACTACTTCCCATTATCTGCATTCCCACAAAGCAGAGCTAGACTGACATCCTTTCAAATTACTGTCTTTCCATCTATTTATGATGAAATTTTCATACGATTTGGCTTCAGCAAAGAGAAGTCTTGAACTCTAGGCTCTCCCCAGCCGTTTCCCCCAGCTTTGAACGAAGTAAGCACTGTAAGCAACACTTTCAGTCACTGGTGTGTTCTCCCTACAGAGCCTGTTTTGTCTCAGCCTTCCTGCAGCACAGCAAACTCACCAGCAATGGTGTAAGTACGTATTCAGGATTTCTTAGGATCCCTCATTTGATAGCATCTGGGACTGCTCAGCTTCAGCAATTTCCACTCTTCTCTGCAACAGCTTCAACAACTATTAGCAAGAAGCCAGACATGAGGATAAGTCAAGGGGGTAGGAGGAAGGAGAGACTCTTACTCCCATAGCAGGTGAGACTGGCCTTGTGCCCTACAGCAGTCCCGCACTCCCTAAGCAATGGCACAGCCTGGACAAAGAGCACCTGGGCAGCCGTGCCACACAAGCACCCCACCAATGTGGGAAAGACCCTACTTAGGATCCCATCAGCCTCACTGGAGGGATGCTAATTTTATCCTTGCCCTAATCCCCAACCACACAACCTCAGACGAGACACAGGAGCAATGACTAGAGAACCTGCCTGAATGGAACCAGGAAAGGAGAACAGAAGGAACTGGAATATTTCTGAAAGTTCAGTGTGAGAGATGGGGAAGGAGGGAACATCTCCCATCAAGGAAAATTACTTCCACCCTGAGATAAAGCCTGGGTAGAATATGGAATGCACAAACATATTAAGGGGGAGAATAAAACGTGCTAGAGAAAAGGTTAATAAGTTGATTAAAAAAATGTATAAGGATGGACTGGAAGCTGATGAGCAATGAGCTGTGGAAAGTGACAACTTGGTGTATACAGGAGAGCCAATACAGTGGTGCTGAGTGGATAGAGCTATGCTGTGTCCTACTGGGATGTGCAATATGACAGCAAACCAGGAGGTATTTTGGGACTAGAAAGAGGTAAAAGAGTGTTTTGGTGTAGACAGGAGTACACACAGAAGCAAAATGTCACAGTATCTAAAATCATTATCATTGCACAGCAGCAGAGAAGCAAGACCCATATTAGGGACTGTACTGGACTGTGCTGGAGCCAGACAACAGAAAGACACAAGAATATTTGGAAGACCAGGGCTGTAAAAGCTGTCAAGTCCTTCTACAACCACTTCATCCTACAATGAGGGATGCTCTGTAACAGTCTTGATCAGATCAAAGTAAAGCAGATGTACTTCTGAAAGGGCAGAGTTTCACAACAATCTTATCATTCTTAGCAATGAGCAATTAGCTCCTCTGAGCACTTCGTCCATGGAAATCACATGCAGAAAGACCTACAGGAAGCCTTTTCGACAGATACCAAAGGGCTGTCAGGTAGCTCCGCCAAAGTCAGAGCTGCCCTGGGTTCTACATCTCTGCCCTGGGACAAAAATGGCATCAATTCTCCAGTATACCTGCCTCCCACAGCCACAAGACAGTCTCTTCCAACAGACCTGATAGAGAGAGGAAACACCCCTGATCCCAGTGCTGGCAAAACATTTCTTCCAGCTTTTCTAGTTTCTAAGCACCATGATTCTGTGTTTTTAAGGTGAAATCACTCTGAGAGATTTATCTTCCAGAGGCCCTCATCACTCTTTCTCCCTAAATGTCTGGTGCCCACGTTTCACCAGAAGTTGTCTGGCTCTGCTTTGCACACAGTTTGTTGAGTTAGAGCGCTTAGTTGAACCAGCTCTCTCTCCCTGCGTCATTAATAGTTCTGCAGAGAAAGAACATATTCGTTTCACTTTCATTTTCCACGCTTGACACCTTTTCACTTTCAGAACCTTGTTCAAGCAAGGAAGATAAAAATAGAGATAGGAGAGACTCATTCATATCTTATCACTCATTCTTATGTGCACAGGTTTTCCCAACTGCTCAAGGAATACACCCAGAATGAGCCCAACCTGTCGTATCCCCACTGTCTTCCCAGAAGATTCTAACACTGTAATCTCACTCGTGATCGTTTCCAGGAGTCAGTGCAAAGATTTCCTTGTGCAGCCTCTCCCACTGCTACTACTTGTGCTACTTTGCGAATCCCTCCTCCCCACCACCTCAACCTCTTGCATACAACCCTCAAGAGAAAGATCATCTCCCACCATCACTTAGCCAAACCACTGCAGCTGAAATTAGAAAAACAGCATCTGCTCACTACTGATTAGTTTTATCCCAATGATCCCTGATAGGTACACAAATTGCTCCCAGACTTAAAACAGGATTTGACAGGACAACCCACTAGTCAGCATATATGCTGCTTCTCCTGCTGTGTCAGATCAGCACACATGCCATTTGTCTTTAAATCAGTTAGCTCATGCAGCAGAACTACATGCTGCAGCTCCCAGTCCTTGGCCATGATGCTGGCCTAGAATGGGAGATTCCTCATCAGCAGGGTATCAGGCAAGTCTGCATGGGGACAACAGAACCACACTGAACTGCTCTAAATCCACCTCACAAATGCTCTGTCTTTACTCAAACATCAGTCCCACTGGCACAGTCATTTATGCCAGTTTTCCCACAAAACATCTGTCAAACGTCCAAGCCTGTGATAAGATTCTCAGGAGTAGGTCACATCAGAAGGCAAACTATTTCTAACTGACTGAAGCTACAATGCTTCTATACATGAAATCAGCTTTTTTTGATCTTCATGCCCTTTTGCAAGCTCTTGCCTAATTTGTCAACTTGTCAGACTACCCCTAGGTATCTCTGTATTTCCAATTGCTCTTTCTCCCATTTGTTCTGTAGTGATCCAAACTGTATGTAATTACTTCTTGCCTACACTTAAGACTTACCTGAGGGGTCCTGCTCTTGGGCCTGATGAGGGAACTCTATGTTTTACCACTGAATTCAAGAGCAGCAGGGCTAGGCCTAGGCACCCTGGGAAGGTTCCCTTACTGTCGTTTTCTCTTCTACTTGAATTCACCTGCAAGTTCCCAGGTTTGATGCCAGCTCCAAGAAGGAAAATTTCAGGATCCCTCTTTGCACTTTCCTCTGCCCTGACACTCCACCTTGCCTCTCTGCCCCTATATTTCAGCAAAGTATGTCCTATTTAAAATGTACTGAGGATCTAACTACACTGGAATTAAATTTATTCCTGAAGTAACTCGATTAAATCCTCTGGGCTACAGCAAAGACAACTTTGGCGCATTAGGGTCCCCAAATCCTTTCAGTTTTTAAATACCTTGATTTCATACCTTGTAACAACTAACACTGGATTTTATATCAGCTTTTAATACTACCCTATTTTATGAGCTCTTTTATTTTTATATGTTATTCTCTTCATTTATCTCTTATCATCACTCTCTTTCTCCCATTACCATTTCCCCTCTATCACCTTCTTCCCATTTCTAACTTTTTTTTCTCCATCTGTTTCTTTAAAATTAAGTATTGTCCAGCACTGCCCATGTGGGTGAAGCAAATGCTATGAGGTAAGGCTGCAGTGGAGACCGTATTCGAGCTGCTTCACTGGGAATCAATGAGGCACAGTGTTCATCTAGCTCCTAAAAAGCACAAAGAAACCAGGGAGTGTCAGTGGCAGCTGAACACACGCTTGAGAAAAAAGTGCACCTCTAAGCACTTTAGCCTCTAAGAGATGCCACACATACTGTGCCAGAGGTGGCAATTTAATGTGGGCTAACCTTGGGGTGGCTTTCCACAGCTCCTAGGAGGGCAGATTGCCAGATGGAGGCTCATGGAGGCAGGGGCCTGCAGGGAGCAGCCAGCCTGCACTGCTCCATCTATCCACTGAGCTATGAAACACAGCTGGTACCAGCCATGCTACAAGGATAGAGGGAGCATCCTGCAGGCTGGGGTCTGACATTAATCCTGCCATTAAACTGCAGGGAGATATTAATTGTCAGTCCTGGCTAGACAATAGCTAGACCCTTAAACTACACATTGGTAGTCGCGTCCAAATCTGCCCATAATATACCCTCTAGGTGAAAATACTCCACTTACCTCCTCATGTTTCCCTCTAATCTCCTTACCACACAGTCAGACAGGGCAGAACAACAAAAAACACCCCCAAAAAATCTCTCTCTTTATGAGCAGCAATAGATGCACACCCTGCTTCCATTCTTCAACCTTCTGTCTTCCTCCCTCTCACACACATCTTCTCCACTATCACCTTTGCACACCATTGCCCCCTTCCTCCCTCTTACCGCATCAGTTGTAATCCTTGAAATGCCTCTCCAACCTGGGCTGGAGTGTGAGGGGACCTCTTCTTGTAAGGGGCAAGATGCAAACTAGCAGAACACCCTCTGTAATTTACTGTGGTTACTTCCCTTATACCTCATGACCACAGGCACCTACCTACTGATCTCAGTGCTGTGGGCTGCAGAGGGTTAATGGTGGCACTGACTCCTGGGCTACTGCACTACCTGACTGCAGCACCAAAAGTGATTTATGCTATTATTTTCTTTGGGGGTTAATTAGGGGCTCGAGAAACTAAAGGGCTGTCAGTGCCAGCTGGAATTGGTCTAGCGCAGCCAGGGAAGAGCAGTCATCCCTCACAGAGCTCTGCCAATATAACTTTGTCCTGAACATCAATACCTTCAGCTTCCACCTCTCAGTGTAGCAGACAGCTTTCCATTCTGACCTCCAGCTACCCTGTTGTCTTGGCATATAGACTTCACTGCTCTGTTGAGTCCTGCCACTTCTATCTGGCAGCTTTCACACCCTTATTCCTCTGTTATCTTCTCCTTACCTAAGCTTGCTAATAATGCCCACTGACGGACAGGGAAAATTCACATGGCATTCTCCCAGAGGCAAGGAAGAGGTATCTTCCCTTGGTATCTCTTACAACTGAGAACTATCAGTTTTCCTTCCTCTAGCTGCTGTTTTCCTTCCTCTAGCTGCTGTTTTCCTTCCTCTAGCTGCCCAGGGCCTGATGAGGCCAGAGAAGAAAACACAGGCTATGGCTAACCATACCTCTTTGCCCAAATCTTCACGGATAACTTGCTCAATCTCCTGTCTGGTGCTCTGCGGGGCCTGGCTGTGCAGTACTTTGAGGGTGCGGGTGTACTCCTCAGGCAGCAGGTAGTCAAGTGCTCCCAGGTGCTGTCCCACCTTGATGAAGGTGCCTCGGTTGGAGCAGCACAGCTCCCGGAGGCGCTCAGCAGAGCGCAGGTGCACCTGCGAAGAAACCAGAACATCAGCCAAGCCCTCTTGCTCTCTGTTACATTCACATGCCCACATATGCATCTTCTATTTGCCCAGTATTTCAGCAGACCAAGGATTTCTCTTCTTCATTTTCAGTATCATCATCTAACATGTTGGTTATGTCTGGATGGTTTTAGAGGGGCTGAACCAGACCAGGACAAGATGCTCCAGAGTACAGAGGGCTTCACACTTGTTTTTACAGGCACCATGATCAGTGACAGTTTTTGGCTCATCCTTGCACAGAGTAAGATGTCTAGCCATAGGACAGCATCGGTTTGTCATTGTGATTCGTCACTACAATACACAATTTGGGAATCCCTTGTCGAAAGACAAAAGTCAGGAACACAATCATTATGCTAGACTCTTTACCATGACTGCATGAGAATTAAAGTGGAAGAGAGGAAAACCACAGATACCATCCCAGAAACTTACAGGAACTTGGAAGAAGAGTCTGTTACATATCAAAATTGCAGATGTCTATTTGGCAGTGAGGAATAAAGTATTTGGGTAGACATTCCTTCTCCTCAACTCACTCAGACACACACAAGGAAAAATTCCATCACTCCAGTCCAGCCAGGTCTTGGTCTTACTGCTTACATTGTCAATAAAGTCTGCAGTGACAGTGGTTTGAGCAACTAAGAATTAAAAGACTTGCCAGCTGTGCTCACCATGGCCAAAATGCAACTACCAAATGGCAAAACCCATCATAAACCACTGGTCTGGTCTGGACTGGATTTCAGCTCTTGAGGTTCGTTTCACTTCTCAAGAACAGACCAGCCACCACATCCTTCAGTGACAATGATTTATTCTGCCTTTATTATTCTCACTAGAAAAGCCTCCTGCCAAGGACACAGCTATATTGAATATTTAATGAACTTCAGATAAGTTTACTCTGATACATTAATAAAACCTAAGCAAATCAATAACAAAAAAATAACTGTGCACCCAACTCCTGTTAACGCCTAACGTGTGTCTGCATAAAGGCTCCCAATTCCTCTGGCTTCTGTGTCAAAAGTCACTGCAGGGCAAATCCTGCGTCTGCAGCCCTTGTCTGCAGCCCTTATCTGCCCAAGATCCTATGGTGGCAGGCTCCACCAGAAGCCTCAAAAAAAAAGGAACAACACAACAAACATTCATGAACACCACACACACCTACCCTTTTCTGTGGCGATCTTTGCCCTCTGTGCAAAGAAGTGCCATGACTGTCTCACATTTGGGAACAGACTGGGTACTGAGCTGTGAGTGAACAAAACACAGGCCTAGGGGAGTGTGAAGAGAAAGCCTAATGTGCAAGTCTTATACTCAGAGTGAGACCTGACAGTTTGATGCACACACACACATACACACACACAGACATCTTCCCAGGTGGGCGCATAGGGGCAAGAGTAACTCGTGCTAGGTGGGTGAGCTTCGCACAGCATACTGCTTGCTCAAAAACAGTTGCAAATACACAGGCAGCAAAAAACATCCATGAGCATGTCTGAAGTCTCCCATGTTATTGTCCTGCACTTTACAACAGCTCCCGCTGTAACATGCCTCTGCCCCAGCTCTTTCCCTACTCTCCTCCTCTGTGTGCAGCACGGGCAAAAGCAGGCAAAAGGGAACAAGGAAAGGAAGCTGTGAAAGAAAATGAGAGGGCAAGAAAACCAGGGAGGGAGTAATGGAATGAAAGAGAAAGACAGTGGGAGAGAGGAAGCCAGAGCAGCTGGGTAGTTTGTCACGGCACCGTGAGTGCAGCCCATTACAGGGAAGCAGTTTTTATGCAGCTCAAATAATCACCCTCTGCCCATTGCCTCCAGCTGTGGAGGAAAAATGCTGCCAGCAGTGAAGGGGAAGGGGAAGAGTGGCCAGCCACCTCCCCTCAAGGTGTTGGGCAGTCATAGCTGAAGGCACCAGAGGGAAATGAGAAAGGCTTCTTGCAGATATGTTCCAAAAACCCAGCACTGAGCTCAGGCCAGCACAAAGGCCTGTGACCTCCCACACACACTGCAGGAGCCCATCAAATGACTCCAGGCTGCAGCATGGCTCAGGGCAGAGCAGCAGCAACCCTGGGGTTGCTGCGCAGTGACGGATGTCAGGCTGGGCAGCCAGCTCAGGGTAGAGGTGCTGGGTCCAATGCACTACCTACCCCACATGGATTGCCAAGGGAGATGGAAAAAGCAGGATGGAAAATTTGTGTAGCTAAAAATTCAACTGGTTGTAGGCACACTTGGATACAGCATGTGTCTTCATATCAGTAACTCCTGAAAAAGAGGCAGAAATAACCCCTCTTTCTTCTAGCACAAGAGGAGAGGAAATTTTGGCCTTCTCAAACTTATCCACGTTGTTGCGAACATGGTTGGTTTATGGACACAGTAGTCTTGGCCAGGAGGGACAAGAGGATCCTTACAAAGCACTCCAGGAACAAAACAGAAAAAAACCCCCATGCACAGCATCCTCTGCCATGCTCTCTCAGCTGGCTTGGCTAGAACTCCTAAGAGACAGCTGCCCTGGCTGGCTGGCTGGACCAAGGAATGCCAGCTCCTGCACCTGCTAGAGAGACAAAGATGGCCAGGCAACTTGTCTCACAAGAAAGAAATCTATCTGTTTAGTTCTACATTCTACAGAACTTCAGTCTGCATGAAGCAGGACTGTGAATGCAGCTTCCAAGGTCTCTTTTCTTATGAACCAGGTCAGTATTTTAGCACAAAGTGTTCCTAATGCTATCTATTAATTTCTTGGATCTCCCCAAGATAGGTCACAGTCCAGACGCTGCACTTGTTTCTCTAATAGATGGCATTCCCCTAATCACAAGCAAATAAGAGCGTCACATTCCCACTACAGTGTTCAATCCTGTGAATCCACGTTTCTGTTCTACCTCAGAGAAGCTACAAGTTAAATGAATCCCAGAATGGGTCAGAACATTTCTTCAAAAAATCTCACAAAATACTGCTCTTTGTTGCACAAGCAATACTTTGAAGCCTCTTTTTATCAGAGAAAAGAGTGAAAGCCACAAATAGTTTTATACAGACTTGCTTGTATACATCATGCCTTGGAACACACCGCAGGGAAAGGAAGCATTTCGTCTACAGAGGAGTATAAGCTAAGCTTCAGGAAGCACTTCAGGTCACAAATGCTACCTGAGTATGTATGTGGCTCTTTCCTCAGTCCACATGGGCACCTCTTTCTGTCTTAAACCCCTTCTCCGAATTTCAGCACAACAAATTCTACACTGGCCCACAGCATGGCTATCAGATGCACATAGCTTACCTGAGCCCTTGGTAGATTGGGATTGACTTAAAACTGAAAGTAATGACTGTCAGGGTATGGAGAGGAGGCATCTCTGGCATGAAGCACATGCCCAGCAAGCAAAGCTGAAAAGAGATATTTTTTAATTTACCCGGGAATGTATAAGCAGACCTGGCTTCTCAAGTCATTTGGATGCTTTTGAAGGAGCCTATACTCACACAGGGATAGGCAAAGAAATACTCTTCAGAACATCAGATGTGCAGGTGTCATAAATTGACAGATGCTAATCTGGTCTTAAAGGAATTAATTTAGAAGAAAATAAATACCAAAGTTAAAATATACCAGTGAAAATTTCACTATCTGATGACAGACCTGGTGGCAAAAGGGCTCAGAAATACCACTAAATACACTAAAGTAAGTGGCGAAAGTCTCTCCCCACATGAAATCCTTCAGAAAAGTCATCCCACCTCAGAAGGGCATACTCTTAGCTGCCAAAATGTGAAATGAGGATTAGGAATGCACAGAGAAAATTTGAAATGCAATTAGTCAAAGACGTAACAAACAAGTCACCAGAAAATCCTGGTGATGAGTGCGGCCTCCAGGAACACAGACATCTCAACAGGGACATCATGTTGGATTTTGCCCAGAGGACAGGGCTTGAAGGGCTGCTCCTCCTCTCACCTCCGTATCAGAGAGCACTCTCATAGAGGTGAGAAACAGCTCTGCACCATGTGGTGCCCACTCACATCCCACCTACTCCCAGTCTGAGCAAGGGAAAGCAGTTCCCTGCATAGGGCCAGATGCTGAGGAGAAGCCTGCCCATCCCTGCTTACAATGGAGATACACTCTCCAAGACAGTATTTTAAGAAAGATGTCTCCAGAAAGTACTTTGAAAACTTCAATCATATAAAAATTAGAGATTAATTCAGCAAGTGGCTGAGATGCTAATAAACATAATAAAAAGGAGACCTCATATTAAAACCATTAACTTTCAGAGGACTGAAAGGGAATAAATGCTGCCCTGTTTTTAAGAAAAATCCAGATTAAGCTGGGAAATTATAGTCATGCAAGCCTTATTTCTGTATCAACTAAATTAGTTGAGACAATAATTACAGAGAGTACTAGAAATCATCTAGCTAAATGTGATATGACTAAAAAAACCCAACATGGATTTTGAGGGGAAAAAAATCATTCTTGAGCAGTCCACGAAAATACTGTGAGGATGCTAATAGAATGGTCAATAGGAAAAAGATATTTATTGGGCTTTCAAGTGGCTTTCAATAAATTTCCTCACAAAGAGTGAAAGGAAAACTCGGTAATTACTGGAAATGCAAGAACATCACTTGCTCATTTTATCCCATTCCCAGCTCCAAAGCCCAGCACTACAGACAGCAGCAGTGTGAGACTTTCCAGTTAGGACAAGGTGGCAACATTTAGTGATTTTTTTCACCACAGCTTCATTCAAGTCTGCTCTGAGCTTTTAGACCAGATGATACCACAGAAGCCCTGTGTATCTTAGCACCTGCATCATTGTTACTTCCACTAAGGATGAACTAGCATTGAAAACAGAGAAACATGATGAAAAAGGAAACAGGTCCAGGTGGTGTCCAGAAAGAGCTCTCTATTATAAATGTGTTGACCTGCATTACTGTCAAAAACAACCAGCAGAGTGTCCCGTTACACCCATTCTTACATCAAGGTTTAATTTCCCTGCTAGTGATCTGGCAAAGAAGGGAACAGTGCAGTGACAAAAACTCCACGATATGCAACAGATATTACTCACCACTGTGGAAAAATAAGCCCTGCCAAGTCCCTACCAAAGACAAGTAAACAATCAATACACCAGGAGATCACCCTCAGCACAGATGGCCACAAAGTTACACATAGGAAGGTGCAGTTTGTCCTCTCCACACACACTGATGGACCTTCAATTAATTGTAACCACACAAAACTTAGATCACATTGTTGTGGACAGCTCAGCCTGCTCAATGCACAGTGGGAGCCAAGAAAACCCAAACAAGCTGTTTGTGTTAAGAAAAGATAAAAATGCTAAAAATATCAAAATCTATCCTATAAACTGAAAGCACAACCTCACCCTGGATTCTGGACATCCCATCACAAAAAGAGGTACAGAGGAAAAAAAAGAACAGAGAAGACAGGGGACATATGACCATGTCATACAAAAGAGTCTATTAAAAAGGAGATCTGAAATGTTAGGAGACTGCATAGATTACAGAGAGTTAATGCATAAGAGAAAAAAAGTTACATGCAATAATGAAAAGAAAATCTCCCGTTCCTATCTCCAAGTAATAGGGCATTCCACAAAACAATTACCTGTTTTGTTTGTTTTTTTGGTACATCCCTTTTTGCACAATACAGCTTTAACCAGTGGCACTCACTGTCAGAAGACAGAGAAGCCAAAGGTTTAACAGAATTCAGAAAGACTTTAGATATCTATGATAAAACAACCATACCTGATTTTATATGGAGCTTTTCATCTCTAAAAGTGCTTTTACAAAGCTCTTTACAAAACTCAGGATCACTATGTTCCATTTTACAGATTCATAAGAACATTACAGGTAATAAAATGTCTAAAGGGCATTAAACACTTGCTCAAAGCATCAAGACAGAAATTACCCCACTGTCTGGCCACAATGAGAGATAGAATGCAAACAGGGTGCATTAATAAAATCTTTGAAGAACCTATTTGGTGTATCCAGCCCCCAAATCCTGGTTAAATCTTCTGCTGGGGTTAACCTGTTTCCAAGGATCTTCCGTATTTACTGCCAATTACCTGCCATTGCAACGACTTGGGACATTGGTAAGGGACTCTTGCTTTCTTCCCACAGAACAGCAGAACTGCGGCTTATCGTCCTTCATACTAACCATTGGGATGCTGGGAAGAACCTTGTGAAACACAGTGGGTGGGAGCATCCCAAGTACATATGCTGTCAGCCATCCTGGACAAGAAAGCTCTTCTAAGAATGCCTGCAGTAGCAGGAGACTGGACGGAAAGAGGCAGGCTGCCCCTTGGACTCCCTACAGAGGGAAGAAAGTATGCCATCACACCTCTGTGGGAGGTATCCCCAAAACACAGTAAGTCAGTGAGGGAGAAAAGACATGTCAGAAAGATGGGAAAGGAATCTCATCATACACTTTTTCTCTTCTACCCTGATAATAACAGGGCCATATGCACTTGACTGATAAAACTACAGAAGAGCTTTAGATGACCTAGGACAACACAAATCAGAGAGGAATGAAAGGATGTCCACTTCAGTTTAACACAGCGAGAAACTGAAATCAGTGGCCATGCTGAAAGATCTGTAAAGATGTTTAGAGAGGATATAGTTATTGATGATGTGAATAGGGTACTTGGATGCTTTAAAAACAGTAATACAAAACCTAGAACCCATTTCGGTAACAGTATAGCTGTGTCTCAGGGGCTGTTATCTCCTCTTTCAACAAATCTGAATAAGCATACAGTTAATATAAACTACTATATACTTCATTCACACTATCAGACTGGTAATCAAACTGACTGACAGTAGGCATGCTGCAGGGAGACAACACAATTCTAAATGGAATTGTTATTGCCTCCTTTTTGTATTATCTTTCCTATTTACTTTTTACAAAAGCTCATTCCTAGGCACACTAGGTATTTCCCACTCAAATGCTTCCTTATACCAATACTAGCTGATCATACTGCTGCTGATGGACAGATCTACATCTTTGGTATTGGAATAACTCCTGGTGCAATGTATGGCACTACTTAATAATTCATTATTTGTGTAAGTTACATATAAGTTAATCAAGATCCTTCACAAATTCTGGCACAATGGCTAGTTGCAAGTGGGACAGAAAGGAAGTGAGAAAGAAAGCTTTACAGCTTGGAAAGGATAAAGCATGGAGATGATCCCCCAGATTAAAGTGACAATTTCTTAGCTTCTCAGATTCACAAGCACAGGAACAAGGAGTCACACAATTAGCAGGATTGCCAGTAAACTCTGTACAGAGTGGAAAAATATACATAGTAAGCCTGCATCAGACAGCTGAAATGTGCTGTTGGTGCTGTGGCCTTATATCAGCAGTGCTGATAATTGGACTTAATTTCAGCAGCTGAAATTAAAGCAAACATATTTCATGATTTGTGCAAAACTTCCAAGGAGATCAAACCTAGGCCTACACATTTTATGCTGAGCAGATATGCAAGCTCCCACCCTCCAAGCCATCAGGACTCTGAATTCCACACACAGACACTGACCTCCCACCTATGACACACATACTCCCACAGTTCTTCCCGCTAATACTCTAATTCACAACTTGGTTTGTACAGGTGACTAAAGGGTGGCCTAGCAACAAATCCCTATTCTGAGGTGCCACTTGGTTCTGGATACATTTACACTAGGCTGAGGTCCACCTCTTCAGCCAGTCACTCCCCAAGCTGCTCTGGAAAGGAGGAAGCAGTGCTGTCCAACTGCAGCACAGAGCACCAGCAGTCACCTTGCTGAACCCTGCCCTTGCTGGCTGGTGCGTACACAACCAGCACCAATTGCCTGCTTGTGTTCCATCTTCATTTTACTCCAAGCTCGGTCATTTGTGTTCTGATTATCTCTCATTACTGACGACCTTGCTGTAATGAGTTTTAATCTGCCTCATATTAATTAGAAACATTTTCATTAGCCAGCTCAATTTTAGGTAAATAGCTAATAGAAGCAACTGAGCTGCAATTAGTTATCTGTGGGGCAGTTCAGGATAAAAATCAGAAGAGAGCAGCTGTTTCCCCTCTAGACACCTCTGTGATATAATGCACTATTCTGTGTAAGTCTCCTGAGCTGGGGGAACAGGGAGCATGGGGAAGGGCTGGTCAGAGACAAAGGGAAATAGAATGCTAAAATAACAGGGCCATAGTACTTCTATGCCTATAGCATTACCTGTATATTCTCTTCCACTAATGGTTCCAGATCAAACCGTTGATAAAGCAGTTTGAGGGTCAAGCTGAGTCTCTTACACCCACAGACATCACTTTCAGTGAACAAGGTTCTGCTCTTGAGGCTGTTTTACCCTGTGACTGTTCAACAGGTCCTTTACACAGGCTCTCTTTTGGGGCACGTATATTAATGTGAATGGTACTTACACATGAGGGTAAGATAAGATCGGATTTGCACAAGATGGAAGGACCAGACATACGTGTACACAGATACGTAACACTTGCAAATGCGATAGGTTCACAAGGGTGCATTCAATGCCTTGTTGCCCTGATGGTGCTGACATACAAAGAGATCTGTCCTGTGCTCCATTGCAGAGAACCCAAGGAGGATGGAAATTAATTCAACTTCACGTCTGCACAAGGCACTGAGACATTTATAGAAGCCACAATGAAATTAGGCACGTGTCTTGATCCATTGATCACAGTGCCTGCAGGTTCTGTTACGGAGGCTGATGAAATGATAATAAATTTGACACAGTATCTCTCAAAATTTGGCTAACAAAATTAATTGAGCTCAGCTTGCATTACACCATGTGGGATGCAAGTGGAAACAACCTGAGTGTTGTAAAGACACCATCTTATATGGCACTGTGCTTAACTTTCAGCCATCAGTCCTACTAAGCCCTGTTCCAAGTGCAATTTTCAGTTGCTGTGAGAAACAATATCAACTGAGATGTGTGTTACATTCAGGACTATTCCCTAAACAGGAGCTGCTGACACACTCTGAAGAAACTGCAGACTATTGACTGCACAGCAAGAGAGGATGTTGTGCAGTAAAAATGACCTGAAGGAAGAACACTCCCCAGACAGCTATGTGTGTGTAAGGAAACACAGGAAAGGCAGTAGCATGGGAAGTGAGGGCTGGTCTTGGTCCACAGGGAAGGTGGGGGAAAGAGCTCAAACAAAACCACAGTAGGAATTAGCTGTCACAGAAGCTCAGTGATGGCTATGCCTTCAAAGCGAAGTGAAGGATCCTAGCAGCAGGAATGAAGACGGAGATCTGACAGCCTCTTCCCTTAGTCCCCACATTCCATCCTGCAATAAAATGGAGCTGGAAAAGCCACGGACTCCACACGAAGCCCAAAGAGAGAGAAGATACAGTGAAAGATGAGTTTTATCAGGATGGATGGCCCAAGCACCAAAAAAAAGATTGAGAAAGCTCAGCTAAGTCTCATCTAGTTCAGCAGCTGAGGGTCAAGACAGGGTAGCTTCACACAGTCTGCTCTCCTGCTGTGGGTGTGCAGGAAAGAAGGAAGCGCAGAGGCTGCCGTTGCAGCTGGAGGGGAGAAATAGTCACATCTACTTTGTCAACGCCAAAGAATCTGGGCTGACATTTTTCTCTTCCCAACAGTTGAATCCCACCCTACCAGCTGCACGTCACAGCTGACCTCCAGTCAGGACCTATCTGAGTCAATGTCAGGCAATTAAATCGTGCAGCAGCAGCTTGTACATATGCAACTTCTCTCCTGGTAGGTCACTCCAACAGCCACAGGAGCAGAGCAAGTGGGCTCCCTCTCTTACAGCCACACAGACACACGCCAGCATTCAGCTTGGTGACAAAACCCAGAAAGAAAGGTTTCCATTGCAGTCTCTCTAGAGAGCACAGCCCCTTACCAAACTGACAGAGGCAGATTCGTTTCCCCTGCTTTAATCTGAGAAGCTCTGACCTTTAAAGTACAACCTCTTCCCACAGGAACAGGATGCCTGAAGAGGAAAGAGACAGTAACACATGAAATACCTATGAGTGATTAAATTGGATTGACGAGGAAGTCAGGAAAGATAACAACCATGGGATTACACTGTCAATTCCAAAAAACTGCAGTGACTGTCATAGCACCACATCCAACAGAGTGGCTGCGGTGCCAGTAAGTCATCACCAATGGCAAAGTGCAGTTCTATTTTTCAAAGTGCCTATGCTGAAAAAAAAAAACCCAAAACAAACACAGAATGTCCCCTTGTTACTCAGCAGGTCTGTTCCCTTTAGGGTATCAGTCAGAGCTGCTGACTTCAGTGAAAAAAAAATATATATAAATAACTCCAGCTTTTTCATCTCGTTGACACCACACAGCTCCACACCAAGAAAGCTGGTGTCTATTAGCATCCCAGCAACGTCACTAGTATGGGAGACTGAGCTGGTGTCTCTTCTGATTCTTACACAACCAATAGTCTTGTTAAACTGCAATTAGAAGGTCTGATCCATCCTTGCAGCCAGTGCTGTACTTTCTCACTGAAAACAATAGATTTCTGCTGCTGTTAATGGAAGCAGAATTTGGAAAAATTTGCTTTGTGAGTGACAGTGAAGGTAGCATTGGGTCTACTGAATCCTTATGGATGCTAGGAACACAAGCAAGAGAGAACCTATATTGGCTTTGAGAGTACTCCTTTAAAATAGCATGAGATAGCAGTTTAACAAAGTAAAACATAAATATCTGACACGGCACCAAACTGAGACAAGCAAAAGGGGAGCCCAGGTAAGGCTGCATGTTAATTATTCATTATACAGAGTAGATTGCTTTTGCTCCCACAATAAGCAAAAGGAATTACCCCCAGCAGTACCAGAGGCAATTGCCTTCACTGCAGCTGGTAAGACAATGAACAGTATTGTACTTGCCTCATCTGCACTTGGCTGTGGCTAACCAAGGTTGTGAGGGGAGTAAAACTGAGATCACCTTTATATACAATTACATGTTCAACATTGTGCCCTTTCCATTGCTAGTTGTTGAGTTTTCCCTCTGATCTTAGAGATGAATGAGCATCCATGAGGGAAGGATGCTGCATCTGCAAATGCCAAACTAAGAACCTCAAGTAAAATAGCTAGTAAAGCTTTTGGATGTCTTGTCTCATTCTAATTTTAAGGAAACAGAGTGTCCTTCCACCTGCAGACTCACTGTCAGTTATTATTTTATTTACAAGGAATTGGGTGCAACAGAAAATATTACCATTGTATGGGGAGCTGTGCACACAGACAAAAGGAAAATGAGCAGCAAGCCTCCACCTCCAGGTTACCTATCTCATCCAGGATCAGAATGACGGGTCAATATTTAAGAGTGGTTCAGCCTACAACATTATAAAATAGATTTCTGCAGAACTGTGTGTGAAGGAACATCCCTACATTTATCCCCCATCCTTCCAGAGAAGCAACTACAAATATCAGGAAATGGGCTTTATCAAGTAAAAACCTAGGGCCACTTTTTTCTTGATTTAAAAGATGCTTATTAGCACAACTCTCCTGTGTAAGTACCCCAGAGGGTAGGGTAATGGAAGCCTGGTCCATTACTACCCAGTTACAACTTTAGTGAGGAGAAAACTGCATATTGGGCAACATTTGCCACAATTTTAAAACAAAAGCACCACCTAGGAATCCAGATGTTTCAATCTCCATCTGACATAAGTAAAAGTCAATGTTCCTTTGCAAAAGGGGAAGAATATGGTATAAGAGGCTAATATTGGACAAGAAGAAACAAGATGACACTTCACTGGAGATAATAGGCAAGAGGCAATCTCCATCAACAGGCTGGTCAAAGATGGCTAATTTCTAATTTGGTTAGAAAGTAAACAGTTAACTCAAGAGAGAAAGCAATTGGTGCAAAACCTGACAGAACCATAATACTGGCAAAGATCCTCCAAAGAATCAGATCTTGCTGGAAAAGTACAGTCACTGTGTATATTCCCGAAGACAAAATTTGCATGCCAAAAGGAGAGAATGAGCGCAACACAAGTGGGATATAAAGCAAGGAAATTAAATCAGATGCTAGCAATCCAAAACTAATGCTATCTATGACTTTTAGCCTCAAATATCTAGTAATAAAGCATTTACCTTCTCCACACAGAGATACAGAGATCCCATGAAGAACGGTGAAACTGGAAGTTGATGTCAGCAGGCCCGAGAAGATGGAAAATGAAATAAACATGGTCTTGATTCAGTCTCTAGAAAAGAGTTGAGGTTCACTGTTCTCTCATTAAGGACATCATGGCACAAAAGGAGGCTGTGCATTACCACTGCATATTTGCTCCATTTCTTGATAGGGACAGAGTGCTGCAAGGACAAGCCCTTGCCTAGAGATGGTAAAATGGGACTCAGATCCAACTACAAAGACCCTCTGGTGAGTGACTACTGCCTGACAACTTGCGTGACACATCAAGGCAAAGCTGGCAACATGAACAGGCCTCATTGAGGAGCTTCTTTAAATCTACGTCATGTCTATTCTAAAGCCTAAAATTGGCTCCCTCTTAATTGTCTGCTCATCAACACCTGGCATTCACCAGCATCTCACAGCAGCCAGTGGACTATGAGATACCTAACTGCCTCTTTGAAAGCACAATTACCAAGTCTACATGGACTGCTGTCCCAATTACACATACATTGGGTGAGCTTCTAAACATAGTAATGAGAAATATAAAGTCCTCCTCCTCTGAGTGTTGACAGAATGCTGCAGTCACAGGGAGGCAAGGTGCCTCAATCCCCTCTACTACAGGAAGGCAGCTATCTTTGGGCCACATCACAACAGTTCCCAGAAATCACTCCACAGGAGTAACATGGAGTAGGTAGTCTGCAACTTCCAGGGGGAGGTCACAAGCAGAGAGAACATCACTGGCCACTTGGAACTCAACCAGCACATCAGATTTGATGTCCCTGACAGAGGGAACCCTTACTGGAAATAAGGCAGTGCAGATAATGACTTTGTGTCTTGTTCTAAAATCCATAAAATACACATGTCCAGTACTCCTCACTTCCAAGCCTTCATGATGTTGCTTAATCGTGACGCAGACAGAAGACACTGGTCTAATACCAACCATGAAGACCTCATCTTCATATGGCAATGCCCAGACTCCTGCTCATTTTGACATATAATACTGGGAAACCAAAAGCTCAACAAAAGCAAGCTTGGAAACACTTTCTAAACTCTAGTCCTACTTTTGCAAATCCCCCACCTCCAACAAAAAATGTTTTTGCTTACAGTTAAGCATGCGTTTCTAGCAATTGTATGGGAGCTGTTAGATTTTACTATTCAGTTGCCTAAAAGAAGAAAAAGAAATCTCCTCTGTTGGCCTATTAATCTGTCATAACGAGATTCTTCATAATTAGTTTGTCCCAACAGTTGCTTTGTAACAGTAGTGAGAGAATATTTCAGGAATGGCAATTACCTCTGGTGTCAAAATGATGGGGAAAACAAATGTTCAACCACCAACAAAATGCAGGGCCTTTTCCACTCCCACCCGATGGTGGGTGACAGCACTGCACATCAGAATTACAGTGCGGTTAATTACTAGGCATGTTGCAATTGAGAATTCATTTCCCCTCTTGAGATGAAATTTGTTGAGCAATGCAGGTGGAAGGCGGGGCATCTGCCAGTGGGATGGGGGCCATGTGAGGAAATGGTCCTATTGCTACACTGTTGTTTCTTTAATTTACTACACATATGTCCAATAATTTTAAGCAGTGAGCACTATTTAAAGGAACTTTCCTTTATTACATATACGTATATTCCACCATTTCAAAGATTTTGCAAAAGAACAGAGCTTGACTTCTTTATTGTTGCTTTAAATTTACTATCCTTCACATAAAATCCATGTCTGCACTAGTCTTTCCATACTATCCATACATATACGAAATATAATAGGTTTCTAGGCTGTCTGTTCCTTGGGCTGTGAGCTCACTGGATTTCAGCAAGTTACGGAACGTGATATCTGACTGTTTCTGGCATGAGATTTCCAGGAACAAAGCTAAAGCACACACAGTGTGAAGCTCATCTCCTCAGATGAGGACCAAGCTTTGACAAAGTTAGAAATCTTACTCCAGAAAGGGACTAGGCAGGGGAAACCTGCTGTCTTGGCTGTCATTGACACAAGTGTACAAAACTACAGCCTGGGAGAGCTGTCCTGCCTGAGTCTGGCAATGTATCAACCCAGTACCTGGGCTTCAGTTCTCTCAGAAAATTATGGGGGTAAATCCCACATAAATTACTAGGAAAGCAAGGCCAGGAGGGGCAAGCACAGCTGTATCCAATCTGCCAGCAGCATGGTGGGGGCCAGGGAGGTGGCAGCCAAGGCTGAGGCATCAGTGAGGAGAGGTAACGGCAGCGCTGGAGGAGGCAGGAAGCTGATTCAGGCCTGGTACAGGATGGCAGTGCAAAGGAACAGAGGTCAGCTATGCGGGGCGAGTGTGGGAAGCTGTGTGCGTTCAAATGAGGACACACCAGAAGAGATGCATATGTGAAGCCGCTTCTGCATGCATTTTGCTCAGTCCTCAACCACATTACCAAATACTTGCTGCCACAAAATCAAAATTTAGGTTAAAAAGAATTAAACATCATCCTCACTCCTGATACAGATTCAGCCCCTAGCCTGCAGCCTTTGGGGAGAGTGGAAGTCAAGGAAAGTTGCAGTGGATCTAACTTTGCCAATCTCAGAGATGAGCAATACCAGCTTCTGGGAGCCCCTCCCATGCATCAGGTTGCAGTCACCTTGTCTTCAAGCACACAACCCTGAACAAGCACCAGCTCAGAGGGAGGAAACTATGGATCCAGAAAACGGCCTTACTGTTTCTCACTCCCATTGCTCAGGAGCCATCATTTCAATTTAACAGTGTTCCTCTGTCAAGGGTCACCACTCTGTATATTGGCAGGGGTTACAGTAACTCCCAATTGAGATTGCCACAGCAAAACCTCAGCTTGCCATACGAAATAGAAGCAGGGAAGTTGTCCTGGAAAGCAAGAGGAGAGACAAGACAGGTGATACTAGGGCACTGCAGAGATTAAACAGCTCATGCTGGGCTCTGGAAATGCCCAACTGTGCTGCCTGACTGTGAATGCAAAGGAAACGGCCTGAGGGAGGAAAGTGTATCTTCCCTACATCTCTTCACACAACAGTCCTATGATAAACAAAGCCTGCTGCCCTTCAGCAATTCTGTAAAAACTAACTTCTCTTCAGAGAAACTCTACAATAACGAACAGGCTGCACAGTTAACAGAGTTCACAGGCAACTCAAAATTAGTACATTTTCAAACAGACTGCAGGGGCAGTAAAGACATTTTAGGAGATGGGGTTTTTTTTGAAAAGCAATTCTGCTAGTGACCTTTTCAGTGAATTTGCCTCTAAATTCAGCAAAACTAGCAATATTAAATGGACCCAGACTTGGCAGAAGGCATTTTATAAAACACTGGACATGTACCCGTACGTGCAGACTCACATGCAAATTCATTGTTAAAGTGGAGCTAAGAACAGAGTGGAGGCTGTATAAAGATGACCCTTGTCACCATGTTTATCTGCTCACTGTGGGACACTTCCACGTCACATCGGCTCAGTACACTGACAAAAACAAGTTGTTACTGGTGTCAGACCTGCCAAGATGATGCTGCTGCAGAGGAAGGAGAAGCAAGCTGCTCTGAATGATGCACCATCAGCACAATTTGCAGCCAGTGAGACAGAACTCTCAAGCCAAAAAAGATATAAGTAAGCAAAAAAACAACAGGAATAAAGACACCTCAAGCCAGTTCTATGGGACCAAAAGTAGGCTTAACTAGTCTAGCAGTGAATCTGATTACCATCTTTGATTGGCTCTTCCAAAGCCATCTTCGAACCTTCGACTCTGTTTCAGAAGAGTCTACTTAATGAAAAATACTCCCACCTGAACACACTGGTACGTGTCTATAGGCAAACAGATGTGTCTGTCCAGATGCACAAAAAATGCAGATTTCTGGGCAGGGCACCTGAACACACTAGTAAATAAAACAAGGAGTAACACCTAGTACTGAACATTACTTTTTTGTTTGTTCCTAGACTAAATCAGCAACTGCTCCAGCTCAAGAGGAACCTAGTCACCAGGGCTTCCTCAGAGTCCTGTCTGACTCTGGGGTACCAGATGGAAGAATACAGCAGAGTTCCTTCCAGAGACACCTTCCCCTCAAGTACGCAAAGAGGGTAGCTCCCACTCATGTAAAAGGGTTTGCTTGGAACCCACTAACACATTACCCACATTGACAAGAAGTCCAGAGGACTGTTTGCAAAACCCCACCCACCACAACAATTCCCTCACCACTGACTTAACTGACTAAATGAAGGCTGTCTTGACAGGTAAGATAATTGTGAGCTACCCTCCAGCACATTCTTTTATCAGATACACTTTGGGGAGAACGTGATAAGGTCACTGGTTTAGCAGAGCAAATCTACAACAGGTAGAAATTCCAACCTGGCCTGATACATGAAACATCCTCTGCACGCCACTCTACTCTCTTCCCTCCTGGTTTTCCATCTCTGTACTCCTAATCTGGGGTCCTTCAAGATGGTGCTACATTGCAGGATGACTACAGCAACCTTAGAAAAGGGAACAGAATGCACAATATGAATCTTGGTAAGGACTCAAAGGGTGAATAAAACAACACTTGACAAGTTCAGTTTGACATTGCAAGTACTAATATGTCTCTATTCCCAAATGAAACTTTTAGGTTATCTATTTTTCCTAGTCTCAGATAAGATTATTTCTACTCTCTGGCCAATTGTCTTCCTGTTCTTAAAATAGGTTAAGTACTGGCTACCTGTCAGCTCTATTGATTTTAGAGGTGGCCCCCAACAACCATATAAACTGGACAGTAGTTCAAAACTACACAGTTTTTTGTAAAAAAAATCTGGAATTAGGACCTGATCCAAAGCCAATGGGATCAGCCTTAAGTCACTTTACAGTGGCATCCTAAGCAATTTCTGCTTTTTCTTTCCTTTCCTTTTTACACAGACCTTTAACCCTCTGAGAAATCCTATGTTCACATCCATTCGCACTGCTCACATCTAGGGAGGAAATCTAGGCAATTCAATCATGAGCTCTTCAAAGATACCTACCATCTCTTGCCATATCTCTTGACTTTGCACTGCTGAGTGTTCATTTTTGTTCATTTCACATTGGGACTCAAGGCATAGTCCAAACATTAAGTAAAACATGACTATTTCACCATTCCCCATTTGTTCCTTTTAGAATGTTTCTGATGATGCAAATTGCTTGCAGCACTGCATCCTTCAAGGGCTTCCTAATGGTTTCCTCCCTGTACCAATTGAGATGCTCTTCAGATTCTCCTCTGGCTACTACCAACCTCTTCAACAGCTGTAAGGAAGCAAAGTCATGAGGTCCTCGGGGATTCAAATGAAAAGGGATAGCCCCACCTGGAGGAGAGACGGCTAAAAGCTCCCAAGGCACACACTGTCACTCCTGCTGGGAAGCTGAGAGATGGTTCAGGCAAGTGGTGTGCCTGTGAACTCATACTCATGCTCCTGGAGCAATGCACTTCGGGGACAAGGATGCATAGCCAGGAAAAAAGGTGAAATAAAGGAGGCACTGCCTCTTTCCCCTCACTTCTCCTCCTCTTCCTCCTCCAAAAATGTCACAGTAGATGGCCCATTTCTCTGAATAAATCACTGCAGATGACTGAAGAACATCTTGTTTCATAGGCACACATCCCAAAAAAAAAAAAAGGACCTTCCCAATGCTACAAAATTAAAACCTAGTAATGCTGTGGCCAGAGCATTCAGCTGACACCACTCTAAAGAGCACAAGGAGGAAAAGGAAGTGTCATATAATTATAAGACTTATTTTACAGCTTGTTATGCGTTTTCAGTGCAAAGCTTCTGTGCTTTGTGTGTTGGCAGGAAGTTTGCTAGACAGCAGTGCTCAAAATGTAGTCATCAAGCCACCAGCTGGCCCTGCTAGTAGCTTTTTTGGACTGCATTAGTGTCGACCATGCCTTTCAGATGGAGAGATATCCTGGGGAGCACATAATAGGGCAACAAAACAGGATCAGTTCAGGGACTGTGGATGGGATCTGAAGCTCTTCACCTCTCCATTACTGGTTCCCATTTAGTTTGGTGACAGAAAGTCACCGCCACCTAATGGTTATTCCATGTCTCATAGGGAAGTTCTTTCGCTTCTCACCTTAGTTCACCACAGCAGAACAGCACACAGTCCTCATTTACAGCTACCTTTGAATACCATGGAGAGTTCCTGGGGACTTCTCTCTGCAGATGCAGTCCACCTCCATCAGGAAGAAACTATTTTAGGACACCACTTATTATTTAAGGCACACAGTGCTACTGAATCATGAGGGAAGTCCAAAGACACAGGCTATTTCATTGGTCTGAACTATCCAGAAACTGTAAGTTATTTTTGAAAAGCTCATACACATGTACACCCACTACTGTTCTTTCCAGGATCCTTCAGTTGGGCGACTTCACTGTGAGACAAAACTCGTTCTGAAAACACCCACTCCACTGTGAGAAGCAAATGTAACAAATGCCAGGAATAGCCTCAAAAGAACAAGAAATTGCATTTTGTATAATGATGGAACAAGGTTACACTTTCCAAATATTTGCCCAGGTACTGACAGCCCAATAACCATATGTTTGAATGAGAAGAACATTCTCATTCTGCTCTCAAAAGGAGGATATTTAATTAACTTCCACAAATGGCTTTTCCCTGACAAAGCAATTCTGTAGCCTACAAAGTTAATTCAAGAATGGATTCCTACTGTCTCACGAGACACCTTGACCAGAGATCCTTCTTCTCCTTGCTATCTCCTCTCCATTAAAAAAACCCCACCTGTATTGACATTCACAGCAGTAACCTTTTATCTTACAAAGGAAAATTACAAAAATGCCCTGCTGAGGATTTTCAACTGTGGCCACTTGTGCCAAAATCTGCAAGCCAAGTGACCTATTGCAATCATCTTACTATACTGACAATTCAGAATCCCATTGATGCCAGCCTTTAAACAAACTGCACGTTGTGACGCACTCCTGACTGAAAGCAGAATCAACAGAAATTGATGCCAGCAATGTAGGAAGTGTTAGCCAAGACATCCAGATGCTATGATGAGAAGCACACTGGAAATGTCACAAGGTAGGCTGACTTGAGACTGGGAAGACAAACACTGAAAAAGGCCAACATTCAAGGATGCAGAAGAATGTCAGAGAAATGCAGCATTCTACAGAATAAAATGGTTTGTTGAGAAAGCAACAGTTAAGGAAATGGCAGTGACCAGGCTGTCCTCCTTCCTCCTCTGACCCAGTACAAGCAGGGGCAGAAATTAAAAGAAATGCCCAAGCTTACACGTAGCAAAGATGTCCAAAATCATTTAATGAACCAGACATGAAGTAAAGAAAGTTCATATCTCCCCTAATGCTCCTGACACTAGACCTACAAACATACAATGTCTTGGGGCCAACTATGGCTACCACTGGCCTTGACAACAGTACACTGGCATTATCATCATATGCAGGAAAAGAGTATGTACCCCAAGAAAGGATCTTTAACTTAGGAGAAAGATCAAGTTTCCTATGTGGTCCAGCCACCAGTGGTGAGACAAAGCAACCACTGGGAAGGATATAAAGCCTGAGCACTCAAGCAGATTAGTTCCTGCTACAGACAACAACGGAAAAGAGAAGACGTTTTTTTCTCTTGGCTGCTGCTGAGGAAGGCCTATGAGTGCCATCAGGTAAGTGGATTCTCTTATCTCCTGTTTGACAGGAGAACTAGAAAGAGGCAAACCAACCCCAGGACACATGGCAAATTCCCACTTACTGCTTCCTGCCTTAAGGAAAATAGTAAAACACCCCCAATCTACTGGCCATAAAAAAATGCTGAGAACGGAGGGGCTGAGAGTATTAGCATCAAATGTGGTCCATGAGGGACAGAAAAATATAATAAGATTGAAGATAATTTCTTGGAGCTAAGCAGGAACCTGGCTAAAAGTCCATGGGGAACCCACTTCCTTCTTAATCTGCTTTGCATTTAATTGTTTCCTAATGACTATGTCCCTGTTAGGCCCCAATAGGTTCAGGGACTGGTGTTGCCACTGAAGTTTCCCATCTCTCATTCAAGGCCCTGGGTAATTTAAAGACTGCAATTTAATGGCTCACTGGGAATCCATGTAGAACGAGTTAAGCATTATTTGCACTGGAGCAGCACCCACCAGTACGCTGAGTACCCAGAGGAGATCCACAGAAAGAAGTGGGTTTTAACTCCCAGCTGCAAGCTCATGTCAAACACATAAGCAGCTGCTTATATGCTACCTCACTGGAGGTAGAGGCACAGCAGCCTCATCCAGACCTGCTGGCACTTTCTGCAGTCTCATGGTCACCAAATCACACACACACACACCTCACAGAACCTCTTTCCTAGGCACAGCACCAAAACCGAGTCTGGAAATCAGTAGCAAATTCACACACATGCTTAAAAGAAAATTCCACACTCTCAGTTTATGAAAAGGAGGTTAAACTAGCCTCACTGGAAGGACAGAAAGCAAAGAGAGTATGATGAATGGCTGAGAGCATCAGAGATCTATCCAGATCAGAAGTTAACAGAAGCAACATCTGGATAAGTATCCTTACCACACAACACTTAGTTGGGAGGGGCATCCACATCCTCTTGGACCCAGCCAGTGACTAATCTTGAGTACCAGCTCCAAAGGGGCAATTTCTTACAAGTGATTCTGAGCTAATATCAGACCAACAAAATCAGCTCCCACAGAGAGATAAAAGAGCTGAAAGATGGTACGATTTGGTTGCCATTCACTTAGAACTGCACTGAGATAAAGGGTTTGGTGTGCAAAAAAAAGAACTGTCCAGGCCCAAAAAAATCTCCTATGCCAAACTGATGCTTCACTAGTACAAGCTCTACAGGGATGTTGCTGAGGAACCGATAAGTGCTGTCACTGCCAGGCTCTGTGGTGGCACTCCATAACACCTGCCAATAGCAGGGCAGGCCTCCATTGGCCAATGAGTTTTACTAACTCAGGCTATGCCCATGCCAACTCCCTTCTATATCCCAGATCATGCCCCTTTAGACAGCCAAAGGCTAGTGCTGGCCATGCCACAAAGTTCTCCCACGCCATGTTAGCACACTGTGCTTGCTGCTGGCTCTGCTGCACACAGGGGCTGACTCAGCTAGTCTTGGCTGCCAACCAGGGAGGGTGCAGCTCTGTGCAGCGCCAGCAAACAGGGCCCTTTCTGGCTGCTTGGGGCATGGATTGACAAACCATCAAAACCTGCATGACAGAGGTTAATGAAGCTATGAGGAGACATGGCAGGTCAGGAATTTGCAATGGCTGCTGGAGACTCTGCCAAATGATAAGCTATCCACAGCACCAATAACTCCATAACTTGGGTGTCACTTAAGAAAGCTACAGCAGCCCTTCTGCAAAGCAGATTTCAAAGGCACACATCAGAGACATGGGCAGATAGTGAAGCTCCAGACTACAACATATCTATCTCCATTTTATTCCAGGGCATCAGTGGCACTCATCTGGGATGGGGAACTACAGCATAACACCTTAGCATCTTAAGACAGAAGAGCATGAGAACAAGCCCAGGGAAGCCATTCTGCAAACTATTCCAAAAAAGACCAAATTGATGATGTGGATTTTCTCCCAGAGGAATACCAAAGCATGCTGTAGACTAATGTCACCGATTTCTACCTTACCCAATATTGTTTCCAGCTTTAGAGTCCCTCCAGACTGAGAATCCCTGGAGAACACCACTCCATGCATTATAACTACATCAGAGGCCTAAATCTGACATGCATTTAGAATAAAAATGAGGTTAAAGACCTTACTTCAAACACACTGTGCAGACTGGCCTAATTTGGCACAAGCCATATTTCCCAATCCAAGGAGCCTTAAGCTGGAATAGCAGAGAAACCCTCGCTACATACACCATATGCATTCAGCTAAAACTGGGGGTCATTCACAGCTCAAGGTACTACAGGGCTATACAGTGTAATGAAAGATGCAGCACAAGACTTGAGAGGAACAATAAGGGTGCTTATCTTCCTTCTCACTAGAAATATCTTTTCTATTAATGTTAATTACTGATATCAAAACACAACAATGTGTTTTTCAATGGGATGTACACTTCTTTGCAGAATTCTCATTTCCTCAGAGATCTGAAAGTCTGACTCAACCCTATTATTTTGCTTTCAAGACACTCCTTTTTCTTAAATACCTCAGCCTTCATGTTATGGCCATTACCAACCAATAAGCAGGACTAAAAGGCCACTCTCAGCACTGACCTCCAAACAACCAGTCTGGGCAGCAGCAAACCAGTGGCAGAGCCCAAATGCATCTTACCCACACACTTAAATCTCTACTGGACATAAGAGAGCACTGGTTGCACACGGCTACTTTGGATAAGGGACCTTTGCCTTTGGGCAACGCAGGTCCTGCAAGAATCTTATCTAATATGGAGCTGTTATCTAATACTACTCTTAACAATTTGGTAGAAAGCATTTTGAATTATTAAGCTGACAGCTTTACAGCAATGGTTTTGGCAACACAACTGTACAACCTTGCAGTTTCCAGGGAACACAGTCTAGTGCTATTACTTACCTGTGATTTGAGGAATTCATACTCCTCTGTTCCGTATGGGACACTCCGAAGAGAGGTGAGGTAGTCATAGGTGATAACTGCCGTCTGCAAATGAAACCAGAAATGTTCAGCAAGCTCTGCAGTTATCAAAACAATAAGACTTCTGTTAAGGAGAATGTATGTAGCTTAGGCTTCAAAGTTTAGGCTCCACAGTGAAGCCTGTGGTAACAGACTCATTAATAAATTAAATTAAAATATTTCAATTGCAATGAATGTTTATAAAAACCAGTGCAGGGGCCTCACTGATGTGTAGCTGTTAAAAATAAGCAACACTTGGCAGTCTATACTCTCTTCCATTTGAGGAGCTCAAAGCATTTTCCTAATCTCTGTACAACACCTTGCACAGCGGACTCCCCATTCTCAGTCAGCCATCAAAGCCTTCCACAATAAGGTCTGCTGCTAGTAACAGAGGCCATGCAGACCCTATTTGTGCCCCATCAGTTATCCCACACTGCATCCTCACACCTCCAACCTGCCTAACCAGCTCACTCTGGGCAGACGGCTCAGCAGGGAACAGAGTGACTGAAGACAAGCTCATAGATTAGCACAAGCAGCAGTGCTTTTGGGGACATTCAACTGCACAGAAGACTACAGGCCCAAAGGGTCTGATATCCAATTACAATGTCACAATATGGGGATCCTGAAATTTGTTGGCTAGACACAGCCACAGACAATGGAATTAGATTCCTAAGTACCTCCATGATTTCTGAAAACAGATCTAGGGTATTTCACAATTCCTATGACTGAGGTTCCACTCCTTCCACAGTCAAAATGACAGTGAATGGAAGTGAAGCATACAGGTCGTGATTGGAGGGAGAGAAGGGAATGTACACCTGGAGGATCCTGTCCACTAACCTGCCATTTGAACTCCAAGATCCTTGCCACAAAAAAACATTTGCACAACTTCCATCGAAAGTCAGGTTTTCCTAAAATCTCCCTACTGAAGGGGTAACATCCCATTCTGGCACAGGATACCAGCCCAACCTTTTATCACAAACATACCCAGGAAGGACATAAAGGACAGGTGATGTATTATGAAAACCAGGGAGGCAAGGGAATCAAACCTGATTTGAGGCAAAAGTGGTGAACTGACAATAGGAAAACATTCAAAAACTCAGAAATGTATCCAAGAGGGGACCAAGCTGGGAATCAGTTACAAACAGACACTCTCCTTCCTTGTGGAGGTTAGGTTTCTCATGTTTCCTGTTTTCCAAATTGTAAGCTGAGAACAGCAATTTTTTTCCTGGCTTTTCAGGCCCTGTTGCCCCTGATGAACTCAGGAGCTGCACAGCTACACAGAGACCATCCAGAAGAAAAATTTTTCAAAGCATCTTCACAACCTCAAAGAAAACTTTGATGTGGAGGGAGGTTCAAATCAGCCTTGCATGAAGGCTTGAATTCATTCTTATTTTATCTCTGGTCCACGAGGGTAATTATCACCTCCAACTTGAAAAGAAGCAGCTAACAGATTGGCCTGTATTACAGAGGAAGAGGGAATTAATTAAGCGGTTGCTAATTACATCGTAATCTTAAATACTAAATTAATATTATGATGATCCTGATAGGCAACTCTGACATTGCCAAATCCCTGCCAGCGTCTAAGATGTATTCCAGTTGCTGCACAGACTGCTCCTTCCACATAACCAAAACAACCAGGATACTCTCAAAGGAATATGGCAAATGCACAACTGCTCTGCCAGGTTTCTAATTTTACCAGAATATAGAAACTCTGCAGCATGATGCTACTTACACCACTAACTTCAATCTCATCCAAGAGTAGTGCTGTCATTCATGTTACAGGGTGAGACTGAGGCCTGGAGATATAAAAAGACCTACAAAATCAACCAGTCCCTTTACAAATGCCAGATTGCTTTCACTGATCTTGCATCCTATCCAGTGTCAAATGACCCAAAGACTTGAGCTTCCACTTTGTGTCAATGGATTCTCAACACCATACACTCCTCCACTGCTCCTAAACCTATCTTTACATCTTACCAAGTCAAGGCACAATCTTTCCTCTGAATAGTTGTCTACCCATACATAACCAAGAGCCAGTTCTGTAAACTGAGGCTTAAGAAGAAATTTTCTGCTAGTGAGCTTCATCAAGTTTCTTAGGGAGTCTGCAAAGAACTACTGATCCAGCGTGCTTAAAATACAAGTAAACTGAGATCTTTCTAATCATACTCAGACAAAAGCCATCTAGAGTCTCCTAATTATGGGTAAGGTTTCTTGATCCTCATGTGTTCTTTTGTCCAGGCTTCTCTTTTTTGTTTGCCATACGATAAGTTGTCTAACTTTTGTTTCTGCTGCTGAATTTATTAGCCCTTAAGCATTACAACCTCTTCATTACAGTCTGCTTTTGCCTGGCTATGATCCAATGACTGAAGCAAGCATCAGGTAAGAAGCCTGGGCAGGTTTTGACTCAAGGACAGCTACTTTAGGTCCATGTAGATGCCACCAATATCCAATACCCAAAATCACTTGTTTGCTACAGATTCTTACCTTTCACTTACAAAAACAGCAAGCCCAAAGCTGAGCCTCTTAGTAGCAAACATGTCTGCTCTACTGGTTTCATCTAGTCCATGGCTAAGGAATGACAGCAGTTCGGACTGCCTGTGCTCAGACGAGAGCTGACCTCTGTCCAACAAGGAGCAGATCCCAAGCTGGGAAGGCAGAGGTCACTGGTGCAGCAGGACTAAAGAATCTCTCAGAAGCAACCCAACCATATGCAGTCATAAACACCAGAGGAAAGACAGTATTCAAAAAGAGACAGAACACTCTTGTTTGAAAAGCAGACAGACAGAGATTTAAGCACATGCTGCCATCACCTGCAGAAGACTAAGCACTGGTAGCTTGGTTTCTGGGGTCACTGCTTGCAGCTGTGGGTGCAAATCCCTCTAATGCATTAAAGAGCAGGGCCAGTGAAGCGCTTTACAGCCAATGACTTGTTACTTCCCTGAAGGCAAAGAACATGAAAGTCAAGCATGTCTGTAGATTTGCCAGCATCTAAAGCAAAGAAAATCTCCTTTCCCCTACTTTCTATTCATTGGGAAAGTAATCTCTCACCATCACACAGAACACAGACCAACTGCACAGCTTCATCACTGCATACTTCTCACTTATTTTTGTCTTTAACAGAAGATTGCAAAAAAAACAGTGGCTTCAGAAAGACTGAGAAACACAGTGGTCAAGCAGGCAGAATGCTGGAGAGCCCAAACAGTCTGAACAGTAGATTCTCCTCCAGTCACAATAAGCTGCATTTCCTCTCCATGCTCAATTTCCTGTGCTTTAAAAGGGAAAGAGTTCTTCCCTGCCACTGGGCAGTGTTGCCTTATGGTTAGGGACAGAGTACAAAGCTTAGCATTTATTAGGTAAGAAGGAAAGACTACAGTTTGTATTTCTGCCTTCACCCTTTCAAAATAAACATTCATTTTTCACAATAGTTCATGATGCTGCATGCACATGGCACCTGAGCCAACCCACAGAGTTTGTTTCTTATTGAATCTGCCCTCAGGAGCTGACTCCCTGTAAAACTCATTAATGAAGTGCTTAGAAGTCATAGAAAATGCAGACAGACAGCTGCTTACCACTGGGGGTCTGTAAATGATGGAGATTGTGGCCTGAAGTGACAGATGCATAATGCAACTGAGGTACAGGGAGACTGATACCCCCTCCAGAGTCTGCTCTTCATGCTCCTGGCTGCTCGTGGATTCATCAGTGAATATCCTTAAGGAGAAGGCAGAAGCCTATTTGGCTGGCAGTCTCCGTTCTCAGGTTTTCTGAGAAATATCAGTGATGCTAGACAGATGTAGCATTTATTTTATAAATCTGGAAACTACCCCAGGCTCAGAAGTATGTCATGCCCCATCCTCACTTTACTCTTGCTTTGAGAATGATCCTCAAAACACCAGTCCTTCTCTCCCCAAATCTCTCATACTAAGGGTCATAGAGCAATGGCTACCATTGTTTATCAATACAACAACCAGGATCCCTAAAACAATGTTCCAATGTCAAAAATGGCATATGCAGAGAAGATGGTTTGAACCAAGTCACTGTTAAAGGCCACAAGACACCGTACCTGGGCAACTGACTGTGAAGAGTTGCTGAGGAAGATGTGGGACCAAAGTGAGCTGTTGCTCTGAAGGTCCCACGCCATCCAGGGAAGCAGAGACAGCTCTCTGCAGCCCAGTAGCTCCTTTTGTTTCTTTTCAAAATGTGCAAACCACAGCTCTATTCCTTACATGCTTTCACATCTTTTTTCCCCACTGTGTCAAGAACTTGAAGAGCTAGCTCCCTATTGACCTTCTGACTTCCAGAGCCAGCTGCCAACTGGAAATGCAGAGGGAATGCAGGAAATCCCAAGTGAACTTCAATTCCCTTACCCATCTAGGAATCTTCCTGCACATGACTACAGTAAAACTTACTGTGGCAATGGCTCGGCCCACACGAACAACTCCAAAATCATTAGGATCCAGGAACTTGTTTCCATACACATAGATGCCAGAAGCAGCTGCTGTCAATGAGGCAAGTTTCAAAGCCCTTCGTGCCATGTCTGCTGAACCCTGCCGAGATACAAAACAGCAACTGTAACATCTAATAAGGACTTAGTGATCTGATGCCTACAGCCCCAAAGGACCTGACAATCCAAGTTTTAATTGCTCCTTTTCTAATGCCACATTGCTAGCACTGCCTCCAGCCAAGAGCTCAAGCAATTACCCAGCAACTGAACATAAGCTATTAATTGCTATTCCTACCTCAACACTGTCTACAGGCCACAAATCCAGAAGTAACTCACTGCTAGACCTTGCACATCCGCAGCAAAACACCTGTTCAGGATTCCAAGCTTTTCAAGGAGAAGCAACAGGTGGACAGAAAGAAGGGAGCATAAGATCACCAAAAGTCAATTCGAATCCTAGCAATAGACCATTTCTTCAACGCAAATTTTTGAAGATACCACAGCATAGGCAAGCAAGGGGACAACAGAATATACAAAAAAACAGGTTTAAAAACAGCTCTTGCAACATTAAGGCACCCAAAACTTGTTAGAAACTCTGCCAGGCTAGTTCTAACAGTTCCTTGCTGCTGATCAGTGGTCTAGGAAGAGGCAATGCATTCTAGGAGGTTG
The DNA here is from genome assembly GCA_035047865.1 of Dendrocincla tyrannina. NCBI lineage: Eukaryota > Metazoa > Chordata > Aves > Passeriformes > Dendrocolaptidae > Dendrocincla > Dendrocincla tyrannina. Next base: position 41,763,651 of record JAWWMP010000165.1, on the reverse strand, counting down.
CATGCAACTCCAGGAGTCAGCCAGCCACGCAGAACACAGGAGATGAGGGACCTGATCAGAGCGATCCAGCGAGATTTGTTTTCTCACAATCACCGTCCCTTTCAAGTGCCAGGCAGGGACTGCACTGGCAGAACAGACATCTGCAGGAATCAACAGCCTATTCCTGGCTCTGTCACAGGCCCAGCACAGGCCTGAGGTGAGACATTTCTCTCCTCGATCACTTTTTCTCTGGGAGACAAGGGTGAGGAATGAACATACTTCCCACATGAAGCACTTTGGATTACTGCATTCATTGTTTGCCGTACGTAAAGTAAACATGTAACTCACTACATGTAATATATATATTACATTTCTTTATGTCACCTCAGCGGATTCAGACCTGAAAAAAAATAATGAATTAAGTATATTTTTCTTTCTTTTCCCTATGGCTGGTATTGGGCAGAGAATATGGTTGACCATTCTTTCTGCTTATACCACAAATCAAAAGGCACATTCACCTACACTGCAAGCTCCCAAGAGCACCCTTGACAAAGTGCAGGCTCTTACCCCTTCAAGATGGAGTCCACTAATCCTCCCACTCCTAGACCTGATTGAGAAACTTTCCTATTTCTCATTGTGAAGGTTTAGCAGGGTCAGTCTGGCTTTGGCCTTTTCTCTTAGAAGCCTTGTAACCAAAAAACACATGCGGTGACACAGGTCAAGTCATTCAAAAACAGCTCACAAGAACACAATCATCAAAATAAGCTAATATAACATAGGAGACCTCTGTACATGAACCTTAGCTAAACTTTTTTATTTCCTTTTATTCCCTTACAAGCCCTAGGTAATTGTGAGGCAGAAAAGCTGAGACATAGTCTGTCAGTGCTTGTCAGAGCTGCCTGCAGTACCCCAGCTTTCTCCTGTCAGACTGAGTAGCTGACTTACCAAGACTCCTTTGAATCTACAACCAAACTCAAGGGAAAATAAACCTGGACCCTTGTCTACGGACAAATGAACATGCACTTCCCAAAGGAAAGCTGCTTTCCTCCTCCTGCCTCACTGGAAATCTGGAAATGTTGGGGCTTTTTCCTGGAGAACCAATCTCTTTTGTACAGACATCTCGTATCCTTCTTCACCTTCAAAAGTCTTTTCTGCAATGTCTTTTAATTAAACCATTTTTGCTCATTGTACTTCTCTGTAACATTTCATTTATTGAAAAGTGAAAGTTGCAATGACATTTTTTTAACACACAGAATATGCCTCTCATTATTTTTTCCTTCACTTTCTCGATTACTAAAGGAACATTTTACTGAATGCAAGATGCAGGTCCATCTGTTCTTACATCTCATTTCTACCTGAAGCTATAATTTGCAGTTTGTGACATCACATCTATTGCCATACCCGCCAGCTGTACGTCACAAACACAAGATGGGAACTTTAGGTATCAAATAAACAGGCAGAGCAGCTGAATTCTTCAGCAAGAAAGTTCCTGCTTTCATGCTTAATGTGTTGTACCAATAAAACGGGAATAATTAAATGTAAGGTAGAGAAATGGAATTGTCAGAAATAAATCGTATTTTAAAATTTTGCATAAGGTGTCGAGGAACCTCTTCCACATAAATGAGCCATTACGACACCCTCCGGGGTATCTTAAGGACCCTGTCAGCTGTGAATCACGCCTCGGGATGTCACTGCCTGCCATTATTAAGCCCTGCGTTGACGGATCACCTCCAGCTCTTCTTTCACCTCGCTGCGGTGGCACATTTGACTTTCATACACCTTCCTTCCCACCCGTGACGTGCCCCTGCCTGACAGCCCCGCTTCTCCTACTGCCACGGGGGCAGCCGCGCCGGCGCCGCTTCCCCGGGGGAGCCCCGAAGGTGACCCAGGGCGGCCTGCCCAGCAGGCCCGGCCGCTCTGCCGAGGCCCCGAGGCCAGCGGTGTGGCACGGGCAGCGCCGCCCGGAGCCCCGCACGGGCCGCCCCGGGAGGGACACGGTGCTCCTTCAGGCGGCCCGGGCCCGCCCCGGAGCAGCGCCCGCGCCCCGCGCCGCTCCCGCCTGCACCAACAAGCCCGGCCCGCCGAGCGCCGCGGCAGCCGCGGCCCTGCCCCGGGGCCGCTCCTGCGGGGGGCAATCACCAACTCGGCCC
>JAWWMP010000165.1:41720045-41751141 GCA_035047865.1 Dendrocincla tyrannina | reverse complement strand
GGCAGGCCCCGGGGGCGCCGCCACCCCCGCCCCGCCCGCCTCGGCCTTCCCCGCCGCGCTGCGGAGGCTCCGCCGGCCGGAGAGGCCGCGCTCGGGTAGCGCGCCGCTGGGCCGCGGCCCCTCCTAGGCACTGGGCCTGCCGGGCGGCCCGGGGCCGCGGGGAGGGCGGAGAGGGCCGGGCGGGCCCGGGGGAGCCGCCCGGCCCTGCTCTGCCCTGCCCTGGCGGGAGCGGGTGTTTGGCGCTGCCCCGGTTCAGGGCTTTCCCAGCGGGAGGAGGATGCTCCTCCGCCCCGGTCGGCTCCGTGCGGTTTTGTCGAGGTTCCCCCACGGTCGTGGGGGGCGAGCGGTCTTTGTTACGAGTCGCTGTATCCCTCGCGGGGCTCGGGAGCGCGGCTCCAGTGGCTGCCCTGGAATGCCGAGTTTCTCTGGGCCCTTCCTTAGCAAATGCGCAAAAGGGCTCCATGGACCAGACGAGCTGAAAAACGGGAAGTCGAGGAATTGGGGTCCGACTTCTTGCGTTTGGCCGGGAGGTGTCAGTCATGGAGGGAGAGGTTGTTGACAGGTCTCCTTGAGGGTGTTTGCTTTGAGAAAAAGGAAGGGCGAGTCGTTTGGTCTGAGGATGCTTTTTTTTTTTCTTCTCCGCAGGGGTAGAAAGAGCACACAGTGGTATGTGACGTTCCTGTTGGAGAAAAGGCATTGTCACACTCCCATTCAAAAACACTGTGAATGTAGATGAATTTAGCATTTGTTTTTATAGCAGTTTTCCAGAAGGCTGAGAAAGCACACATTGCTTTTGCCCCTATAATCTCAGAAGTTACTGCTCCCAGATTTATGAGTGTAATGCTCAAGTTCCATAAATTGTTTTTTAATCTGTAGAGAGTGATTACAGAGAAAATAATAACTTAGAAATTGGTTCACACATAGTTGAGTGTACTGAGTGAGGTTACCAGAATTAATCTTCTGTCTCTTTCTCTTTTGGTGCCTGTCTATGGATGAGCAGTTTTTTGCCAGCTCCAACCCAGCTGTCCCAAGACCAGCTAGAACTAGAAGAAAGAGCAAGAGCTCAGAGATCCAGACAGACTGCTCTGGTCTCATCACGAAGGGAACCTCCCCCGTACGGTTACCGGAAAGGATGGATACCACGGGTGCTAGAGGTAAATACTTGCATACATATTGCAGAAGTTTGTCTGCAAATGGGAGGAAAAGCATATTTTCTGCAGTAGAAATAAACTTTGAGCACAGAATTGTGCAAAGCATTACCATGTGCAGCATTTTCATCCAGACTGCTTGATGTATTCTTGGGTTGGGAGTGGTTCTAATTCACCAGGTTGCTTAAAATAAGTGAAGGTAAACAGCATGTTCTAAGGATTCTTCCCTGTTGTGTTGTAATAAATAAGTCTATGGTCCTTTTGGTTTTCAGTCTGTGAAGGCAAGGGTCCTCTGAGAAGGACATCCATATTGTTTCTCTGTCACTGTTTGCTAAATGCACGTTCCAGGTCATAGCTGGAATAAGTGAATATGTGTATATCACATTCATATCTGTTGTGTCCAAAAAGAGAGCTGCTGCTGAGGGACAAAACTGTTACAGATGGAAGGAAACTTGAAAATTAGTCAGATGTGTTGTTTAAGTATGTAATTGATAAAAGGATTTTGAACCATGTTGTGGATCATTAGCTGTAATCCTTGCCAGTTTAATGTAAGTTCAACTGGAACTGGTAAAAGGTAGAAGGGGAAATACAAACGTATACCTCTGATTACAAAACTGGTTTGGTACTGTCTTTTACTGTGAGCCAGAGAAACCTTGCACTCTTTGAAATGATTCTTGACAGTTGTATCTGAGACCTGCTCTGATGAGTCACAAGCCAGTGCTCTTGGGACTGTTGAGGTTTTATTACAGTATTTCATGTAGGATCCTACATAGTTCTTAAATACCATCATTTCATTACCTTGTAACAGCCTTATCTTCAGTTATATTTGAGTCCTGTTTTTGTAAAGATGAATCCCACACAGTTCCATGGCGATCAGAGTATTTCAAATGGTAGGTCCAGTGGTTTTCTGGGAAAAAGAAAACACATGTGGGTTCAGCATTTAGTTGAGCGTATGATGTTAAAAATTACACCCAGTATAGGGTTCCCTTCCTACACTGTTGATTACTAAAGTTAATATTTTAGTGCTTATTCTTTTAAAATGTTAGTAAAAATTTTTTTAAGAAGTTAGATGATGAGGGTTTACAAATAGCATCACTGGGCCACAAATTGATACACATACATCATAATTAAAGAGTTAAGAGCTCTTTTCTGCTTAATAAACAAATGCAAATTCAAGAGCAGTAAATGCTTTCAAAATGTAGCCTTTGTTTAGTGATCCTGGAATGCCATTGTTGGAGAAAACAAAACCTGATCTTAATACATCAAGAATTATGCAAAAATAAAAAAACAAATGGGGGAACAACTGACATTTGTTCTGCCCCGTATTTCAGCAACTAATTGCTGAATGTGGGACATCCCATGGAAAACTTTAAGTAACTAAAACTGTGTTTCAAGGAGCATTTATAGATGCCATAAACATGTTCCTATTTGGAAGGAAGTGTTCTGCTCAATCATTTCCAACCTCAGTCCATTGTTTGTCCCAGTGGTGGTAACTCCTTGGTCACATGGTGAGCATGGGGGGAGATCGATCTGCCCAAGACACATCCTTCTTCTTTGGTCTGTTTTGTTATCTGACTCCACATAAGCAGTGTTGTTGCAACAGAGAAAGGGGTAGATGCTCATACTGCTTTAAGCATATTCTTCCTCCAAAGAATGACACTTGAAACTGTAGCCTGAAGCTGGTTTATGAATAGTACCAATACTGTGTGTGTCCTCTGTGTTACTAAGCTAGGATGGTCTGTCTTAAGAGGTCTGTTGTTTTTCTGTTTATAAAATGCTTTTAAAGCAATGCACTGTAGGAGAGGAAGTATAAGAATGTTGGGCTGTTGGGTGATGGCCCAGTTTTCAGTGTATTTACATGTTAAAATAAGGAAATGCTTGAAATTTGTACCATTGTAAAGCTTTGAAAGGAATGCAATGACTTTTTAACTTCCTCACTTTGTTATGGTGTGAAAAGCAACAAATAACCAGTAGAAATCTTCATTAAAAATGTTGCTCTGGTAGTTTTAGTATCTACAGTTGTTTTATTGCAGAAGGTAAATTTTTAAATTAATAACACGTGTGAATTAAATACTTAATATTGTATTGTTTGTAGCATAGTATTGCATGCACATTATTCTAGTCAGTGATACCTGTTCTTGCTTTCTTCAGGGAATAATTACTGCAAAATGTCAGCGCATTTCAGTGTCTTAATAAGTGAAAGTTCTCCCATTCACTTCTCTCATACCAGTGAAAATTAAATGAAGTTACTAGAGCATTATTGGTATATTTCTTGAAATCAATCTGCTCTTTCATTCCATTTCCCATCCATGCAAATATTATATCTTTTTTGTTGTTGTTTTTCACATGTTCACTACTTTTTTCTTTTCTGTAGGATTTTGGAGATGGGGGTGCTTTCCCAGAAATTCATGTGGCTCAATATCCATTGGATATGGGCCGAAAGAAGAAAATGTCCAATGCTTTGGCTGTTCAGGTGGATGCAGAAGGAAAAATAAAATACGATGCAATTGCTCGACAGGGACAGTCAAAGGACAAGGTAATATTTCTTCACATATGTTGACTGACATGATATGTACTTGGAAAAGTTGTATGTACACATTGCATGTACTTAAACTCATTGGTCTGGCATTAGCCAAATGAATTGCATCCCGTTCTTTTTAAGAACTGAAATAATGTCATAGAAATTTTGATCTTCTCTGTAACAGAATTAAAAGATAATTTAATGGTGAAAAAAATGGTGAGAGTCTACACAGAATTACTGGATGGCTTAGCAATTTTCATTAGAGGGTTTTCCAATGAAGGCAAGAAACTGAAAACAGGTCTATAGTCTCATTTCAGCATGTAAAGAGAGAGGGCAAAAAACCAGACTGAAGAACTTTCAGAATACTGCACCTTGTGTCTTACTGATTAAACATATGATGCTTCTGCCTGTTTTCAGTGTTGTTTGGTGCTCCTTTTTTGCTATTGGGGTTATTGTTATTGTTTTTGTTATTTGTTATGGTTTAATTGCAGCAGAAAGTATTGCCAGTGGTTACATCCAGAAGTTTTGTGCTGAGTTCAGTGATGGAAAGATTCTCATTCAGTCTAATAGGAACCAACTTCCATTTCCTGTATACAGTAACGTTTCTAAAAATTAAGAGATGACACTTGAGGTCCTAACTAGTACTGAGGAGACCAGGTACTTGGGTTTCCTAAGTCTACTTTGAGGGGTATTTACATCTGCCTTTTCAAGTGTAACCAGGTGGAATACATTAGATTTTTTTTTTAAGCAGGTGTTGGGGACTGGGAAACTGCTGAGGCATGACCAAGTGTATGACCAGCTGCTTGTTCCATCAAGCATCTCTTGTAAAAAGTAGGGTAACCCGAAGAAAATCTAGAGTGTTAACTACAAAGAGTGTTTTAGTTAATAGATATGAATAGTTGCTTTCAAAATAATTTGACTTTTCGTGCATTAATTTAGGATGCTTTGAAAAGCTTATGGGTGTATAATATGCCCCATGTCTTACTGCAGTTGAGGAAGGGAGAAAACCAAGATGTAAACTTTACCTCTCAAACGGAAAAATAGGTTCAGCATTTTAAGAATATCAGGGGAAATGTGTTTTTAACAGATAAATTTGTTTGTTGTTTTAAATTGATTCTACAGTCAGGAGGGCATTATATTTAACTAATACTATGTTGAGTGTTAAAAAAGTGTCACATCTTGTATATCCTGATCCTGTGCCTCATGTTAGTGCAGTACCTTTGAAAAAGATGTATGTAAATTGGACTCCATGCCATCATGTGAAAGAAAGTAGTCAGACTGAACAAACAACAGCAGTGGCAACATTTTTATTGAGGGGACTTTTACTGAAGTTCCATCAGACTTTTGTCTAATGTCTGGAATTATTTGTGAAGAGGAAGGCTAAAATACTAATTATATTTGAGGAATTGTGTGGCTAAATATTTGGTACTTCATACTAAATGAAAATGTTACTTTTTCCAAAGCATAAAAAATAATGTGAAACAGATAAGTAGACAAGAAGTAATAATCATACCAATTTTGGGGAAGTTGAAGGTCAAATAATAAGAAAAATTAGCGTAGTTGAACTCTCATTTTTGCAACTTGTCAAATACATCCTTACTTATTTCTAGGATAATTTTTAATTTGTGTGTAATAGAACTGCTCAGATTGGAATCTAGGTATGTTTGAAAAAATAACTAGATATTATAGTAGGCTTCAGGCAAAAGTGACTAATCTTTCGCTCTGCCTTTTTTGTTTCAGAGTTAGGAAAATACTTAGAACAGGTAGAGTTAAATTTAAGCTGGTAACATTTGTCATATTTGACTCATGAAGATCTGTACCAGCATTCATTAACTTTCCTTATGGCATCTATAACAAAGCTGTAATATTCTCATTTTGTAGCCATACTTACCAAAATGGGAGAGATGTGGGGCTTTTCCAAAACCAGGCTCTATAGAACTGGAGAATTAGGGTTTCCTAACCTAGTCCAGCCTTCTGGGTCAGCTTGATCCCAATTGCATCTGTCTGGATGTAAATGCTAAGAGTAAAGGTTAAGTATTGTGATTCAAGGGGGAGTAAAACTGAGGGAAAATTAGATGATAGATTCATAGAATGCTTTGGTTTGGGACAGCTTCTGCTAGACCACGTTGCTCAGAGCCTCATCCCTCCTGGCCTTGAACACTCCCAGGGATGGGGTATCCACAGCCTCTCTGGGCAATCTCATCAGTGCCTCACCATGCTCACAGTAAATAATTTCTTCCTAATATCTAATCTAAACCTACTCTCCATCTTAAAACTCCCCCCTTGTCCTCTCACTACATGGCCTTGTGAAAAGTCCCTCTCCAGCCTTCTTGTAGCCCCCTTTAGGTAGTGGAAGGCTGCTGTAAGGTTTCCCTGGAGCCTTTTCTTCAGGCTGAAAAACCCCAACTCGCAGCCTGTCTTGATAGGAGAGGTACTCCAGCCCTGTGATCAACCGAATGGCCTCCTCTGGACTCTTTCCAACAGGTCAACATCTTTGTGTTTGGGACCCCAGACCTTGATGTAGTGCTCCAGGTGTGGTCTCACCAGAGTAGAGGGGTGCATAATCACCTCCCTCGACCTGCTGCCCACACTACTTTTGGTGCAGCCCAGGATACATTTGGCTTTCTGGGCTGCAACAGATACTTGAAACGATTTCACTGGAAGCCACAGAAGTATTGTTGTTTGATTTGTTTTGTGGGCGAAAGTATCGGCTGAGATGTCACAGAGAGCAATTCTTCACTGATCTGTGTTGAGTTGAATAATGTGGAATATTTTCTCTAAGAACTTTTGATAGTACAGTGTCAGTAAGATTAGATAGAGAAGTTTCATTTTCTGGAGAGCTGCAGCCATAATTCAAATATTTCTTCAGTCTTAATACTTAGAGCTACAAGAAACAGATACTTAGCAATCTGCCAGAAATGAGATGGAGTCTCTGACCTTATTCTATGAGCTACTTGTTTGGTCTGAGTCGAGAAGCAAATTTTGCTTTTGCTACAGGTTATGGATTTTTTTTTTTGAAGTTGAATTTAGTATTCTGCTTTCTTGTAGGGGCAGTAGTTCCATTGCCCAAGCCCTTATCTTTAGATGACTTGTCAGCAGATTCTGCTGTTGCAGTGGTTTAATTTCTCTTGCATCTGTTCCCTTACATATTTAAAAAATAGTTGCTTCAGAGAATTTTCCTTGAAAAATCTTGACATAAGCGTGATAGTCTGACAAGTCTCCTGTTTGGGGCTGGCAGAAAGTCTGCTAGACATGAAATGCTGGATAACATTGGCAGACCTGGATGCATGACCTTATGGATCTGAGAATGGAGTTCTGTGTGGTTGTCGAGATGAAGGATTTCCAGTGCTAGCTGTGTGGTTGGCACTTGTACTTTCTCTACTCACATTACTAAAAGGCTAAAATATTGCATTGATATTGATATATTTTGGTGAGAGACTATGCTGTCCCCTTAGTAGGAAAATAAGGATATGTAATTGCATCCTTTTAATGAAGACAGAAGAAAGAATAAAATCAAAGAGCGGAGCTAATATGTCTGTTACTTTTTCTGGCAAGGATGACTTTTTGTGCAAGAGCTGGATTTCTTCTTGGTAGCCCAAAGCTGTGGTTTAGATCTTCAAGGTGAAAAAAAGAATCACAAATCTTACAGTTTTTTTCTCAAGATTGCCAATTCAGTTGAAACATTTACAAGAGAGAGTAGTTCCATTGTTGAAGGAACCCATGTCACAGCGATGCAACAGGTCAAGCGAATGTGAATATAACTAAAATAATCAAAAGTGGTCTTTACTCATGATGTATTTGCCTTTGTGGTAGAGCTTTGTTTGAGAGTTTATCACCAGTTCTTTTCTCTGGTGTGTGCAGAAGGCTTACAATCAGGTACTTTTAATGACCTCTAAAATGTTTATGCTTCCTTTGGAAAAACCGTTCTTTGACAAGGAAGAAATTCATTCTACATTGCCTGATTCTTGATTTACACGTAGGATTGATGAGCACGGTACAGAGCTGGTTGGGATATATAGAACAAAATACGTCAAGTAGAGGCATTTATGTGTAGCAAATTAAGAAGTTTCCGTCAAGACACTGCATCTATCAAGTGTCTCATGAAACTCTGAATGTGATTGATGTCTAAATCCTGCCATGAGGTACAGTATCTTAGACAACCAGTTAGGTAGGATTGTTCTCTTTCTGATGGCAGTGGCATGCAGATTTCTAATTGCTGCCTGTTAAGGTTCCCGCAGCCAGGGAATCATGTAGCTGTACCAAAACTTTAGCTTTTTCTTTCGGCCTAGAGGGAGATTCTGCTTTTCAGTAGCAATCGAAGTGAAATATCTGAAACATAGGCTGATGGTTCCTTTTAAACTTCATAGATTGAAAAATGGTAGTGGTTAGGCATAGTATATCAAACAATCTGAGTCTCCTTTTTATCTTAGGTTAATAAAATGTCTCAACATTACTGCCAAAATAGGATAAATGTCTAGAAAAAAACAATAAAAAGAATTGTAACTTCTTTATCTGCCTGTCTGTATCACCTCAAAAAAGGACTACAATGAAAACATGCAAGTGTATCAAGTCTTTGATGGCGACAGGAATATTTGTATTTTCAGTCTAATTTAATGTGTATTATGGATTTCTCCCATAATGTAGCTTTCCATTTGCATGCAGTACTTCAGAGTTTAAATAGTTCACGTAGCTCATTTGTACCTCAGCGTATAGTAGTTTTTAAAGCATCTCAGACCTTTTTTTTTTTTTTTTTTTCTCTTTTTGTCTTCTGGGATGCTCTAAAGCCCTTTCAGCATACTTTGTTCTTCACATGGCAAGACACTTGGACTTAGTTAATTACCTTAGAGGAACAGTGTTCTTCAGATGTCCTTCACTCAGCATCTGAGAAGCTAGAATATTATTGATAGTAGTGCAGAGGATTAAAATTTTAGGAGTGAAGGCTAAGAAGCAGAAAATGGTTCTCATGTGACTAATGCTGAGGCTAAAGGTCAATTTTATGTTGGACATGCTCTGTATAATAAACTTGAAAGAACAGTTCTAAGGGCTTTTAACCCTTTGAACTAAAACTTCCTGTTCTGTGGATACATGTGAAAGATTACTGCAATACGATACATTTTTTTCCCTAGCCATCTAATAGTGTTCTTTCCCTATATTTAAAATTGGGTCTTAGCTGCATGTTGTGTGAAGACTCAAGTATCTGTATAAGGGAAAGTGTCAACAACAGATTTCTCAAGTATTTATTTTTTCAAGAAAATAGTAAACATAATGAAATTAAAAAATCCAGATGCTGGAAAATACTTAGATTCTTGAGTAATTCTTTAAAACAGAAATAAAAATGTGGGGAATTTTGTCTGTCTTGGGGACCCTAAAAAAGGAAAATACTAGGAATGGGAAGCAGGAAACTGGCATCTAATGCCAGTTCTGAGAGTAATTTATATAATTATATTTAATTAAATTGCTTATTTTCTTCAACTACTCCATCTGTAAAATGGGATCCAGTGTATATTCTTGTTCTGTGCAGGTAATTGAACTGTATGTGATTGTAATGCATTTATAGTTGTGTGTGAATTTTAATTAATATCTAAAGAATAGTTTAAGCCTGAAACATTTCCTTTGATATATATGTATGCGTATTCCTGTTCACCAGCGCTAGTAAAATCTCATGTCTTCCAGGTTATTTACAGCAAATACACGGATCTTGTACCAAAAGAGGTCATGAATGTGGATGATCCTGAACTGCAAAGACCAGATGAGGAGGCAATTAGAGAGGTATTGTATGCACTGATGTGCCTAGTTATTAGTGGTATGCTTTGTCTTGCATATACGATGAGATGCACAGTGTGGTGTTTTTTCTTCAGATAACAGAGAAGACAAGAGCAGCCCTGGAGAAATCAGTCTCCCAGAAAGTTGCAGCAGCCATGCCAGTTCGAGCTGCTGACAAACTAGCTCCTGCACAGTATATTCGGTATGTAGTGCTGGTGTCTGTCATATATAAAATTGATTAAAATTGGCATATTTCATGAATTTCTGAGAACAGAAATTCCTCTTGAATTCTCTTCTTCTGTAAAGAATATGAAACTGGCTTACATATTTTTAATCAATCCACTAATGATCACCTAATTTGAAGTGTGTAGAAATACATCTTTTAACATGTCATGAACTGTGGCACTTCATGGAGTGGTTATTGCTTCAGCAACAAAATACAGATTTGTCAGGAATTGCTATTAATGATGCTGCCCTGAAAACAGAGTATTTACTGTGAGTTTCAAGCCAAGATAAGGCATGTAACAAATTTCTTCCTTCATTGAAAATAAGCAGTTGGAAAGAATTGGAATTACGAGGACGCTGATACTCATTTATATAAGTTTCTGTTTCAAACACAGTAAAAATTTCATGGCAGGGTTACATTTGGTAACCCTGAATGGTGAATTCTGAAAAAAATATTTTAAGAGGTTCTTAGTAAGAAGTCACCCACGGTTTCACATATATAGGTAGAAATTATTGTGACAGGCTATGTGTACTGTACTAGTTTTACTTCTACTTCAGAATCTAGGTTGAAACAGGAGAATGTAGCCTTGTTTGGTGTAATTTAGTCTCTGTAGTCAGTCCAGTATAGTCTGTGCAGTTACCTGCTACTGATGTTAACAGTGGAGAAATCTTAAACTGGTATGGATAAAATGAAAATGTATCTAGAGCAGTGAACTGAGTAACAGTGGAGGTGGGAAAGGAATATCTAGCTGTGTGCAGAAAACTGAGCACTTTGTTTTATTCAGATACACACCATCTCAGCAAGGCGTTGCATTCAACTCGGGAGCAAAACAGAGAGTTATTCGGATGGTGGAAATGCAGAAGGACCCTATGGAGCCCCCAAGATTCAAGTAACTTTTCAAAACTTTTTCATACCAAATAGAAGATCTGAAGTGTATTTCCATGCAATGTGCTGACTGTAATTGTAATTGTTTTCTTAATTGCTCAGAATTAACAAGAAGATTCCAAGAGGACCACCTTCTCCTCCAGCACCTGTAATGCACTCTCCGAGTAGAAAGGTATGAAATGGCATAGCTGATCTCAGTTTTGAATATTTACATGGGCTCACAAATTCTGCTTTGATCTGGTTCATTTCTGTGCACCTCCTTCTTACAGTTCTGTTGATGTGATGTTAAGTGATAAACTTGGTGCTGGGTGCAGCCTTTTTCTGTTTTTATTTTTTTCATTTAGGCAGTTCTGTAAGTAGCTGTCTTAGGTATCTTGTCACAGATGTCTCATATATTTTATGCAGAGCTGCATTGCTGAATTCATTCATGGCATGGATAAGGATTGAGGCTTTAGCCTTGCTATACTTATGTTGCTTTTAGACAACACTGTTAAGCTAATTCTTATTAACACTAAATTATGTCATTAAGGATTAGCTCCTTCTGAGGGATGAGTGTAGTGGTGGTTCATCAGTTTGCTGCAACAGGAACAACCACTAAATGTGCAGATGTTAACAAGCTGGCTGTGAGTTACAGCCTGTTTCGTGAAAGCTTAAGAGGATGGCTGAAGAGCTGTCGTGACTTTGTTCAGTGTTGGCAAAGGTATAGTGCAGAAATAAATCCCATAGTAGGGGAATTAGAACGAGATGGTTTTCAGGGTCCCTTCCTACCAAACCATTCCTTGATTCTATCATCTTTTTGCTCCTAAAAAGAGTTGGGTTTTGTGGAGTTCTCAACTTTCTACTCCAGTTTATTTCAATAGTTTCATAGTTGCCTGGGAGAAAGAAAACAATATTTCCTTTTGCTATGAATCTGAAAATGACTTTGCTTCTCTTCTTAAATCAGATGACTGTGAAAGAGCAGCAAGAGTGGAAGATTCCTCCATGCATTTCAAACTGGAAAAATGCCAAGGTAATCTTATGTTGTCATAATTTTATCTTTCATCCTGCTGGGAAGCTTCTTTGAATGATTTAAGCTTGAACAATACTGGTTGTAAACTTTTAGAGTTAGGTAAACCGGCTACTTCCAGTATGGAGAACACATGACTGTATAACTCATTTTTTTTTTTCTGTTTGATGTATAAGGGTTGTCAAATTGACAGCAGTATAGAACAGGGAGGATGGGAGAGATTATAAATTTTGAGAGGAAAAAATGGCAGTAGTTAAAATTGCCATAATAGTGCAGTCTGAACCCAAAATCTCTGGAGTTCACAAAGTAAAGCCATCTAAACTGAAAAAGAGAAGGGTATCAGAGACCCAAGCATGTTTCTTTTTAATAGTGCAGTCCACATTTCTGGAAAGTTTTCCTTGTTGCATTCTTTCATTAATTGATTTTATCACTGGTCAGTTTAGCTATTTTTGCTCCTTGTTTGAGTAGGTATGTCCTGTCCCTTTGATTTTTATCAGCTACTAAGTTAATGTCCAGAGAGGGGGAGAATTTATTTATTAATTTGCTGCAGTAACTGGTCTAATCATTCTGAAATTTATCAGGCTGTTGTCCTGAGGCAGCCTCTTCAAATGGAGGAGGGAAAAGCTGCAAGTTTGGATGTTACATTTTTTTTTCTACCCCAACACAGCTGTCTAACTGGGACTGATGCTAATTAGGAGATCAAATTTTAGGTTACAGATGCTAAAACCAAAGCAAAAGTCTTGTAGAGCTCGCTAGAGAATCTTAAAATATCGTCTATAAATAATTTTAGGTTTTTCAGCTTTTGAAAGCAAAACTGGCATTTAGTGTGCATTACTTTTGCTGCGGCCTTGCCCCTTACTTTGTCTTTGAATCATCTAACCTCTTAAGAGGTATGAAAACAAGTAAAATGATTTTTTAAGCAAAAAATGGTAAAACGGCTTAGTGACTGACTGGAAAAGCTATTGTCTGTAGTTTTTAACACAAAGCAAAAAGTGGACTTTATTCATCAAAAACTGTCTTTTGTCCTAAGATGAAACTTGAGGGAAACTGATTCAGATTTAGAGAGAATGTGGAATTGGAGTGAAGCTTAGTATTGTCTGGTAAGAACTTGAAATACGTATACAAAGGAGACCCATTGAGGCATGTTAATGATGGTCTGTGAACTTTGTATGTGTTTTGTATGTGTTTTTGTTTTCTTACACAAAAAATGTACAATGCTTGTTACTACAAATAATGTTTCTGTGATTAATTGCCTCTCTGTTTCCACTGTAGGGTTACACCATTCCATTAGATAAGCGTCTGGCCGCAGATGGCAGAGGATTGCAGACTGTTCATATTAATGAAAACTTTGCCAAGCTTGCTGAGGCTCTCTATATTGCTGACAGAAAGGTCAGGTGCTTGTTGAAACTATTTTGTTCCATATAGTTTTACATTTTTTGTATGTATATTTCCGTGGAAAAATCAACTGTGAATAGGCTATAGCTTTTTGATTTGTCCTGCTTCTTGGCTAACATAAAACTTAAGGTCCTATCACTGATGTCCCTGAATTGGTGGCTTAGCAAGGGTTAAGTTACTTGAAGTCATGGGTCTTGTCTGTCAGCTCTAACTGCTGGAGCTGTCTGGGTTTAAGCTTCTTTTTGGCTCGATTTTTGTCCTGTTTACTGGATAACTCCATGACAGAAGATATGCTTGTATCCCAGGTGTTTGGGTTCCTGTCTCTTAACTGTGTCTTACCTGTGCAGGCTCGTGAGGCAGTAGAGATGCGTGCCCAGGTGGAGAGGAAGATGGCTCAGAAAGAAAAGGAGAAACATGAGGAAAAGCTCCGAGAAATGGCTCAGAAAGCCAGAGAGAGAAGAGCAGGGATCAAAACCCATGTTGAAAAAGGTACATTTCTTTGTTACTGAGATGCTATGGCTCTTTGTAACACTCTGAAGTGTGGGTTTGGAGCAATAACCTTAGAAGTTAGAGTATCTAAATACCAGCTGAAATTTCAAAGCGTGATATCTGTTCATGTCTTCCCTTAGTTGGTTAGTTGACTGGGTGGTTTGATGGAATCCGGGTTTGAACCTCACAGCAGTAGCTCAGTGTATACAGGGTTAGGACAATTGAGAATTTCAGTTATTAATGCATCAGTGTGGGTGATGGCTTTCATGGATGGTTCTAAACTAACTTTTTTTAGAAGCTTGGTGCAGGTGAAGGGCAACTTTGTTTAGAAGAACTAAACCATCTTTAAATTTTCAAACGTGGTAAATGTGATATTCTTACTCTTGTAGTTTTTTAACTAGTCTTGAAGAACTGTAGTTCTGTTGGCCACTAGGCCCAAAAATACCCTGCTAACTTAACTAAATCGTAACCATTATGTTTTGATTCAAATTACACTGCAAAAATCAAGATGATGAACTTAGAGAGCAGTTATGGTCTCTCAGGGAAGTGGTCAGATAATGCTGAACCCTGCAGCTAGGATGTACTAACCTCTTCCCAGCAGGCTGGGGGCTGGCCAGCTGGAGAGCCACTCTGTTGGAAAGTGCCCAGGAGTCCTGGTGGACATAAGGCAGCAGTGTGCCCTGGCAACAGTAATGCTAAGGACACACAAAGCTGCATCTGCTGGAGTGTAACCAGTAGGTCAAGGGAAGTAATAATTTCCGTCTACTGTTGACCTGTCAGACTGCATCTGGAATACTTTGTGCAGTTCTGGACCTCTAGGTACAATACAGGCATTGGTAAATGGGAGTCAGTTCGGTGGAAGGCCATCAGAATGGCCAGAGAGCTTGAGTGTCTGACTGTTCAGGAGACGCTGACAGAGCGAAGCTTGTTCTGCCAGGAGAAGGTGTGGCTCTGGGACAACTAATGGGAGCTTTCCCAGAAGAGCATCCCACGGTGATTCCTACAGAATCATCAGAGCTCTTCACTAAGCGGCACAGTGGAAGAATGAGACAGTGGTCAAGAGCTGAAGCAAGAGGTTCCAGCTACATGTGAGGAGAAAGACTTTCACCATGAGGACAAGCAGCAGTGGAATAGGTTGCCTAGGAAGTTTGGCAGTCTCTATTCTTGCAAGTTTTCCCCACCTGAGTGTGAAAACCCCTGAGGAACCTGGTTTGAATTCACCATTGATCCTGCTTTCAGCAGGTTGTGAACTAGACTCCCTTCCAACCTCAGTGATTTTCTGATACTGCATCAGAAATGTTCTTCAAAGCACTTAAATCCCTGCATGTTTGGAGAATATTTTGCACTTAAAATTGTGGTAAGGATCTGTGTTTTAGGATATTAATTCCTAGAAGGACAAGTATTCTAAACTCTTAAAAGTTGGGAAAACACAGTTGTTGGGATATGTCTGCTTTGGTTCTTGTCAAGGACAGTCAATTGCTTGTGGCATAAGAAAGCTGTGGTGTTCCGTGTGTTCCTTTTGTTTAAAGCGTAACATTTTAAACAGTGCTAAGGGTCATTACTCTTCTGTAAAAGAATACTGAATAGAATTACTGTGCCAGCGTTTGTGGCATAATTAATTAAAACTTCAAATATTTGTCTATAATGAGCAATATTGAATTTGTTCAGAGGATGGAGAAGCTAGAGAAAGAGATGAAATCAGACATGATCGGCGCAAAGAGCGACAGCATGACAGAAACCTCTCCCGGGCGGCCCCTGACAAAAGGTGAGTCACAAGAAAAAGCTGTTTTATTCCTGTACTGGCACTGGCTTCCTCACTAGGGAAACTGTTACACCGGGCTTTCTTTTGCTTGATGTGAGTGCCTGAATTGTACTTTTTGGAGATATTCACTGGTATAAAGCACAGTTCATTAATTGTATGGAAAGGTATTACTGTGTTAAAATACTGCAGTACTCTCTTCAAAATGCAGAGTTTTCCACATGAAAGGCAAAGGGGGATGTGGTACATTGGTTTTGGGTGGGTTTTTCTTTAGCAGAACTTCAGTATACTCAGATTTCATTAAAGTGTTGACCACAAAGGTTGAACCCTGGATACTATAATTGGGGTGACACCAGAGTGTCAATGGTGGCTGTGTTTCTTGAAGCTATTCATTTGAAGTAAGCTTAGATTTATTGAATGTAGGTTGAAGTATCTTGTTTGCTGAAGCCAGTGAGATTTCTGAGCACAAGTGGTTTCTGGAGGCTTAAAATCTCTAATATCTTAAAATTGGATTGCTCAGCCTTCCCAGAATATAACTACAGTGGCTCTTGCAAAAAACAAATATGACATTTTAGACGAAGTCAGCTTGATGTAAATTGCAGATAGTGAAAAGCAAATTTAAATGTCATGCCCAGCTGAACATAACTTTTCCAAATGTTTCCTTTGCCAGGAGACAAATTTTAAATGTTATCTAGGAAGGAAGGGCAACAGTCAAAATCTGGCTCCTGAGGCAAATCGTTAGCAACTCATACAGGATCAGGTTGTAATTGAGCATGTCAACAAGTATGGTTTACTGACCTAATAAAACTTTAAATTTTTAATTCAGGTCAAAGCTGCAGAGAAATGAGAACAGAGATATCAGTGAAGTTATTGCCCTTGGGGTACCCAACCCCAGGCCATCCAATGAAATCCAGTACGACCAGAGGCTGTTCAACCAGAGCAAGGTAAAATACATTTCACAGCAGTGTAGCTTTCCATGAGACCATGCTCATCCTTCCGTAGCGGGTATGGTTAGAATACTAAAGGGAGTCTGTTTTCATGGGTGGTGTGGATACAGTCTGAAAGAAGTCTGTACATAACTGGTTAGGAAATGATCCATTTCCTTTATCCATAGCTTATGCAAAAAAATATGGAATATTCTGAATGTATAACTTAAAAAGTGTTGTAATTTTTCTCACTGGGGAGTGGGGAGAAAGACGTTATTTAGCCTTTGAGCTGCAGTGACCCCATTTTCTTCGCTTATACAAATGTTGACTGAATAGGGAAATCTACTTTCAGAGAAGAGCAAGTAAATACTTTCTATTCCCATTATTGCTTATTTTAATAATGCTTCTGGAGATATAAATAGTTAATGGCAGTATTTATTTTCCCTGAACTTTATGCTATTCAGAGATGTAGATTAGGCTTCAGAAAGTCCCTGAATAGACATGCAGTTTGTCAATCATTCTTTTTCATGTCTCCAATGAAAGATTTGCAGGCAGAAGGGAAAGCTGATGAACAGAAAAGGAACAAGCAGGCTCTTCTACTTTCAGTTTATATAAGCCTCTGTGTGATTTGGATCAGTCAGCTTAAATCATGTTTTCCAGAAATTCTGAATACACATTTCTGTATGGTTGTACTTAGCTATTAGACAGCTGTACTTGCAGTGTAGAAATGATCCATTATTCTGAAATATGGATGGCTGTAATCCTTCCTCTTGCTTTCTGGAAGTGTAGAACTGAGGCTTGTAATGTCACGTTCTCTGGACTTAATCCCAGACCCAAACCCACTCATATCCTGATTAATTGCTTGGAATAATTTGAAATCCATAGTAAATCATGCAATACCATTTCTTTGTATCTGAGTAACACCATCAGTGTATTTTGATGTTAAAGTAAGTTAGCTGAAGTTTTGCAGACTCATTTGTGGCGTTCTGCTGTTCTTCACAGGGTATGGACAGTGGCTTTGCTGGAGGAGAGGATGAAATTTATAATGTTTATGACCAGCCTTGGAGAAGTGGCAAGGATATGGCCCAAAACATCTACAGGCCAAGTAAAAATGTGGATAAGGACATGTATGGTGATGATCTAGAAGCTCGAATAAAGACCAACAGGTAAGAAAATAAAGTTAAGAAATATTCTTAATTAGTATTCTGAAATTTATCAGCTGCGTATCATACTCTCCTGCAGGTTTGTTCCTGACAAAGAATTTTCTAACTCTGATCGTAACACCAGAGGGAGGGGCAGAGATGGACCAGTTCAATTTGAGGAGGATCCATTTGGCTTGGACAAGTTTCTGGAAGAAGCTAAGCAACATGGTGGTTCTAAACGGCCCACAGACAGCAGCCGCCCCAAAGAACATGAGCATGAGAGCAAAAAGAGGAGGAAGGACTGAACACCTCTACTCCTGGAGAGGTTGGGAAATGGACTCCAAGCTTGGACTTGATGCAAAAGGATTTTTAATATCAAAGGTGTACAGGAGGATGGCATTGTAACATAGCAGTTCACAATTCTTGGGCGGATATATACACGCACCAGTTCTTCTGCACAGGACAGCTGCCCTGGGAGAGAGGAGGAATAGAGACCACTTTGAAACATTTCGTAAGGGAATTAGTTATCCTTAGCAAGTTTTCTGACTTTGCTGATTCTCCCTTGCCCAGCATCTCAGGGTAAGAATGTAGCCCCCTTCCTACAGCTTTAGTTTTTGTAGGTAGCTAAAGCTTTGACTTAATCTGTTAAAAGCTTTCCTGCTGTATATAATTACTGTCTTACGCTGTAAAAGATGCTGGGGTGTTTATGATTCAGTGTTTCTTTAGTGTGGCTATACAGTTTATTTGAACAAGGGAGGAGAAACAGCTGGATTCCATTTTAAAACAAGTACTCATTCATAGTTTCTCGGTAATCTTTATTTTAGTTTCTTTACATTTAGTGAAATAAAGCCTCCTTCCACCACTCACTCCCTTGGATTTCTTCTTTGACTGCGTCTTCTACGGGTCTGCTGTTTGAGAGTAAGCTGAAAACAACAAATTTTTCAGATTAGCTAAGCAAGCTTTGGTATTTTTCATTTCTGATCATCCAGAACACTGATATGGAAAGCAGAAGATATAACTGGTTCAGTTTCATGGGCCCCAGGACAGGGCTTTACTGACAGGAAGGTTGAATATATATTGCACAGTAATTGCTGGTTATATCAGCAAAATGCATCTTTAAAGCTTGTGCTTTCAAGTGGAAGTAATAGAAAGTAACTGTCTAAACCTAGTCTAGAACAAAGTGGGAGAAGTGCTCCTGTATTCCAGAGAAGCTTGCATTTTTAAAGAAATTAAGCTAATTACTACCTGCCTTCTGCTTTTTATTTCACTATAAGGTCTCTTAGCTCTTGCACCTCTTGTGAGAGTATAGTCTTTGAAGCCTTGGCAATTAAGTGAATGTGGCTATTTTACATCTTGAAGAATAAAAAGCATCAAAATAATTTACAGGAAATTGACTCTAAATAGTCATCTGTGCTATTTCTAGTCCTTATTTTGATAATTGTATACAGGTAACTTCCTAGTTCAGCACAATTTATGATTGGTCAGCCTACTGCCTGTCTTGTCACAGTTTAAGGAGTCTTAATTTGTTTTCATTTTTGTACCACAGTTGTAACTCAGAGGTCAGTTCTTCTTGGGAGAGATACTGAATCAACCACAGCCAGTGAAGACTTGTGCAGTAGTATGAACCATGTCAAGCAAAATGCTTTCCCACAATCAACATACTGCATCCCTGAAGTCTCTTACCAATTCATTTTACTGTTACCATCTCCTAGCATTCAGTCACAAAACAGAGAAACCAGTTGTCAAAAGGATCTTGAAGAATTATTAATTATTCAAATGCATGAATTGATTGTGTCTGGTACAGCAGCCTGCTTCACTCTGTACTACTACGTCTGAGCAGTGAGATCAGCTGAAGCGCATTTAAGTTTGTAAGAAAACCCCCAATTTAGGGAAGATACTAGAAGTTTCTAATGTTTTTGACATGAGACCTGCTAATAACAGATTTGAGCAGCCATCGACACACTGTTCTTTTTTCATCATCTGTCAATGCACGGCATTCTAAATGTTTGGGAAGCAGTGGGATGGCTGTTTCTTTGCTGCAGTGAAGCTACGGGGTACAGTTGTCCGGCTGTAACTGACCAGTCCCTGACACACACTTACACTAGACCATGTACAGTGTCTTGATAACATGCGCTGAGATTGCCAAAGTGGTGTTATTTTATCCTTCACTAACGTTTAAAATGTTAAAGAGGGAGAGAACTTTAAATTTTCTTTAGGGGAGATTTTTTTCATCTTGAACACATGAAAGCAGGCAGCTGATTTCTCCTGTATGAAGTGATAGCTGAAGAAATATAAACTTCCCTGAAGTTCAAAGATTAGCATTACTTTGTCATGTTCCCATCACAAACCAACATCCAGATTAGATGCTGGAATCCATTTGCAGAAACCTGTATTACAAATTACCAACTAAACGCATAGCAGATCCCAAACAGTTAAACTGCATTCACATTCTTTTAGCATAGCAGTTTTTGGCCTCTGGACTGTGATGGTTGCGGTGTCTCTATGATCTTGGACCCTAACAACTTGACGGGGGGAATAAGCAAAAGTGTTAATGATTTAAAAAAACATTAAAAGCATGCTAAGTGTCAAAATCCTTTATCACACTTTGAATATGGTAATATATTCATGTTACTGTGTCCAATCACAGGCAGCATTAGAGTCAATTCATTACTTCATTAAAGGAATTGCACATTACCTTGGAACCTTCAAGTATGTGGGAGTCCTTCTGTAACACGTTCTGAACATCTTCTGGAGTCGAGAATTTAATCCAGCAATAACGTCTGTGAAAGCCTGTATCTCTGTCCTAATTACCAGTCAAAAAATAAAATGCTGTTACTATAAGAAATATTAACATAGGCTGTTAAAATTTCCTACAAATACTGAATTTAAGGATCCAGAAGTTATCAGAGGAAATGGCACACTTGATGTTTCAGGAGCTTTTTTTACATATTTCCTGTTACTGACAGCATGTGGGGGCCTAGTAAAGGCTGTTCTGCATCCCTTTCCCTCAATTTGAATCTAACAATAATAAAATTTAAGATTTAAGTTATAGTTGAAGCCTGGAATAGACATAGATGCATAGACACTGGTTTCAAACTGCAGTATTTATGTACTAATAAGCCAATCACAACAGAACTGACATTTAAATGGTTGTAGTATTTGAAAAGCATTCAGCAAAACAAAGCAGGTGCTTAAGAGACTGAGGAAGCAGACTTGAATTCAGGGTTCAATCTGCCACTCTTGATCATCAGGCATGACTGGCAGCACTGCCGAATCACAAGTGAAGTTTCCATCCACAAGGTCCTTACTGCCTGGTTTCAGTATCACAGTAATGCCTAAATTAGGCTGTCCTACACTGCTGACAGATTTTTGTATCTCTTAAAGTTTTAAGCATTAATGAAAGTGCCAAAGTAATCACTGAATCAAAACACACGCATCACTTAGTAATGGAGTCGGGTTTGTGGTTAGCTGCCAGTCTGCAACAAAGCAATGCAGTCTGTCCTGGACCTGAGGAACACCAGCCTGGCTGGCAGGCACTGAAGCGTCAGGCTGTTTCAAACTATCTTTTTCCAAGTTAGTCCTGAACTAATAGTGAACCCATCAGCTCACTAACTGAAGTTCACTACGCAGAGCTTAATCTAACAAACCATTATCTCACGTGGAGAAACACAGCTGGGCAGAAGAACCTCTACTTTAGCGATGGCCTGCAACTTGCCCATAAAGGCACATTTTTGACTGTTCACCTCTGAGAAACTGCACTAGCCAGTATGATCCCCGACTGACATACTCAGAAGATAAACAGCCTAAATGGTAGAGGCGTGAACAGCTGACAGCTTGGCAGGACCCTGGGGAGGTTATGGTTTTTGCGTTAGCCCCACACTCTGGATGGGGTCCGAAGCCACAGCAGCAAAAGACTGCAGGTTCATACCCACACCTTTAGTTTTTTGGCCCGTGAGATCAGATAGATTAAAAACTTTATTCTCTGTTAGAAGAATGATAACAAGAAGAGAAGTTCAAAGCACTTCTAGATAAATTATTCAGAGCTGGCAGCATCAACAGGATCAGAGGGATGTGCTTTGTAAAACCCTGAAAGCCACTGGAAGCCGCTAAGCCTCAAGCAGGCCTGGAGCTGGCAGACAAGCGGTGGCAGCCGCTGAGAGAAGGAACCGAGGCGGAGAGCTCCGAAAGCCAGAGCGGAGCACAGGGGAAGGCCCCAGAGGGCAGCTCCGCGAAGGGGCACCCTGCTCCAGGGCACGGCCTCGGCCGCGGGTACTCACGAACGGCAGCTGGCACCTCTGCACCGACCCGAACTGCGAGAAGTACTCCTTCAGCTCCTCTGTGGAGAAACGCGCCCGGTGAGGCGGGCCCGCCGCCCCGCGGCCCGGCCCGGCCTGTGCCGGCACCCGCCGAGGGGCGGCCCGGCCCGGCCCGGCCCCGGGGAGCGGGGAGCGGAGGGGAGACTCACTGCTCGACACCGTCCAGGGAACCTCGGCCACGAAGATGTCAAAGAGCTGCCGGGAGCGGCGCCCCAGGGCCCGCGCCGCGCTGGCCGCCGCCATGTCGGGGGTAGGGAGAGCGGGAAGGGCGGGCGGAGGGAGGGACGGAGGGGGGGCTGGCGGCCCCGCCCCGCCGCGGCAGGCGCGACATGGCGGCGGGGCTGACCCGGGAGGGCGGGGAGGACGCGTTCCGCCGGCTCTTTCGCTTCTACCGGCAGCGCGACGCGTCCGACCTGCGGGGCGTGGTGGACTTCTCCGCGCCGGGGGCGCAGGTAACGCCGGGCCGCTCCCGCCCGCGGCGCGGGGGCTGTGGCGGTGTCGCCGCGGCCCCTTCTCTCCGCCCGCAGCTTCCCCTCGTGCCCGGCGCCGCGCCCTCCTGCTGCCCGGTCTGTGGCTGGAGGACGCTGTGGGCCATTGCTGAGCCCCTGCCGGGCCCCCGCGCTGTTCGAAGGGCAGTGCGTGACTCCCGAGGGCGGTGGAAGGGCCGTGCCGGGCCGTGCCGGCTCCCTCCCGGCGGTACCGCTGCTTCGTGCATGTGCTTACATGGCGCTTAGTTAGCTCCCTGCGCCGCAGGGGGATCCCCAAAGCCTCTAACAGAGCCACGTTAAGAATAGAATACATTGAGAGAAGCAAAGGAACGTGTGGACAGAAAAACGCAAGTTTCCCTCTCGGAGCACTGCTTCCTGGGCCCGCCAGCCCTTGTCTTAGCCCTGAAATACCCGCGCTGCGCTGGGGTTGCCTCCCCGCTGCTCACCGTTTGTTCTGTTCACACTCCTGTGTAATAAACGCGTGGCTGGGTCGTCAGGGCAGGTTCAGCTGATGCAGTGGGCTGGGCGCACACAGTCGGGAGAAGAGATGAAAGGAGTAGCCATCGTGGTTAGTAGTTTACCATGTCTCGAGGGATGGAGAAGGGAAGTCGTTTTCTGTATTGTCACCTCACAAAAGGATGACAGATACCGGCCGAAGTATTGTTAACCACAGATTTTTTTACTTTTGAGCCTCTATCAAAAAAAGGAGTAAGGGAATACAGTTAAAATGAAACTGCTTATTTTTTCCATAGTTCCCGTGCTTAGTCTTTTGTTTTTACTGTTCTATTAAAATATTTCTTTATTTTTTATTTTCAGTCTATAATTTTGCTGTTAATGGAACACAAAGCCTGACCCGTATGAAATTGTTAGAGGCATTATCATTAACCAAGGAAGTTGTTAACATTTCAGCTTTTCTTGAGCTTGCAGCAATTCTGTATATGAGAAAGGATTACAGCATTAGGGCTCTTCTGGGAAATTCAGAGTACTTGGAAGCATCCCATGCATCAGCCCCCTCTCAATACCGTTCTTTTTGTGCCTCTTACCGTCTAAGATCAGGTGACAGCGTACTAGTGAGAACATCTTTTATTACTCTTTCCCCCAGGTTAAAAACATCTGGCTTTTCTCTTAAGGAGCTACAGGCCAGGCAGATTGGCTTCTTTTCTCTCAGAAAACTGCTTCAAGCAATTGGGCTTTTCAGTGGAGTGTGACATACCCCATCTGCCCTGTTCCCAGGCTTATTTAATGACTCAGCATGTGTAATTCTTCAGTGCAGAAACCTTCTGTTCTCCAGAAGCCCAGGCAGCAGCTGGTATGGAAGCGGTTTGAGCAGGCAGAGAGGTGGCAGTGTCTTAGAGCAAGAGTCTTCCTGGGGATCCTCTTAGCAGGACTGTGAACTGAGCTCCTCAAAGTCACAAAGCTGCTTTTGGCAGAGAGCTGAAAAATTGGTAGAATGGAACATGTTGCCAGAAGCTGCTGCCCAGCAGTAGTTTAGAATTTTCTTAGAAAGTCTATGTATGTACTTTAGTCCTGTTGCTCAGAATATGTTAACCAGAGCTGTCAGCCTGTGGACAGAGCTGGTTTTCACAGGCACCACTGCAGAGTCTGTGTCCAAAGGCCTTAATTTCATACACACTTTAAGTTGTCAAAGACGAAGTCTTGCTTGTCTCTGCCTGCTTCTTCCTGTTGTGCCTGTCTCTTTCCTTACACAAGCCTGTACTTCTTCACAGCTGCAAGTAGAGCTGGATTGGGAAACTAAGATGAAACAAAACCTATCTGCCTCTACTATGCCTTTCTGAAGACAGTTCCCTGTCCTAAGGGAAGAAGGGAGTGGGAACACAGTAGAGGAGTTTGGATTTTTTTCTGCAAGTATTGGCTTATTGCAGCTTAAACACATGTGTTATTGCAACCCAAGAGAGTATGTCAAGAAAATATATTTTGCCAAGCCTTGAGGTGTTGATCCTGCTGTTGGGAACAGAAGTGGCAGTGTGGTATTCAGAATTTACTGGGTTTTTGCAGTCCTTCACATCAGACAACTTTGGCTACTTCATTGCTGTACTGCTCGTTTTGTAAATTACAGATGAGAATAATCGTGTACCCTATAGGATCATGAGCAACTTGTATTTGGAATGTTCTTTGAAGGCATAAAGTGTTATGGTATATTGCTTTGTAATGGAGATTAATAATTTACCAGAATGTTTTATAATGATGAGGCAGTACCTTGGAAAGGGACCAATAATGATAATTTTTTTTCTCCTTGGTATGGTATGGTATTGGTATGTATTATTTGGGGTTTTTTTTACAAATGCTGGACACTGCTCCTGATCTCTAAGTATTGTAAAAACTTTAGGTACCTTTTGATTCTTATGTTGAGCTCTGTTAGCTGTGACCAGCTGTATCCTGGTCACAGCTGTTTAGACAGTAATTCTGTGGTACAGTTGGTATTTTCATGAGACTTACTTTGGAATATGGTAGCAGTCTTTCTTACAGGTACTGTTTTTGGATAAGTTTTGTGTTTCTTACCTTTCTTTAACCAGATCTGTTTTCTTTTGCCAGGTATTCAGATCACAGCTCAGTATTTCTTCAGTCAGTGATCAAGATGCCTATCGAGCAGGATTACAGCCAGTTAGCCAGTGGAAAGCCTATGGCCTCAATGGGTATCCAGGTAGGTGCCTCTGATTGCGTGAAAAACACAATCTTGCTTCTTTGGATTCATGCATCTTCTGTCTTATCTTTCTTGTTCTGCCTGGAAAAGCTATTTTGATTTGTGTAAGTGTAATTTAGTGTTATTGTAAGTGCAGGATGGCAAACAAGTCATCTAAAGGGTGAGATGCAGCAATATATATGAAGGTGAGAAGGGTCAGTTCTTTCACACTGAGATCAACCATAGCTCATGAAAATGGATTCATGTTGCTTGCGGCAGAGGTTTTATTTCTGTAGAATCTATTTTTCCTCTATGTATATCATTAAAATTGGATAAGTGGCTGAAATACATTAATTTTGGTGTTGAAGTGTGGCATCTTCTTGTTGGTGTGGGACACTAAGTACAGTAAGCAAAAAGAACCTCTTGGCCCCTTCAGTGTACAGAGTAATTTCATTAGACAGGTTATCTCCAAAATGGAATTGTGTCTTAGGTTTGCAGTTCACATGGTAGAATCACAGAAAGAGGTTAGGTTGGAAGGGACCTTCAGAGGTCTAGGCAAATACCCTGCTTAAAGCAGGATGAAGTTGCAAGTTAGATCAGGATGCTCAGAGCTTTGTGTGGATGAATTTTGGAAATCTCCAAGGATAAAGACTACACACCCTCTCTGGGCACCTTTACCAATGTTTGGCCACTCCTGTGATTTTTTTTTTTTTTTTTAAAAGGTTATATCTAATAAAATTTGTCTTGCTGTGATTTGTGCCTGTTGCCTCTTATAATCTTGCTATGCACCTCTGAAAACAGTCTGGCTCCCCTCCTCCCTCATGCCTCTGTAGATAGCACTCACTTGGCAAATATGTCACCAGCCCTCACTGCCACTCGAGTGGTGCTACTGACATACACACATAGCTTGTCCTGAAGGCGGCCTAGCTGGTTGGTTTGGAGCTGCTCTCAGGTCCTCACGTCATACTGTGCATGGGGTTATTCTGCCCCAGGTGCAGGATGACCACTTGTGACCTTCCTGAGGTTCTCATTAGTCCATTCCTTTGGTTTGTCAAAGTCCCTTTCAGTGGCAGCAGTAGCCTCCAGCATATCCATTGCTGCCCCAGTTTAGTGTTACCTGTTAAGTGAAATGAGGATCAACATCCCATCATCCAGGTTGTTGATGTAGATGCAGTTATCAGTCTTGGCCCCAGGATCAAGGAATGCAACTCATAACAGCCATTGGTTAGACTTTAAACTATCAAATCACTATTCTTTAAGTCTGATGATCCAGACACCTTTTGCTCACCCTTTTAATTTGCTCATGAAATCCATAGGCACCCAGTTTGGCTCCAATGATGCTGCAGGAGGCCAAGTGGAAAGCTTTTCTAAAGCCAAGGTAAACAGCATCCCCTGCTTTCCCCTTTTTTGACATCTTGCTGCAGCAGGTTGTAAGGCTATTTCGACAAAATTTGCCTTCCATACTGTCTGTTCCCAACCACCATGTGCCTGGAAGTGGCTGCCATGAAGGTTTGCTCCATAATCTTACCAGGAGTTTCAGTGAGGCTGATGAGCTTGTCATTCCCCAGATCCTCCTTATTTCAGGGATTGTTGTTTGATTACTTTTGTTTTTTCTCATGTTTCTTTTGGTTCACTGGGACCTCAGTCAGTTTCTGTATGGGTTGTTATGAAGCCAGCCTACCATTTCTGAAACTGAGGCAGCCACGCTACCCATCTGGTATGTTTAATACACAGGGAATTTAAAAACTTCAGGAGAAAGGCTTACGCCTCTTTATACATTTTTTGTTCCACTTACCTGTCATATTATAGCTGCCCTCACTTGATCTGCTTGTCATTTACTGTCTGTCTAAACACCTTTCCTAGTTATTACATAGAGAGTGTGGGGAATTACAAGTGTTCCACTTAGCTGCATTTTTGTTCTGCTTTGGCAAAGGAAACCTTTCACTAAAATGAAATGCAAATAAACTTCTCACTAAAATGAAATTGACAAATTCTCTGTCCTGTTTAGAATCAAGTCGTGTGGAGTTGAATAATTTTTTAACCTTTTCCAGCTACCTTTTAACTAGACATCTTAAAGCACTAGAAGATGTTTAACCAAATGCCCCAATAGCCCTCCAAATGAAGTTAGAATTTCTTTTGTTTGTCTGTGGGCAAATGTTAGGGAAGTCATTTGATTTTGTTCCCACAGTGCACAATGAAATATAAGACTAAGGAAGCTGGGTGAATTCCTATTCTGGAGACCTGAGTTCTGTGAGGCGTGGGTGATGCTGTCTTTGGGTTTTTCTAACTGAGACATTGGTTTTATGAGAGTGTTTCCTTTCTAGACATCTGTGTGTCTTACCTTTCCTTTGACTGAGGATGGAAACCACTTCCACTAGGTGCAAATTAATTCCTAGTACATAGCAAGATTTTTCTGCAGTAACAGAATTGCGTCTGCTTCTTCAAGGCTGTTTCCTTTAGTGTACAGATCCCCAAAGAATTTTTCTTTTGCCCTTTCCACTCACACCAATTCTTTCTAGGCCAAGAGGTTCAATTGTGTTGTCTTCAAAGCTTGCCTATGCTATTCTTCAGTCACCTCGGAAAGATTGATACAGAAATACATTTTTTATTTCTTACTCTTCTCCCTCCTATTTGTGACAAGTCACTGATTTCTAGCACTATTAATCTTGAGTGTTTGCATAGAATTTTATAGTAAATTCTGCAACTGTTAGAAATTCAGTTTCTGCCTTTCTTGACACAAGAAGCATAGCAGCAACCCACTTTATCGTTGTTAGTGCTTTTGTAAATCTAGACTAATCTGGTTTCTTAGGAGAATGAACTTAGGTCAGTGAAAGGTTTGAAGAGACATGAGCATGTTCTAAGCTTATGATAAAAAGCTATAAAATATGGATTCTTGTTCACCTCTCTCCTTGTAACTAACCCTCCAGGCTTCAATTTCTTCATTAATACCTGTGGATAATGCATGTATAGTAGAGTGTAATTTCATGAATATAATAAAGTGCTTTGAGAACCCCACATCAAAAGCTGTAGACAGGAAGGGCAATATTGTTATTCTGTTCTATGCAGAGGCCAACAGAAAGTAAATTTAATGCTTCTGGCAAAGAAACTTCTTGTAACCAGACTTATCAGAAGGCTGTCATAGTCTAAAAGTGCAGGGAATGGAGTGAAATGAATGACTGTATGTTATTAGTACACTGAAGGCTTTTTTTCAAACCAGTTACTTGAGTCTGTGAGATATGCTGTCAGGAAGCTCTTTTTCTGTTTTTGTTACCACTTCCATTAAGGCAACAAGGCAAGTTTGTATCCTACTGAGACTCCTAGCCTTGCTTCTTCCTTTTTCATCTATTTTTGTCTGTTTAACTTGATATGACTGAGAAGTTCAAAAAGACACAGTAGGCCAAGACCTTAAAACCTTTTCCTTTGTTCCTCCTGTACCCTTATATCTCTTAATATGTGGATTTTGTGTTGGTGAGTCTTACTGAATTGACAGTCTGAAAGAATGCCTTGATTTTCAGAGTAGGTACCATACAGATTAATCGCATCTTCCTCTCAGGCGCTCTTTCATCACTATGTTGACTCTGGCCTGGAAGGAAACACCTCTGAGGTGCTAGGGAGAAAATTCCAGTGAGGAATTCTGTTAGCACTTCTGATGCAAGGACTCTTGTCTGTTAAGATATAGACCAAAACAATCAGTTACAGCACTGCTAACCCTCTCTTTTGGGCTGCTGCTTGAACCCTGCCTGAGGTGCCTGGCTAAATGAGTACACAGGCTAGCTGCATGTTTATTTTGTTTTGCTACTTAACAATGCCTGCAAAATATTTGCAACAAGCAGTTTGGGATATAATTTGACTTTTATCCCACTTTCTGAGTGTTACCATACCAAAATACAAATATGGATACAACCATACTTACCTGGAAATAAGCATGAAGCAAAGGAGAGGACACTTTACATTACTGGAGCCTCAGCCTGGGCACTGCTTTCTACAGTTTTTGGCACTGAAGACAAGTCATAAGAAGACAGTATGACTTCAGAGACAGTGATAAAGCTAGTTTGAAGTCTAGAAAAACTAGGGCAGAATTACCTTACCTTTGCAGGGTTTAAGAGAAGAATCTTGCTGAATCATTTAAGAAAAATAAAATTTACTCTAAAGCAATTGACTTTCCAATTTCTTACTGCTTTATTTCCTGTAATCAGTATGCCTTACACAGATACGTTCTTTATTATCATTTTCTACTTGGACCACTGTTGGCTGCCCTCTCTGCTTTCTACCTTGTGGCCACCATTTGTTTCTACAGAAAGAAAACAATAGATTTTAACTATAATAGATTTTATCAGCTTACACGGACAGTCACTGATTGTATATCTAACGTGTTTTTTCACTACCTCTGACCTGTGTCCTTTGCTCTAGATTTTGGGGGGAAAAAACCCCAGGGAAATGCCTAACCATACCTTCTCTCCATCCCTTCCTTTTTTCTTTGTGATCAGGGTTTATTTTCATACTAAACCCTTTCCTTCCGGGCTGTCAGCGTCACTGGGTGAGACAGTGTCTCAAGCTATACCCCCAGAAACCCAATGTCTGCAACCTAGATCTGCACATGGCTCCTGAGAAGACCATTGACCTGTGGGGACAGAGCAAGGAGCAGCTGAGGTAAGTCTGTAATAACCTTTGGTGTCCGAAACCAGTGGAGCCAGGTCTCAGTTCCAAGAAGGTCTAAGGAAAATGAGCAGGAAAGGGAAGCTGAAAAAGACTGTGTACTTGTTGGCAGTATACAGATGGTGTCAGACATACCAGATTATGTATGTGCATCCTTGTTAGTTCTCTGCTTTCATACTCAATGGGATTTTCTAGTAGCATGTTGTAAAGCCATCAGTGAAATATAAAATAGTGATATGGTGCTTGGAAGGCTGCTAAGCTCAGCTACAAGTATAACCATGAGATCCCTCTAAGCCTCAGTTTTCCTGAGACAAAAGGGATCTTTTCCAAAACTCCCCACTCACACTAGCACTTCTTCCCAGTCAGCTCTTAGACCCAGTACACTGTTATTGAAAGGCTGTTATCTGCACTGCTTTGAACTTCTCAAGTCAACAAGTTTCTGTGGTTTTATTTTCTAGAGTATTCTTTTGGTTTGGTTTTGTCTGTGGTTTTTCTTAATTCAGTGTGAGATTGAATTAAATGTATCAAATTTTAATGGCAATCCTATTTACTCTGAAAGATTCCTACAGGTTCAGAATTCTGTGGCTGAAGCAGCTGCCTTTCCTCTACCTGATCTGTAATTTAATGGAGAATTTGTCCCAGTTTTGAAGTCAAGCAGAAAGTTTGAATAAAAGTCTTTAAAGCTTGAACTTGAGTAAAGTCACCTGTAAAAATGCATACAAAATTGCGTTCTGTAAAGAGCATCTACCTTTTAGCTATTTGGGTATTTATTATTACCTTATTGATTTCGCTGCTCATTTTTCCTAACGATTGTTTCATGATTGAGTTCTCTACAATGCTCATCTTCCACCTCAGTTTTTTTAGTGAGATTCTCATGCTGAGATTTTTTTTTCAAAAATACTCTTAACTTCTACAAGATATGGAATGGCAGAAGCAAGATTTGGACTTCTAACTATTTGCACCTAGGAGAGAAGTTATGCCCTCACTTGTGTTTTGCAGGCAGTCAGAATTAGTTACAGAAATTCAGGTGCCTTTCTTGTGTTCCATCAAGGATGAAAAATCGTTCTGTGAAAGGATTGTGCATTGTGTTAATGGCTGAAAAAAGTGCGGTACTGTTTCAGCTTGACAGACCTCTCATGGCAGCACCTCCTGCATGCAGAGAATGATCAGAACAGAATCCAGTTCAGTTGAAAACAGTGTTTTGAAGAGTGATGACTGGCAGAAAC
Organism: Dendrocincla tyrannina; assembly: GCA_035047865.1. Taxonomy (NCBI): domain Eukaryota; kingdom Metazoa; phylum Chordata; class Aves; order Passeriformes; family Dendrocolaptidae; genus Dendrocincla; species Dendrocincla tyrannina. The sequence goes on along the minus strand of JAWWMP010000165.1, from coordinate 41,720,554 downwards.
ACTGGCAGTTTTATTAAACACTTGCCCAAGTCTTCAAGTGAGCAAACTGCTATATTTGTGCTTATACCTAGGGGCAGCAGATCAAACTAGCCAACTTGTCTAGTATCTGGAGTGAGAGCCTTTCAGGGAGGGGAGAAACAGTGCTTAAATAAAAATAAGTCCACTTCCAAGATGGGTCACAACTTTAATGCTTTTTAAAGCCATCAGAAAGATGCATAAAAGTACTTGGGTCGTGGCTTATCTGCTCTTTCCAGGATGCAGGAATCACAAGGTCAGGGGAGTCCATACAGTTCCTAGACATTTATACTATGCTTTCCTCACAAAGTGGAGCTTGGGTATTTTCTGTAGTGCTGGAGCCAGTTAAAAGCATAAAGCAGGATAGAGCATCCCTAGAATGGAGATACAGATATATATATACTGAAATAGATAGATTAGGTAGGTAGGTAGGTAGGTAGGTAGGTAGGTAGGTAGGTAGGTAGGTAGGTAGGTAGATAGATAGATAGATAGAT
>JAWWMP010000165.1:41694027-41719945 GCA_035047865.1 Dendrocincla tyrannina | reverse complement strand
ATAGATAGATAGATAGATAGATAGATAGATAGATAGATAGATAGATAGATAGATAGATAGATAGATAGATAGATATGTATGTCCTTGTGTATAAGCAAAAAGCTGCTTGGGTTTTATTTGCAATCATTTACCAATGAATAAAGAGGAGCCTTAGACCAAAGTCCCCATGCTGTTCACTCTTGTTCTAACATAGTTATACCAGAATTTCTCTGTGCTTTCCTGTGGGAGCACCTGCTGCTCAGGTCTTGGAACTCATTGTTTTCGGATACATAGCACTCAGACTTTCCTCTTCCTAGCAGTCGCATGTGACATCACATGCAAAAGACCAAGTTCTGGGCATAAGGACCTCCAGAGCATATTGGGGTTCCCACTGTTGTACAAACACTCTAGCACTGTAGTGAAAGAAGGGCACTTTTGAAAGGTATGTGCTAAAAAGGTTTAATTATGAACATGTTTATAAATTAAAAGATGTACAGGAACAAGGTGTGGGCTCTCCCTTCTCTTGAGTGCTGTGTTACCTGCTTGGAGGCTCCTGAAATTGTTCCAAATAGCATGTATTTGACAGTTACTATATTGCTTTTTATGGTACTTGCAGTTGCTATTACCCTATGACAAAGACAGAAACTGGAAATACTACATACTTTCAATAATCACTGAGCTAAGAAAAATTACTAAGGGCAAAGAAACTAGCCTTTTACTCCTGTTCCTAGTTTATCCTAGGAGCTATTAGTATGGTATAGCTCAGGGGCAGAAACAAGCTGCATATCCAGGTAGAAATGCACATTAAGTGCAGATGCTTGGCTCAGACTTGACCGTGGCAGCACAAATACGAACCCTGTTTTGTAAGAGAGAGCATGTCATGCTGAACTGATGAAGCTCTACATGAGAGCCAATTGTCTTGTGCTACTGTTTATCAGGATCTTCTATTGCCCTTTTCTCTTGTGTTTTTTGGTTTGGTTTTTTTGTTTGGTTGGTTGTTGTTTTTTTTTTTACCATAACAGGTGATTTGGCTTGAGAAAATAAGCTGAAATGGCTGGAATGACTGGACTGGAAGATAGCTGTGTACCTTCCTTTTCATATTTGTCACTAACATGTTACTATCTATTTGCTTATACTCTGTAACTTTTCAAGGACATTTCCACAGGCCATACTAAAAGCCGCTCCCTGAAGTCTCTTCATGCCTTTGCCACCTTCAAGTAAGAATGGTAAATTGGTATGTGGCGCAGACCACTCAGTCCCTCTATGTTAGGGGTGCCACTTCAGAAGAACAGTTCTTTCTCCTGCATAGCAGTCTGGACAGAAGACACCTGCAGTCTAGACTTCTTGACGTTAGAACAAGTATATGGTCATAGCTAGAGAAGTCTTGCTTCTCACTGAACATTGAGTCAGTCTGTCCAAAGGACTTCTTGTCACAGTTCCACATAGAAGAACTAACTGTCCTTTGCAGTATTAGACAGCATGCTATGCTTCACTGTGAGGCAAATCATTTTCCTTTCTTGTAATTTTCCATTATGTGCTTAGAATATTTTTTACTTGCATTTGCAGCATTCAGATCTTCACATTCTGGTCTTTCACTTTTAGGTGCTCAGATAGTACATGTTTAATTCTGACTTCTAAATCTGCACCAGTTCATTGTGTTGTCTCCATCTGATAACCTGTTAGGTACCATGTTGAAAATACAAGCTTTCTAACTGACAGCAGTTGCAGTAGGCCCCCATAGCTTGCACAGGTTGCATGAATTAAATTTTCAAGCTCTTTGGAGCAAAAAGGTATTGGCACTGAAAATAAGTTTAGCATTGATTGGTTTTAGTAGGCTGCCATTAGGATGAGTGAATCTCATTACTGCACTACCAGAAGACCCCTCAGAAATTAACACACATCCTATTTCTTTCCATTTTGTCTTTGTAGAAGGAAAGGTTCCAGTAAATGGGAGCCCAGAAGTTTATTGGAGAAGCTGCGTTGGGTGACCCTTGGTTACCATTATAACTGGGATACTAAGGTATTGAAATTCTTCTCCATTTTTTTTTAGCTGTAAGCACTCAGAATGGCAGAGGAGGACATTGCTAAATAAAATAAAATATTTGTCGTCCTACAGGACAGTCTTGAGGAAAGGCTGTGACAAACTGTGCTTGTTAAGAACATTTTAATCTGTAGTAATTTACTGTGAAAGATTTAACAGCACAAATGCATTGCTGCATACTTTCCTTTGAAAGTTAACATGATACCTCTGACTCTATTTCAGGGTAAGTAAGCATTTTTACCCTATCAAAAGGGATCATCCCAAAAGCATTGTTAGAAAAGCATTCTAACCTAAGGTGAGAATGCCTTCTGATAAACTGCTCCTCTTTCAGGGGATGAGCAGGAGCGAGAAGAGACTGCTGCTCATGTGATTTTGAGCTTAAATGAGTCTGAACCGGACTTGCCAACTAACATCTGTTTTGAGGCTCCTGATGAAAATAAAATTGTTTTCATAAGACTGAATTGGATGGAGGCTGAGAAAAACTGTCAGAGTGGATATGCATCTTATCAGTGTATTGCAGATAACCAAATCTGCTTGCAGTCTTTTATCTACCAGGTCAACCTCTTATTGGATGGCCTTAATAAAAGTGTGGTTATTTGCTTCAAGTCCTCTCAGAATCACTCATGGGAGAGAGAAAAAGCAGTTTTGCAATCGATTCCCATTTCTTATTCTTGAAGAAGGAACAAAGATGCTTGTTTCATAGTTCTGTTGATGAGCTATGGAACTGTCTTTCCATTGGCAGCTTTAGATTATGACTGAGAAGATCCCCAGGATATTGGTACTAATCTTACTGTCTTCAAGTTTAGCATCTAGATACAATGATTAACTCCACAATTAATTGAATCTTGCAGTCCCAGCATGGGCTAAGAATTTAATAGGAGGCAAACTTGCTGTGGTTCTGCCTGTGTTGTAGTCATTTTCTAGGCAAACGTGATGTCTTTCTCCATGACTATCAGCCAGACTTTTGAGTTCTTGTTGAATGTTTGTTTCCATTTGTATTTGCTGCACTGATTTTTTGGGTGTGGTTTTGGTTTTTTATCCCTGCTCTCCTTCTTCCAGAAGTACTCAGCAAATCACCACACTCCTTTCCCCTCAGACCTTGCGTTCCTGTCAGAACAAGTGGCCGCAGCCTGCGGTTTCCGGGGTTTCCAAGCCCAAGCAGGGATATTGAACTACTATCATTTTGACTCTTCACTGGGAATTCATGTGGATGAGTCTGAACTAGACCATTCTCGGCCCCTTTTATCATTCAGGTGAGTCAAGGAAGGCACTTGAGTGTTGTGGAAAGATTGGTGGCTTTTTTCTAAGGTTGTATTTGGCTATAGGAAGTATAGTATGATGTAGTTGTGTAATTGGGTATATAATCTTCACTCTCTAAAAGATTTGAATAGCAGAAGGCTGTAGGTCAAGGACGTAGGTTTTTCTTTGAGGACTGCTTGAAGAGCATGGATGTAGAACCTGGAGTGGAAGAGCTCTTTGCACAGAGCACAGTTCTGCTCTAAAATAGCAGAGTGTCTATTGGGTACTAACAGGCAAGGATGAAAGCAGAGCTTCAGACCTGACACAGTAACTGCTCACACAATGCCTGTCTTGAACCAGGCCTCTTAGTCTGTCTTCCATCTTCTAGTTGTGAAGATGTTACTAGGGGTCTGTCTGGTTTTCATGATTGCTTAGGGTTTTCTATAAAGAAATTTAGCTACTGATATTTTCTTACTGTACAGATAATTATTCCTTACCTAAATTTGTTTTCTCTTCTCTCTCCATCCTTACACCGTCTCTAGTTTTGGGCAATCCTCGATATTTTTGCTCGGGGGCCTTAAGCGGGAGGAGGCTCCAACAGCAATGTTCATGCACAGTGGAGATATCATGGTGATGTCTGGCTTGAGCCGCCTGCTGTACCACGCTGTCCCCCGGGTCCTCCCCAACCCTGAGGGGACAGCTCTGCCTTCGTGCCTCGACCAAGCACTTTCTTCAGACCTTCCTGTTGGCTCCGTCATTGAACAAAGCTCTGATGAGGACTGGCAGGTGTGTGCCAAGTACCTGCAGTCTTCCCGCATTAATATGACTATTCGGCAGGTGTTGGCTGAGGGTCAGAAGTTTCCAGAGGAAGTTGGGACAAAAGGAACAGGCCAAGCACCGTCTGAAGACAGTCACCATGAGGAGAACAGCAGAGCCAAGAGACATAAACCAAATACAGTCACCTGAGATCAGGAGATCATGCCAACATGGACTGGACAGGCAACCTCCATATGGAATTAGGCACTAATGTAATACTGGCAGTCACTGGTCTGTATTGGGATTAATAAACTTGTGAAGAATAAAAGTAGTCCTTCTTGCTGAAAGAAATAGGTGGGGGAGAAAAAGAATTTAAAAGGAAAACAATGGTAAGTTCAGGACTGGGACTCAGGAGATGAAGTCTATTGCCATTTTGTTGCAGATGTTTTCTGTACTCTGTACCCTTTTAAATATCTGTGTCAGGTAATTTTAAGCTTGGCTAAGCTTAAATGGTTGAAGCTTTTGGTTAAGCTTAGTTTAAGCTTTGTGAGTGATGCTTATAAAGTATTTGAAATCACTGGGCAAAAAGTGTTAGCAGAAGTTACATAATTGCTCTGTATTAAAGAATTCTGTTTGGCTTGTAAAGCTCAGCTGAAGCGCACCAACAAGTATGATTGAGGATAGGCTGCTATGGGTGTGAGACCTACCAGCACCATTTTCAAGAGAATTACTCTACAGCAAAAATTAGTTCAGTAGTCAAACTGGCAGCTCTCTCAAGCAACACCTGCTGTAAGCTTGCTGTAGTCCTGTGCTCTCCTTTTTCCTGCTAGCACCCCCTCAGCTGTAGCAGAATCTGCTTTTATGAGTGGTACTGGACATTTTTGCATATCTCAGAGTTTAGAGAGAAACAGCTTGGGGCAATATCTACCTAGAATATCTAGTAGCTCCCAGCTGGGTCTCCTCCCAACAGTATGTGACTGAGCCCAATATCCCCATTCTTTTGAAACTGCCGCCTCTTAAGTGCCTGTGGATTATGGTTCTCCAGTCCCAAGCCAGCATCTTCTAAGGAACAAAATGACTTGCAAATAGAAGCAATGAAGTTTTAAATTAAGTACCTAAGAAATTAATCAGTGACTATCTCTGTCACCCAAAGATAAATATATTGAAACAAAGAAAAGCACTAGCTTTTGTGCCAGTTCTTTTTAACACTCAGACTTTCCTATCTGCTTTTTAATGCAGTTTTTACTGTTGGAGTGCAATGCACTATCCCTGGGGTATTTTGTTGCACTTTCCCAATGAATAAACTTACTCGGTTTTTAAATTAAAGATCTCTTATCAGTTTTAGGCTGGCTGTTTTCTTCTTTCTTCTTGCTGTTAGTTATTTCAGTGTATTGTTAATGCTGCCGCATCCCTTGTGTAGTTCCCTCCAGGCTTCTTTTGGATCTACTGCCTCTCCCATCTGCCAGCTCTGGTGGAGGAGCCCTGCGTATGTCTGCAGGGCTTCTCTGCTTATGTGCAGCTCAGGGTTTGTTGGGCAGCTGCAGAGAAGTGTTGCCTGCAGTATCAAAGTCCAATTTAATACGTATGTGGCAGCTTTTTCCTCATGGGTAAACTGTCGAGTCTGCTTATTTCATAGCAGGTGAATGTGTGTTTGTGTGCAATTAATTCCATATACAATACTGCAAAGAGGTCCAGTAACTTAAAATCTGAAGTAATCAGATGTGGGTTTCAATATCTTATTCTATGCTAGATGTGTGTCCTTTCTGTATCCCAGGCCTGGTGTATTTATTGCTTGGCCCTAGGAGAGTGAATATATTATGCAGAGAGGTTACACTAAGACTAGAAAGGAAGGATGACTGAGAAAACAGCCATGTTCCCTTAGTGGCACTTGAAGGTAGGAAAGGGGAGAGGGATATCTGTTTTCCTGAAAGTGAGAAGGCAGACAGTCTGTTCTTCACTCTTGAGAGGAAAGCAAAAATCATCTAACTCACTGATCTCTGAAGATGAGAGAAAAAAGAGTGATGGAACTAGAAGGTGGTGAATTGGAGGTGATTTCTTCACAGCACAGGCTGAGGTTTAAGTCCATGGTTCTCATTTCTTATGTCTTCTGTTCCCTACAGATATATAACATACGATAAGCAATTATTTATTCCATGATTCAGTTGTTCCTGTGATTCAAGGACAAGAAACCATACTGTTTATCCTCTGCAGTTTAAAATTTTACTAAATGCTGCAAACTAGTGATAACATTTAGTTATGAGAAGTATCCAGTCCATTGAAGCCTTATGTTCAGATGTGACTGAGTTGAGAATTTGCTGAGTTACTGACTTGCAGTCAAGCTTGTTACCTAATGCCATTTTGAGAGAGACAGCTCTGATCTCATTTTATATCAGACAGCTAGAAAAGGAAAAATCCATGACCCAGAAATGGGCATATGGGAAATGACACAGAGGAAAAAAAAGACATTCACATACAAAGAGAAACAACAATAAGAAGAGAGAATTTCCCAAACTGCCAGCCTAGCAGGATCATTGATTCTGTGACTACGGCAGAGTGGAGTACAAATGAGCAAACCATAGGACTTCTGCAAGCTCTCTAAACTGTGCTTCCAGAATTTCAAAGAGGCAGTAACAGCTTTGCGAAGAAGGCAGGGAATAGGGCTGCATCCAGTGTTATACTCAGGAACCACTGACCTACTCCACACACTTTCTGACTCTGATGTTGCACTATATTTGCTTAGGTTTGTGATGACATAACAGGATTTTTTCACAGCATTGATCAAATATTTGTATCTATGGGCACCACAAATGCTTGTGTTCACATAAGTGCATGCTAAGATAATATCTGTAGTTTTTAATTCCTCTGGGGACGGGGGGGGGGCGGAAGAGGATGTCTGGACCAATTTTGCAAGAAAATTTATGCAATGATTTGATTACAGGAAGATAATTGTGTTTATTTCAAAGCCACCTGGAAATGAAGCACATTGTTTATCACATACTCAGTTCATTGTATGATCTAGAGATAAAGCTAGTTGTTCAACAGAGTTTAAACAATTATTGCTTTGTTTTATAATCAAGAATAAAGGGAAAATAAAATCTCCAATTATATCAGAACAAAAGCACAGTGGGATGAATACTGAAAACAGAAGAGAAAACTGCTTGTACAAACTTGTAATTTTCAGATCTCTTCAAAGTACAAGTCCAGTGTTACAAACTGGACAACTAGCTAGTGCCTGAGACAAATTTACTGCATGGGCTCTGAATGCCAGCCAGGCAGTCACTTATGGGCAAGGCAGTCCCTAAAGCTGTGCCTGCTGCTGGAATGACTCTTAGGTTTTTCCTTGAGAACTTGTTGACATTTTTTCCTTACTATTCCACAGCAGATATTTCTACAGACTGTAGTCAGGTGCACTGACTAAGCTCTTCTATTTATGTGGTGCTCTGCTGAGCTAGTAAGTAAGGAGAAGCAAGTGGCTAGGGAAAGAAGCTGGTAGGTAGGGACTACCCAGACAGTGGCACAGTATTGCACTGCCATGGCTACAGATCCAGGTTGAAGCTCATGGCTACAGATCCAGGTTGAAGCTGGCTAGGATCTTACGTAGTGCAGACAAGAGTTCAGATCTGTCTTCATCTACTTATATAAGTTATTCTCTGCATCCCACCTGAAACAGGATAGATTTAACACAGAAAAGAGACTTGTCAGGGACAAGATTGTCTTCCACTTAATTAGGATGCAAAATGAATTGAGCTATAATTCAGTGTGCTCTAAGCATACTTGAGTTCTGATGAAATAATAAAACTTGCCTTAGTCTGAATACATTACCTCAAAAAGTTAACAGAAGCACATGGCCTACAGATATTAATGATCCAGAAAAATAAGTTGCTGGAGGCCTCATAATATCCATATATGAAGGGCCTTTTTTTTATAATAATCTCTATGAAAGAAGAGACTTAAGAGAAAACCAGTGACAGTCATCCACAGTCTGCTGATGTCTTCATAAATCCTAATAATGAAAGCTGGTTGAGATTATCTGTATTGTAATGCTCTAGATCTGGTACAAGAGGCTCAAGATGTGTCTGACACAAGTGTAGTTCAGTACAAAATAAGTTCCACTATTTATACTCAGCAAATAATAATCACAAATACCTTAAAATAATTTTTCTATACAAGGAATTAACAACAACTATGTTCAATGTCTAGTAAAGTTTAGGTGAGATAAAAGTTTAAGTGACAGCTTAGCTCATACAAGGTGTTTCCTTGCATCATCATCTGATATCCATAGTCAAAGGACCACAGAAATGGTGGTTGAGGGGACCTCTGGAGGGCCCCAACCTCCTACTACAAATAGTACTGTTGCCCACAGGAGACTTAGAAAACTTCCGTGATGGAGACTCTACCATTTCTTTCAGTAACTTCAGCCCAGTGCTGCCATACTCACCTTATTAAGAAGTTTCTCCTTATATCCTGCCAGAGTTTCCCAAAATACAAGTCGTATCCATTCCCTCAGCTTTTTTCTTACCCTGTATTAATACCAAGAGTTTGCTTCCACCATCTTTGTAACTCTCCTACAAATAATCAGAGTTTCCAGTTAGAGCTTCCCCCCTTTAGTCTTCTCTGAGCCACATTGAAGGACCCCGGGACCCACAATATTTTCCCATAGATAATGTGCCCTGGGCCCCTGACTCTCCTCACTTAGCCCTCTTCAGAACCTTTTCTAAATTCAGGTGCTGCACCACTCTCTCTGCTAGTGCTGGTTTCTGTTACAACCAGGATGCCAACAGCAAACTGACTGCTGAATCCTAGTTCCTAAATTTGCTGGATCTGCTGGATCCGAGGCTGTCGGATTTTTTTAGTGTTTCCTAAATTGAATATTTTTTCCTCCCATCTACATACAATAAAATAAAAGCAGTAGTTTTGTGAGGTCCAGAATGAATATACCATGGATTCCTATGGATTTATGTTCCTGAAAACTGAGGTCTCACTGAAGCTTTTCTTCCATGTGAGTATTTAAAAGTGATTTTTTTCCTGTGTGATCTCCCCAGAGTTTAATACATGCACAGTGCACCCTTTTCCTGAACTAGGATATTTATAGGGTCCCCTCCTCTAACTGGCTACCTCCTACCTGCAGGAACTTAATTAGCTGTAACATCTATCAAATCTAATGGAAATAGACCAACACGTTTCAAAGTTTCTGGACCGGAATGTGAGGACACACCAAGTTTAACATATGCACAAACCATGAGAACATATGCCTCATTCCTTTAGGAAGCCAGTCTCAAAAGGCTATTTCCTTGTTCTTAATGCAAGCTTGTCTGGACTTTTACAGCAGGTCCTGCTCTGAAGGGTTCTGCTCTTGAGGTCCCAGTGAAGAGAGGAAAGATCTGGAATATCAGAGTAATTTTAGTCCAGAAGGCATGATCCCCCTCTGATTCCTGCGATTTTATGACCCCTCTTAGCCTATACACAGAGACTGAACTTAATCAGCTAAATGTTTATCTCTCCAAGGCGGTAAATAAGTCTCTGTAGTACAGCAAGGAGCCAGACCTGATTTTTATCAGAAGGTAGGGCTTGTATTCAGATAGGCATCATAGGAGGTACCACTTCCACTAGCTCAGGGGTGAAGGAGGGACAGGATAAAGCCTGAAAAAGCTTGCAGTAGTTTTCCCTCTCTGCAGAATTGAAATGTTTATTCCTCTGGACAGTGAGCGCTTTAACCTTGTGAGACACCTCCCATTTGTTTTTTTCACTAGTCAGCAGGGACTATCCTGTCTCTGACCTTTTTCCAAGGGCCTGTTGAATGTCCTCTTTCACAAAATGCCCATGTGTATTCAACTCATGAGCTTCTCTGTGTAGCCCTTGCCTTTTTGTGCCTGTAATCACACGCATCTTAGCACTGAGGTTGTGCCTTCCTTCACAATCACTTCATGCTTATTTCCTTAACTCAAGTGCTCAGTGCTGCTGCCACCTGCCCACAATACAGATTTCCTAATCTGTTTCATGATCTCAAAGCTCTTCCAAAAAGTAGGTCAGGACCATTACCCCCTGGAAGGTCAGAAGCAAGGCCAATTTATACCGAAATGTGGGGGAACTGAAACACAGGTAAGGCGAGGTGGCACTCACACTTATGTGTAGAAGTCGTGCTAGGGACATGGTTTGGTAGTGGACTTGGCTGTCCACCACACCCAAGGTCTAGGTTTAGGTGTTAGGCTTATGCTTGGACTTGATGATCTCAGAGGTATTTTCTAACCTAAATGATTCCATAAATCTATGAGGCACAATGAAACACTCTCCAAATATTCTTATTGAACTATGTGTAGAGAATAAAAAGTGAGTCAGCCTAGAAGACATACAACCTCTTTCTTCTCCAGTGTTGGGAAGTCAGTACTTAACATTAACTTTTAGGTTCCTCCTAGGTGAATTTAAAACTCATTCTATATTTACTGAGGAAGGCCAGACAAATCAATAAAGGCCTTGGCTTTCTAGAGGTGATCATCTCACCAATCATTCCTTCTCTGTTCTGCATTAAGGGCTTAGATAAGGTTTTGTTTTTGTTTTCCTTCTCTTTAACAGATAGGTTTCTTAATTAGGATGGGGGAAAAATGACTGCAATTTTGCTGTAGCAAATTAAAACGAAAATGAGGTAGCAAAGAGCAGGGTCTGGAGGGAGGGGAGGTGATCAGAGACAGCTATTGATTTTGAAATGATAGAGAAGCCAAAAGAGAGCACACAGCCTAGAGAGAAGACTCATCTTTCAAAGTACTGTTCTTGCTTAAAACAATCAGGCCAGGCAGATGTGTTGGTTGTTGCTGAAGCTTTGGAGTTAGCTTTGTTTCCAGACGGACTTTAAATTTTGGAGAGACTCACTGGTTCGTAATGGGAAGGCTTCTTAGACATTTGAGATTGTGGAATTAGGAATCATGGAATGGAGCTGAAAAAAGTAAACCTGAGTGGAGCATCAAGCCATTTTTAGCAGAAGCGGTAACAAAAACATGTTTGGCAATAGTTTCTTCCAAGGACAAAGAAAAAGTGTCACTGGTCGCAACCTTGGCAAGCAGAGGAACATCCACTGAATATAAGCATCAAAATCTAACACACTCTCACTAGCAGGTGTTGAGTAGCATGTCCCATCATTTCTAGAACAGACAGAACTGATTTGGCATTGTCCTACCTTGCTCCAGTGGCTGAGATAGCTTAGGTACAGCTTTCTGCCACTCCAGTCAGCACACTTTCATTTTCCCTGGCCTTTTCCCCCTTGGCTTTTCAGACAGCATTCCGCTAAGATTAGAGTCAGATGTTAGCCTGACCTTTTGTCAAATATAACCAGCACCTGGAAAGACTGTCAGAGAACTGCACCAATCTTGTGATGACTGGTTTGAGTTGTCAGCTTGTTCTCACTGCTATGATGAAAGCTGACTTTGCAGAAGTGCTGATTGTCAGGTGTCTATGACAGGTCAGGATTTTAGCCATACTACTGCAAATAATCTGCAGCCATTCTAAATCCTGATGAATGCTGCACACAAATAAGCCTCTTTTCAGTCCAGATAGCTGAAAACACACCTCAGGTCCTTTTAAAGCAAGGCTTTTGCTCCACATTGTAGGAGACTTGTCTTGTATTTCACACAATGATATTGTTCCATCAAATCCTCATCACAATGCCGGTGACAAACTGGTAGCTCTTTTGCTCCTGGTATAGTGTGTGCCTTAGCATATCTTCTAGGAGGATCTGCTCCGTGATCTTCCCAGGCACAGAGGTGAGGCAAACTGGTCTGTAGTCCCCAGATCTGACCTGCTAAATATGAGCATAGGGATATGATCACTCCAAGCTGTTCCTGACCCAACACTGTAATTATGCTCCAGGAGAGATTTGAGTTTGGCATGCTGTTTTGATGGTTCAGCATTTACCTAAGCTGAAAGTAGAACCAGTCTGCAGACATCTTCTGGCTTGCACAGGAGTCCTAAGCACCAAAGCAAGTCTTGAATAGTCTTATTGTTACCACTGTCAAATTCACTAGTGCTTCCTCCCTTCTTCTAGGTCAAAATGATAAGGAAGAAATTAAGGGAAAGAAGGATCTCAGGTGTGCAAGCATAAAGAAGTGAAGATATGCCCTTTGTCATCCCTGTGGCCTACTCACCCCTCCCTGCAGCTGCAAGCATCACTGCACATCGTTCTGGAACAGCAGAGGAGCCAGTGCTGAAGGCTGTAATCCCTGGCTTTACAGATCTTTAATACTTCCTTTTCCTGAAGTTTACACAAGAAATGCTGGGTTTTTCACAGAACCCACTGAGAAACCATGGGCCCCACCTGGAGAGACTGTGCAGGTACTCTGTGTTTGATTCTGTATTATTTTCTTCAGTAGAAAAGTGGAAGAGAGAGAAACATTAGTCACACACATGCTTAATTGAGATCAAATAGCCAAGGTCAGTGCTCAGCCCAGAATAGATAGCAGAAGCCTCCTGTGATATATTTTTGTGATGAGAGGTCCATAGCACACAGACTGATCTATTACTGGGTTTCACTATGAAAAATTTAACTATCTCCTGGAATATGCTCAAATCTATTTTGCATCATTTCCTTGCTTTTTCATTTAAAAATATCTTTCCAATGAGACCTCATGACCACGCAAATTAGCAAATCTGTGCTGTGTGGAGAGACTGGTTCACCTCCACTGAAGTGCAGCTATTTGTTCTTTTGCCTGCCCTCTGCAAGATGACAATACCTGTTTGTCAGTGTCTAGAACGCTTTTCTGTGATTTAAACAAAAAATCCTTAAAGGGAAAAGATGAGTACTCAAGGGAAGATGCTGCAATAGGCACATTGGTAAGGAGAAGCATTGGACCTTTGCCTCAAGCTGTGTTCTGCATGTCTGCAATGTTCCAGTCCAGCAGAAGTGACATATTGACCTACCTGCTCATCTACAGTGTCTCTCTGGACCTTCAGCCTACAGGACCAACATGACCATCTACTTTGGTTGTTCTTTCTAGCTTTTGGATATGGGTTTGTGCATGTTGCATCAGTGTTCCTCCCCAAACCAAGCATTTCTGAACATTTTTAGGCCTTAAAGCCTTTCCTCCTTCAAGTTTTTTCCACAAACCACAGAGCAACTATCTCCCCAAACCTCTAACTCAGAACACAGGAGAGATACAACTTATATGGCTTCTGAGCACTAGAGAGTTGATGAAAAGAGCAGAGTAAGGTTTCTGAAGATGGAAGAGAGGTAGGCCTCTGAGGAACAGGCCTTAGCTCCTTTGGTACCTGAGAGGCACAGCTGTACTTTGCCAGAAGCTACAGCACAGGACATGCTCTGATCCAACTGAGTCAGAACAGAGAACATATTCCATGTGGGCACTAACAGCAAGTGTGAATACATTAGGTGCAAGGAGGCTTTATGTTCTGGTGCACATTTGTCTTCTGTCTGTCCTTGGAGTCTTGCAGTACTTATTGCTGGTGAGCTCCAAGCTCCGGGTGCTCTGGGGTTGGGGTTGTTCATGGTGATGCTCCTAGAGCACCCCTCTCACAGCACAGGTGCAAGGTTCTCCAACACACAGCTCTCTGCACATGTGCAGTTTGTGCTTAAGGACTGGCAACTGGCTCAGACTTCGCTGGTCCTGAGGACACTAAGTGGACATATAGCACAAGAACCATACTGTGTCATAGTAATTCAAAGCACGGTCTTCCTGTCTTTGCACTGCAGGAGCCACCAGTATAAGAGGTACCCAGACAGTGGCCCCCTTCTACTGAAAGATGGAGTGTGCAGAAACCACTTCATATCCCACTGTCTACCACTGTTCCATTTTGGAGACAGGGCAGCACGGTCCTCACCCATTCTCAAAAGAGGGACAGAGGGCTTTGGGCTTTTAGAGCAACACACAAACATTATTGCCCAGAAGCCTGGCATCTGTTAGGGAGAGTACAGTCGCTATGGTGATTCTTTGCCTCATTTAACTGCAAAGTAACCTCTACTGGTTATATGCAGCCATTCGTGGCACAGCAACTCCCTGCCCACGGCCCACACACATGACATACTACCTGCTGGGCAGCACCATTGCCCATAAATGACACACAACATGTATGTGCTGAACAATACACATTCCCTTAGCTCTCTCCCACTAATATCACCTATGCTGCTAGATAACCAGCCAGGCTTACAGTCCCTGTTCCTACAGCTATAGGTCCTTCTGCCGTGCAGGCATAAGATGCTCTGTGAGCACAAGATCGACACATGCTTAGCCAGCCACCAAAAGACACACCCACCCTGTCTCCCCCAGCCTTGCCACCACACCTGCCTACCGCTCTTGCACAGTTTATTCCTAAATGCATTTTGTTTTCATGCTGTGGCATGAGCAAGAAATAATTTCAGTTCTGACCCATTAATTTTCCTCTGTTTCTGCCTCTGAGGAAAAATGTATCCCTGAGAAGCAGCTCTGTAAGGAGAAGCCTGGCTGCCTCTCAGCAAAGCCATCTCATGGGAAGCTGGTGTTCAGATTGGTGCTCCTGACTGGACACTGCTGCTAATATTTCTTGGCAGGGAACCATAGGAAATCAATCTCACTTCAGTTTCTCCTCAAAGCGTCCTGTGGGTCCAGGCAGGAGGGCTCAGTCCCCTGGTGACTGCAGAGAAACAGAAGTCCAGAACATCAGTGATTGATTTTATAGCACAACAGGCTCATGGTTGATAGGAACGATGACCAGAGTCTCTCTGCTACACAACAGCTGGGTATCATCCCATATCAAAAGATCAAACTCGACTCCCCCTTACACCACCAGACACAGCCTAAGGACTTCTCCCAGTCTACCAGTGACAAATCAGGTTTCCTCAGCATTTCCAGAAGGTGCTGCTAAGATGAGAGCTTGGGCAGTGTTACTAGGGTGGGCACAGATCTGCCCTCAGCCGAGTGGCAAGCAGAAACTCCTCAGCCACAGGTACACGACAGCTCCAGCTGATGGGGCCCATGGAAGCCAGTAGGCACAGACTTGATGAAACCTCAAGTTCTCTGTTTCAAAATCTTTCACAGATTTTTTTTTTTTTTGCCCCTTGCCAGCACAGCGGTTTGGGGCTTGGGAGCCAGAACAAGAAGGCTTGTTGAAGCCCAGCTCTCTCACTACCTGCTCCCAGACCCAGCTGTCTAAAGCCTAAACAAAGGGATAGCTAATAGCTTTGTGTTCCAAACTGATGGCTGGGGAAAAGACTGCGAAAGGTGTCTTTCTTTTTTTGGTGGGGAGGACCTCATTTTTGCCTGGCTTGGGAGGTGGTGAGAGAGAGGTTTCCCAGTGCTCAGTTTTTGCCGCTACACTTTTGTCCTCGGTCTGTTTGGGTGCCCAGCCGCTGCTTGCTGGGCTGGTGGCAGCACTGGGAGAGGGGTCCTGATTCACCCCGTGCCATTCTCCTGAGAGAAAAAACCACCACTGCTACGGAGTCACTGAGGGGCCGGTGCCATCTGCAGAGGAGTTGCTAACTGCTTCCCCCCCAAGGCTTTTGGACAAAAGACGGTGAGAGGGTCCTTGCACTGCCCATGGGAAAGGTTTCAGCCCACCCCCTGTGGCCGCCATTCCCACGTGAGTTTTCGGAACCAGCACCTCTCCCTACCCGTGTCTTTGCCTCTCGGAGCCCGAGTGACTCACCCCAGCCGCTGCCTCCTGAGGTAGGGCATCGCTTCCTGCTGTCCGTAAATAAAACTGCGCCGAAGGGGCAGAGACAGGACTTGATTTGTTTGAAAGCTTTGGTTACGGTGTTGCTGTTTGTTCTGTTCTGGTTTTGAGGAGATATATATACTTGTAATAAAGAACTGTTATCCTCCTCTCTACATTTTCTGATTAAAGTCTCTTAATTCCAAAGGTTGTGGTGATTTTGAGAAGAGAAGCCCCCTTCCTAGTTCAGAAGGATTCTTCACTTTCCTTGACAGACATCTTGGTTTCTTTTTAAACTGAGACATTCTCATATTGCACGGTGCCAAGTGCCCTATTCTACCATGTGCTGTGGTGAATTTTAGCAAGCACATAGCAAAGGCACACAGTCAGGGATGGCTCATCACTGAGGGTGACAGTCACCTGAATATGACAGGGTTGCTAACAACCAAGACCTACTTGTTTCTGCTATATAGCTTGTGTGCTCTATGTAAGTGGCCTCCAAAATGCTATTAGAAGTGCTTCAGGCACTTCTCCTTTAGAGAAACTCACAGGGATGCCTGCTCATATTCTCTTGGATTCACGTTCCTCTTTGTAAACCTTTCAAGCCCACCTTGCTGATTCCAGCTCTATTTCTCTTGAGGTCCCCTACCCCTCCTAAAAGCACTTCAGTATCACCATCCTCAAGCCTGAATGCTCTAATCTGAATATGACCCAGCTAATACAACCAGCCATCTGGTTGTGTACATGTGCAAGGAGAAAACTGAAGGGAGATTTCTCCACCTGACTGCCCAGCATCTCTGGACAAGGCAGCACCAGTTCTCCCAGGACTGGTCAGGGTTGCACATCTCATCCTCCCCTATCTTCAGAAAGTGGCAATTCACTTTCTCACCCTTGCTATCCTCCCACCCCATCCCCACCATTGCTACCTGCACACCTGGCTGTGGCTGAGCTCAGGTGCCTCCAGGGACATTGTCCCTGCTTTCAGCCCTGCAGAGGAGGTGGGACCCAGGCAGAATCCATGCTGCTTGCAGAGCCCACGGCCAACACAGCTGGGGTTGCTCCAGCACAGAGAAAGTACCTAATGCCTAAGCACACACTTCCCTCTTATGGCTATGCCCGATATAGCAACCACTCAGGCCTGCAGCATCTTTGCTTGGAGATGTGATTCTCCTGTGAATATTGGCATTTCCCATAGTTGCCTCTTACATTGCTGGACACAAACATATCTCCCCTGCACCTGGGGCTCACAGAGCCAGCTTTGCTGCCGTGTTTGGTTGATCTGATCGACATACACACACACACTGTGAGCCATGTGAGTGGAAAAGACGACAAGAGCATTCAGGCCTGTCTGCAGACTTGCACCATCTCTCTGATGGAAGCCCAAGTATCCATCCCCGGTCCTGGGATAGATTTCCCCTCTGGTAGGGCACAGCTTCTAACATCTTTCCTTTCAAGTTAAGCATGGCTTTTACTCACTTTGGTTTCGAAGGGAAAGTTTTTAACTACCTAGTAACGGGTAAGGGCTCTGTTCAATGTCTCACTCACTCCATTCCACTTCATGGCAAAGCCTCTCTATTTTCTATCCGAATAATAATAAAGTTGCCAAAAGAAGAGGCAGCAGCCTTCTGTTTTCCTGTACTGACCTTTTTCTCTGGACTGAACTTTAGGTAGCTTCCTTCTGTGCTCCCATCACCCCTAATACCAGACTTTGTGATTCAAAAGCAGTTCACTGCACAGATGGGATAGTTTCCCCTTATTTCTAAGTTATGGCTACCTTCCTCCAGCCACCAAGCCAGTTCAGTTCACTTCACTAGCCTGAAGAAAAACTAGTCAATTTTACATGGGATAATTTTCTGTTGGATGAGTTGAACTGACTCACTCTGCAGGTAGAAAGTTGAACTCTAAAAAAAAAAAGCTCCTTTAGCCATGATTTTTTTCAACTTGTCTATCTTCTTCCTTCACCCATGTTTTCTAAAGAAGAGATGTAGGAAAATGAGAACCTACAAAACTATGCTTGATACTGGAAAGGAGACAAATTGGTCCTTCCTTCCTTCTTCAAGATAAGGTTTGGTCACTACTCAGGTGCTAAGGTACTGTCCTCACCATCTTTCTTCTCTACCGTATGCTGTCTTCTCATGTGCTACCCTTGAAACAGCATCAGTAATGGATGAGATGAAAACTATCAACAAAGACACATTTTCAAGGCAACACCAGTTTTAGTTCTGTTCTTCTCACAGGGACAGATGAATAAGGAAGAACCTGTCCAACCTCCTGCAGTACCAACAGCATTGTCAGAACCAGCAGCAGTTGTGTTGCCCCTGAAGTCAGCCATAGCAGCCTGATCATGCTCTGCTGGGCTCTCAGCCCTTTACCAGAGTTTCTCAGAGCGCTCTGCAGTGATTGATAAAATGAGACCATGTCTGCTCTGAACCTGTTGGCCAGGGTTCCGATGGAAAAAGGTAATTTCCATAGTGCCAATATGTAGGAAGGTCCAGATCCTCAAAAGTATTCAAGTGCCTAAAAAGAAGTTAGGAATTAAAATACCATGGGGCTCTAGGTCCTAATGAGGATGTAGCTATATTGGTATTCAATGTTTTTGCTGATATAGCTGATGGTGCTTCGTAAAGTTCTGCTCAAAAAAGAGCCTCATTCTGCTGACATAAGCTGCCTGCACACAAGGAGGGCTTCACTGCTACAACTCTGCTGCTACAGCGATATCACATGCATTTACATGTAAATTAGGACTTGTTTATACCGCACAGATACAGCCTTTCACTACATCCTGGGTGGGGGGAAGGGAGGGCAGGGATGGTAATGGTCTCACTACTCTCATTTTATGGACTAAGAAAGCAAGGCACAAACAAAACGAACTCAGTGGTTCAATATTACTCAATATGGGTGTCAGAAAAGGCAGAGATCCTGATCACAGTTTACAGCCAAAGGACTTTTTTCACTGCTAGAGACAGGGAGGCAAGTGAGTCAATAAATAGGAGCCTTATCATGTCAGCTTGTGAGGTCAAACCACCCATGGGCTGAGATGGAGGAGCCAGGAAAGAACGCACTAGGGGAGCCCTGAGTAAGGGAGGGAGGCCTGTTTAGATGCGCAAAGCACTGTCAGAAAGTAACTGAACATGAGACAAAGTTTCTACTATGCTGCTTCTCCACTCACCAGACTGAATGGCAATTGGCATGGGTGACAATGAGTGTTTGTGGATGGACATGAATGCTGAAGCAGCACGGGTGATTAACAACACACCACAGGAACAAAACAAGAGTTCAGAAACTACAGAGATTACCTCCACAGAGATCACCTTCTCCACTGACTTCACCTCCATTCTGCCAGTCCTGCATCTTGACATCAGATTCTGTCAGGCTATATTTCCATTTACAAAAGCCAACATAAGCCAAGAATGATAAAATAACTGATCACATCTCAGCCATTCATTCCCAAATGCACCTCTCCTGCTCTACTAAACTATGTATCTGACATTGATACAAGGTGAATTGCATGGTAGGAGCAAACCCATCCTGTTGTGAGGAAGCTTCTCTGGTATCAGCTTCTCTCAGTGGCAAGTACAAGGGTTCCTGGGGCTACAGCCTTTCTTGGCTCCACAGTGATCTGAAAAGACACAAACCCACACAATTCCACTGTGATGACATAAACAAAGATCCAAAACTCAGGGTCCAGAAAAAGTAGGTGATGGTGTCATGGGCCATGCTTGTTAGGCCTCAGCCTTGATGAACAGCATCTGGACTAAGGCCCTCTTGTGCTTATCAGAAACACTGTCCGCCCAGGAACTTATGCTGTCTGACAAGCTCCTGTTTTTTAACGAACAGCCTTGGAAACTTATTTTTCTTGCCTGAATAACAAGCGAAACAACATTTTTGTTAACAAAATCTCAAAGAAAAGTTTGATAACAAAAAAAACCCAAACTGAGACCAGGATGGAAAAATTATTATGACTAAAGCCAACTCCTTCGTGACCCTATAAACAGAGGTCCTAAGTGAGACCCTCTGAGCTCTTCGGGACTGCAGGGGCCTGTGACCAGCAATCTCCCTCTGACTGGGATGTCTCTCAGCATTCATAAACTCTCAAGTCTGCTGTACTTGGAGGACTGTGGCCAAATGCCAGTGACTGAGTCTTGGCTGACAGCTCTATTCCTTGAAGCTCAACCCTTTGCTGATTGAGAAGATGCAGAGGCATCCAGCATGAGTACTTCACTGGATTTGAGGGGAATTTTTCACAGGCATATATACTCTCTTAGGTCTATGAGCATGCAAGTGTGAATATACTACAGCAAATGTGCTTTGAATGTTGTTCTCCTAGATTCTTAAGTACTTTAGATTCATAAGTAAGTTAGGCCTGTGAGTTACTGTTGTGCTATAGTAAATTCTATAGAATCTTTTGTTAAATTCTTTAAATTAAGCTATCAATTCAGTGCAGTTGAGTGTGAGTGCCACCAAACCCTTTAGGCCTAAACTGTTGGTCAAGTCTGGAGCTAAGTTTGGCAAGGGGTTCCACTCTAAACCTTGTGACTCAACAGGAGGGTCCCTCTTATTTGTTTTTATCTTTACCCTTTCCTATTCTTACTCTTTTTCCATCCCCAGCCTCCACAGGGATAACTTTTTGCTGATTTCAGGTTTAGATTGATTTTTAGGTCTTAGTCTGACTTTTCTGTGTGCTTTAACCATCTAGTTAGTCACAGAGTGAACCTTGTCAATGAAATTTGTATTATTTAATATTAAACCTGCTTTTGCCAATACTTTTGCCAGTGATTTTTTGACCTAAAACATCCTGTTGCAAGAGAAAGTTGGAGACGTGAGCAAGGAAATAGTGTCCTGCTGCTTGATCCCATTACACCATTAGAAATATAGCCTTATACCTGTTTTGTGGATAATTGTAAAAAAAAGGGTAAATACAGTTGACTGCTATTCTCCTAACTGAAGGATTAATTTTTTGGCTACTAATACATATGTATCAAAAGGAATAACAACTGCAGGGGGTAAAATTAGTCTATTGTTGATCCCCTCTGCCACACTGGATTCCCTCACATGCCCTATTTTGCTAGCCAACACCCTGATCCTAACAGATATCATCCCATCCCCTTTTACATCTTTGTTTTCTTGTGGCTCATCAGACTGATATTCATACACACCTTTCATTTCCTGGTATATCTTCTCTGACCTCTTGTATCTCCAATCACAAATCTCCCATCCTGACTCCTTTCCCATTTCACCACAAAAACATTATGCAAGTCTGGTTGGCTAGCCTGGTTTCTCCAGGCAAACAGACTGAATGGCAAACAGTTCACCGTGTTTACAAATTCTGGTCCAAATCAGTGCCAAAAGACAGGTGCAGTCAAGGCTCCATTGCAAAAAAAAGAGGAAAAAATAGTCTGAACAGAGTCTTTTTAGTATTATATAGCTTTAGAGGTTAAAATATTTCCAGAATAGTATTATTTTCCAAGCCAGTGAAAGAGAAGCTGTGGTGAGCCTAGAACAGTAGCATTCACAGCAGAAAGCGTTAAGGGCAGGGAGGGTCTCTCCTGGAGCAGAAACACAATCCTCAGCTTAGCTAAATTTGAAACAACTCCATTGTTTAGAAAGATGTACTTACCTCCCCTTGGCCTTCACCAGAAGAAAGCAATCTGCTGTGGGCATTGGTGGTTTAACCTACTTAAAAAGATGTATTGAGGACAAATCTCGTCATTCCTACACCAGTCTAGCCAACTTTCCAAGCAGGGCCTCTCCGTCTTTCCATGAAGTTTAGATAGCAGCTTACCAAATTCTCCTGAGCATCCTCATAACTATCAGCTTCCTTCAACGCTCTGAGATTCCCCAGAGAGCTTTCCACTCATTTGCTAATTCTCCTATGCTTCAGGCTGCTCTGAGAGGGAGAGATCAGTCTACATTCTTCAAGTGCATTCTGCCATTCAGACCCAAGCTAAAAAACAAGGTTCACTGCTCCCCTGGGGACATTTCCCAGGACAGTCCCTGCAGTTTCAGTGCTAGGCTGCTGTAACCATGACAGAAAAACAGGAAACAGTCACACAACACTCACCTCACAGCACTACATTGGCCTGCCCAAACTGCAGCCTTTTCAGCTACACCTTCAGCATGCATTTTGTGCTTACTTCAGCCTGCACCTGAAAACTGAAAATAAAGAAGAGGAAATGTACCTGAAGAACATAGACTGCTCCTTCTCAGAGCAGCCTTACTCCGTTGACTACCTTGAATGCAGTGACTGAGCCACTGCTTATTCTGTTTCTGAATTGCAAATATAAAAGTTTCTGACTACAGCTGCCTTGCGACCTTCCATCAAGACTCTCTGCATAGCTGGCATCATTAACACACTCAGTTTTGTGTCAGTTTTCAGCTCTCTCCTTTCTCAAAGGAAATTCTTCCCTTCAATCACAGCTCTGATGCATTCTAGTAATTTCTTATCAGTGCAGAAAGTCCTTGTTCTCTCTGTTTGGGATCTTGGAGTGGAAAATTTTTCTGCTACACTTCTCTGTCCCAGTGGCTACCCAATAACTCCTTCCCGAACTTGCCCGTCTGCTATCTCCAAACTTTACAACTCTCCTCTGTGATACTTAAACCTACAGATGGTTAGAACAGTACCTACTGGGGAGGATAAAAAATTGTTAACAAATGGAGATCTGGAGGGATTGTCCAACAATCCCTGGGCAGAAGATACTGAAAGAATTTCCTCCCTTCGATGGGACAAGAGCCTGCCATGATAAATCACTAGAAGACCAGGACAATTTACAGCTATCTATAATCCTCTTCTTCCTTTCACAACATCTGGACAGGCTCTTACGAGATGTCACAAGACTTGCAGATAACTTCTTGTTTCCCCTAGGTGCTCTGGTGTAGACAAGTGTTTACCCTATGATGAAAAGCAGACACTGGACTGCCTAAACCCTACTTAACATTAGCTAATCCCCTCATTAACATGTCTTACCTCCTCATTAACATACCCTGTGCTTCAGTTATATATATTGTAGCGCGAGCATCAATAAAATGTCTCAGTTTCTACCCCCAAACTGAGAACGTGTAGATTATTGACCGACCAACAAGTACCCATTGACTCAATAAGCTCTCTGTTGACATGAGTCTGCTGTGCAGCAACCCCGGCCTGTCTTGTTACCAATAGTCCACTCTTCCTTTTGACTCATCAATTTTTTGATACCCTTTTGCTTCAGTCAATTGGCAGAGTAAGACGGTTTGCTCTGCCACCTCACAGGAATAGTATCCTTGAGACCTGAAAGGAAAGTAAAAACTGGAATTTGCTGTCCTGATTTTGTTCGGCTTCTCAATTTTACAACTGTATAGTCCAGAGGCACAAACTGCAGCCACTTGTGTACACAGGTGTCTTGTGCATCACACAGAGCCATACTGGAGTTGCTCACAGGTGTGACTCCAGGAGCTCTGTGGGATGCGCTTGGTGTTGCCTCTGGCAGTAGGTATGCCCTGGGATGACATCCCCATGCTGGAACTTGTCTCCATGAATATCCTGGACTCACCTGTCACTGCAGCCTCGGGGTGAGCATGGCCTTCCCTGTCCCCTGTACTATGCCAGAAGGGACAGATCCCATCAAACACCAGGTTATGCTGGCCCCATGCTCATGGCTACATGATTAGTTCCTGTGTACAGGGGAGCACCGCAGCTGCTGTGTCAGACTCCACAGTCCCACATGAGTTAACCAGCAGTCCCCTAATGTTATTTATGTTTCCTAAACCAAAAGTGAAACCATCACATTGTAAGGGTTCATGTTAGTTGTGCCCACGGACAGATGAAGTGACAAGTCTGCAGATACCTACATGTGAAAAGGGTTTGTAATTGAACAGATAGCAGGGCACTTGAGTGCCTGCCAGGTGAAACAGCTTATCCTCTCTAGAAGTAAGGCACTAGCAGATGAAACTCCGCCCTGCATAGGTGGGCAGGGAGTAGAGGCTGCTGCCCCACATGTGCCCTGTGAGTGTAGACTAGCAGACCATCTGCACTCCACAGCACAAACTAGTCAGTATAATTCAACCCGTTCTGTTCAAAGGGAGAGGAGACAGGAAGAAAATACCTACAGCAAACTATGGCAATGAGGGAAAAAAATCCTTCAAAAAGTTCTACAGTATGTGGTACCCTAGCACACTTCTTTTGCTTACTCACTCCTTTATATTTGTTAATTTCCTCATAGACTACTTCAACACTGCAAAAGATCTTCTCTGCTTACCCAGAAACAAATCAGCAGCAAGAGGGGGTCCCTGTGCCTCTCCCCTGCCTGTGCTCCTAACTGCACCTACACTGAAGCCACTCCACTTGCCCAAGGGACCCAAGTGCTGAACAGGAGTGTATGCTGCTTTGATCCCTAGATCCTTCCTAGAGGCACCAATCTCCCCCAGGATCCTGTCCTACAACATAGCCCATCCCATCTTAGCTGATGGCTCTGTCTCACTGCACACCGAAACCAGGTGAAGAAAGCATGCTGCTCAGGCAAGTCCATACCTGCTTCAGTGGCAGTCAAGATATGGGAGTGGCCACAGACAGCATGAAAAGGAACAAGATCTCACACCCAGTTTGCACTTGTAACCCCTGAAGCTGTGGTTGTACCCCTCTTTACAAAAATCCTCGTCTAAAGGTGACACAGATATGAAGAATACTGGATACACACTGCCTACAAATAGGCTGAAGCCAGGCTGTGAAACTTTCCCATCTTCCCAAGGGAAGAAAAATTACTGTCTTGCAAAGAAGTTAATTCACTTGTTAGTTAATTCACCGAATTTGCAATGAGGTCCATGACAGAGGTTCCAAGATGTGACTATAATACCGAAAAATAACTATCAATAGTAGCAAATCAGAGAGAAAAGAATGAGTCCATTCTCTCAAATTCATCTGCTTAAACCTGCTAACTCTCCATTCTGCTTTTTCCGGATTGCAAGTGCTAAGAAACACCACAGCCCTTTCCTCTCAATTCCTTCGGAGAAATCAAAGGTCACATGCTTCCAGGTTTTCAGTGTGTGATTAAACATGTCAGGCTGTTTCCTTTCTGCCAATTAACACTCCTGCTCCCCACTCCCTTCCCAGGATGCACACAAGTGTTTAATAGCACACAAACACAGATGCCCTGTTGTTTCTGGAGCACCTTCCTTCTGGCCTTGTCTGTGTGGTACCCAAACGGTACCGAAGTTGGTAACATCCACCCCCGAACTAAACAGTGTTTAATTTACCTGGTCTTTAAATGAAGTATGTATTTCCAAATCCTGCCAGAAAGCACATTTGTACACAAATCTAGGATGGGCAGAGAGAACAGATGGGCAGCTCCAGCTGTCGGGGGCCACACAGCTCAGCAGAGCGGCCAGCCTCACTCCTGTCTTCAGCCCAAATACAAATCCTGCGGGATTAATTTCTGCCCGGGGCTTGTCCGCAGGGTTCCCTACCACGGCCTTCGCTATGCTGGCGGACTCCGCGCTGCTGGAAAGCGCATGACAGTAACTACGTCTGGCCTCCTAAACGAGCTTTCCGTCAGCTCAGAGTGACTTTACCGGGACACAGCCCGAGGAGCGCTGGGGCAGCCCCCGAGGCCTCGGAGGAACCGCTTCCCTCAGCGCCAAGCAGCGAGGGGACCCCGGCTGCCTCAGCCCAGCGCGGCCCTCCGCCCGCTCCAGCCGCCTCAGCGGGGACCAGGGCAGGGCAGGGCAGGGCAGGGCTCCGAGCTGCCCGGCGGGGACGAGGCGGCAGCAGCGCCAGCCCACGCCGCGCTGCCCCTCCTGCATGCGGGAAAGGGCGCGGGGCGGGGCGGCGCCAGAGCGGCCCCAGCCTCTGCGCTGACTGCGCCCGCCCATTGGCTGCCGCCTCAGCCCGCGCCCGCCCATTGGCTGCCGCCTCAGAGCCCGCCCCGCTCCGCCCTCCGCCATTGGACGGGCCCTGCTGCTCGCACGCGCCCCTCCCTCCACCTCGCGCTGTGATTGGCTAGCTCGTCCCCTTCGCTTCGCTCCCAGTCCCATCTCTGCCGAGTGATTGGCCAATGCTCACCTGCTGGCTCCGCCTCCCCCGCAGCGTTCCGCCCTGCGATTGGACCAGCCCCTCCCCTGGAGGCGCTCCCCTCCCACCCGCTCTCCGTGCGGGGCTCTCATTGGCCGCCCGCCTCCCGCCTCGCACGCGCGCTGGCGCGCCCCGGTGGGGTCCGTCCCCGAGCGTGACGTCCGCGCGCGCGATTGGGGGAGCGGCGCTTCCGGTGCTGCGGCCGGGCCGGGCCGGGCGGGGGCGGCGGGGCCGGGGCC
>JAWWMP010000165.1:41664232-41684575 GCA_035047865.1 Dendrocincla tyrannina | reverse complement strand
GGAGGCAACTGAGTTACTAACCTTGGAAAGAGTTTTGCGATTACAGTTGTTGCAATTTTAAGACATGAAAATAAATGAGAGACATGAGTAAACCTTTGATGCTGCCTCCTGCAGCTCCCTACTCAAGACCGCTGGGATGAAGCTAGTTAGAAAGGAAAGTGATACTATATGATCTAAAGTATTTTGATAACTGCATGAACATTATAATCATGAGGTTGTAATAATTATCTGCACAACTCACAGTTTGCTGCCGGCTCCTGCTGGTCTGTCATAAACAAGATCTACCCACGCAGACATGGTAATCAAGTGCTTTGTCTGTTTCATGAGCACATGTAGAACTCCCCCAAAACCTTAAGGGGAGTCTTTGTTAAAAAAAAAAAGGCAACAAATAAACCATAAAAAAAAACCCAAAAAGCAGAACCCAAGCATGAGTTGATTCTGAGGTGGACCAGAGAGTAGGGAGTTGGGAAATCATGGTTCTGCTCTTTACTTGTGCCACAGCCCCTTTGCAGACAGGAGTGTAACCCAGGGCACAAGAAGAGGGAGGCAACTGGAGGTGTTCACTAAATTACCGCTGGCAGATCTTCCAGAGCTCACCTGTCAAAACCCTGAGTGATAGCTCCTGCTAAGCCACCTGCCTGTAAGTCTAAATGTGTTGTGTCCAATGATTGGGATTGTGGCTCAGAAGGTCTTACAGACAGTAACAGGAACTGGGTGGCATCTTCACCTTCCCTGTTATCTCATAGGTACCCACCCAGCTCTTAACAGCTCTAGAAGCTTTGGCAAGGCTCTGGGAAATCTGTTAAGAGGGTGATGAGCTGATGGGCAGCAGAGGTCACTTGCCTGATGAGTGTCCCATGGATTTTCCATCTGGCTGAAAGACTGCTGGTTGACAGGTTGTGTGATGGTGGATGGGTTATGAGCCAGGAGGATCAAACTACAGCCCTCAGGAGGCTGCGGTGGTTTCAGCTGGCTGGGCAGGAAAAGCCTTTTCTGGGAGCACTGTTTCATCAAGGAGAGAGCGTGCCCTGTGGGAAGGAGGCATCATGGCACACTGCATTTGTTCCTGGTGATTACCCTGCTGTTCAATCTTACTTTACTTTAAAGAGACAACAGTGTTACTTATTAGCACTAGAAAAACCTCTTCTTTCTCCCAACCCCATCAGCAAAAATTGTCATGAGCTTTTTTGCAAACAACAGCCCAAGCTAACCCCAGGCATGCTGGGCTTCCTTCTAAAGCAACCAAGCAACCTCCCTCTACTTCTGTAGCTTTATAGTAAAATCCTGCTCTGGAGTTGTTTTTGCCCAGTTTCAGTCCACAGAGAAATTTTTCTTTCTCCAGATCTTTGCAGCTCATTAAGGTGAATATAGAAAGAAAAGTTTTATAGTAAAAAAAAAAAACAAACAAACAAACAAACAAAAAAAAAAAAACAAAAAAAAAAGAAAAAAGAAAAACTTTGTACTCTACTAATTCTTAAGTGGGCAAGTTTGCATCAGACTGCAGTACAGATTTTCAAGTAATGTTGGAGAGAGCTTGGAGGAAAGACTAGGAAGATCTATTCAGGAAAAGATCAATAGTTCTTCTGGTGGTTTCTTGTTTCAGTACAGCATGGTAAAATTGTTCAAAGGAAACCTAACACAAGCAGTAATGATTAAGCAACAAAAGGCCCCATTCCTTATAATTATAGCCCAGTGTGATACCGGCCTTTAGCAAATACGTCATTTTCTTCACTGCAGTGTTAACAAGCCCAAAGCACAGCCTGAATGTTGCCTCTGATCTGACAGCCATGTGCACAGGTTTCTTTGGTTCAAGTTGAATGAGTTTATGTACTTGATAATTGGCTTGGGATAGATGTGGGTGGAAGCTGCATTCTCTGAGCTTGTCCTGTGCTGGTGACTCGTTTGCTCCACTGGCTGCTGATGTGAAAGCTCCAGCAGTGCTTCACTCCCAGGAGAGTTTTCTCAAATGTACTTGGATTGATTTCTCCCTGTGATGAGGGGTAGTTGTGCTCAGCAGCATGTGTAGTTACAAGGAACACTGCCAGTGGGTGCACTGGCAACTTGCAGTGCCTACTGAGATGCTGAGGAACTTGCTGGAGAGACAAGTACCTGTGGTTGTGGTGGCACACACCACAGGTAGTGTGGTCCCTGGTTGCCAAAGTGCAGTACAGCACAGGGACTAGTCTGTTAATGTTTTCAGGTTTTAAACTGTTGTAGAATTTGAGATGTCACATCTCTAGTAATTTTTATGTAAGGCCTGAAGCACATGTGCATTGGTCATTTGCTTTCTTAATCCAGGTTAAATTCAAAGCCTTAGAGAAGTTTATAGCAAAACTGCAGATTTTAAGAGCAGAAGAAATTATTAGAGCCTTGAATCTCTTCCCTAGTACAGATGTGGTACTTGTGTGTTGAGCCTGGTGATGTGGGTCTAACAGTCCCCACAAGAGAAATCATCACTTTTCACGTTAACTTGGTCCTGTAGTTAATCACCTATGGCACTAAAAGCATGATCCTAATTCCTCAGTTAAATTTGTCTGGCTTTGACTTGGTCATGTTTCTTCCTATTATGTGTTTCTGCTCTGGATTATAGAGTCTCTGGTGCTTGATGGATTACTGTCTTAAAGAACTGAGATACCAAGTCATTGCCTACTTTTTTAACATGACAAACTAATTAAATTGTACAAATCTTTAACTGGAGAAATTTTTCCATTGCTTGAAATGGTTTTGTGGCTGGTCTTTTCACCATCTTCAGATTTTCAAGCAATTTTAATAGAGGTGTATGGACTAGAAATGGGAAAATGTCAGCCTTTAGTCTCTAGAGCATTGATGTGTGTGGCCTTTTTCCACACCTTGTCCACACACCTTGTTGCCCATGTTATGTACAAAGTAGGAACAACACTGGGGTGAACTTCTTACGCATTCCTTCTCCTTCCAAATATCTTCTCTAAGCTTGTGCCCCAGGGTGTTTAGATGATCAGTCCTGCATGTCAGAGAGCCTGGACTGTATGGGAAGAGATCCTGGGCTGGTAGGTAGGAAGGTGTGATCCTGCTTATAGCCTTCAATCAAAACATGGTCTTCACAAATGAAAAGTCCATGCTCTTTCCTGAGTGCTGCCCCAGAGTTTCGCTCAGGTTCCTGCCCTCAGAAGCCTTATTCCCAGCCAGGCAGGATATGTCAAGTGTATGCAGGAGTAGCTGTGGCAATTCCTTCTTCGGCTTTTTCTTTTGCTTGGTGCTGGCAGGAGAAGGCTGAAGCTCCACTGTGAGACATTGATGGCTTCCCAGCACTGTCCTCTGCTTCTGTGGGATGGTGGCGAGTCTTTGCTGGTGGTGGAAGGAGAAGGGAGCTGCTGCTGGCCAGCTTTGCAATGGTTTGCAGACTTTCTCCTGTGCTCCATAGAGAGTGGGGGAGTGGAGTGTTCACTCTGGACAGGCAAAGTCCTCTCTTCCCTAAGCCATTACACTGCAGTGGCCTAGCTCCAGGCTTGATGGCTTCATCCAGCTGCCCTTGGACAGGGCAGAGGAGAGGATGGGTATCGTGCAGCAGGAGTGCAGACCTTAAGAGCAGCTGCTAATGTGGCTATCTGGGGCCTCTTGATGATGCGGAGACACGTCTGATGCCCTGGATGCTCTGACCCAGAGGCAGCACTGGATTCTTAAGAGCTTGTTAAATCCATGGCTTGATTGACTGGGGCAGGGCACTGAGCGGAACCTTGCATAGGAGGGACATCTGATGCACGGACAAATTTTAACCCAGCAAAGCTTCAGAACGATGTGGACGTCGACAGGAGGGAAGCATTGGGTGGTACGGTGCAGTGACCATTGGTGAAGGACTCTGGGCCATCCAGGGCGGGCAGTCCTGGCATCCTTACATCTCTGGAGTATTTGGGTGCTGAGGGAGCTCTGCTCGCCCTGCAACGCTCTTGCAGCCAATTCCCCCGGAGCAGTTTTACATTTTCCCTGTGGAAACAGTACTCTGAATTTCTTGAACTTGTTTGGGCGTAAAGTCTGAATTAGACCCTGCGTGTAAATTTGGAGACTTGGAGTCTGCTCCTGGCTGGCTTGGTCTGATGTCTTTGGGTGAGCCTGGATGTTGTTGGTGGAGGAGACCTCACTTACCATGTTTATTAAGTTTGGGTTGTCTGTGAAATGAGCTAATCCAGCGCAATAAGCTCATTGCAAATTAGGCAGGAACACCAGCCTCGCAGGGCTGTTGTCAGTCTCTTGTGCAGGGCTGTGTTGGGCATGTGCAGCTGGCAGCGAACCCAGCACTGTCAGGCAGTGTCGTGCAGCCAGCACTAGGACACAACCGGGTTTGCCTGCTCAGCCCCCCTTGCTGGTTTTGTTCCACCTCGCCTCCTCCTTGCTTCCTGCCAAGGAGTCCCTGGATATGACAGGAGATTTACCAAGGGGCTAAGGCACCAGGAGATGGACTGAGACAGAGCCAGGCATCCTTCCCATGCATGCTTCCCAAAATCGTTGTTGTTTTGGCTGGGGACAGAGGGAGCTGGGAGAGGAAGGTGTATGCAGAGGTGTCTGTCTGTGTCCATGTTTGATGAGAGCAGTGCCACAGGAGCTCACCTGGCTCGGGAGCAGGAGCAAGCCCCAAATGCTCTCACCAGGCAACACAGGCACTCTCTTCCCTGCAGCCCTCTCTCCTCTGGGTCCATCTGGTGAAGTCTGTCACCGGCCCTTCCCTGCGTTCAGCCTGCTCTGGGCAGCAGCCAAGGGACCAGCAGTGTCCCTGCTGCTCTTTTCCCTCCCCCGGGAATGGAGGGATCATGGGCTTTGATGTACAGGCACAGGACTGGGGACAGGCTGTGTGCACTCATGAGAGTCTGGCCAGGCTCCAGCTGCCTTTGAAGTGCTCCAGTGATCAGGATGAAAGGGAGGGGAGTCCTTCCCCAAACCATCTGGCTCTAATTGCAGGTAGAAATGCCTCTCTGCACCCCCCGCCTCCACCCCGTGGAGAGGGGGCACTCGGCGCTCTTCGTTAATCCCACGGCTCTTGACTGGGCTGGCGTGAAGGGCGAGAGCTTGGGAACAAAAGGGGGTTTCAGCTGGGCAGCCAGAAATAGGCAGCCTCTGGCAGGGATGCTTGGGGTTTGGGCACCTCCGCTCCCGGCCCTGAGCTGCGGGCGCTGCGGACCTTCCCGAGCACACCTGGCCACGGTGGGGTTTGCCAGTTGTTCCCATCTCCGGTTTCTCAGGCACACTGGAGCCTGCTGGCCCTTTGACTCATGCTCCTTTGTGCCAGTGCACACACACCAAGTGCGGGGACAAGGAACGTGGGAACTCAGTGTGAGCCTGGTCATTTGGCAGCGCTGGCCGCCCGCCTCCCTGGCCCAGCCCGGCTGACTGGTGCTGCCTGTCCGGAGAGGCACCCTGCCCACCCTCTGCCCCTCCTGGGGCAAGGCTGCCTGTGAAAGGCCACGTTGCCACTGCAGTGGCAGCAGCACTTAGAGCCATTGGCAGCACTGGGAAGTGCCTTGTGTTGACTTGTTCAGCTGGGCATCTTCCTTTTCTCAAAGACCTGGAGGTAGCTGGGTTCTACCAGCGGTTTCTTTCCCTCCTTCTGGTAGCCTTTGGGCAGCACCTGAAATCTCAGTTAAACCTCTGTTGCTTCAAGTTGTCTGCCCTAACACTAACACTGCAGAGCAATTTATTTTGATGAGGTTTTCCCCCTTGTCATAAAGCCCTTGTTATAAACTTTAATATATAAAATTATTAAACATGAGCTCTGGTAACTCTGTGACCAGAAGCAGCCCATGCTGTTACCCATCTCCAGGGACCAAGCAATGGCTGGAAAGGGAGAGCAAGAAGTGGAAAGCCAGCCCCCCAAAATGGACAATGGGACAGCAGAGGGATACAGAGGATGGTTGTGGGCATTGGAAGCACCAGCCTGAACAGACCTGCAGGTTCAGGTGCAGTGGTCCTGAGCCTTGGCACAGCAGAGGACACTGGGTATTAACTTCATGGATTAACATGTTAATTGCTACCCTGATGCTGCAGATGGAGTGGAGGAACCATTTGGTGCAGCAGACCAGACCCCCCTTTGTTGGACTGCAGTTTGCTCCCTGCCCTGCACTGTCACCCTCAAGAGATGTTCTCACTGCCTCTTCCCTCTCCAGGTCTCTGCCTCATCCAACCCCCATTCAGCAGGGGATGAGGAGCTGCCACCATCGGGCAAGGCGCGTGGGCTGAGGCGGAGTGGGCAGGCTGGCCCACGACGGCACCGGCGCCGGGGGTTGGCTCAGCTGGCTGCCAGGAGCCCCACGGTGCCTCAGCTTGGCAGTGCTGGCCAGGAGGAGAGCCTGCCCTTCATGCTGGACCTGCAGAGCTTGCCAGGGCTGGCCAATGTGGACCTGAGTGCCCAGAACCCAAACATTCAGGTGGGGAGTGGGTGTGGGAGGGCCGTGGGGGGATGTGGGTGAGCACTGCATGTGTTCTCCAGCCTCAGTTGGTTGTCTAAGAGGAAAGATCTCATGAGTGGGGGTCTGTGTGGGCACTGCCATCTGTCTTCTTAGTAACTGCCAGCTGCTGATAACTGGCATGGAGAAGCTCCTTGCCAGCAGGATTTGCTCACACCTTTTTCCCTTGCCCCCCAGCCCCTCTTCACAGCACAGGAGCAAACACTCCTATGTGGGTGACTTCTCAATATCTGAGGGTGGCATTGGCCCCTTTGCACCTTCTGTGCTGTCCCTCCTTGGTCCCTCCATATGAGGTGATACCACCTGTGCTCCTCATGGTCCTGCAGCCCAAGGTGTCTCTGGCCTCTTGGGTTGGGAACCAGTGCATGGTCTGGTAGGTCTGTCCCAGGGCTGTGCCCCAGCTCACTGCCTTGCCTTCTATCTGCCCTGAAGGTGACCATTGAAGTGGTGGATGATCCTCAGGCTGAGATGGAGATGGACTTGTTGAAGGAGACAAGAAATGACTGGTCTCTGACGTCCTCTGAGTGGTTGTCCCACAAGGACCTATTCTGGCCCCTCTTCTGGGAATACACTGACCCTGCTGACAGGGAGGAGGAGGAGGAAGAGGAAGAAGAGGAGGAAGAGGATGACAACCTGGATGTAGGGGACAGGGAGGAAGAAGAAGAGGATGATGAGGAGGAGGAAGATTACACAGCAGAGTATGAGGAGGAGGAGTCCATGCTCAGTGGAGTGGGAGGTAACTGGGACCAGCGATGGCCTGGGCAGAAGAACTGGATCTTTAAGGAAAAATATAATTACGGTGAGTTCTCTTGGTATGCACAGCTGCCCTGTAGACCAGCACTGCCGTCCCCTGCCCTGCCTGGCCCGCAGCCCTGTCTCTCTGCAGGGAGAGCAGCCCTGCACCATGGATCACAGCATGCTAGTGCTCAGCTCCTACTTCAAAAATAAGCAAGCATGCCAGGGAGCAAGGTCAGCATTCAGCGGGGGCTGCTAGCAGTCAGATATGCCAGAGTCCTGATGGGAATTGCCCTTGCATGTAATCAGATGGAGCATGAGCTCTAACAAAGGCATGCTCATATGAGAAATACAGTGTAAATGTTTAATGACAAGTGCTGTTGTCATCGACTCAGATCCCTGTAGTAACACCCGTGCCAGCAGCCTTTGCCACAGATGTGGGCACCCTCCCAGGAGAGGAGCTGCAGAGGGCTCGATGGCAGGTGCTGGTGGGCAGATGGGCCAGGGCACCACAGCAGCTCCCTCCTGTAGCCTCCTGGCCATGGTCCTGAAGGCAGTCAGCCTTTGCTAACACGTCATTCTTCAGTGCATTGGGCAAGTTTGGTGAGGATGGGGATGGACAGCAATGCCTGTTTGGGTTGGTATGACTGGGAGCAAAGCTGTGAGAATGAGAGCCTTTGCTCGGGGGCTGCTTCCCTGGGATTGGCAGTGAGGACAGGGTTGGCCTTTGGCATCACATGGCTGGGCACCTCTGTGTGCCCCAGGCAGCACCATCCCTGTACAGGGATGGTGCAGAGCTGAGGAAGTTCCCAAGTGGTTGTTGGCTCCCCTCCTGCTAAGGCTTTGCTGAGGTCCACTACTCTCTGCCTCTTCCCTGCTGTGCACAGACTATGAAGATGAGGAGGAGTGGAGCCCATGGTCCCCCTGCAGCATTACCTGTGGCAGTGGGAACCAGAAGAGGACCCGGTCCTGTGGCTACGCCTGCACAGCGACAGAGTCGAGGACCTGCGACCTGCCACACTGCCCTGGTGAGCCCTTGGCCATACCAGTGCTTGGGTACTGTCTGACCCTGATGTGCTGGTCCCCCACCACTGCAGGCTGGGGCATTGCTCGTGCTTCAGGAACTAGTTACGTTTAGCATGATCAGGGCTAATGACCATGGGGCTTTGTTTCCACAAAGAAGCTGTGATTGGGCTTCATGCTCCCCAGGCAGTTGTGTGGTTCCCAAGGCTGGTAGGGCTGGCGTCAGGCTTGGTGTGTGACTTCTCTCACACTGGGAGCTTGAAATTTTCTCCTGAGTCATACTGAGAACCAGCTCTATCCTCTGGGATTTACATAACTCACAGCCTCAGGCAGCTCTGTCTGGCCAGTCTTGCTGCTGGCCCTTCCTTCCAAAGACAGGGCCATGTCACCAAAGAAGTGGCAGGAGAGGGACTGGAAAATGGATAGTGTCTGGTGTGCATACAGAGGAAAAAACTCACCACTCCTCCTGGTGTTCAACCTGGCTCTTTGTTTTGTTTTTTGTCTTTCTCAAGGAGCAGAAGGGGAAATGCTTTTCCCCACAGAAGAGACACCTTTCAAAAGTGACAACACCACAGAGCTGTTCAACTCAGGTCGGCCTCTACTTCTGCTTTGCTCTGGGGGCTTCAGTGCCAGACCCTGGGGGGTCATAGCTGGCTGGTGGGGAGGGCTCTGCCAAGGGCTCCCATGTCTGGTGTCCAGACCTAAGTCATCCAAACCACTACCGTGTGCAGGCTTCAGTGGTCATGCTTGTAAACCTGGTTGTTCCCACCGCCCCGGTACAACACAGTCCTGCTTTACAGTTCAGTGACTGAGGTAGCCTGCCATGTGCCCTGTCCCTTGGGGGAATGCTGCCAGCCTGGCCCCAGCACAAAAGCCCTCCCCTCTGTCACTGCCTCGGGGGATGGAGCCTGGCTCCAGCTCATCCCAAGAGCCTGGCTGCTCCTGCCTGGTAGATGCAGGCTCCACTGGTGGTGTTGGCAAGGCTGCAGGCAAATGGCAACTGGGCAAAGTGGGGTGCAGACTGCACATGCCCTCACCCTTTCGGTACCCTCCCTGCAGAGGTGGACAGCTGTGAGAAGTGGCTGAACTGCAAGAGCGACTTCCTCACCAAGTACCTGAGCAAGGTGCTGACGGACCTGCCCAGCTGCCCCTGCTCCTACCCGCTGGAGGCCATCTACAGTGCCGTCAACCTGCGGGATGAGCAGCAGGGCAAGAGCTTCCGATGGCGGGATGCCAGCGGCCCCAAGGAGCGCCTGGACATCTACAAGCCGACAGCACGCTTCTGCCTGCGCTCCATGCTCTCCCTGGACAGCACCACCCTGGCTGCCCAGCACTGCTGTTATGACGAACACACCCGCCTCATCACCCGTGGCAAGGGGGCCGGCGTCCCCAACCTCATCAGCACTGAGTTCTCCCCGGAGCTGCACTACAAAGTGGACATGCTGCCCTGGATCCTCTGCAAGGGTGACTGGAGCCGGTATCATGCTGTCCGGCCCCCCAACAACGGGCAGCAGTGTGCTGACAACCCCACTGAGGAGGAGTACCTCTCCCAGCTGCAGGAGGCCAAGGAATACTAGCCACAGCCACTCAAAAAGGAGCCATGATCACCACTGGCTTGCACCCCTGCACAGCCTGGCGAGCCCTGACCCTGCTCATGGGCTCCTCAGTGGTGCTAGGCTGAGCGGGGAGGATGCACCATCTCTCTCATCCCCTCAGAGGGGTGCCTCAGCTGGAGGCTATTGTGGTACAACCCCTGCCATGCCACCCAGTGCAGTCCTGCAATCCAGGGCTCCTGGGCTGTCACATGGGGAGCAGCAGGGGCTGGGAGGTGTAAAGGGAACAAGAGGCTGCTCCTGTCTGCTTTTATTCTCTACGACCTTTCAATGCAACCTGAAAGGTGAGTGCAGGGTGAAGCAGGCTCAGCTCCTGCTGGCTTCATGCCACATCCAAGGAGCTGCTGAGGCACAGCTGCCTGCTCTTGCCTGTGCACCTGCCCTGGCACATGCTGGTTAATGTCTGAATCTGGGGGTAGGTCCTCCTAGAGAGCACAGGGCTGTCCCAGCCACATGTACAGAGCGGGGCTGGTGCATGCTCCTCAGGTTTCTGCATGCACAGTTGGGAAGGAACAGGGAAAGGCTTAGCAGGGTCCATGGGTCCACAGTGGGTGTGGGGCAGGAGGACCCTGGCTACCTGGACTCCCTTGGCAAGATTGCCTTGCCCACCAGTGTTTTGGCTGCTGAATGACACCATGCCCACATGGGTGGGCCTCAGAGGAGGTGGACAGGGGACATACCACCTGTGTGCATTTCAGTCCCTCTGCCTTGTTGCTTGGGGGAGTAGGGTGATTAGGACCCATGCAAGTCCCAGCACCAGCCTGCCACCAGGCCTTGGCCCCCTGGCAGCCCCCCGAGGGTCTCAGTGCTCAGGAGCACCCATGACACAGCTGAGAAGAAAGTCCTGTGTTTTCCATTCACAGACCTATGAGAGGCAGGAGGCACCTTGGCCCTTGCTCATGCCATTGCTGGTGAGGAGCAGAAAGCACTGAGCC
This sequence comes from Dendrocincla tyrannina, assembly GCA_035047865.1. Lineage (NCBI taxonomy): Eukaryota > Metazoa > Chordata > Aves > Passeriformes > Dendrocolaptidae > Dendrocincla > Dendrocincla tyrannina. The sequence continues at coordinate 41,673,838 of JAWWMP010000165.1, read as the reverse complement.
AAGTTCTCCATGGGGATAGGAACGAGTCAGGCACGACAGGGAGCACCCACTGTTGCCCCTCTCTGGTCTGCTGCTGGACACGAGCCCTGCTCCATGCTGCCCAGGTCCCCAGTGGAAGGCAGCCCTGGGGGAGTGAGTCATGGGCGCAGCCTGCACCTCTCAGGCTTGCGGGTGGGCCAGGCTCCAAATGTGGCTCCACAGGAGGAAGACATGTGTGATAATAATGTCAATAGCTGGTGTCTACAGATCATTATGCTCTCTGTTGGCACTTTGGTCTTGCCTGGGTTTTATTCAGCTTTTCACAGGTTCATAGCAGTGTCTCCCAGTGTATTTTGGGAGCTTTCTGCAAAGAAAGTAGGCTGAGCACATTTATCCATGGACATTCAGTTGTTGAGCCTGGCAGAAACTTTACAGCTTTTATTTAGCAAATTTTATGCATCACGGGAAATAAAAGAGTAAGTCAAGCACATAAAGAAGAATGGAGTAATTTCTAGATAAGAGGTTTCACCCAACTTAACCCAACTGTTAGCTACTCCATCTATTTCTGCAGGACACAGTTGGACCAAAAAACTACCTGTCTGGTTGCAGAGGTCCTTGGCTGACCATCCTGTGCTATGTCTGTCTTTCTTGCAGGAGCTTTCTCCAGCATCAGTGAATATCCATGGTCTGAAAGCCCTTTGGGGAGTCTTTCTGCAAGCATCTTCATACATGCTGAGTGCATGCTGGTCCTTTTGCCTTGGTTACTGATAGAATATTATATTCTTGGTCATCAGTACCTAAGACTTCCTAGCTCGTAGACCAAAACTATTAAGGAAGTTATCACTGAATTAGTCTTCTTTAACTCTTATTCCAAACTTGTATACCTGGACTCTTGCTATGGGTTCTATCAAAACGTAGGCAGGCATTATCTGTTTCCCAACAGGTGTGCAGTCTGAGATGACCACTGTTATATAAATGGTGAGAAGAAAGACAACCAAATAAGCATGGATGGAGACCTAGACTCTGGAAGATTTTCATGATCATTACATGTTATTTAGCCAATATGGTCATTCGCTTGCTAGTTTCTGGTAAAAAGGTATGTCATAAAGAGGTGGTCAAGAGAGGATGGCAGTGATCTGGTGGCTTGGTTCTGGGAGCCTGGGATGTGTTCAGGGGGCCTCAGCAAGAGACATGGAGGCTTTTGTGTGGGAAGCAAACAAATTGAGCAGCCAAGGCTATGGAAGGATAGCTTGTTATCTTCATATTTCCTCATAGCATATGTCATCATTAACATCATCAGTCTCTCAGAGGAGTTTCAATGCAGACTTCTTTAAACAACCTCCTGTTGAATGTGCCTAGTGTTCACTATTGGACCCATGCATCGAAGCAGAACTTCGTCAAACAGCCTTTGTTGAAGGAGACTTGCCTAAGCTCAGCCAATTTGTTTGTTAGACTGGCTACTCTCTAAGGAAGTGCTCTTAGAATAAGAGTGTTACCCAGGATTTGCACCCTCCTCCTCCTTATACTGGCTATGTCAACTAGTCTAACCCCCAGATAAATTATATTTTCTGTAATAACTGGAGTTCCTGTCCAAGGGCACGTAGAAAAATTTCTTGCATTGACACCCCTCCACTCTCCGCCACCCCCAAAAAAGCTAGTTGAGAGCCAAGTAGCTGTTCTGCTTTGCGGCCTCTATGGTTTGGACAATACAGGCATGAACTGGAGCATGAGAAACAAGAAGCAGTGTTGTTCCTCATACAAGCACCTTACACACCAGGAGGCTTTGCAGAGCGCTGTGAGAAAGTAGACATTAAGCAAGCGTTTATTTTTATATCCCAACAAAGATTCTGTCATGCCCATTGCTATTTAAGTGATGAATCTCTGAGCCTTCACTCCTTAAGTTTATTGAGTTTTTATATGTAATATATATAAAATGTCTTTTATTGCTACAAAATTTCATAGAGAAAAATTCTTTATTCTGATGCTGCAATAAAGCACTTTATGTATATATATGTCATGCTGATGTCATTCAGTTGGGACTGAAGCATATGTTGCTATTTATATGGTTGAGAGGGATGACACTGTGTTGAACCATGCATCAGGGACCCTGATGGCTTTGATTCGTTCCCTTAGGATTTACATTTGACAATGTCTGGCAGCAAAACTCAAAAGTAACAAAGACTATCCATAGCCCACTACCACAGCCATGGGATATGTGAAGTTCTGCTTACAGGGAAGGAATCCTCATACAAGAAGACCATCAGGGTTAGTGCTGAGAAGCAAATGCATTGCCTGTGCCACAGATTCCATGGTCAGCCTGGCCAGAGCTGGGTACTGACTAACACCAGCACACTGCTTTAAAGTATTGAGCACGGAAACAGGGAGAAGATAGAACTCAGCAGCATCCCAGCTGGAAAACTGGTTTGGCAAACCACCTCCAGAGTCAACAGCTAATTATAGCAGGGGGATTTGCAAAGCTTTCCAGGGATCACAGCTTTTTCTTGCTGTTAATTTGCTGCATAAATAATGGCCACTTTCAAGATCTTGCTGTTGCCAGCTGTTTTCCCTCCTTCTCTCTTGCTCCTTTTGCTTTGTGCTTTCTGCACATATGTCAAGTGTTATCTGTCACTCCAGCACAGGACTCTGCTCCACAGCTGCCTGGCACCAGTGCTCACCTCTGCCTGGGGGGAGCAAACAACTCTTCTCAGTGAAGGGTGCTCTGAGCTTCCACTGGTCTTCTGCAACTTCAAAAACATTGTTGTGTAGAGCTCAAACTCCTCACAGAAAATCACTCTTTCCTTGGAGGAGCAGTCAGCAGTTACTGCTGTGTATATAACATGCCTGACATGCCTTTATCCTCTGCAGCAAAGTCCTTGCTGTGCTTGTTGCTGAGCCCTGCTACAAAACCGGGCTATAGAAATCCCACAGCCAGAGGACAGAAGCAGGAAGAAGTCCTGCCCTAATTCAGCAGGTGCTGAAGGCCTGAAGATGTCACCTGGAATCACAGAGCGAGTCCGTGGCAGAGTCTCAAGCTGCACTTTTGCCCACAGCTTTGAACACAAAACTTCTTGGCCAGCAATGATCAACACAGTCTGCCAGCCTGGACTGGAGCTTGGTGTGGCTCAGCTGTGCCAGTTCGCTGGCATCTGACTTGCAATGAGTTTGTCTGCACACACAAGGAGCCATACCCAGATTTTGCAGGGCACAGGTAGGGTGAGTGCAGCCCATCTCTCAGGGATGAACGTGAGATTTCATGGAAACATGAGAGCCCATTACCTGTCTGCCTTTTTTTCAGGACTCCTGCACCAAGAATCTGCTTCTTGGAAAGCACACCAAAAGCCCAACTGAGCCCAGAAGCAGATAGTTTGGAATAAGAGGACAGAGGATGATAATGCGAGGAGTGTTTGGCTGTGGAGGAGACCTGAACTCCAAGGCCTGGCCTTAGCCTAGGAAAGAGCAAAGTGTGGTTGTGATCTTCTGTGGACCTTGAGTCAAAACTGAAGTTCTGGAGAAGAAACAAACATTTCAGACACCCCTGTTCTGGTCTGTGAAGGCACACACCCCACTGCGTGTCTACATTAGCCTTCTGGGCTGGGTGTGCTGGTGGCAAGCAGCTGCCAACTTCTCTGGAGCAGAAGATTAAAAGGAAAAAAAGAACCCACACTTGCTGCAGTTTCTCAGCTGTAGCCCCACTGGCTCCACTTTTCCACTTGTTCAAGATCATTTTTGTTCCTAAACTTGTCTTCCAAGGGTTTTACAGCATCAGTGCTCATTTAAGTTTTTTTTTCAAGTTACCAATTATATTATCCATACTAAAATGTAGTGGATTAATTGCAGCTTTCTTAGGCCTTCCCTTATTTACTAGTAAAAATATTACATAAAGTGTTGCCTAAAATCTTAATAAACCCCAGATATCCTCTGCCAAAGAAAATCATTAAGCTGACTTAATATGAGTTGTGGTTGATGTAACCATGAGAGAGGTGTTGGTCATTACTTTTTAGCTGATTAGTCAAGCATTTGTAGGTAACTGCATTTTTCAGCATTTTTTCATTAATTGGTATTATAGATTGATCTAGTTCCCTTGGCCCTCACCTCTCCCTCCCATCCTCCCTCTTCCCAGTCCCACTTCTCACTGAATTCTGACAGATTGTTCAACTTTCCCAAGTAAGTTTCTTAGGGTAGTGTCAGGCCGCATAGTGCTGAAAACATCCAAATACTTTCACTTTTGCTTTAAAAAAGTATTTAATTTCTTCCTATTTTTCCATTGAAGTAAGGTTGGGATGATGTTTCAAAGCAGTTTTAATCCTTAGGCGGGAGGCTTTCAGTCTCTGATTTGTGGCCTGATTTTCACATAGAAGTTTCCCACACATAAATGATCAAAACACATGAGAAAGGGCCGAATCATAGCACAGCTCCACCTAAACCCACATCCAGTTTCTAATGCAATCAACAGTGAGTGACTAGGAAGGAAAGGAGAAGGACAAGCACACTATTTCCCTGAAGTACTTTCCTTGTTGCCAGCAGCTGATGGCCAAGATGAGATGGTTGTTCTGCTTAATAGCCCTTGGTTGTTTTATTTTGGCAAGAGTTTTTTCCAGTCCTGTTCTGAATCCATGTAAACCTTTAGTGGTAGCAAATCACCAGCTGCAAGAAATTCCAGAATTCACTAAATATGTCCAGAGACCCATTTGGTTTGTTGTTTGATGGTTGCTCCTTACTCATCTCCTCCATATGTCTCATAAAGTCATAGCCATAACCTCTGACTTCTTATTACTGTGAAAAAATCACTTTCTTCTACCTCTGTTTTCTATTTTTTTAACCTTTGTTTTCTTTAATTCACAAGACTTTCTCTCTTACCCTATGTCAGTTCAGATTCTTAAAGAGCCTTGGGGCAAGAGTATACTGGACTTTGTTTTTCTTCCTCATCTTATACAGCCCTCCTTTCTCTAAATAGCTGAAGGGTTTCAAACTGTGTCCGGCTCTCCTGACACTTCCAAGGAAAGCAAAGGGCTGGGGTTTCTCATTAGCATCGGATAGCCGTGCCAGATGTCAGCTGCAGGTGGAGGAGTGTGTTGCTTTGCTGGCAGCAGGCAGATGTAGAAGGGACCTTCACTAGCATAACTTAAGGCTCAGATCTCCTTCACCAAGTGAATGTCTGAAGTGGTGTACAGCCTTAATTACCACTGCTGTGCCCATTAGAGTGGCACGTCCTGGCATGCTCAGTGTGCGAGCACCCAGCCTGGCCTTTTTGCACAGGCTTTCCTTCACCGGCGGGTCAGTCCAAGAGGTTCACATGTGAACAGCAGCCAAGGCATGGCCACATTACACAGCCGGTTCTGCTGTGATTTCCAGCCCACAGGGCAGGGAGCCAGCTGGGGCAGCACCAGCATAACTCAGGGCAGTCAGTTTTGCTGGAAGAGCCCTCAACCAACCTCCGAGCAAAGCCCTGCGTCCATGAGCCCCATGAATGTGGGTTGCTGGCTGAGGCCAGAGCATGTCCTATTAGAGTAGCAGCAGGATGCCTGAAGTAAACTCTTCTTGTGATGAAAGGAAGGCAATTAAAATTCCACTTCAGTTGCCTTCCTGTCCCACTTCCTAACCTTCCAGCAGCAGGTGATTAGCGGGGCCTGCCTTCTGCTGCCCTGGCCCAGCTGTGCCAGCAGTCTGCAGCAGGCAAGTGCTGCTACCACTGCACAGCTGGCAAAGCACAGCAAGGACATCACGATTCAGCTGTCAGGTTTGTCTCAAGTTAACTTGGAATGAGCTCATTTTTTCAGTTTTCAAGTAATTTTGCTTTTCTACCAAAGCTTTTGGCTGTGAACTCACTCCCTAGCCCTGCTGTTTAAGGTTTCCCATGTTGCTGCCCAGGATTTCCCAAACAGAAACCCAAACATGCATGCTGTACAGTAACATGAGCATGCCTACATCATGCTACACTCCCGCAGCCTACCAGATGTGTAACCTAGTTCATCTGTGCACAAAATTCCTGGCAAAACACCTGCATCCCTTTTCCCAGACAGGCAGTGCTTTGGAGAAGACACCCCTGCAAGACACAGGGAAACTCTACCATATCTACAGGTGCCTGCTCTTCATACAACTTCCTTTGCTGTCACAGGTCAGCTCACAGGGATGAGTAGAGAAGCCAGAATTTAGTTCCATACTGCACTCTTGATGTCTGTGCAAGAGTGACATCACACTTTATCATGAATTTTTCACACCTGAGCACTTTGGAAAAGGGAGCAGAACAGGCAAAATACTGTCTTTAGGGTAAAAGGCAACTCAAACAACTACATTCAGTTCTTTCAAAACAGGCATTAAAGGGGTCTTTTTCTGTCTCCTCAGTTGAAGGGAACAGTTACCATATGCCCTTCAGATTTAGAAAAATGACAAAAACATTTTAAAATCCAGAAAACAGTAAATCTCACCCAGTAACATTACTTCCCTTTAGCTTACCAGAGGAGCTCTGCAGAAAACACTAGCAGAAAACAAAATATTCAAGAGAAGCTCATGCCTCAAAAACTGAGCACTTCTGCCACCCCTGAGGTTCAGCGGATTGACACTTCTGGTCAGTTAAGTTTTCCCCTTCATTCCTATAAACAAGTTTATTGCTTTAGAAGACATCTCCAGAAACAAACAGTATTAACAGAAGAGAACAAGCAATTTTCTCTTCCTCACGGGTTAGAGCAACAGCTTAAGTGGGATGAGTCAAAAGTACTGCACTCTACTGTAGACTCTAAATGGGGATGGGATTTATTTCTGTAAAATAAGCCGTTTGCTTTAGCCTGAAGCTCTTGGAGGTAGCTGACCCTGGGCCCCATACCCTGCTAGAACCATTTTGTAGGTGGGAGTTTCCTCCCAGTGATTTGCTGATTATCTTGGACATTGGATGACTAAACTTCATTCTTTACAGCAGACTAGTGTAACTGCACGAAAGGACTGCGTTGAAAAAGGAGATGTGCAGAGGAGAGGAACAGCTTGAACAGGATCATAGCTCCCTTCAGATATGGGAAGGGTTCGAAACATTTACTAGCGGCAGATCAAAAGCAGAGAGAAAACGAGCAGCTGCTCAAAACTAAAAACTGCATCAAGTTCATGCTCTCTACTCCCCCAGAAGTGAGGAGTAAATCACATTGGCATCAGCACTCCTCATTGATCAGTGTTTTTCCAGACAGATCCCTCCCTCAGCTTATCGACCGACCCTTTGAACTCAAGCCGATCTGAGGACACAAATTCCACAGTGTTTTTTTAAGTTAGGTTTATTTAGCAATAGAAGTATGTACATGTAAGAGAATCCCCTGCAGCACAAGACATGCACAAAGCAGTGAGGGACTGAAAGTGGTGCTGCTCAATAGCCTTCTCATCACCTGTCATCCCACTTTACTCAGCAGCAGGGCCAAGATTAGAAAGGAACAGGCGAGAAATTTATCAGTCCATGTGGCAGAGTCTTCAGGCAGAGCCTCCCAGCAACCGGTATTAAAACAAGCGGGCGCCATAGCCAAATGTCTGTTTAATGCCCTCGAAGTAGTAGCGCTGCCAGCCTTGCTTTGTTCTTTCCTCCTCACTGGCAGGAATGCCCTTGCCTTCCAAGCATACCTCCGTCTCACCACCTTTGTCGTTGAAGTTCAAGGTAATGGTTGCAAAGTGCCCTAGAGGGACCAAAGCAAATCTGTCAGCAGTGTGTAGTACAGTATACACAGCCCCAAGGAGCTGCTCTGCTCCTCCTATCACATGGCAACACTTAAAAACACTCTTCAGGATCTTTCCCAGATCTACTTATGACAGCTGCAGACCTTCCCGAGAAACACAGGGAGGAGAGGGCTCCCTCTTCATGGGGCTTGAAGCAGTTGCAGCCACAGCTGAGCAAGCTGCTACTTCATCCTTCCTAATGCCTGGTCACTGCTTGAACAGTGGCTGATTCAGACATGATAGTCTGGGATAGGAAGCTGGGATAACACTGGTGCAGCTCCCAGAACACCATGTACTCCATGATCACGAGTCAGAATACAGTGTGTCAAACGGGGCTGGAATTCTTCACACACAGGCAAGGGCAGTTAATACCATAGTCCATTTTTGGACTACTTACCAGCTGGCCAGGATTTAAATCGCCATTTCATAACAAGTTGCTTCTCAGGAACCTTGACAAGAGAGAGAAAGACTGAGTAGTTGTTTTTTGCAAGTTTTGAAGTCCAATAGAAAACAATTAGAACTGTATTGATACAAAGCCTTAGAGACCCCTTGACACACACACACACAGAGGGAAAAAGACTTCAAGTGCCCTTTGCTTTTCAATCTCCTTCTAGAAAGGTACGCCATAGTACAGCCCCAAACACTAAGTCAGGGTCTCTGTCCAAAGGACTTTAGTGGCAGTTGAGCCAAAGAGGAAAACGGTCTGTTACTATCTTTAACACTCCTCCAGCCCCTAACAAATCAGTAAAATCACACCAAGACAGGGCAGATCTAGGATCGGAAGCCAATTTTCTCCCCAGACTGAAGTCCCATATATTATTCCACAGTATTAGGAACAATTCAATGGCCACAGAACTTACAGATAAGTACTAGGCACCAGGCAGAACTCCACAGTTAGCTGACAGAAGCATTGCTACAGAAACGACACCTCAAAAATAAAAAGGCTGCCTCTGAACAAGATCTACCTGCACTAGTTAATACTTACTAGGTCAACAAACTCTCCTGTGACACTGCCATCCAGCAACTGAAACTTGCCTCCTTTATCGGCCTCCAAGATGGCTTGTGCGTGGGTGAAAGCTTGGACCATCTGAAAAGAATTCAGGGAGACTTGACATTATCTGCCTACAAACTTGTTGCCTAATGCCTCCCATCCAGCTACAAAAGTTCTGGAAGAGGAAGTAAGTCACAGAACCATAGAATATGCTGAGCTGGAAGGACCCACAAGGATTATCGAGTCCAACTCTTAGCCCTGCACAGGACCATCCCCAAGAGTCCCACCAAGTGCCTGAGTGTGTCATCCAAACACTTCTTGAACTCTGTCAAGCTTGGTGCTCTGACCACTTCCCTGGGGAGCCTATTCCTGCAACCAACCACCCTCTGGGAGAAGACACTTTTTCCAACCTACCCTCCCCTGCCACAACTTCAGGCCATTCCCTCAGGTCCTGTCACTGGTCAGCACAGAGAAGGGACCAGTGCCTGCTTCTTCTCTTCCCCCCCGAAGAAGTTGTAGACTAATAATGTTTTTTTTTATATTTTGGTGTCCAAAACTGCACACAATATTCAAGGTGAGGCCGCCCCAGTGCAGAGCAGAGCGGGACAAATCCCCTCCCTTGACCGGCTGGCGATGCTTTGCCTGATGCCCCCCAGGAGAGGATTGGCCCCCCTGACTGCCAGGGCACTGCTGACTCATATTCAATTTGCCATTGACCAGAACCCCCAGGTCCCTTTCCGTGATGCTGCTCTCCAGCCTCATTCCCCAGTCTGGACGTACAACCAGGGTTGCCCCATCCCAGCTGCAGAATCCAGCACTTCCCCTTATTGAACTTCATATGGTTGGTGATTGCCCAGTCCTCTGATTTGTCAAGGTCTCTCTGCAGGGTCTCCCTGCCTTCGAGGGAGACAACAGCTCCTCCCAGTTCTGTGTCATCTGCAAACTTGCTT
>JAWWMP010000165.1:41636680-41659037 GCA_035047865.1 Dendrocincla tyrannina | reverse complement strand
GGGGGGGACTACATGTCCCGGCGTGCCCCGCGGCCGCCCCGCCGCGCCGTGCGGGCCGAGGTGTGGCTGGCACGGGAGGGGCGGCGAGGTGAGAGTGGGGCCGGGGTCGGCGGGGCCGGGACAGGGACCGGGGACCGGTGGTGATGGTGGTGGTGATGATGGTGGTGATGGTGATGGTGGTGGTGATGATGGTGATGGTGATGGTGGTGGTGATGGTGGTGATGGTGATGGTGATGGTGATGGTGGTGATGGTGATGGTGATGGTGGTGGTGATGATGGTGATGGTGGTGGTGATGATGGTGATGGTGGTGGTGGTGATGGTGGTGGTAGTGATGGTGATGGTGATGGTACCGCCGGTGATACCGCCGAGGCAGGCGCTCGGCCCCTGCCCTGACGCAGCGCGCGGTGCCGTTGCAGATGAGCAGGGCGCGGGCGGACGAGGAGGAGTACTGGCACAGCTCCAAGTTCCGGGCCTTCACCTTCGACGACGAGGATGACGAGCTGTCGCAGGTAGGGAGGGTCCGAGCCCGTGGGACACCCGCGCGGCGCTGGGGGCTCCCAGGGTGGGTGGCACTGTCGCGTCCCGCCCCGTGCGGAGGGTGCCGGCGGTCCCGTATCGCCCTCCACAGCTGCCAGCCCGAAGGCTCTGCAGGACCGTGGCTCCTCGCCCATGCACGAAACTGCATCTCCACTGGCTGAGCTGTTAGTGTGTGTGCAGGTGAACCTTTGGGTTCCCGCGGTGAGGAAGGGCTGCTGTGTCTGCTGAACACCTACAGGGCTAAAACGCCTCCTCCAGAAGGGGCAATGGAAGCTGAAGAAGCTGTATTCTAAGCTTGGGGGAGACTGATGGTAACAGGAAACGAAGCGCACTTTTGCAAAGTTGCAAAAACTGCAACTCTGGTGGCCCTTACGCAAGCTCCAAGCTCTTTGTTTTGTCCGTAGCTAAAGGAATCCAAACGGGCAGTGAATAGCCTTCGGGATATTGTGGATGATGATGATGACGACCTCGAGAGGGTCAGCTGGAGTGGAGAACCAGTGGGAAGTAAGTGCAGAAGTACTGCAAGTTATCCTTGAGACAGAGTTTAAAATTACTGCTTAAGTCATGTCACTTAGGTCAGGAGTATTTTTTGCTATCTAATCTTGCATATCTAATCAGATTTTAGTCTCTCAGGTCAGGTTGTGAGCATGAGTGAGCATTTGATTTACCTGAGTGGATCTACTGAAAATAGAGTGAACAGAAGCTCAAATTATGTAAGGAAGAGGAGTGTAGACAAGTGGAGGGAATACACCATGTTTTTTCTAATACACAGCCAAGCTTAGAGTAGGTATTTTGGAGGTTATGGCTTGATACTCATCATGCTCAGATGGTCTGCAAGATTCTGGGTGATCATTTCCTTCACACCACTGCCTGAAATGGCATCATTTAAAGTTCTCTGTATTTTGACCCCACAGCACTTTAAGGACCTTTTCCAAGGTTTAATGTGTATTTTTAGAATGACTCTTACCCTTGAAATTTGAAAGGGAGCCGTAAACATTAATCAAATGTGTTTCTAGTGATAATGGGAGTGAGCTCATGGCCCACGCACAATACAAACTTTTTGGTGTTTGTGACCCACAGAACATGTGGCACTTGCTAGCCAGTGGCAAACAGTGAAAATTTACACATGGATCACCCAAGGACCTTCAAGGACTCTGATCTTCTTGTCCTTTGCTGTAGGCTCCTCCTCCCTCTGGTTCAGCCCATTTCTTTTCCCACACAGGGTCTCTCTACCTATCGGGTTTTTTTCTTTGTCCTCCGGTCCTAAAATGTATGTGTTGTGCAGCTGCATGAAAATTAGGGGAAACTTTGTCTTGAATAGTCAGGATGGAGACATATTCATGGCAGCATATGCACACTGATAGCTGTTCTGTCTGTGTGGGATGGAAAACTATCTTCGTCTTCCAGTGTTCAGGAAGGTCGCCTCTTAGGCTTCTGCAGTTCGAGGTAGGTCAGGGACTCTCTGTCTTGCCTTGTACTTTAAGAACAAGGACTGTGTTTTGCCTCATGCAATATCGTATAAATGTTGGGTGGTCTATGCATTTTTTTTACCTCAGCCATAACCAGCTGTACAACACTGCTGAAACCAGACATTTCTGGAGGACAACATGCAACTGCTTAACAAGCAGTATTGCATGAGTCTGGGGTTCTGCATAGGAAGATACACTGCATCTACTTAGTGCTCAGAGTCAGTTATTAGGATATGCTAGTGCAGAACTGACCAGCACATAGTTGGTAACATTACTGCTATGCCATAAGATCATTCTTTGCAGACTCTTTTTCTCTGTTATAAATGACCTCTGTCTGCACACAGGTATCTCCTGGTCAATCAAAGAGACAGCTTCTGGCAGCTCTAGCTCGCTGGAGGGCCGAGACTCCAGCCTACAGAAGGGGTCTTCCTCCTATGCTGCTTTTCCCAAACAAGTTTCTTCATACTCCCTAAGCAGCCTGTTCAAAGGTGAGAATCATATCATATGGACAAATGGGTTTTCCCTCAGAGTGCCAAGGGGCAATTGTGTTATCTTATGTAAATTGTTTTATATGAAGTGTATTGTAAAGCAGGAAAGCTCCAATTTCTCCTCATGCTGGGAGTGTACTGGTCACCAGTCAGAAATTGGAGACTGTCTTGTGCACAAGATGCCATGCTTTTGTGGTATGGGAGGAGCTTTGGAGATTACTACCTCTTAAAATCCAGGATCCACAGAACAGCAGGGTGGAGCACAGCACTGAACAGCAGTCTGTTTGATTGGTGGAAAAGAACAGGCTACAAAGGGACTGGCTTGACCCATGCAGCCTTCATTTGATCTTCAGTTCTGTAGAGAAGATAATCAACAATAAGAGTTGATTATCCTTTAATTGGAGCTCAGCTGGCTGCTATGGATGTTGGTTCAGCAAACACATGATAGCAGCAGTGGCAGCATAGCTGGTTACAGGGGGAACTGTGGAGCAGGCCATGGACTGTGCAGCAGGCCATGGACAAACTTACACAGCTTGCAAGAGTTCAGCTCTGTTGTTTCACAGCCAGACAAGAAAACAGCTTTTACTTTGTCTCTCTTTCTCTGAGATGGTTTTATACTCTCAATTTTGATAATAAAGTGATAAAGAAAGCATCCAAATTGCAGCCCTGGTGGGTGAAGTTGTTCCTGTTGCCATGGCCTACGCAGTGCTCTGTGCTTGAGCCTCTGCTCTGCAGGTAGATGAGTGAATTCAGGCATTCTAACCTCGCCTGGCCTCAGCACTAAAAGGGCAGATAGGGACAGGGTGTGATATGGTTTGTGATGCTATAGACAACTTCAAAGCCTTAGACTGTAAGCAGGTGAGCCCCAGCTGTGCTGCTGTGGTGTGAATCACTACACAGAGCGGATTGTTCTGTAGTGGCATAGCTGCAGCAAACTGGCTTGCTGTCTATGTTCCCTGTGGAAGAAATGTTGCTGGTGAAGAAACAGTCTCTCATCAGTGTTTGTGTTTATTTCAGGGCGAAGCAAACTTCCGAGTTTCCAGTCCCTTTCAGATGGTAAGCTTTGGATCCCAGCCTCATTTTTAGCAGGGTACAGATTTACATAACACAAACCATTTCCAAAAAAAAGGGAAATGTCATCTGCCTTATGATGCAGAAAGTGAAACTGAATCATGGGCTGTCTGAAAGTTCAATCATGGGTGGTTATTTCATCTGAGAAATTAAAGAATTGGCATGATGATTTGGAGTAATTACTTACGTACAACTGACAGCTGTCGGCTTTCGAGCAACGTTGTGTTGCCACTTGGTGCTTAAGTCTGGGTCTTCTACTATGAAAACTAAGAAAAGGATGTGTTTGGAAGTGGATGTGAATCAGGATTTTGATGTGCTACTCAGCTGTGCCTTTCCCTCTCAGCCCTCACTGACACTGGAGTTAAAAACTATGCCCCAGAGCTGCGCAGACCGAAAGCTGAGTACAAGGTGAGCAGCCTGTGCTTGTTGCATGCAGAGATCAGAGAACTTCCTGCTCCATTGGTTTCATGGCAACTGATTAATCGGTATTTCAGACAGCAGAGGGCAATGCGGGGAATAGGACAGGGTGCTGCAAGATGCAGCCTTACAGTAATTTAGGTGTTCTCTGTTTTGGCTCAGAAGTAGGGAGTTTTGCTGGGGGTCTTGGTTACTCCTTCTCCTATTGAATAGCCCAGCAGTCTTTGTGGAAAGGATTTCTAAGTATTGCTTTATCTATAAGTTGCTTTCGTGCTGTGCCAGATAAGCTGGCATCACATGTGCTTTTTACATTTTTAAAACGGAAAGCTTCGAAATTTTCTCTTCATCGATCACTGGGGAAACACAGAGAGAGAGTTCCAATTGCAGTGCAGATAGGCAGTGTTTGGTGTTGCAGAATCTAGTGGATTTTGGGAGTGGGTGGATTCCTTCTGCTAGGTGTGAGGTTGTAGTTCCGTGTCCCTAGGTGCAGCCAGTAACAGGACTGAGCACATATTCTTTACAGATACAGACATGCACAATAGTAACACAGCTGCCCACATGGATTAACACGGACAGAAACCAATGCCTTTATGAATGGACATGTACAGAAAACACTCATGCTTGGTCCTGAGCCTTCTTTCTGTCTCACCAGGATTGAATTCTGTTAGTGGAACATAGACACCCTGTATGGGTCCCTCCAGCAGCTGGTCTTAAACATCTGGTTTGTATTGTAGCTAAATCCCAGACCCCAGTCTCCTCCAGTCGCTGGCACTTGGGCCCTGGCACCCTAAGGGTTCAAAGTCCCATGCCAATTCCTGGTTCTCAGACTGCTTATTCTACTCACTGGCTGATCTTGCAGTCCACTAGCAATCAGATGAGCACACAGACTTGAACAAGTAGGGATTAACTTAGTTGTTTAGAACATGGTACTTGTCTACCCACACAGAAGGTGGTTAAATATAGAACTTAATGAGAATTTAAAAGAGACTGCAGTGATCCATTGCTGGATTTAGTCAGACAAAGACACTAATTAGCCATTTGTTTAAATTTAACTGCCACCCTATGACTCTTTTCCCCTCTATTTTCCCATTCTTGTTCCCACCCAATTAATTTCGATCCTTTCTTTCCCTGTTTTTTTATTTCTTGTGAACTTCCAAAATAAGCCTCACACATTTACACAAGTCTCTTAAAAGGCCCCAGGATTCTCTTTCCCCTGCATCTCATACTAAGTCCTGGGGTCTCCCACTTTGGGGTTGCATGGTGTTTGGGAAAAGTTTCTTTGGTTTACTCCTCTTGGAGGATTTTATACAAGAGATAATGACCTAATCTGTTCTTATTTGATGGTGTCATGGAGTGGCCTAGGTCAGTGTATTCAGATTGCACTGATTAGGTTACTGTGTTTTCTCTACCTGTCCCTGGCCATCTGATCCTCGCCGGGTTAATGTGTTTATGTCAATTAGCCATTAATCCCACAGTCTAACACACAGCACTTCCTCAAAGCACAGCAGGATAAGTAAGTGTGCCCTGTTGTGTTCTGGGCCTGCAGAGGTAGTGAAACAGGAAGGAGAAGGGTTGGACGGCTCCTTAAAAGCACATAAAATGGTGTAAGTGGGGTGGAACTAAGAAGGGCAGCTTTTAACAAGTGTCCTGACAATGACATGCTGAGAAGCTGCCTCTGACCAGAGGTGTTGGAGGGAACCCTGGTGCTAAGGACATTGGACACTCAGCTGTACATTGATTTGAGAGACCCATGTGCAGAGGGCACTTAATAGGACTGGGTCAGACCTTTTATCTTTAGATTTGGGCTGTCAGTAAGTCTTCAATGAATTTAAGTGTCACTGTTCTCAGAGCTGGTTCTGGTCGTTCCCTTTCTCTGCATCTTTTGGGGCAGAAGGCTGAATTACAACTGCTGGCTTGAGTGCCTTACAGAGACCTAGATGCCTTGATGGAGTCTGAGTTCAGGAGTGACTCAGGCCACAGCCACATTTTATCCACTGCTTCTAGATAACAGTGTCTGCAGGCTGCAGGGAGACAGTTTTGGTCATTGCAATGGTGGTAGCACATTGCCTTAAGATGGTCTCGCTACAGGTTTCAATGCCCTTGTCACATTGTACTTGTCTTGTGTGACTCTCCAGGGACTGTTGTCCCTGTGCTCTCCACACTGCTGTGGAAGGCTCACCAGCAGAAATCTGTCTGAATTGTAACAAAAAGCTGACTCTTTCCCCCTTGGTTTTGGGTTTGTCTGTTTTAAATGTATTTTGTTTGTCCTTCTGAAAGCAACATGGGAGTTTTAATTTACAAGGAGAACAACTTGATGAAATGCTCTTCTTATAAAGCATATGATGATGGACCTTTCTGAGGCAATAGAAAGGCTATGTTAACATGAGCCTTTAGCTTGCCTCCCCACCAGCATATGCAGTCTGAGTGCTCAGCATCTGCACCTGAACATTGCAGGGACACATCCTACTAACACCTTCCCTGGGGCAGCTGAATAATAACTGTGAGAAGCTACACATGGGCCATCACTGATGTATCACAAGTGGAAAGCAGCTTGGAGGCTGCTGACATGATCTGGCCTTTTGAGGCTTAAAAGCACTTTTATTTTTCCTGTGGCAGGATTATACCAGTGACTGGAGCCCCAAAGATACAGTCAGGCGAATGCAGAGGGGCAAGGTAAGGACTTACCACTCCCACTTGCTTGTAAGAGATGGCGGGTGGGTGGTCCTAAACTGCTTTACACTTCCCTGTGCTCCTGGCTGTTCCAGGAGCAGGGAAGGGATCTGTGTTTCTTGCAATACCTAGCAGGGATGGTGTTCTGCCTGTCTGTTGCTTTGCCAGGTGGCAGTGCTGGGATCACACTAGCTCAGGAGCAGAAGGAGACCTTCAGGGTTTTGTTGCTTTGTTTATATGAGTTGGCCCCTCAGCAAGGCTCTGACAGGAGGTATCTATACTTCTGTGTCCATCTCTACCCTTCCCACTCCTTGGGCCTGGGTTTATTTTAAAAATCTGAGGGTGCGGGGCTTTATCTCCATTCTCAGTTGGTGACAAATGGACAGAAAGGAAGAGGAAGGCAGAAATGGTCTTGGTTACACAGGAGCTGGAATCTTAATCTCAGCTGCCTCAGTGTGCAGTGAGCACACAGGGAGATTGTGGTTTTATTCTGCATTCGTCTCCTCAGGCTGAAGTGAACTAAAGGCTGAGAGAGGCCACAGATAGGGGGTAAGAAGAAGGGATGAAGGGTTACAGTGCTACTTCTCTGGTCTCCTGTGTGGAAAGAGCCCTTCAGAGTTCCCTCCTCCTGTCAGGGCCAGTGGTTTGTGGTGTACCGAGAAGTTTTGCCATGTTACAAGGTGTTTGTGATGAATATATGTTGTCTGCTGTCCTACACTGGACAGTAATGAAGGCTGACTCTGCTGCCCCTGTGGATAGATTTCCAGGGTTTATGCAGCATGTGGTTTCAGCTAAATGAGAATTTTTCTGCTGGTTGGGAGGGCAGTTATTCAGGTTACTGAAGAGTTCATGGGAGAAGAATAGATAATACCTTGTGGGTTGGTTCAGCCTGAAGACTGTTGGATGCCCCATATGTCTGCTTATACCTCTTCTGTCTCCAGGTCTGCTCTCTAGAGAGATTTCGCTCCCTGCAGGACAAGCTGGTGCTCTTGGATGAAGCTGTGGCAGGGCATGATGGGAATGTCATTACAGCTGTGAGTCCTATTGTGGCCACACTGGGCTGGGACTTCTGGGTGACCCCACAGAGGGTGCTTGTGAGAATGCAGTCAGTGGCCACCCCATCTTACAAGACTGGGAAAGTGTTTAGTTAAAACAAAACAGTTACTGAGAAGTGTCAGAGCTTAAGACTGGAAGTTCCATATTACTGCTGGCTTTCTGCCAATTTACAAAATTCATGTTAATTCAGGTTAATAATAAGGAACCTTACAGATCTTTGCAGCAACTTCATGAAGATGAAAGTTTAATGTGCTCATTGCAGCACAGAAGGCTTGAGGAGCCTCGCCAGTTTTTCCATCTTCTAAAGCATCAGGCAACAAATGGGATTGTGTCAGACCTTCCCTCATCCAGGTCTTTTAATCCCTCAGATTTTGCATGGAAAAGTTTTTCATTATCAACCTTGGTCTCGCTTATCTGATCTCCAGAGCAGGAGCTTAGGCAGGCATCTAGGCAGTCGTGTCTGTGGCTCACTGCTTGTCCTGAATCTGGTGGGTACCGTAATTCAGTTCAGTGCTGGAAGAGCTGTGTTTTCAGAATCCCTTCACAAAAGCTTCCTCAGGCCTTGACCAATTTGCTGTCTGTTTGTCTATCTGTCTGAATTCTGAGCTGCCTCTCTGTGCTTACAGGTCCTGATATTCCTGAAACGGACACTACGGAGAGGTGAATGTGACTGGGGTTTCTATAGTGTGTTTTACTTAAGGGCAGAGAGGCTTATTTTTTCACTGGCTGCAAGTCACAAAGAAAACAGCTGGGGTATTGCTGTTTCATGGAGCATGAAATACTTTTGCAATAAATATAATGTAGAACAGGGGATGGTGATGCCCACAAAGGCCCCAGAGAGGAGCTTTAAGCAGCCATAGGTGGTGATTGGGTGAATGAGAATGAATCTGTAGAGGTAGCATATGACTGTGAATTCAGCTGGCAGCCTAGTGAACAGGCTCTTCTCCTGTGATCTGGCCTCCAAGACTGTGATTTGAGATGGGATAGGGTTGTTGAATCTTGCCAATGCCATGCAACTCCATGCACCGTGCTTAGTTCCCTCTGGCTTGGTAGTGCTAACTTACTTTACCCACCTGTATGTAATCTCTCTTCCCCTGTAGAGATCTTGTTTCGGGAGCTGGAGGTGAGGCAGGTGGCCTTGTGTCATCTGATCCATTTCCTCAAAGAAACGGGTGAGCAGAAGTTCCTTCTGGATCTGCTCAGGTGAGACTCTTCACCTGTCTTGTGGCAGGGCTGAGCACACTGCTTGGAACCTGCATCCTGGTTAATGCTTGCTCATTACCTTTTGCAGGTTCCTAGACAGGACTGAGGAAGTTGCTGTGAGTATTCCCAGGAGCAAAAGCTCCTTTAGTGCAGAGGGAGTGTAGTGGGCAGGAGAAGGCTGGCTGCAGGGTGTCTGGTAGTCGTGAGAGCTTTCCATCCCCATTTTGGTCTGTGGAATCCTGTATCTCCCAAACCCATGAGAACAGACTGCTTCTTTCTCTTCTCCCTCCAGTTGTCCCAGTACCGGGAGCATTTGAACATCCAGGATGTAGAAAAAAGGAGGGAATTTCTAAAAGGCTGCATTGGGTAAGAAAAAATGCAAGAGGGTGGAAGGGATGTGGGTGCTTCACAGAAGGTGATAGTAAAGAAAATTAGACTCTGCCCCAGTACCACAGCTTACGTGGTTTGGGAGCTGATGTTGGTGTTGGCCTCAGTGGTAGTGGGGTGTTGCAGACACAATGTAAAGCAGAGAGGAAGCATTTGTGGTGATCTCTAGTCAGCATCTTTTGCTACTTACTTGGGGGCAAAGATGCTTCAAGGGACTTTCTGATCATTGACACTTCAGGTTGTGCAAGATGGAAATTTGGGTGCCAGAGAAAGAAACATTATGTAGCACCTCTCACAGAACCACCTTAAGTGGATGCTACCAACTTCCTCAAGTTCTCAGGCACCCAAATTTCCCAAACCATGTAAGCTGTGGTTTGGGAGCTGATGTTGGTGTTGCCTCAGTGGTAGTGGGGTGTTGCAGACAGTTGGAAAGGACAATGCAGCAACTTGAGTACCTACTAGCTACTTGGGTTTGGAAGAATGGGAGCTGTCTTTGGAGAGCTTGTTTGGTAGAGAAGAGCACCTTTCTAAGTGTACGTAGGAGTAGGTGAAGTATGCTGTACTTGTTAAGAGCTGGTGACAGTGTCTCCTTCCTTCATATCTGGCCAGCCTGCCGTTCTCAGCTGAGGATACCTCCCACATCCAAGACCACTATACCCTGTTGGAGCGACAGATCATCATTGAGGTGTGAAATCTTCCCTGCTGGTCAGGGGATGGCTGGGGACTACCTGTGAGATCTCTTTCTGTCCCTAACTTATACCACTTTGGATCTAACCAACCTGCTCTGGCTAATGTAATTTAAACTGCTATCCAAGGTACATGTGAAATACCAGATCTGACAGTTCACAGCATGTTGAGGCTGTGCTTGTGCTATTAAAGCACTCTCCCCACATCTCTGTCCCACAGCTAAACAGGCAGTTGCCCTGGCTCACGTTCACCCTGTCTGTCCTGATTCCACAGGCTAACGATCGGCACTTGGAGATGGCTGGGCAGTCAGAGATATTTCGGAAATACCCTCGCAAGGCTTCGATTCTCAACATGCCACTAGTGACCACCCTCTTCTATTCCTGTTTCTACCACTACACGGAGGCTGAGGTGAGGACAATGTGGAAGAAGACAAGGGTTACATCTCATCCTTGTAGCCCTCAAGGTGTGGGGTGGTCAAGCTGGAGCATGTTAAGGAAAGAAAGGGAGAGAGGTCATATTTCATACCTCAGAAAGACCTTGTCTGGGACCAGTTTGGAGTTTTCTTTTGTGCTCTGAGACATTCAACCTGGAACAACTTGGCAGGGAGTAACCTCCTAGAAACTGTTGTCTTTTCCATCTGGATCCAAGGAGCCAGAGTTTGCCCTAAATACCATCAGGTTGAGGTGTGCAGTACTGGTCTTGAAAGTGCTCGAGCTACACCAGGTGAGGATGCAGGAAAACCAGACCAGAGAGAGAGAGAGCTAACAGTTGCTCTCTTCTGCCAGCTGTTTCCTCTGTGGCACTGACATGAGCAAAAAGCAGTAAAATCTTGGAAAGGTTCACCCTGTGCAAAACAGATGCCTTACAAGTGTCTGAACCTCACCTGTGATCTGCTCTCCTGAGTTTGCACTGACTTGTCTGCTTTTTCTAGGGAACATTCAGCAGCCCCACCAACCTGAAGAAAACATTTAAGGTGAGTGAGTCTCCCCCTGTTGTGGCAACACTAGCTGAAAACATGCACAGACAAATCGTGTGTAGTGAGGGGGCTCAGTAGGAGGAATTCAAGGGCTCAGCACTGAGATAGGGATGGGGCATGGCATCCTTTTTGAGCAGAGCTCTTCTGGAGGCTCAGAAAGGCAAGTGGGAGTCACGTGGAGACTTTGAATGGATGCACCCTGTCCGCAGCAGCACTTGCAAATCCTCACTTCCTACTTTCTGCAGTGCTGGCTGTGGCCTCAGGCAGTATCCTGCCTCTTTGCACGGCTGTTGGTGTGGGTCCTGACGGGGCTGGGGCAGGTGCCATTCATGTCCAGCCTGCAGAGGCCTTCTGAGTTACGCGAGTGCTCTGACCGAAGCTTTCTGCCTTGCAGATTCCTGATAAGCAGTATGTGCTGACTGCCCTGGCTGCCCGTGCCAAGCTGCGAGCCTGGAACGATGTGGATGCCCTCCTCACCACCAAGGTTAGGTGCAGAAAGCCTTGATGGGGACCCAGTTCCAAGTACTGGTATCTGCTACTGATGACTGAATTGGTCTAGACAGACTGGTTTTATTTTAGCAAGGCCCAGCATCTCTGCTGCAGGGTATTGCAATACCTTTCTCCTCTCCCTGAGACCTCTGCTGGGCCTGGCTTGGCTGCAGCAATGAGGTTGGTGAAGGGGGCTGTCCTCAAGCTCTCTTATCAAAGGGCTTGCAGCCAGCCTGTGCCCAGCCACCACTGCATGAACAGCTCTGCCAGAGGTGCATGTGGTGGCTGGTACAGTATGTTGGTGGCACTAGGAAAAAGTCATTTCCTTGTGGCTGGAGGAATTGCCCTTTTGTCTTAATGTAGGTTTGGTTCTTGTTTCAGAACTGGCTGGGCTACACCAAGAAGAAGGCACCTATTGGCTTCCATCGGGTTGTGGAGATCTTGCAGAGGAACAATGCTCCTGTGCAGGTGAACAAGGAACCACTGCTTATGTTCTCCTGCCCTTTGTTGGGATTTGGTGTGTGAATGACTCCCCAAGTGAGCTGCTTCCTAGTTGAGAGTGGGAGAAAAGTTTGCCGAGCTTGCTGGCATCAACAGGAAGCATGTTCTGTCTGACTGCAAGAGGGACAGCAGATCTAGAGTTGTCTGTGAACTCTTTACCCATGTGCATTGCCACCTTAAATTTTTTCTTGCTTAATCTGGCTGACAATGGTTAACCTGATCTGTAGGAATGAAGTAGCAGAGGGCTCTGAGCTTTGTGAGCAAAGCCTTTGGGGTCCTGAGCAGTCTTCACCAGGTCGCTTGTTCCCTTAGGAAGGAAGGGGTCAAGTCAGTGTGACCAGCAATCTTGAAAGATTTTGGGACTGAGGTGAGAACAAGGCAGGAGGTACCTGCTGAAGGGAGCTGAGACATTCTTCCATCTCTGCCAGGTGCTGCAGGAGTACGTGCGCCTGGTGGAGGATGTGGAGAACCGGTTGAACCTCGCTACCAAATACAAGTGCCATGATGTTGTCATTGAGGTAGGTCCCTGCTGTGTGTGTGAAGAGATGGGGCATGAGCCTGCTTTTTCTCTATAGCTTTTCTGTGCTCAGCCATGTACCACTGCTGTCATGTGCCTGGTGAGGTTGGTTTATCCCTGTGGTCTGGGAAAAGGGATAAAGGTTCCCACTGGAAGTCCAGTGAGCCAGGAGAGTGGCTCCCAGTATTTGTGCTGTGAAATTGTTCTGTGTTGGGAACTTGATGGGGGATTGTAGAGTTGCCCTGCTAATCTGCAGGGCATCATCTAACATCAAGTGTCCAGTTCTCTCAGCTGGGTGCTGGTTTTACTGTTTATCTAGACCTACAGGGATCTAAAGGATCGTATCCAGCTGACAGCATATAAGTGCAAGGTGGAGCGGGGCTCTGCAGAAGAAGAGAAGATAAACAGCATTCTCAGCAACATGGTAAGAAGTGCTTACTTTTTCTTCCAAAGACTATCATCAGAAACAGACATAGATAAGGTGTAAGGGCACCGGTTGGCCTACATACATTCTGTCCCTCCGGGGAAGCTTAGCTTATGGTTGGGGTTGCATTCAGCATAGAAATGAATGGTTATACTGTTGGAAAGGGCAGCCTCTGGCCATAGCTGTTTTTGTCAGGGATTGGAAGTCACTAACTTGGCTCCTAAGAGAGCTGTGTTCAGCATTGCTGTTAATCATGTCTTGTTCTCTCTTTTAGCAAATCCGATGGAAAAACTGAGCACCTGTGAAGGAGCCTGTTTGGCCACTGCCTTGTCAGTGAAAGAGGAAACTGCAAAGCCCAGTCCAGTGCCAACAGAGCAGCAATGTTACTACTCATTGCATGATCAGCATTTGTCAGTGACAGTGGATGCCTGTGGCTTGTGGAACAGTGTCATTCAGGCTGGTTGAAGGCAGCTACTCAGATATACCCATTGAAACCATGGTACTGATCCATCAGGGTTGATTCTTTTTGGAATCTAATTGTCTTTGACTTGGCTGTAAGCCAGACATAACTTTTGTTCATGGAGGGAAGTTGCTAGGCACAGCAAGGTTAATGTTTACTCTGAGTGGTGCCTGGGCTTATTCTTGCAAGAGGAACAGGTCAGTCACAGTCGTGAGTCTCTACATTAGATGGTGCTGACCAGTCCCTGTAACACTGAAACTGGCTTGGGCATCACCAATCATGGCTGTGGCTGGAGTAAACCCTACTGGACTGAGGTTTCCCTGTGTCAAAATGTTGAGGGAAGGGACCAGCTGCACCTTAAAACTATTTTTTTTTGTTGGTTTTGTTCTGGCTCACTGTAGGAAAAGAGGTGTGTGAACTCCTGCAGAGAGCCAGGACGGCAGCCTCTGCCAGTATCCTTCTGCTGGCACGTCCTTCATGGAAGATCGCTTTGTCAGGGAAAGACAGGCACCTAGTGCGGAGCTGATTTAGAGTCCTCATGGGTTGGATGGTGAGCAGACAGGGATCCCTCTCAGTTGACACGAACCTGCTGGCCCCAGCAGCTCTTTCTCTGAAAGTGCTACACCAGGAAGGATTGAACTGCACTTTATCAGAAACACCACTCCTCAGGCAACTGCTGACTTCATCCTTCCAGACCTTACTTCAACTCCTTAAAATAAAGCTGTTTCTTTCTCCTTGGGCTGTTTGTTTCCTTCCCTGACTTAGCACATTGCTACTCTTGTGTGCTAATCCTGAGCAATTTATCACACCTTGCACAAAGTGAATATGCAGTGTATTTTTTCGTGTTCTGAAAAGCACAGTGCATATCACCATAGAGAGGCTTTGCCTGCAGCAGTACCTTATTTCACACCTTCAGTGTCATCAGCACAGATAATTTTAATGTGGGAGAGTTTGCTGCTGCAGGGGGTCAAACAAACATGAGGGTAGGTTTGGATTCCAGCTTCCCTGCCACACTGTGCATTCTCATTTTATTTTCTGTTGGTGCTTGGTATTTTTCTTAGGCTCTTGAGTTGGAAGGGCCTTCTTGATAATCTAGTCCAATCCTTGTTTAGCAGGGACACCTGGAACAGGCAGAGGAGGACTGTTTGTTTGGGTTCTCAGTATCACAGCTGGAGACAACTCAGCTTCTTTGGGAAACCTGTTCCTGAATTTGATCACATTCACAGTAAAGTTTTGTGTCTTCAGATGGCCTGGAGTCACATTTCAGTTTGTGCCTCTTATTGTCACTGGGCACCCTGTAAAGTGTCTGGGTCCCTTCATTCCCTTTCATCAGATATGTAGACACATTGATAATATTCTCCATCAGCCTTCTCCAAGTTCAACAGCCCTAGCTCTTGGCTTCTCATATGAGAGATGCTCCAGTTCCTTAGTCATCCTAGTGGCCCTTTGCTGGACTCTGTCCAATATATCCATGTCTCCTGTGTACAGTGGAGTCTAGAACTGGTCATGGCACTCTGGATTTAGAAAGCAAGGATCACCTTCCTTTACCTGCTGGCAACATTCATCCTAAAGCAACCCAGGATGCTGTAGACTAGCTGAGGTTCACTGTCAACCTCTCACAAATGCTCCAGTCCAGGACATTGTCTGGTTGTAGGAGTTGAAATGGTGTCACTGGTTGGGATTTATGTCAAGGAGTAACAGGAGAAGCTGAACATAGCCTTGTAGGAATCTAATTAATGAGGCTATAAATTAAATCACACGTGTGCTCCTAATGCTGAGCTGGGCTCTGTGCCTCAGTATTCACGTTTCCACCAGATGTCCTGAGAGCCTGGGGAAAGTGCTCCCCAGCCTGAGCCTGGACGTGGGAGTGCACTTACACAGACTGTTCAGTGCACTTCTTTCATAGCACTTCCAGCCGGACTCAGTAATGTGTTCCTGTCAAAAGTAGTGAAGGTATGGAAGCCCCAGATTATTCCTTGGTAAGCAGATAATGCCATTGTAGTAAAGATCCTTATTTGGATAGTAATCCACTGTCCACCAAACATTAATTTAGTTGTTTGATTTTTTTTTTTACCAGTCCCATCTGAGTGTGGTGAAGACACTAACCCTGTTGTTTGAATGCTGGCTAGTTTAAGGCCCATTTTAATTTAGTCCTCTTCATTCCTGTGGCTCTTCAAAATTCTTGTCGCTTACTAAGAACTTGGTCGATGACTGAGACTCGTTGTTAAATATTCACCTAGCAGAAACCATCTCCCCCAATGGGTGGCAGTGCTGAAACAGAGACATTAGTCTCCTTGTTTCATGGCTGCATGGTCAGTTGTAACAGATAAGCTTCTTGCTGTGCTATGAATACCTGGCCAGGAGAGGAGACCGACCTGCAGCATTGCAGCAACTATTTGCATACACCCTGTCAACTGCCCCACAAACTCTTAAATAAAACAAGACAAGCGGGGAGAATGGTCCTCCAGGATGATGCTTGGAATAAAATTCTAATCATCTCAGGGCAGAGAGGAAACAGGGATTATTAGAAAGCTTTTTATAGATGTTGAAAACTAGCCAGATTCCAAGGCTTGGCTGTTTGAGCTAAAGGCTTTAAATCAGCCATCATGAACTGGACCAGGCAGCTGAGGTCTGTACATGTTTATTCCTGGCAGAGAGGCTGCATGCTTTGTGTCACTCTGCTGCTACCCTTTGCCATGAATGAACAGTGATGGGCAGCCACCAAAGTCCCTCTGTGCCCCTTTGGGCAGGCAGACAGTGGTCCCAACTTGGAAGTGGTTTGTGTTACACCTGCATGTGGCAGAGCACAGGTAATCACGCTTCCAGTGCTCAGAGATGCTGGTTGGTGACCTCCGCTCTCTCTGTGGGCTCTTGAGTCCCTTTCTTCTTGCTTATGTCAGCAGACTCGCAGAAGCAGAAGCTCACTTGCTTTTACAACAATGCTCAGCTGGTGGCCTGGGTGGACGTTGCATTCCCCTGCTGCCTCCTGTTGCACGTGTTGTCCATCTATTCTGTCATTTGTTCTGTCATCCAGAAACCTTGCACCATGTACAGCCTTACCACCTCCATCCCTCTCCTGAGGAACTACACTGGTAATTGACATTTGATTTTGTTCATTCTTCAAGGAAAATAATCAATGCTGAATAGCTGGTGGCCATTTTCTACATATCCCTGAATGGCAGCACATGGCAGAGCCTGCCTAACCAGAAGGCACTGAAACTACTCAATGACCTCAGTTTTCCTGAATGCTGCCCCACCTGTGCAGAGCAGAAAACTTCCTGTGCAGGTTTGTGCACAAGAGTTTTGTCAGCAAAGGTTTTTCCTCTTCGATGACTCAAGAGGGGAAAGTAAAAAGCTGAATGCTGAGGTACTGCTTGTCCAGGCTTCCTCTTTGCTCTGAAACTTGCCTCATTCCACAGCTAAAACATGGGCTGCTTTGTTAGGTTGGAAGGTGCTGAACTCTGTGTTGCCCTTAGGACCACATACCTGCCAGGGAATATTGCCTCAGATGATGTATTAGCAATAAAAGACCTGGACTGCTATTTTGTCCCTAGTTCCTGGTAGGTTACTTATCAGCGTGTTCTGAAATCACTGATCGGGACTGGGGCACTGGATGCAGAAAAGAAAAAAAAAGGCCTGTGGGAATATCTAGAGAGGACAGTTCTTAGGGGTAATGAATTTATGGCAGTTCATGAACTAGACTATTGAGGATGTTAAGTCAGGGGAACACTGCTTGAGGGAAAGGACTCCTGCTTGTGCAGGATTGTCTAGAGCCATTAGGTCAGTTTTTCTCCACTTGCCAGAGTAATGCCTGGAACATTTTATATTCAAGTCTCTGAGTCTGATTGTTTCTCAAAGGCCCAAGAAAGGGTCTTGTAGTCAGACATTGAAGAAAACCATTATTTGTCACCTTATTAGCAAACTGGTTCAGACTGTTGTTGCCCATAAGTGTTTCCACTTGTTTTCTCTTCCCAGAACCTTCCCCTGGTTTGACTTGACAGCTGTACCATTGAGAAAATCTCTCTTTAGCCAGCTGCTAGAATAGAGAGAGCTTGTCCATCCCTTGCCTGGTGCTTCATTATACCAGGCATGCTCTGGAGACTGGTCTACAAAGCAATGTGGGCTAATCATCTGTAGTGGAGCCTGGTGTGATACTGGATGACAAGTCTTCATTCTCCACAGCTGCTTCCAACATTTTCTCAGAAACTCCAGGGGAAACTACTGAGTATGATTCTAATCCTCATAAACAATAATGAAGCCCGTGCAGGATGCTTGCTGAGATCTCACCCCACCCTCATGGGACTGAGGAGTGCAAGAACCAGCACTGTTCACTCTCAGACTCTTTAAACTATTCCAGCAAACAACCCCATGTACACATTTTCTTCTACGAGCTTCACTCTCTAGACTGCTCAGCAAACCTGCTTATCCCTGGCTGCCTGAGCTTTTCTATTTCTTTGGTCTGAATTTGCTTATTACATAGTCTTCTTGGCCTATGAACTGCTTCAACTTCGCTGTGTTTCTGTTGCAGCTTTAATAGAAAACTGAATTACAAAACCCAATTGCAGTTATTTTGTAGTGACTACTGTTTTGGTATAACAAACTAAAAAGGATTGGGACCAGTCTTTTTTTGTCTTATTTGTTTATTCCCCATAGGGGATCTCAAGAAAGCAACTGAATCCTGACAACATACTAATGATTTAGTCAGGACTACTCTTTCTGTTGAACCAGGCTTTAATCAGCACTTTTATTTCCTTGCTGGTCATAATGCACCCCACCCTCACCACCACTATTTGATATGTCCTTCAAGGAAAAAGGAGGTAAGTGGATATTCTGTTCAAATCCACCCAGGATGAAGCAAGCTTTATTCCTTAAATTCTCTGGTTCAGCTGACAGTATTCTCTCATTCTTCCTGCCCCCATCTATCATGTGCTTCTCTACCATTTACCATGATAAAACACTGCCTGCCTGGTTTGGCCTCACAGGAAATAATTTCTGTGGTGAGGCCAGAGATTAGTTGTGCAATATTGCAACGAGGCCCCTCGCTTAATTGCGATGGCTGACAGCAGCTGTTGCCACACCAGTTACACCTGTTATTGTATATGCCATTTATCTCACATCTGGGCTTCACAGTGAGCCCAGTCTGCAGACACTAAAGACTGGGAGAAATCTAATCACTTGAGCATCTGGTAAATTGTTATCAATCACTTGTGGTTAAAATATGCATACAATTATTATTTGGTCTTTTTAATCAGCTGTGAAGGAGTGACAGACAGACAGTGGTAGAGTCTGATCTACAGCTTCCACTTTACTTGGTTCCTGTAAGCAAACAAAGGATTGCAGAAAAGAGACAATGTGGGGATGTGTTTGGTCTAATCAAATGTCTAAGAGCTGCAGTTGTCTTTTCTGTAATTGGGAAAAGGTGGAACTGCACCTCCTTCAACAATCTGCAAGGTAATAAGGGTATAATCTGCCGCTGCTGCTGGGCTTTTTACCAAGGCAGAAGTGCAGCACAAATCTCTAATTCTGCCTCTGGGTGTCCTGTGATACAGGGAGAGCATCCCCTTCCACCTTGGTCTGGGATCCTTCCAAAGATGGAACTGTATCAGCTTCCACTGTAGTCTGGGATTGTTGCAAAGGAGGAACTGTAGTATAGGGCTCCAGTCCTGCTTTTTCAATAAACTGTGAGAAAGTGAGGGCATCTGCTTTCTTTCCTGTTTGTGACTTTCTCTCTAGGAAGAGTCCCATGTTGTCTCTGTAGGGGAGGGAAATGGATCTGCTGAAGAGAGGCTCCTGAATCCCCAGCAACTCTCGTACATGTTGTGAAATTTCCTGAAATACAAGACAAAACTCATAAATTCTCATTTCACATGGTAACAGATAAAACCACTCATTTTGTGTCAGAGCAGCAAGGAAAAGAACTGAACATCTGAATTTTGAAACAGTTTCGCACTTGCAGTTGCAACACAAGGGGGATTCTGAACCCATAAGATCATTGTGATATACTGAAAGCAGATGAGATCCCCTTCTCTCCAGATTTACTGTGGGGATTGGCATCACATCTGTTTTCTTAGTGGCATAAATAACTCTCCTTTCTTCTTTGCACTTGAAGAACAAAAAAGTTATGGGCGAATGAGCTGCAATCTCTCCTGCTTAATGGAAAGTCATTGCTTTTGTTAAGTTATAATGTCAACAACAGAGGCTACACATAGGTGTAAAAACTAATTAGCAATAAGTCATATTGCTCATTAAGAAAATGATGAGTGACTGGCTGCCTGAGCCAGCTGGATCTGGAACTGTCAGTGAACAGAGCCTTGTCATTATTTTTGAAGTTGCTTCTGAGAATGTAACCATCTGATTTGACTGAAGCTTCAAAATATGATTCACAAGGTTTTACTGATCTTTCACTCTATTGCTCAAAATTTCCTCCCAACTTTGGCTTGACTCTGAAGAGTAGTACCCTACTTTGTGTGATAACAAAAGAACATCAGACTCATATCTTCTCTGGTTTTGATATTTAAAATACCAGTACAGTGGGATTAAAACCAGCAATAAGGTCGCTTGTCCCTGCTGCATAGCTTTCACCTAATTAGCTGGGTAGTTCTCTACCAAACTGTCATTTCCTCTAAACTGGAAAGAGTTTCTGTCTCACTGAGCTGATGCTATCACATTTGTTTCTGTAGTAACTACATCAGTTTCAACTGCTCTCAGCCTTTTGTTTGTACTTCTTGTTGGGAAGCTATGGCCTAACTTTTCACCTGCTCTCGTGCCCACTTCTTAAAAACTCAAAGGGCCACATCATGCCCTGTGCCCTCTGCACACTTGGATTCTATCACAGACACATTCTTCAAAGCACAAATAGCTAGCAGGATAGGGCACAACCTTCAAGAATATCTAGGTTCCCTCTGAAGTCTGTGAGATGTTCCCAATTTACTTGCAAGCTTTGGAAAACATTACAGAGACAGTCTCTGTACCAAGCTTACTGATGTATGCTTATCCTGAAGGACTTCAGTTCCTACAGGAGGAAGTCCCTATCCCAACACAAGGGAGAAGCTTACAAAGGCTATAAAGTTCTTGCCACCTTTGGTAAGCACAAATTACTGTAAAAGCTCTGCCTGCTTGTACCAGAAATATTCTTGAAGGGCTGCTGCCTGAAAAACTAAGTGTTGTAAATTGATGCCTTCCTCTCAAAGCAACAGGCAAAGTCATGGCATTAGTCAGTGTTTTTCGTGGCATATTTAATTTCAAACAGTTAAGACTCTGCAGTCAGGCAGAAAGGTGGTAAAAAATGTATTTTGGTGCTCTGGAATGAAACAAACCATGTTAATGCTCTAGTCATTGGAGCATAAAGGTTTTTCTCTCTTCCGGGTTATGTGAACTTCTACCTGTGTCTTCTGGGTAAAGCAACATTAAATTACAATGCAAAACAGAAAATTTGTCTCTGTAAATGAGGTTTCCATTAGGAAAGGGAAGAAGGGTAATGAAATTTAAGTCAACTTGTTGATTTTCTGAACCTTTAGGAAGCTTTGGAAGGCCATACTGTAGTCCTCAAATTCAGTTCTTAACTATCAGTGCTTGTTAAAGAAAATATGTAGGTTTGAAAGGAAAATAACCAAAACAAGGAAGTAAAAACAAGGCCCCTTCTGCTGTTGGAGATCAGTAGTTCAATCACTGCAGATCAAATCTGACTAGATTTTCAGGCGTTCAGCAAATAAGTGGAAAACTACTTGAAAGGAATTCTGAGGAGTATCTAAGAAAGGTGTGTGCATCTTGCAAAGCAATTTTATGATGCCAGAGGAGGAACATAGGCTTAAAGAAAGGCTAAGCACTTGTAGTGCCCCTGAGAGGAAGCCCTAGATCTGTGGCCAGCTAAAGATCAATACTTGAAAAGGCTCTAAAAATGTGACTGTTTGGCGAACAAATTTGGTTGTACAGTTCCAGGCTCACTCTGACTCAGCGATCTGGCTGGGCAGACAGGCCATGGCCCAGCCCGTTTGCCGGCGGGAAGGGTCAGCGCCGGGCTCCGGGGGCTGAGGGGGCTCCGGGCCCGCCGGGCGCACCTGCATGTGGCCGAAGTCCGTGACGCCCAGGGCGGGCAGGTTGGAGCAGTTGGCGAAGATGAGGCGGCGGCCGGTGATGCCGTTGGCCCTGAAGCATTCCTGGGCAGGGGGCGGAGGGAAAGGCGGGTCGCCCTCTCCCACCGCCCGTCTCGCCGCTCGCACACGCTGGCACACCGCACGCGTACACACACACACACACACACACACACGCAGAGGTCAGCGCCACCGCTCCGGGCGGCGCGGGGGGCGAGGACAGCCCCGCACCTCGTACTGCGAGAACCCGAGCTGCGCCACCCACTCAGCCACCTCGTCGGCGCTCCACGCCAGGAAGGGACAGGCGGGCTCTGGCCGCTCGGCCCCCGCGCTTGGCTCGCCCGGCTCCATCGCCAGCCCGCCGCGGCAGCGCGTCCTTCCGGGACCCCGTTACCACGGTAACCAACACTTCCTGGAAGCGCACCCCACTCTCCCTTCCGCCGCCGCCACCGCCGCGCTGTCAGCCTACAGTGCCGCCCGCGCCGCGCCGCCCTGCAGAACTAGATACTGATCGGCTGCGTTGGCGAGGGGGGAGGCTGAGGGACGAGCACCGGGGCGCCACCATCCCCCTCCTGCCTGGCTCACAGGCATCCGCTCGGCTGTTTCCGCCTCTCCCAGGCTCGGGTGTTTCCGCCGTCCCGCTCGTGTGTTTCCGCCGTGCTGGCGGCCACGCTTCGGCGCCGCTCGGGTGTTTCCGCCGGCCGCTCGGGTGTTTCCGCCGCCGCGCCGTGCCCATGTCGGCCGCGGTGTCCGCCGCCGGCGGCTCCCGCTCGGAGCGCCCGGGCGACGGTGCCGCTCCCCGGGCCCGCGCAGGTACGGGCTGGGCTGGGCTGGGCTGGGCTGGGCTGGGCTGGGCTGGGCTGGGCTGGGCAGGGCAGGGCAGGGCAGGGCAGGGCAGCCGGGGGCGCGTCCTT
>JAWWMP010000165.1:41619005-41633986 GCA_035047865.1 Dendrocincla tyrannina | reverse complement strand
AGCTAATTATGTGCGGTTTGGGGGTTTTTTGTGGTTTTTTTTTTTTTTTTTTAACTATTCCAAATTATACTAATAGTCTACTTTCTCGCTAATGAGAATATTTCTCTTCTCTGAAAGGAGACATTTGAGGAAATGCATATATTTTCCATTACTGCTTTGTTCTCATGTTTCCAATCCTTTCAACTGAAGCAGTAGACATTGGTTTTGTAGTGCTGTAAGAAGGCTTTGCTTTTCAAAAGTGCAACTGCTTCTATTCTTATTTAATACTATGTTGCTTCTCATGTAAGTTTTGCATATGTAATGAGAGCATTACAGAGGACACTGCTGCTGGCATCTGAGTTTATTTGGGATGATAAGTCTTTCCAGCTCTAGAAAACATGCAGCATTTTTTCAATGTAATTTAGAATAAAACCTTCAACCGTGAATAAATGCCAAAGATGTTTCCTTTCCTGCCCGTTCTTTTCCTGCGATGTACCTTTCTTTGTGCTTTAACATGTCTATTTTCTATTGTTACAGTGCAGTGCTTGGGCCTCTTTGCTATTATTATGCTGCCACTGTGTGTCTCATGGCTTGCTTATCTGTGGAGTGTATCTGGATATGGCAGAGAGACGCAGGCATTCCCTGTATCTGTTGAGGTTGCTAGTAGGAAAGGCATAATGGGCTACTTAAATAGATGGCATTTTCAGGATGGCTGTCAAAACTGTTTTGAATTCTTTCATTGATCAGTTGACCTTTGATGGAGTATGCAGATGTCATGCAGTAGTTGGCATGAAGGAAGTTGTCCTTTCTTGGGCAGAAAGGTTGCTGCTGATGTCTGCCCTGTGTTGGTGAGCTAGCATGCTGTGGGGTGAGTGCAGTGAATTTCTGCCATCTAAAGGACAGTAAATATGGAGTATCCCACTGGAGTTGCTCCCGCTGGTTCACATGGAAGACAGTCATGCAGAGATGGCAGGACTGGGGTTCTTTGTGCAGTTGGCAGGTGCTGACCATAGAAGCTTGTTTCCTTCAGTTCATTTGAATTCTAGTTCCAGAGTGGAGTGATTCCTCTGCTGGCTGTGCCCTGGGTGCAAGTGCTCAATTGTAGTGCTCTCTTCCTCCGAAAGGTCACAGGTCAGGTCACACCTGAGTGCAGGCACAACAGAGGATTCGAAGGAAGAAGCTGACACTTTGAAGAAGCAGGAAGTGGCTGAACTAGAAGAGAAGCTGCCTGATGAAATCCATTCCGTCAAAGAGGTAGATGAATGTTTCTTATGTCTGAAAGCAAGGATACAGGTGCCATGACAGTTCTCCTGCCCTGGTGTTGTGCTTATGGGTATGGGACTGAGGCTCTAAGGGTTGTGTTGAGATAAAAGTAGTATTAAAGTAGATTCAGTTATGGGTTTTTTCTATACGTTAGTGGGAGATAAATGTTATGAGTCTGATTTGCAAAATCCCTCTTGTATGTTTGGCTAGTCTTCTCCTCCTTGCAGTTTTTTGCTCTCTAAGGCTTCAAGGTAATTCTCATCTTCTGCCTCATCTGGTGCTTCTGGGAATTCCCTTCTTGCAGATTTATGGAGGCGGGAACCAAAAGTCTTTTTTTTTTCATGTGAGCAGCCAGGTTTTTTGCATTACAGATAGAGTTAGGAAAACCTGTGCAACTGACACCCAGCTCAGGACCTGTGAGTTTGCATATATGAGAATGCAAAGATGTGCCTGCCAAGGGGTGTGTAATTTGTGAGACCAGTGCAGCATTTGATTTCAAAGTTCATGACTTCGGTGCTGTAGGGGATGCAATGCTGAAAGGTGTCTTGGAACCAGCCAGTTCTTTTACACTAATAGAAGCTTCTTCAGGTCTGACTGGGTATAATAAAGATGCCTGAATTCCTAATGAGTTGCTTCAAATCCAGTCAAAGACTTTTTAGCTAGGATGGTCTTTGTGACAATGTTTCTTATCTGCTTTGTACAGGAAGCTGGTTTTCGGGTAACCAACTACCATGTACCTCAGGGAGTAGGGGATATAGTCATGATTCAGTCAGATCACACTGGGGCTGTGGATATCCTTTCAGCTGAGCTTGAGACTGCAGACCTCCTTGGGGAGCAGAGGAAAGGTGAGTCCTGAAGGCAAAACACTTTCTTGGGTCATTTTTTAAGTACTGCCCTAGCTAGAGAAGAGACTGTCCTGGAGACATTTCTAATTCCTGCTGGAAATTTGGGCTCTTGGCTAGAGTGGAAAAACTTCACATCCAGGGCTTCTGAGAGCAGGCCCCAGAATGCAAAGGCCTTATCAGAAATAGCTTCACTCTTTTCAGAAAGTGGTTTATCAGCAGTGAAAAGTCAGGTGAGCCTGTGAACTTTTCCTGTGTTTCAGCTCAGCCTCCCCCTCTGGCTGCACCCACCATGTGGACCACTGAGAAGATGAAGGAATTCAAAGCCAAGATGGGAAAGGAGAAGAATGGCCGGATGGTGGTGAAGCGAGGCGAGGTGGTGACAGTCCGTGTGCCAACCCACCCTGATGGGAAATGCATTTGCTGGGAGTTTGCTACAGATGACTATGACATTGGGTTTGGAGTCTATTTTGACTGGACCACAGTTACTAGCACAGCCATTACTGTTCAGGTCAGTGAATCCAGTGATGAGGAAGATGAAGAGGAGGATGAGGAAATTGAAGGTTAGTGCATCTCTTACAAAGGTTAATTTGTGGTGCTTATTGCCATGCTGCTGAGGGTGTCTGCCAGATGCTGTAGTTTCCATCTACTTTGTTTACTAAACCCATTTGCTATCTGTGCAGCCTTTTGGGTTCTTGGTTAGACTGTGATAAGAAAGCATTTAGCCCTTCCTGCTTCTGCATATATAAATGACTGTCCTCTTCAAGAGCATTCTTAAAATGGCACAATAAAATCAGAATTCACTCAGTCAACTTCTTGCTGATAAAAACATTAAATTCTCAAATTTTAACCTGACTGTTTTTCTTAGACTCTGACTGAGAAATTTCTGGTGGAATGGAGGAAAAAAGATTTTGTTTCGGGATTGGGTTTTTTTTGTTTGGTTGGTTGTTGGTTTTTTCAGTTTTCTCTTTTTTCCTCAGTACATCAGTAACTCCTGACTTCATTTGAAAGGATTGCTACCCATGTCTTTGCACTTGTGAAACACACAGCAATATTGCCTGTTCTGTGGCTTTAGTGCGTGTGTGTCCAGTGTAGCTGGGGGATTGGTGTCTGAATCTTGCAGGCCCTCCAAAGAGGGGTAGGCTCCTGTATGAGGAATCCTCTTCGAGAAGGGAATTGAGGACATAAACACAATGAAGTTATACATAAGAATTTACCTGCCTTTCTCTTGCTTCAAGGCTATATCACTGAATTGCTGTTTTGTTGTATAAAAGCACTGAGGTGTCTAAAAGGTAAGTTTAGGGAGAGGAGACTGGGCTGACAGGCAAGTGAATACTGTCCCATCAGTATTCGTAGAGAGAACTGGTTCTTGGTATGTCCTTTGTTACAATAAGGAAGACTGGATTCTGTGGGAATTACTTGGATAAAGGTCAGAGGAGATGCTATGGATAATGCTGTGACAGTTAGCCTTCCATATAGCTGCATGTCTGTGCTGCATTCTGATCTTGTTGGTTACTTTCTGAACTATGTAGTCAATTAACAGTTTCGGGCCTACTTCTCTCCTCTCTCCCATTCAGGACTCTCCCCTGCTGGTGATGTGGAAAGGGGCTCCAAAAGCTACCTGCGGAACCGCTATGGAGAGATCATGCCTGTGTATCGGAGGAACAGCCATCAGGAGGTGCAGGCAGGCAGCCATGAGTACCCAGGCGAGGGCATCTACCTGCTCAAATTTGATAACTCCTACTCTCTCCTCCGCAATAAGACTCTGTTCTTTCATGTCTATTACACGAGCTGAAGAAAAGGGAAGGGGCGGGGATGGCAGGCAGGTAATGGTAAGTGTAGCAGGCTGCCACCCAGCCCTGGTACTGCCTGGTAGGCACGGCTGTGTGACAGAACCAAGGCACAATTCTTCTGGCTCTTCTTCAGACATGAACTGGTTTCTCCCCACACCCTTCTTCCTCACTGTCCCAGGGGAGAAAGGTAGTTGTGACTGCCTGGTTGATCCCAGGCAACTGCTCTTTCTCTAAAACTTCAGGAGGTCTGCTCTGTGCAGGCATTGGGCTGGGCCTTCACATCACAGCTGGTAATTGCCCAAGAGCCAGGTTCGGATGGTTGTGGTTCTGATCTGTTGTGCTGGTACAGAAGTGAAAATAATCTGTTTTTATTTAGTGAATAACTTTTCCAACTCTCCTGCTGCATCTGCATCACTAGAGGGCAGCTGTCAGCTGCAATGAGCCAAAAGCACAGCTGGCTTGTCACCCAGCCAGGGTCACCTCTTCACCTACCACCACTACAGTCACCAGCAGTCAGCATTTCCTTCACTCATACAAGTGGGTGGGGGTGCAGCTGGCCAGCAGCAGCCCATGCTCCAGTGGCTTGGCAGTGCTACAAAAGGTGGGCCCCAAATGGCAGTCAGAACTTGTGTTTAAACAGGGTGCACACATAGTAGTCCATAAGGTTTTCCTACAGATTAAGAACTGGATGTTATATCTGTTGATTGTAGGTATATGTAGATGATTAAAATTTCAGTGACTACCAAAAATTTTTTCTCTAATCCAGATGTGAAGCAGAAGAAATTATTTACTGCTGTGCCGCATAAATGCAAAATGGTTGGCATACAACCAATAAATATACAGTAAATGTGTCTTAGTAGCAGCATGTTGGTCCACTGGTATTGCAACCATATGTAGCAAGGAAGAGGCTCCCCAGAGAAATGTAGCTTGTCAGCTGCTATTGCTATTGCAAAGGTATTGCTAGGAGGTTCCTTGGCATGTTTTGGTGACTAGTGATGGTACTAGTGATCACCTTCTGCTCAAGTGGTGGCAGAGTTGAACAAGGAAGGAGTTAATCCATCAGTAATAAATTTTAAAAGATATTTATCTGTAACTGTTGTTCATTTTAATACTTTCAACTTGAAATCATTCTCTTTTCTAAGAATACTGCTGTATTTACATTTTGATACCTCTTTGCAAAGACACAAAATGGCTGTTTGCATGGTGATACTTATGGAGTTCTGAGTTTTATTTTTGAATTGTCCAGGTAAAGCACCTCTACTTGGTCCATTTCTTCTGTTGAGAGGGAATGATGAACAAAATTCATTTGGGATAGTTAAAGCCAAAGATTTTGCTCTCATAGGAGGGCTGCATATTTCCTATAAAGGGTATATTGTAATGCTGTGCAATTTGCTCCATATTCAAGCTCTTTTAAATATCTCTGCTTACTTATTCACTGCCCCAGAGCACTTAATAGGTCAAAATGGTAAGAGAAATAGACTACTGTAGAGCAGCCCAAGCTGGGAGCAGGAGGAGTGGAAATAAAAAGAGCCGCTGTGCTTCTAGCAGTGCTTTCTTGGTGAGCAGGCAAGGAGCAGAGTTAGTCAGGGTAAGGAGAAGAGTTGTTGCTGCTTTGGGCCCTGAGATGGGCAGAAAACAGCCACCTTTCTCAAAAGAGAGAGTGTGTGCACCTGGGGGTGGGGGGAGCTGCAAAACTGCCTTATTCAAGTATGGCAAGCACAGGGCAACTTTCCAGGGAGACAGAACAGCGGGGTTTGGCATCTGTCAGAGCAAGATGTTCTTTCATTCAGCAACTTGGAGAGCGCTATTCCTTCCTTTATCCTCTCTTGGATGAAATGAAGGACCATCCTGTGGCCTTTGTACAGCACTTAAATAATGCCTGAGCAATTTAAGTAAGGTGTTAGTGTTTTTTCTTTTTCATCTTTTCGTCTATCAAGTTCCTTGATGTTACAGATGGAGTGATGCTCTTCACTTGTAACAGAAGTAGCAGTATGTTTGTTGATATAAAACAGTGATTTAACAACATTTGATAATTTTTGTGTTGTGTTATAGACCAGGGAATGAGGGGCTGGAGAGCAGCACTGCAGAGAGGGACCTGGGGGTCCTGGTTGACAGCAAGTTGAATATGAGCCACCAGTGCCCTGCCAACCAGGAGGTCCAGCTGTGCCCTGGGGGGCATCAGGCAAAGCATCGCCAGTCGATCAGGGGAGGGGATTGTCCCACTCTGCTCTGCACTGGTGTGGCCTCAGCTTGAGTCCTCTGTTCAGTTTTGGGTCCCACAATATAAAAAAAACATTAAGCTATTAGAGAGTGTCTAAAGAAGGGCCATAAGGATGGTGAAGGGTCTGGAGGGGAAGCTGTATGAGGAGCAGCTGAGGTCACTTTGTTTGTTCAACCTGGAAGAGACCTCATTGTGATTTTCAGCATCCTTATGAGAGGAAGTGGAGGGGCAGGTTCTGATCTTTTCACTCTCCTGACCACTGACAGGACTAGAGAAATAAAGTTGAGTCAGGGGTGGTTTAGATTGGATATCAGGAAAACGTTTTTCACCCAGAGGGTGGTTGAGCACTTGGAACAGGCTTCCCAGGGAAGTGGTCACAGCACCAAGCCTGTGTGAGTTCAAGAAGCATTTGGACAACATTCTCAGGCACCTGGTGTTATTCTGGTGCATTGTGCACAGGCCCAGGAGTTGCACTTAATGATACCAATGAGTCCCTTCCAACTCAATGTCTTGTATGATTCTATGAACCTTTTATACCAAGGCTCTGGAAAATACCATAAAAACTATTTATGATCACACAAAGAACACTATGGGCCAATGTCAGGAGAAAGGCTGCACATAAAATACAGCTGTTGGTCATGTCCCAGGGCAAGACCAGCCACGTGGATGTGTGCTCAATATTGCCAGGG
Source organism: Dendrocincla tyrannina (assembly GCA_035047865.1). NCBI lineage: Eukaryota > Metazoa > Chordata > Aves > Passeriformes > Dendrocolaptidae > Dendrocincla > Dendrocincla tyrannina. The sequence continues at coordinate 41,627,199 of JAWWMP010000165.1, read as the reverse complement.
TACGTCAGTCTGTTCTGCAGGTTCTGGGAAGACTTGCTGGTGTTGAAACTCAGTGGTGAAACTGTAGAGGACTGTTAGAGGAAATAAAAAATGGCAGTTACATTTTTTTTTTTTAGGGAATTCACTGGATTGTTCTCTACATTATTTTTTGCTTTTTTTATTTGGAAAAAATACTTTCATTCATAACTCGAAGTAAAAGATATCAACAACATGAGAATTGTAAATTTATTTAGTAAGGGCTTTAACAACACAAGCCAATCTCTGAAAATAAGGTCACAGTGCTGGAAGTAACTGTGCCAAATTGTCAGGAGATGGGACTATACTTCTTTTCCAGCTTCTTTGAGTTTTAGGAGAAAGAGAGAAAAGGGCCTGGATCCTCAAAACTTACAAATTATGGTCTCAATCCATCAGATACATCCTGTAACATTAGCTGATGTGAAACAGAAAAAGCTGAAGAAGTACAATAATTCACATTCAGACAGAAATTTCAAAAATTCTCAAAAACGTCAGGCTCTTCAGGCCTTTAGATGAAGAATAGTGTTTAAATAACTGGCTTTAAGAAATGAGATTTTTTTTTTCATGGGCTGTTTTTTAAAAGGAATAAACATTTCATTAAAAGTTTGTTGAAATGGCAATTGCTAATAAAATCTGAATTACCAAAACCTCTAGAAGCACTATAAATACAGGAACAGTTTCATTGTATTTTGCACAGCTATTCATCCCAATATAGTAAAATAATTAATTGAAAAGCTGATAACCAAACTGATCCCAGCAGTAGCACTGGAGTGTTTAGAGGGCACTTCTGCAGCTCAGGCATCTGAGTTACCCATCATATTCTGCAATCAACAGTATCCTCACACGGCAGCTTCTGGTTTAAGGGAGACTTTAGTTAGATAAGCAAATCACTAGCAAAAATGATTGGGGATTTTACCCCCTCTCCCCCCTTTTTAAAGTATTGGTTTGTGAATAATGAAAGTTACTGATCAAATATGTGACCAAGAGATTCACACAGCAAGACGTTAGTCACGTCAGCCATGTCCACACAGCTCACCCACACAGTACAAACTACTTCGACAGACAAGGACTGTAAAGGCAGGACTGTGACAGGAACATGAGAATTGACTGCACTGTGCAATTCCTCTGTTACTTATGGAATACAGTACATCTCTGCCACATTAAGCACTACATGCAGCAGAAATTGGAGCATGCCAAGTTCTCCCCAGATGCTCTACAGGCTGTTCTCATACCTTACCAAACCCACCCCATCTCCTTCCTCACCAGATATCCTTTGCTCAGGTCAGTGCTGTGAACCAGGGGTAGCCCATCTCCTGCACACACAGCCCCACAGGGACAGCATGGCAAGCACAGATGCTGCTGTTATGGGCAAATCCTGCTTTGCTTCAGGAACAACACTCAGATTGGGAATGAGGCACTGCAGTCTATCTACAGTGCTGGTGCAGTTAGGTAAGAAATGCAGAGGTGTCAGCCAAGTGATATGGACACAGGGTCCATCCACATGGGATCCGCTCAGATTGGGATTCATCATCATGAGGCAAGGCTATCTCCAAGAGAGCATGTAGTGACAGGACAAGGGGAAATGGGTTCAAAAGGAAAGAGAGTAGGTTTAGATTAGATACTGTGAAAAAGTCCTGTACTGTGAGGACGGTGAGGCACTGAAATAGGTTGCCCACGGAAGCTGTGGATGCCCCATTCCTGGAGGTGTTCAAGGCCACGTTGATGGGGCTCTGAGCAACCTGGTCTAGTTGAAGGTATCTCTGCCCATGGCAGGGAGGTTGGAACTAGATCATTAAGGTCACCTCCCAACCCAAACCATTCTGTGAGTGAATGTGACAATAACAAAATTTGATGACAAGGTATACTTAATTACTGCATGAGGACAGGGTCAGGTAAAACTGTAGGGGAGATCCTTTGCTGAGTTATGATGTTCAGAAAGGATCCCCTTGCTTTCTAAACTCCTTTCATAGGGCAGTTTAGGTGTGGCTTAGTCCCACACTTGACCAGTGGCCTGCATCTAAGGGATTATATGTGCACAATCAATGCTGTATCTCACTTAGCTAAGATTTCAAAGTTTAGCATGCTGTTAAGCACTTAGAATCTGTTATAGCAAGGAATCTCTCAGCCTTGAGTAGTTAACCGTAAGAGGCCTCCCTACTTAAGTGGAGATCTTGGTGCACAGCCTACTGCCATGCAGGAGAGTGTAACAGGCCCTGAGCTGTCCACTATTTATAGAATAAGATGATTGACTTATATTTGCATATAAGCTGTGTTTTGGGTTGGCTCGTGCTCAACTGGCCCTTAGCTGTTGAGCAAGACTTATGGCCCTTAACTGTTGCGTTCTTATCTGTCTTCTCAGAGTCCAACTTAAGCCGGATACAGCTGCCACAACCACTGCTGGTGGCTATTGCTCAAGCAGAAAAATGGGAGGGGAGAGCACACTGTCACACTAGGCACCAAACTGAAGATGAAAAAGACCCCTCAGTCTGACCACAGTGTCAGCACTGCCCTACTCAATGAGTGCTTTTGGCCCTTTGGTGTGAGATCTGCAGGACCCTGTGTGCACTATCTGGCAGCTATTCCACTTTCTAACTAGGATTTATTTACTCTGATCTGTATGTACATTAAATATTCCAGAATTATTGATCCTCAGCTGCACATCTTGTTGCAGGATAGTGGGTTATCTCCACTAAAAACTCTTTATGTTGTGGCTTTCCTGTTGCTAACTCACAGCTACTTTCCTCTCCTATTTGTTGCTCATATTAAGGTTTGAAATATATTTTGTCATGTTATAAAAAATTAGTAAGGCCTCCTTACAGCCAGTTTTTGTTCATTCACTGGCACATAAATCGTATGTGCAAGTATTCAAGCCATTAGTTAAGGTTTTTTGCTAGGATAAATTGCACTGTAGATGGCCAACATATTGATCAGTTCCTCCTTTCTGAAGAAGGGACTAACCTTTAATAAGGCTCAGGTCACTTCTTTGGAACTGTGTCCATCTACCTGATCTCATTGACTTAAGCCCAAAAGCAGCATTGAATGTGGAATGTCATCCCAATCAGTATGTGCCCGGTCTGTAATGCAGGGTGCCCACAGACAGGCATGCTGTTGTAGAACTGAAAGCATTTGGCATATGTTATTTCACTGCTTAAGTTTACAAGAAGTACCTGGTATCTCTTACAAACACAAGATAGTTTTAGGAATATTTCATCTGCAGGAAGCAGAAGCTTCACAGGATAATTTCTCTTTTTGTTTCTTTTCCTTAATTTTCACATTACACAAGTATGTTGTTTCTCAGGTATTCAGATAGCATTCATTATCCAAGTGACAACTTCTTTTTGGAAGGATACAAGGTCTTTATTAATTTTTTGATAAATCTAATAGCTTGGCTGTGTAGCCAGTCATTAACAGCAGCCATTCCCATTCAAAATCAAACCATAGTTGTTTCAAAAAAGTAATCATCTTTGGCATGCATAATTTTTTCGGTTTGGTGTATTTCCCGAATTTGTAGTCAATCCTGCTAGCTTGCTTAGGTAGTTATGGAAACCCTTCTTATTTTAAAGAGACCTTTGCAGCTAGACATTGGGTCTAGAAAGAAAAATAAACTAAAAATGCAGTTGCACTTCAGAGAGGGAAATTAATCCTAGGGAAATGAAAATTGCTTCTTTGTTTTTGTGCAAAGATTTCAGATAGTTTTTCAAAATGTGTTTCTTCTCCCTGTAATTGTGTCTAGAAATTCAGGAAGCTAAATCAAGGAATAAGCTTCTTTTGTGTTTTGGGTTTGCTTTTGTGAAAGCACAAAACTGCTTTTCATTTTGTTTTGGATATAATTTAGGTTTAAATAAAATTTACATGTCCAGCCAGAGATACAAGACAGTCCTATAGTGAAGGACTTGTATAAAAATTAGCTTATATAATTGTTTCTTTATAATAACGGTAACAGTCTCTTTGGTATTTATGTCAGAGAAGGTAATAAACTTTCCGTTGTTTTCTCTGTTGTTTTTCACTTTAGGTGTAATGTAGCAGCACGAGTTTAAAATGTATGTGTTTTACTGAGGACAGAGACTTAAATTGCTTAAATCAGGGACCACTGGTACTGATTACATTTACTCATTCTTTGGAAGCCTGTAATACATGTTCTTATGAAAGGTTATTGGTGTCAGAGATAGGCTTGTAAATTAATGCCTGGGACCCATTTAATACATGAACAGGTAAGACGAAAATGTGTAAGAGAAGGAGCTTAGTTGCCTGACTTCAGGTGCTCAGAAAGTCAAGTTTCTGTGCACTGAGTCTAGAAGGCAGCCACATGTGTTTCTTTGTGGCTTTACCCTGTGTGCTTGTCTCCTTTTAACTGTGTGTGCTGGTAACCTCCATCTGGAGTGGGCCAGTTATCACAGTGATAACAGACCTGGTAAGGTGGGTTTGAGGTGAACCTTGTTACATACCTAGTTGCTGAGAGACTTACTCATTCTTGTGGAGAAGAATTAGGGTAGAAAATGAATCTCCAAATGAGTTCACTTTTATCCCCATTGCTTATACCCTTCCTCCTTGTCTCACTACCCCTACTAAAGCCACCCTATAGAGGATTTATCACAAGGTGCCTTAGGAACAAGGAGCATGTCTGAAATAAGAGTCATAGGTCATTAATTCAAGGGATTTCTTCTCATTTCTCTGCCCATTTGGGTAGTGGGGAGGCATTTCCTGAGGTCAGGCAAGGAGAGCCCCAGTGGGCTGTTCCTGGAGATTTAAGCTGTTCATAAACTGCCTTTTCAAATCATATGCTGCTGTCAGATATCTAGGAACATCAGAGGGCTACTCCTTTTGATATGCTGATGCTAAACCCAAGGACCAGAGGAACACTAGGCAGACATAGAAGAATGTTCCTTTTTGGCCATTCATCATTTTCCTTAAAAAGAGTGTTGGAAGCCAGCATTGTGAGTGGTGTGTGCTTACACATATTGAGACTGGATAAGAGAATGAAGCAACAAAGTTGTTTGGTCTTTTTTTTTTCTTTCTTCTACAACTCTGAAAGAAAAGACTGTTTCTCCTTTTCTCATATGTGGGAAAATATTTGATGTGACAGTGTCATGTAGGTGAATGAGAATGGCAGAATGAAAAACTGAGAACTGATTGTGTTAAATACATTGGCTAATTAGACTATGAAAGAATCCAGGAGTTTAGCAGAAGGCAAAATGCTAAGTTGTTTATTTAAATAAGTTGATTTGCAGTAAATACCAATTAAATAATGTTTTAGAAGGTGCATAAAACTGCAGAGTTCTAATGTATATTGCAAGGAGAAGAATTTTCTACGGGGATATTCCACATTCGCCTGGAAAGAGTCTATGGCTACTTATTCTGCAGCAATGGTGATGTTCTGGCTGAAAATATGTTAACATAACTCCAGGTGGATGATGGATCTGTCTCCTCTTAGCTTTTCTACATTCCATTCTGGATTTTACATGTTGCTTTCTCAGAAGCATCATACAAGAAAGGTACACTTTAGTGGGCAGGGAGAGAGGAAGAATTTTGTGATTCATCAGTGAGGGTTATCTGTTTTAAGCCCACCTGGTGAGTCAGGTCCCTTGGACAAGAAGCAGGATGCCAGCAGCAAAGCACCAGAGCTAGGGATGCCTTGCCAAGTAATGACTTAGAAGTTTAGGAGCTATGTCTGGAAATTGTAAGTAGCTGGAGATCGTTTCCCTGCAACCTCCAGGATGCCCTGGTGACTCTGCCCTCCTCAGAGGGAAGCAGGCTGCCCTCCTCCACTCACAGCTCCAAGCCGCTAGCATAGTCCTTCAGGCATCTTGTAGCTGGTCATACCTTTTTCAGACTTACATTCTTGTGAGCTGTAATGGTTGTCTGTCAGTCCATATCTATGTGATGTGAATATTTTTGATGTCCTGTGATTTCAAAATTGAGTGCTAACTGATTGCTTTTCATGGGTTCCCAAGATGTGAGTTTTAAATAGGGAAGAGGATATTTTAACAAAATGTGGCACTGGACCTCTTGCCAAAGGGCATATATGAAGACTATGTTTATAGTGTACTTTCCTTATACACTTGGTTTGTTTTGTTTATATTGGATGTGTTGTGGTTGATTTGTAATAATATATTGAAACTTATTCTCTTTAAATAAACTTTTCACTATGCAACCAAGAACTTTGCCTTCTGTTTAAAGAAAGTGAATATCTTGATATGAAAAACCGAACTACAGACTTTCCAATAAAACAAGAATACAATTAAACTTTTTTTTACAAGCAAAGAAGAGGCAAACACTTTGCAGTGTACTGGACCTTCTGGTTGCAAATGGATAGGAAAATGCTCTGTTGTCAGCTGGTGATGATGTTTTCAGCCAGGAAATTTTTCATCTTGTTAAAATTACTTGCTGGGATATTTTTCTTCAAATATCTTCAAAAGAAGTCTTTACATCTTCAAATTCTCTGCAATGCTTGAGATTGTACTGAATACTTGAAGAACTGGAGAGTAAAAGCAAGTAGCCAAGCTCATATAATGGACACAGGTAGAGTTTGAATACTTTATACTGCAGTGTTTCATATTGGTACATCTCACCTCCGTTTGCAGAGATCCCCTATTACTTCAGCTTTCAATCTGAATGACTGAAAACATCTCTTTAGTTAGCACATACCCATTAAATTGTCTAGAGGAAAATGTTTGCCATTCATAGCTCCTCATAGCTGCTTTGCTCATCAATTTTATCATACTACAAAGATTATATTTACATGTACTGAAGGAAGCACTTTCTGGTGAAAATAAGGAATGATGCCTGCAGCCAGAGTAATCCTTTCTCACCTCTCTCATTAAGAAGCTTGGCAGAACAAGTGCTGCAGAGATTCAGTTGTCCCAGTTCTAGGGTGATGTTTCCTTGGAGCACTTTTATGAAATAACTGATGGGCAGGAGCAATCATAAAGCAAGGGATGATCACAATCAAAGGGATAGATGATTCTGCCAAGTTAAAGATGTTTTATAGCATTTTAAGACCACCACCGAGAAACACTACTACAGCTACTTGATTGCCAGGCACTTGATTACAACCTATGGCCAAGAGGAAAACTAAGAAAAACAAACGATACATTAGTTCTTTCCGCCCCACACACCGCAATTTTTGTGTTTAGGCTGCAGCAGAAACACTCTGATCATAAGCTGCTCAGTGAAGGCCTTGCAGCAGGCTTTGTTGGCTCTGCCAGGGAAGCAACTCTTCCCTGTTTTAGTTGCACAGGGAGAATATTGTCCTTTGGCTGCTGAAGTCTGTCATTGCTTTTAGTGGTGTTTGATTAGCAAGAGCGGTTTTCAGCTTAGCAGAGCTACTCATTATACAGGTGGTATCGGATACACAATGGAGTCTGTAGTAACACATACACACACATGTGATTGCTAAGTATCTGCCACCATCCTGCCTTCCTTTGATAGGAACCCTGACTGCCAAGTAAGAGAAGCAAGATTCGCACCTGCTCCTTTTCGTGAAGGCTACAAGAAATGTGTACAGATACAATTGTTTAGGAATTGGCAAGCAAATTATCCTGCTCTGGGAAAGGGACGTATGGTTTGGACTCTAGAAATGGTGTACGTCTGGAGCACAAGTCCTGTGAGGAGCAGCTGAGGGAGCTGTGGTTATTTAGCGTGGATAAGAGGAGGCTCAGGAAGGCTATTGCTCTCTGCAACTCCCTCAAAGGAGGCTGTAGCCAGATGGGGTCAGACTCTTCTCCCAGGGAACCAGCTACAGGAAGAGAGGTCGTAATATTAAGCCAAGGGAGGTTCAGGTTGGACATTAGGAGGAATTTCTTTACAGAATCGGTGAGTAGACATTGCAATGGGCTGCCCAGGGAAGTGGTGGAGCCACTGTCCCTGGAGATGTTCTAAGGAAAGACTGGACATGGTGCTTAGTGCCATGATCTAGTCGGCGTGGTGGTGTTCGGTCATAGGTTCGACTCGATGATCTCAGAGGTCTTTTCCAACCTAATTGAATCTGTGATTCTCTAACGGGTATAATTTGGTACAAAGGCAAGGGGAGCCAGCAGCCGGCTCTGCGCCCCCGACCGCCTCCGGGCTTACCAGAGCTGGCCCCGGCAGCGGCATCGGCATGAGGGGGGCTGGCCCCGGCCTTGGCCTTGGCCTTGGCCTTGGCCTTGGCCCCGGCCCCGCCCGGGGTCGGGCGCTCCCA
>JAWWMP010000165.1:41563740-41618852 GCA_035047865.1 Dendrocincla tyrannina | reverse complement strand
CGCAGGGCGGCCTCGCCTTCTACGTGCTGTGGGCGCTGCGGGAGCCCCCGCGGCGGCTCGGCAGGTGCGGCCCGGCCCGGCCCCGGCGCGGTGGGCTCCCCGTTGGGCCGGCGCCTCGCCCTGCCCTGCCCTTCGGGGCTGCCCCCGCTCCCCGGAGCTGCCCCTGTGCGCACGGCTGCGCTGCCCCAGCTCGTGGCTGCTCTCCCTTCCCAGCCTCCCGGTTATTCGTAGCATCCTGGAATGGTTTCATCTTTAAATGACACAAACCCTCCCCTTGCACCCTTTCCTGGCATAAGCGTCTTTTTAGGCTTTTTCATATGTTTTTTTTTTTACCTTTCATTTTAACCCTTGATGATTGTCTGTGTTGTTTTTCTTCCCTCCCCTCGCAGCCAGTCCAGCAAGATGGGTTTCCAGGCTTGGCTGCCCCTGCCGCTGCCAAAGCAGCTGGTGGTGTTCAGCCTGGGAGACTGGAGCTGCTACTCTGCAGACACGAGCATCGCCGTGGATGTGCTGGTGTGCCCCGGCGTTCCCCCACAGCGGGTTGGCACACTGGAGCCCACATGCAGGTTATGGCAGGAGCTGCTGGGGTATCGGGAACAGCACCCTGGAAAAGCTTTCTGGTCTCTGGTGCTGCCTGCTTCTGCTGGTGTTGTCCCAAAGCTGCTCAGGCCTGCTGGTCCTCCACCATGGTGTTTCTCTCTACTGATGCTTCTGATTTCCATTTGGCTGCTTTCAGGGCTGGATTTTTTTTGGCTTTGGGCTCTTACCATCTAGTGTAGGAGCAGGAATTTTGCCCTGGTCAGTGTTTCTTGTAGGCTGAAAACGCATGGTCCCTTTTGCAGGTCTCTGGTGTGGGAAGGTGACTGGAGAATGGATATTTTCATGGCCTCATTGAAAGAGATGGACAAGGGCAAGCCTGTGAGGCTTGTCCTGACTGTCAACGGACAGGTAAAAGAATTGACATTCTCCTGTCCTCCTGCCTGAGATCCCACATGTTGTCACTTTTGAGCCACAGAATTTCCTCTCTCATACTCTCTTTTTCCTTCTCTTTGTTACTCTAAGGTAGAGCTGACAAACGTGAATCTGTTAATGCACATCTGTTCTGAGCCCCAACCCTCTGTGATGCTCCAGGCCTACCCTCTAAACACAGCTTTGCCAGAACACCTATGCTGCAGGAGACTGGCAGTAGAGAGCAGTTCACTTCCAGTTCCACTCTCTCATGAGTCTTTGATACTTAGAACAGTTTTACCTTGCACCGAAGCCCTTGGATTTAGCATATTGCAGTGCCTAGCTTTCCTTTTCCTTGTTTATTCTGTTGGTGCAGGAGATGAAATGTGGGGTATTCCATTACAGGGAATCTGTCCCTTGCAAGATGTCTTTTTGCCCACTCTTTGTGTTTGGAAGCTGGCACTGTTGCTATGTCTTTATTTTGTCACTGTTTCTGCCACAGCTGCTCCGAGGTGTCTGCAGCAGTACACCTACCCACCCTTTCCTTGTCCCAGAGACCACTCAGTCACCAGTGCTTCCAGCAGATGATAGACCCATTGGCCAGAACCTGAAGGATCCTATTGTGGTATGTGTATACTGGAGCCTTTCTCTTGCTATTTCACCCTCCCTTAGTAACTTCTCCCTCACCAGTGGCCACTCAGTTGATGTCTAGCAGAAACATTTGCTGCCACTCTTTTAGTTAGACATGGCTAAGCAAGTTTTGGAGCCAAAGATTCACTTGTGCTCAAGAAGGAGATATTATCCACTGAGATGCCTTTGGAAATGTTGAATTTACCAGTTCTTGGCGGGATGGTGGATCAAGCTGTTTACTCCTGGCACATAGGGCCTTTTTGGCTTTCCAGTTGTCTTGTTCAGCTGTGCCCAGCTGCCAGCAGTCTGAAAGTGGACCACAGCATGCAACAGCAGGTAGCTGCATTGCTCAGCATTTGTTTAGCAGTTGATACTGTTGGCATGCTGGCCATTAGGATTCAATGGCAAGATGAGCCTGAGAACAAGCATTACATGAAACTAATCTCTGGCCCAGTAAGAGAGAATTCATAATAGCCTCAGGTGTTTTTCGTCAGAGCTGATTTGACTGGGACTCTTGTCACAGGTTAAGAGCCAGAACTCAGAGGTTGCCGCTAGAGCATCCAGGCTTGGGAGGAAGGATATCCACACACAGCTGAAGACCCTGGGGATACCCGGTGCCCTGAAGCCACCATCTGACAAAGCGGAATCCAGTGAGGCCTGGAGGAAGAGTCCTGTCCAAGGACCACCAAGAGTCTACTCTAAGAAGCCCAGGAAAGTTTTATTTCAACCCACAGCATCTGAGAGAGATCTCGATGAAGAAGGTAACTCTGGTAGCCTCCAGCTTTGTTTTAGAGGTCTTGTCTGAATGATCTGTCAATGCTGCTGGGCTCCAACTTCCCACTCCATTTCTCTGTGTACCTCCAAGGCATGAGCGACTTGTCTGTCTTGGCTGGCAAATGCTGAGAATGCTCTTTATTCCAGGATCAACTGCTTGATGAATTTTTGCCTGTAGGAAAAGGCCAGAAGTAGAACATGGGATATTCTTAGTGCCAACACTTTGTACCATGATATATCTCTTCATACAAGTGAAAATGTTTTATAAATGAAGGCAAATATCATTAGCCTTACATTACAAAAGAGTAAATTGAGGCACAAGAAAGTTTCCTAATGTGATGTTCTGTAACATTTCCATTAGTCTGTTTGTTCTCCTACTAACAGCATACCCCTTAGTCCATACAAGACATTGCTTATTATTGCAGTATAGAAAAGATGAAAAAGAAGATATATATAATTAGTATAATTGTATTGACTTTTCAGTAGTGAGAAGGTAACTGCCAAGAGGTTTGAAAAGAGAACCGTAGGCTTCTGGAGTGTGAATTCAAAGTCATCTCCAGGGTGTGACCAAGCTTACATGTAAAAGTTTGACAATAACTCAGGGGTCCCCATGTGAAATGACTTATTGGGACTTGGCTTGCTTCTCATACAGGCAAATACAGCTCTATCCTTCCACTGCAGGCAGTGTGAGAAGGGGAAAATGAATTTCCATCAGAGGGATAAAATGCAATGGTGACAGCATGATGGCAGCCAAAGAAAGTGTGCCCTGCTCTTACCTGTTTTTGGCATTTCTTTTGTTACGACTTTCTTCATGATTCTTGGTCTTGCATCACATTTGTTCAATGAGGTAGCTTTGTTCTGGGGGTTGGAGAAACAGAGGTCAAAGGGCCCTTAAACTGTGGAGCTGAGCACTTTCCACAGTATGTCTCCTGGCTGCTTTCTTTATGAGGCCATCTCTGTGTTCCCTCTGCAGATCTGGCAGTGAAGGAGTTGCAAGGTGAGGATTTGGTTCCTGTACTGCAGTTTGTCTTTTCAGTCACTTGGTGATGCTATTCCTTCCTTTTAACGTCAAAAGCCTCTCATGCTTCATCCTGTGTCTCCCCAGTGATGGAGAATAACAAATAGGTTCTGTGTATATACTGTTCCTCTCCGTGCAATTGCTGTTAGTATAGGTGCTTCCAGTACTGTCAGGCTCTCCAGTATGCTTCTGTAGCCCCTCTGAATCTCAGTAACACCTCTGGGTGCACAGCCATTTGAGGAAAAGGGTAAGATGGAATAGGTAAGGTGGAATAGATTTTAATTAAAATGTGTTAGCTTGCTCAGCCAATTGCAAAGCTTGGGAGAGGAAGGGAGGAGGAAGAGAGCAGCATGAGGAATATCTCTGGGAGCAGCTCCAGGCTTCTGATTGTTCTTAGGCACTAACAAGCTAAGCTGTCCCTGGGTAACCCTCCCTCACAAGGAGTAACACGGGGGATAGCACAACTGGGATATCACTTCTGGGGATGGGTAATCAATGGATATCCAAGTTTGTCTGAAATGGCAGTTTTGTATGCATCCTACATCAGCTGCTCTTTGCTTGCGACATCTCTCGCAATACAGAAATTATTTTGCTGAGCCAACTGAGGTTTCTCAGGGAGCTCTGTCTTTTGTCACCACAGAGGCCCTTGCCTTCCCCACTTCTCCTCTCTAAGCATTCAGCTATCTTGTTCTCCCTCACCTGGAAGGCAGCTAAGGGTGTCTTATCTCACTCTTCTCACAGCCCTGTGCTCTGCTCTCCTCAGGTGCTCCCAGCCCTCGGTGGTGCCATGCCATGTGCCTCAGTGACCTGGGGACAGCTGTTCTGATTGGTGGAGAAGGTGTCGGTCAGCAGTCTTGCAAGGATGTACTCTGGAAGCTGGAAATTGGTGGGGACTTTAGAGCTATCAAAGACAGTGGGGGCAGTGGCACTCAAGGACAACACATGCAAATGAGAGGAGGCACTTGGGGGTCTGTCCATGTGGAGGGAACAGCAAAGGTATCACATCTTCTAGCATGGTCACTAGGCTGAGCTGACAGCATCAAGTGCCATGTGAGGCTCTGGGGTTTTATGTGAGAGACCTCTAGAAGCTAAGGTATAAGTTCTGGAAAGAGGTGGGGGAATTTTAGGGGGTAAAAGCAACAGTGCAGTTTGGAGTTTGTGTGTGGTGAAGTGTGAGATACAATTCCAGTGCCTTGTGTCTTTCTGCACCTCACTGGTCTTCTTTCACTTTGCTGTTCCCCTTCATTCCTTACAGAGAAACATATCTGTATGAGTTCCCTCTCTAGCCATGAATCAAAGGAGAGAAGGAGATGAAGGCAGCAAGGTTTTGAGTAAAAATTTTGTGACATATCCTTTAAATCAACAGCATCATTGAACTTCCACACCATTTGTCTGATGTTGCTCCCACAGACAGTGATTTATGGTTTCCAGTGGGTTTCCAGCTACAAAATGCCATGCCATCATGCTTACATGGTCACACAGCTACCTACGACCCTGACACCAAGCGTATCTACATCTTTGGGGGCATAAGGGAGGACAAAGATTACAGCAGCATCTACATTCTGGACACAGTCACCTGGAAATGGCTCCTTGTGGCTGTGAGTACTGCATCTCTTCCAAGAGAAAAGCACAGGAGGGATGGCAGGTTCTGCCTGAATATGGCAGTCAATATGCCCATGTCCTTATTCCAGTAGTAGTCTTGGTCTACTGTTGCTGCAGATTATCTGAGATGCTTAGTTGGGTTTGACAGATCTAAGAAGAATATGTTGAAAAGCAGCAAGCTCAACAGAAATCAGGAGCTATGCCTACAATGAAATGAAGCAAGGTGAAAAAAATGGCTGCTGCAGGGGGCTGTGTCTGACCAAGCTCGGGGGTGGGAGGTACTGTGCAAGCAGTAGAGGGAAATGCCCTCTCATTTTTTATGATGCCATTGAGAACAGCACCAGATGCTGAGGTGAAGAGTTAGTCTTCTCAAATCAGGGACTGCTCTGAGCACAGCAGAACTCAGAGAAGAGGGTCCTGTCAGCAAGGGACTGTCCCTTTCCTGGCTAAGGCACAAGATAGCTTTTACAGAATAAGCCTGAATGAGATCTTTCTGTTCCATGTCATCTTCTGAGGAAGGTGGAGTGGGAGATTGACTTCCCTCTCTTATCAGAGCATTCTGGTGATGGAGAGTATGCAAAGAATGTACTGTCTGGCCGGTGAGACAATAAAGTGAAAATCAAGATTTGTCAAACTCACTGCATGATGTGGGCCCCTTTCCCATGGGTCATGCAGCAAATAATATACTTCTTGCAGTAAACATATGTTGAACTTTTTCCAGGCTAAAGGGAGGATACCAGTGCTCATGTACCACAGTGCAACTATCTACCACAAGGAGCTCTTTGTTTTTGGAGGAACTTTCCCCAAAAAGGCATCACTGGCAGTTGCACCCTGCAGCAATGTGCTCTATGTCTTCAATCCAGAGCATGAAATTTGGTATCAGCCCATCTCAGAAGGGGAAAAGCCTCTGCCTAGGCTTGGGTGAGAGTGCTCTAATTTCAGCCCTTCAAAATAGAGCAGGAAACCTCTGCTCACCTTCCCTCCCACATCAGTGTAATTTCCTACATACTGGGTGATTGTTCTCCACTGTTTACTTCTTAAAACAGGGCTATGTTTTGAGCAATGTGACTCTCAGTACCTCCTATCATGAATTCTGATGGAATTCTGTCTGTGGGCTGCAGGGGCTGTGGGGAGAGGCAGGTGTAGACTGAGGCCCCACAGAAGCAGCCAGGGATAAAATGGAAGTTTTGTGAACTTGCTGTAGATGTTTTATTCACTTACTTCCTCCCTGCCCAGGCATTCAGCTACTCTACTGAAAAACAAGCTGCTGATTTTTGGGGGTCAGAGGACTTCTCTCTACCTCAGTGACATGCACATTCTGGATCTGGGTAAGAAAGTCTGTGACAGTCTGGCTGCCCTGGGAAGATCCATTCTAAGGCAGAGACTGGGGGATGAGGCATGCTCGATGGGAAGATAGCAATAATTATAAACTATAACTATAAAAACTCCTGACTAGACAATGGAGATGGAAGAACTATGGGATAAAAAAACAAAACCAAAACAAGAAAACCCAACACTTTTCTGGGGTAATAGAGAAGGGAATGAAGAAAAACAAGACTGCTTTTTTTTTTTTTAAGAAGCTGAGTAATAGAGAAAGTAGGTTGCTGGTGTGACAGAGTATTGAAGTTTTTTATTGATGTCTAGTTATGAGACTGAGCTTTTTGGATATTTCACCTGCCTTTTCTCTGGCTATCAGGTTTCATGGAGTACACAGCAGTCCCCCTCCTCAAAGGACAGCCTTCTGCACGTTGGTAAGATCCTACTGCAGACTGAGGATCTATCTTCTTCCTCTGTCCTTTCTCCTTGAAGACAGGTTTAAACAGTGCTGGAGATCAGACCCAGTTGCATCTCTGTCCCTCTAGTCAAAACACAGTGGATGGCTCCTCTCCTGTGGGACCAGGAATTCATGTGCTGTCCTTGTTGGTGCCCATATGGTGTTGGGGGATACAGATCCCTTAGTCTACCTGGAAATCTGCCTTTCAGTCTAGGGTAACCTTCTTGCTGTATGCTAGCGCACTGTAGTGTTTGGTCTTGTCAGTACTTGGAGGGGTGCTGTGCCATACAGAGACGAAGAAACTCCTGTACCAGGGACTAATTATGCCTGGGGATGCTATTGCCCACTAGAACAATTACCTAAATCAGGGCAAAGCCCAGCTAGCCTGTTATCTCCCTTCTAAAGCAAAACATAGGACTTTTGATAGTTCCTTCTGAGATACTCTTCAGGCCTGATCATGGCCTGAACTGCAGAGGCAAACATACAGCTCTTTTAGGGTTATTCAGCAAGTTGGGATAGAAGAGAAGCAGAAGTTAACTTCCTTTCTGCAGCCTAAGCTGTAGCCTCCTGATGAAGTCTGCCCACCCCAGCCCATTGCTCTGACTGAGGCTATCCCAGCAGATTTTGCTGTAGTCACCTTTTGACTTTGCTTTGGTCACAGCTTCCATGCAGCTCTGGCTGTTTCGGACCAGAAAGTTCTAATCAGTGGTGGGTGCAACGCCAAGGGAGCCCTACATGATGCCTTTGTCTTCCACTTGGGTGAGTGACTCTCCTCCTCCGTTTCCATAGCTGAAGGTGACTGTGGGGCTGCCATGGTGTTTCTGAACACCTAGTCCGGTCCATTTGTTTTATCCCTTGCACTAGGACTGGGCTTGTCAGTACTGATAGCCACTTTCTACTTCAGACACTCTTTCATGGAGCACAGTGATCCACCATGACCTATGCTCTGTGCCCCGAGCTGGCCACACATTGCTTGACCTGACTCCTGCCCACCTGATGGATGCAGACAAGAACAAAGAGGAGCACAACCTGCACACAGTATTGGTCTTTGGGGGCTCCAACTGTGCAGGAACCTTTTACAACAGCACCATCAAGATCCAGCTGGACCTAGGATAATGCACAATACTCAGAATGAGCCTGAACAGCAGGGGCTCTTCACCAGCCTAAATACAGACGTGGATGGCAATAAATGAGTCCAAGCAACATGGCAGTCCAAGTATCTGTATGTAGGTGAATTCCACCTTGGCACAGGAGATTGTGGGTTTGTAATGTCTTTCTGAAAGCTGTGGGTATTGTTCTCTCAGGGTAGCTGATATACGGTACCAGACTGGCAGAAATTCCATCCCATATACCTGCCTCGGTACCTGGGCTCGGGCATAAAAACATTCAGTGGGATCTGAACTGAGCCTGCACAGGAACACAGACACAAGGATCTGGGTTTCCCTTCTTGCCCTACATGTATTTGGGCTGGAGTTCCTGGGGTGCTTTCAACTCTGAAGGTGACTCAGATATTTGGTTTCATTTGGAATGAGTGGAATGGGATTTACTCCTGCCAGCTGGAAAGTCCTCATAGTGAAAATAGAGGCATGTTTCTGGTTTTAGGGAATCTCTGTGGGATTCCCTTGGGCAACAGTCTGCAGCTGAAGACTAGGAAAACACCTAGAGCAGTGTTTGAGGAAGGGAAAAAGAAGAGAACATTAATTTTCAGTGTATGGGAGAGGGCTGGTTGTGCATTGCTGACTATGGCACAATCACTTAGCTTTGCTCTAGACCTTTATTATAAATTCTGTGCGACTGCTGTGTATGTAATGAAGGGGTACAAGTCCTCTGTCTCACCTAGTAATTCTCGTTATTGCAAGTGGTGGCAGAGTTGCTGACTTAGCACTTTCAAGATCCATGGGACCCAATAAAGGTTAGGATTAAGCTGTCTTCCATCAGAGACTGGCTCTTACTGTTTGTATCCGTGGCACTGATGACTATGTCATAGCTCTAAGGCAGCTCCAAGGACAAACACATTGTGTATACTGTACACTGTAGATGGTAGAAAGAAGTAGCCCCTGTAGGGAGTCCAGAATTGGCCCAATGCCTCACAGTTGTTTGTGGACACACTCCCCAACCCAAAGCCATACAAAGGGAACTTATGGTAATCACGGATGCTTCTGCTTTAATCTGCTTCATGGAGATGGATTAGATAAAGCTAGTAGCTGCAAGCACTCCAGCACAGGCATAGCTCCTTGAGGTTATCCAGGCTACTTGCAGGATCTCTGTCCTTCCCACCCAGATGAAAGCAAGACAATAGCACTAGGCTTCCTGCTGGCACTGAAGTTGTACTCAAACTGTAGATGTTGTCTTCTTTGTCATGCCAGCTTACTACATTTGATGAGTACAAGGGCTTCAAGCTCGCAGCTCTGCAGGAGTATCTGGCTGCCGGGATGGGTGGCTTACTTTGAAGGCCTCTAACTCCAAGAGGGCTTTATTTATTCTGGTTATTGTGGGATATGGACCCATGTCCACTTTGAATCTGCAAAAGGAAAAGAACTTATGAAATACTAAGAGTTGGACAGCCAGTACAGCAGTGAGCAGAAGGGTAAAGCAGTATGCTATGCCTGCCCTGTATGGGAGATTCTCACAGGCATTTACAATGACAGAAAATATTTGTCCTCGTAGGTTTAAAATAAAATGCTGGAAAGGTTAATTAGTGTCTGGAGAGGCTGTAAAGTCTCCTTCTGTAGAGATACTCAGAGCCCATCTGGATGTGATCCTGTGCCACTTGATCTAGGTGAACCTGCTTTAGCAGGGGAGTTGAACTAGATGACCTTTACAATTCCCTTCCAATCCCAATGATTCTGTGATCTTCACCAGGCTTTTACATAATGTGCAGCACACAGTAAGAAGGCACTGTGCTTTTTCTGGGAATCATGCAGCCACTACTTGTATGGGTTTAAACAAATATAGCCAGATTAATATTTTTCCCCTGTGTGCAGCCTAAATATAAGGCAAATAGGGAGAGAGAACATGGAGTGTGGGCAACCTCTGCTTTTCTAAGGTCATAGATCAGGTTTCCCTCAGGAGCTTCAAAAAGAGGCAATATTTATTACATAGGAAAATTCATGGAGAGAAGAACCGTAACTGGATAGGGCAGGCAGGAAGGATACTTTCTAACAGGCACAAGTTGAGGCAGAAGGTAAGCTCTAAAAGCCCAGCCCAAGGAGTAGGTGCTCTGGAAGAATGCCTCAAACTTAGCCTTAATTACCTTTCAGCATTGGCAACTTGAGGTGCCAAGCATAGATCAGCCATGGAAACCTGCAAATGTAGCAGAGAAAATTGGTTAGAATAACTCAGAACCTGTTACATCACACTTCACAGTGGTTGTAGACTTCAAGAGCAGGACAGAAATTATTTTACCAGCCAGTACAGAGCAGTTGTAATGAAAATCTAATTCTTTAATCCAGCATAAATAATACAACAGTACAAGGAGAAGAACTTCACAGCAGTCACTAGTAGAAGAAGCCATCAGCTTTTAGGACTTTTTTTAAAAAATTTATTTACCAGCTGATCATGATGGCCTGAAGGACATTGTGCTTCTGCAGCAACTGACTCTGAGCAAACAGGTCTGCTGGCAAGCTACAGAGGGATGTGATGAAAGGAGAAGGGCATTTGCATGGCTGGGAAAAGATGAGTAAATATTACTTGTTTGCACTGCAGAAGTATCAAGTAGCTCCTGCTGATGCCTTAGAACTTTATATATTTGTATATATAAGTATATATTTTATATATATTTGTAGATTTTTACGTAGCTGTATAACTTCTCATATTTAATGTAGCAACTAGCAGTTTCTACCTCTGTGCTACATTCCTGAATTTCTGTGTTAAAGGTAAGATAGCAACTAGAACATTTTGCTTGAGGCTCATGTACCACAACTAGAATAATAAGACATGTTGTAGTCCAAACAAGATAGAAGACCCAGGGACCTTGGAGAAGCTCCAAGGAGTGAATATGATGTGAAGACGATGATGGTGAAGAAGTGAGGAGTCTTGAGACCCCTGACTCAACTCTAGAGGGCTGTGCCAAGAGGTAGACCTGAGGGTGGCACCAGAGTGAACGGTTCTTGGGTTGAATATAACCTTTAGTTACGGTAAATAAGTAGTGTTATAAAATTAGTAAGCACCCCTATGCAGAGTGCACATCTATATACTTTGTGAACCTGAAAAGCTTTTCAGTAAAGAACTATCCTCTACCTCATGCAGATAATGCTGCCTCAAAAACTTTTGCCTCGATTTTAGGCAACATTGCCAATGTCAAGACTTCATGTATGATAGGGCCTCTGTACACAGGCTCAGGGACTTGCAACCTAAAAAGAAGACTCAAGGACAAGACTGCTAGCTGCCACCCTGCCCCACAGGTCACAAAGTCCTGGGTCCCTCTCAGAGAACACATTATTCCCCAACATTAGATCTTACTAATAGCCTTTGCCACCAGGGGCTCCATAAGGCTGCTACTAGACAATTCTCTGCATCACAGGATATTTCAGGAGCCTTCCTTTTTATTCCAGGCTTTTATAGGAAAGATCCAATTGCCTGCCAAACAGAACTACTAAATGGAAGAAGCCTGAGCTGCCTCTACCTTGGTAAGGGTCAGACCAGCTTGTATGTGGCTCTGTGAAATCCATCCATGTTAAAACTGGACAATCAGAGCAGAAAAATGAAAGTTGGTTAAAGATTTCACAGAGCAGAGGTAAGAACTGAACCCATGTTTCTTAAGCCAAGCTTTGCCCCTGTGACAGGACACTTTGAATTCCAGGTCTCTTAAAGATGAAATATGTCATCTGCTTCCACATCATCTAGTAGCAGCCAGATCCTAGATACAGCTGCAGGATCTGGCCATCAGCAGCTCATAGGCAGGAACAAGTAAACATCTCCATAACTCTTTGCCAGTCAGTATTGGCCTGAGTAGGATCCATGCAGCTGTTTTTTCTTGTGGTGAAAAGCATGTAACCTCAGGCACAGGTCAGGGTTGTGCTCTGTCTACTCAGCTAATTTTCTGCCCTATTCTAGGGAAGATACTGGCATTTCAGTTCTGTAATGGTACACGACACTCTCTCAGATACTTACTTCATCCCCCACACAGTACTGTCCAGCCGTATGCTGCAGAATCTGTTCCAGTGCTGTCAAGAGAGGTGATACAGTGGAGTGAGGCATTGGAAACTCAAATGAAAGGGACACCAAAGACTTTTTAAGACTGGGAATTATGAACAAGGGCATTCTGACCCTGAGCAGAGTATGAAAAAGGACCAATTTGGGACAGAAACTAGAAGGAACAGGAATCTTACAACAGCATAATTATGGGAGTCTTTAGAGTCCTTCAGATTTTTTGGACCCAGTGTTTTCAGCTGGTTCAAACAATGCACCTGTACTACTAAGTGGATAATGTAGAAATATGTGAGCAAAGAGGGGAGAAATGGAAAGGTTCAGTCAGTTTGTGTTTGTCCAGAAGTGAATATGGGCCTTTGCCTATGAGTCATTGCATCACATGGGGAAAAGGGTTTTGAAGAAACAAAAAGCATCCTACTTCTCCCAAAGAGGTAAAGAAACAGTCTGCTACTTGCTAGACTGTCGGAGTTTGCCATCAGATATCTGTTGTCTGATTACAAAAGCATATATAGAGAGAGAGAGACTGATGGAACTTTAAAGCAAAAGGCACTAGCTTGGAAATAGCTGGATTGAAAGAAGTGCTGTGAGCCCTCATGCTTCAGAATGAATCAACTGCTGTGGTGTGCAGGATGGCCCCAGGCTTCTCCTCTTCCATGTACAGAGTAGAAGTGCCCTATGGACAGCATCTTTCCTCTGAGACCCTGGAAAGCTACCAGTCCTGGACAAGGGACTCTGGGAAAGAAGGGCACTGTCTCTGCCAGCAGGGCAGGACCCCAGCACACGAGCCTAGGAAGTTCTGTTGTTCTGCTTGAAAAGGCAAGTAGGATGCCAGCAGCGCAGCATTTTGTAAGGTCAGTCAAAAATCTGATCATTTTGGATGCAGGATGTACCTTGAAAGCCAGACGCGATACAGTTCTGAGCCCATTCTGTTTTTTTCTCCCCTATTTGTTTCAGGATGCTCAGGTTCTGCAAAGGTAAAGCAAACTCTAGGTTAGGTGACTGCTGCTGGCTGGATCTTGCCCATTGTATCATTCAGGGGAGGAGAGGGGAGATGAGGAGATGGCAAGCCTGAACTCCTAGCCTGAGTTCAGTTGATTGTGTCAACCCTGACCTCACTCTCATTAAATCATGCACCCTGCTGTATCTTTCTCTTAGCATTGTCTTTCTGTAACAGTTCCCAGGGTATCCCTTTGCCTCTGCCTTTGGGTTGCTCAATTCTCTTCTTCCTAAAATGTCCTAGACCCAGTAGTAAAACAATATGGGGTCAGCTGTTTCTGGAACGAGCCCTGGGGTGTTACAAGATTTTCTGTGTTGGAAATACTGTATTGTTGTTGCCACTGGCAGATCAGGGCACAGGCTAAGCTCAGATATCATCTGCTAACACACAAGTCTGAAGTTCTGCCACCCTGTTGGCTGGCAACAATTTAAAGAGACTGAGAATTTCAGAGATAGAAATCCTTTCTGATTTTTCCATTTGTGTGGTCTGACAAGGCAGTACCTGGAGTGGTTGAATTCCTGAGACAATGTGATCAGCAATCATTCTGACTTGGGCTCTCTTCTTCAGATCCTGGGGCAGGAGTCTGGGGATAGGCCGTGTCTCTTCTAGGTAATGAATTATAGCTAGCTGTAATGAACAAAGAGAGAGAGGGTGGTTATTGGAGAACCAAGGAAAAGTTCAGATCCTAAACACCCGGGAAAGGGGAGCTGATCCAAGAGGACACAACAGCTTTTGAATGAAATTTGTTACCAATCCAGGGAACAGAATATCCCCTCCAATGTCTGCTTGTGACCTTGTCATTTAGTCCAGCTGTAATTTTAGGCAAATCCTGGCACAGCCATTTAAGTCAGACTACAAATTGCTCAGTGAAATGTGGAGTTATGAACTAAAGCAGAACTGAACTTAAATTCTTGACAGCAGTTTCCCAGCAGAGACTATATGGTATTTCTGTTCCCAAGTGGGATTGTTTATCATAAATGTAATCTCTTTTCCAATGCATAGATGAGAGCTCCAGGGGAGAAGACGGGACAAAGTAATCCCCTGCAGATGGAGCAGCAGGCAGGAGTGAATGGTTAGCAGGGATGGGGCTGGTAACTCACCGACTGAGAAAGGGTGATGCCATCAATTTTCAAGGCTGGGACTTGCTGCATTGGATTCAGTGCCTTGAATTCAGCAGAAAACTGTGGAAACAAACCTGAGCTTATGCTATACCCATACGAAATTTTTCCTTTTGTCTTTCCCTAGAACCCAGTTACTAAACTATTTTTTCCCCCGGTTTTTCTCTCTACTGCAACAGTAATATGTACAGTAAGTTATGCTGTACTATTAGCCTACAGCAAGCTCTTACTGGGGTTCATGGATCACTGCATCCAGGGCCAGTCTGCCTTATTGCTTGATAAACAATCACTCCAATGCCCAGGATGGGTGGTACTGCATCCGTGTTGGCATTACTGTTCTAGTTATCCAACTTTGCCTTAGCCTATGCTGGCACATTGAGCTGGTGGTACTACTAGGGCACAACTCCCTCCTATTGGCCCCTGAGTAAGTTTTCAGTCAAGAGCTCTTTTGGCAACCCAGCCCTTCCTTTGGCAGGCCCTTTGCAGCCCCCTGCATTATCATTTAGCATCTTTTGGACACACACACTCTGACACACACATGCTTTCTGGTGATAATTGAATGAGGTTGAGTCTGTGTTTAAAGTGTAGTGAGCTTCTTTGAAGTTCGTGTGCCAGATATGTTTAGTTGTATCATGGTAAGCAAGAGCAAAAGATCTTTAGCCTTCTGAATTCAGTCACAGATGTTTAAGAAAGGAAAAAGCCTCTAGTCTCCTGCAGTCATCATCTCTCTCTGACTTGCATGCCAGGGAATACTGGCTGAAAGTAACTATTAATTACAGAGAAGCAGTGAAGAATTCAGTAACTTTGCCTGTAAACTTTCTAGTGCTAATCTCAAATCTCATGATTCCCAAGCTGGAGATCATCACTTATACACAGCAATGGCATCTCTATCCTTACCTGCTGTCCTCCGTCCTTAATGAGGTTCACTGGCACCACATCATAGGAAATCCCTTTCAGAGCCAGTGCTAGGGAGAGCAGAGTGTACAGCTTCAGACAGGTACAGTGTGACAAGTTTCACTGGTGATAGATTCAGGGAAATATTATCATCTCAGTTTGAAAAAAGACCTTATCCCTCAAGGGGAGTAGCCTGAGTCCACTGAGAAGACAGTGCTCTTGCAAGTGAACGACCAAAGTAGTAAAGATCAGTCCTGGCAAAACCACTGCATTTTTCAAAACAAGCTTTTCCAGTCTTTGCAATACAGCCCTTACTGACTTGGCTTAGAGAGGGCAGGGGGCCATGTGCTCATGTGCAAAACCTTGCTTTCTCAGTACAAGTAGAGATGGTTGCCAGCCCTGCTTAGCTCTCAAGACCTGGGCATACCAGCGTCTGAAGCAGTATCGTGAAGCCCTCTTATCCGTTCCTCTCCATTCCACGTGCTCCAGGTAAGCTGTGGTGTTCCCTTCCCTCCCCCCGGAAAATGCCTCACCATTACAGGTTCATATTTGCTGACCTCTCTCTTAATAAGTGACTAATTAATGGAGTTAGTGAAGGGGACAATATTGCAATAACAGTGAGAGGAAAAATAAAAGATATCTCAACACTGGATCTTACCTATTCGCACTCTCCAAGAGCAGGAACTTCGGAAATAGCTATAAAGTATTGGCTGAGAAGAGAAAGATAGATAAAATGGTTATACGTTGGGAGCACCAGAATATTGTAAGGAGAAGCATGCATGAGCAGAAGGCATTTCAGGAACTGGAAGAGAGGAACAGCAATATTTGGGGAGGAGAGGACTCCTTTCTGAAAGTGGTTGTTCCTGATTTGGGCATACAGGTAGCATCACTGTCTTTCATGACAGCACTCTAATTATTTAGTTGCACCTGATGTTTCCAGCAATGCACAAGTAACCTTAAAATTATGTCCTACAAAGTTTCCTTCTTTGTCCCTATCTGATATTGCTAACTTCTATCCCATCTTAGATTTCTGAAACCAACTCCACAATGATTGTGCCAAGCACCTGCACTGGGTATTTGCATGGCATGAAACGGCTTTTCCAGCTACACATGGAAGGGCACAGCCTCTTTTCAAACAAGAAGAGCTTACGCTGTTTGAGATGAAGGCCATGAGGACAGACAATTCTTCTCTACCTGAACGGTAGCACTGAGGCACCTTTCCTGGATGCTTCTACCCTGTCCAAGCTCTCACCTTTTCAGATGCCATGGTCAGTGTGTGCAGTCTCCTCCAGGAAATATAAACAACCCCTTTGTTTTCCCTTTTAACTCAGCTGGGATGGGGGAAGGCTTATCTCCTAAAACCAATGAGGAAAGGACTCTGACCTCAAGTTGGTGCCCAGGATACAAAAAACAGCCAGTCAGATTCCATCCTGAGTCACTGCACTCCTTCCAGCCCCGATATCAAAACCATTAACCAGTTTTAAGCTTGGAAGCACATTTAGGAACCATCCTTATTTTCCCAGCTTTTCATCCAGACACAAATAAGATAGCTAGAGAGCCTCTCAGGCTGTCAGCAGTTGTCAACACAGAACTATGGCCCTGGGGAACAAAACAAAGCTGAATGCAGAATTTCCGTTTCACTAGGGAATGACTGCTTACTCTGGAAACAGGGGCTGCCTTTGTGGGGAGGTCCCTTAGGATGCTCCTGTAGCCTTCCTCCCATCAGTACTGGCCAGCACAGAGGGTTTCTGCATTGCAGACCTAGGATAAGCTGCCACTCTGCTCCAAGGCTGCTACTCTGCTACCAGACCACCTTTGTGTGAAATATGGCTTTTTTACATAACGGTCTTTTCTTTCCACACAGGAAACTGGTACTCATGTATGTCTCTAAATGAACTGTAATCATGCCTCTCCTTCTTTCCATAGATCCCATGGCATGCCAGGGATCTCTCTGTGTCTCTACCCTCCCAAAATGCATAGAAATTTTTCCAAAGACTAGCAGTAACTCAGAAGAAAGCAGGGATTTGCCCAATGACAACAGAAAACCAGAGAGACACTGAAGATCTCTGTGCTCCAGTCCTCTTTGTAAATGTGATGCTTCTCTTACAGTTTAATTGTTTCAAATAACTTTAAATGACATATGCCTTTGATTAAATTACTCTAGCTAAATTTACTGGAAAATGGTTTAGAAGCGAGGAGGGAAGTGATGGCAGTATTGGCAACATTTTTGTGGACTGATTTTCTTAAATTCTCTGCTTCTGGTATCAGGGTGTTAGAAATCTCAGCTATGCTTTTGGTCACCAAATATTTAGCCTACTGAGTTGCAGGGAAAGAAACAGAAACTGTGACTTCAGAAGAGAAAGATACAGCATTCATGACATACTATTTTTATTTGTTTTTCCCAAGGACCTTGCTAATGATTTTTTGGCTCAGAAATCCATGTCCTTCACCACATCTCGTTCGGACTCTGGTCTCTCAGCTGGTAGAGACATTTCTCCTGATTCTTTCAACAGTTCTTTTTTGGTTTTGCAGCCTGTGCCATCATTTGGAATAAACTGTACTAAGCTAATTGCCTTGTTCTATAATTTCAAGGCCCCTGAGGGATTTCACCAAAAAGAAGATGGAAAACAACCCATCATTCATCTGGGAACTGTGTCTCCAGAGCCTGGGGTCTGGACTGGTCTCTTGTGTTCATGCTATTTTGTATGGCACATCACAGGCAAAAACAATCAGCTAAGTAAAGACTAGAGACAGCAGGAGTGTTTTGTTCTCAGTGGAGAAGTCCCAGAGTGACACTGTATCTTCCTCAAAGGAAGAGCTTAGCACAGGCCAGGGAAGTATCAGGAAAGAACTGCCTGCATTTACAATCTGGTGGGGTACAATTCCCATAAGCTGCACATGAGACCGGTTGGAGCTGGGATGATAGCAGGAGGACAGCATTTGCTTCATGTCTACTGAGATTTCTGGTGTGGGTCTGTTTTAATTTCCAGCATCAGCGAGGAAAATTTGTACTTATATACCAGTTGACAGTTAAAATTTGGGAAATGCATTTCACTGTTCTGGAAGATGGAAGAAACATCCCAAAGTATGTGTTGAGCTCTCAGGATTCCAAGCCTGTCTACTTGAGTATGCTTTCTGGATACCACCTCTTTCTGGGCTGTATTCGGGATGCACTTGGGAAGACAAAGCCTTGCACCTGTTTCCCAAGACCCATGACACCAAGCAGCCTGCACACATACACTGCTCCTTGGGGGCGGCTGTAGGGGAAACCTCGGTGTCTGTCTGTAAGCCGCCGCTGGTATTCTGCTGGCTTCAAGTGTAAAGGTACAACCAGAAAGAACAGCTGTGCTTCTCAACTCTCAGTATCTCTTCAGCAGGCCTTGGGGTTAACACTGCACGTGGATAAACTACGGTAAGTAAACGCCACCACTGTTTTGAGAAGCACGAGTTTTATTTAGCATGGGGGCAGATTCCTTGCTCTCCACTGAGACAGAGAGATGTGTACAGGCCTGGGCAGCATTCCTCCCGGGGGCCGCCCTCCCGGCCTTCCCGGGGAACCAGGGCACCGACCGCGGCCGCGATCCCTGTCAGCGAGCCGAGCGAGGCAGAGACCCAGCCCCAGTCCGAG
Source organism: Dendrocincla tyrannina (assembly GCA_035047865.1). NCBI lineage: Eukaryota > Metazoa > Chordata > Aves > Passeriformes > Dendrocolaptidae > Dendrocincla > Dendrocincla tyrannina. The sequence continues at coordinate 41,600,318 of JAWWMP010000165.1, read as the reverse complement.
CCCCTGCCGCAGCCCCTGCCCCAGTCCCAGTCCGAGCCCTGGCGCAGCCATGGCCGCTCGCTGCCCTCCCTCCCTCCCTCCCGGCGGAGCCATCCTCGCGTACCTTGGCGGCGGGGCTCATCCCCGACCCGGCCTGGGCCCAGGGCTCAGCGGCAGCCGGGACTGCATCCCCCGGCGTGCCCCGCGCTCCGTGCCCAGGGTGCGCCGCGCCGGCGGATCCCGGTGGATCCCCGCGGATGCCGCCGCGCCAGCGGGAGCCCCGCCGGGGCCCGGGGGGCCCGGCCCGGCCCGCCGCGCTGTCCCTCGTCACCCTGCTCAGCTTCGCCTCCCGCTTCCACCGCCTGCCGGAGCCGCCGCACGTCTGGTACGGGCCGGGCCGGGCGGGTGGGAGCGTGTCTGCCCCCCGGAGCAGCGCGCCTGCATGCCCGGCCCTGCCCTGCCCTGCCCGGCCGGGAGGGATCCGTGTCCGCCCCGGGCAGGGGCAGGGGCAGGGGCAGGACGGACCCTGCGGCACGGGCAGCGCGGCGCTCCACGGCTAGCCCGCTCCTCGGCGCCGCTCCCGGGACCTGCTGCACAGGGGGACGCGATTTTGGGGATCTGCGGCAGCAGGCTGGCTCCTTAACATCGCTGAGGTCAACCTGCAATCAGAAGGGCAGACTGGAGGTTTTGGATTGCTAATATCAAACTCTTTAAAAAAGGACCCATCCTAGAATGAATGAAGTGCTCTCCATTATTTCCCAGTAAATGTAATCTCATATCGAATATATAGCAGTAACTCTCTATATGATGAAAAACAGGAACAAAAAGACTTTCCTGGTTTTTTTTTTCTTTTACTGGCATCAGCACTGTAGCTGATTGGTTATTGTTTGGTTTGGTTTGTGTTTTGTTCATTTTTTTTCCAGTTGGGATGAAACTCATTTTGGGAAGATGGGAAGTTACTACATTAATCGGACCTTCTTCTTTGATGTCCACCCACCTTTGGGGAAGGTAAACTGCCCTTCTGTTACCTATTTTAGAAGCCACAGGAATGGGCCGATAAAAGTCTACCTGTGCCTTCTGGCCGAAGGATGTGATGAACTCCATTATCTTTCCTGTTATTGGCATCACGGTAATTTACATTCTGTATACACAGCCTCAAATTGCAACTTTCTGTCTTTACAAAAGTACTTCGAGTATGGCAAAACTACAGTATTGCATGTTGGGTATTTGAAAGGCTTGAAATTAAAAAAAAATCACTGTGATACTTATAGTTTGGAGAGCATAAGTAATAGCAGCCTGCATTTGAAAGGAAACAAACAGCTCTTGATAACTTGTGTGCAAATGCCTGCCACAAAGGACCCTGAGAGCACTCATGTGCTATTCTGTAAATGATGTTGCTTTAGCAACAGTGTGCAGTGCTGATGAAGGTGCACTCCTTCTGCCTTGACAATGTTATCTTCCTTTAAGACTGAATATCCTGAACCTGAAGGGGTGGGGAGATATACAGGACTCTACAGAGACAGAATACTCTCTGCTCAATCCCACGTTAGGTATTTCTCTTCAGCTTGCAGTCATCCTTACAGTCCATAGCCAAAATTGTCCTGACTTTGCCTTTAGACAAAGAGCAATGTGTATGCATGTGGTATCTGTACGTAAACTCTTGTTTGGATCATGTGGCTGAATTAAGTAGTTGGCTTCTGGATCAATCTTGGCTTCCAAAAAAGCTGCTAGCTTGGATACCTTTTCCTCTGGTACAATTTCTGTGACCAGTTTTTTTCACTTTTCCTCTTCAGATGCTGATTGGACTTGCAGGCTACCTTAGTGGATATGATGGTACATTTCCCTTCCAAAAGCCAGGGGACCGATATGAGCAGCACAACTACATGGGAATGAGAGGGGTAAGGCTCCACAGGCTGGTATCAAGCTGGTTAGCTTTCCTGTGCTCTTCAATACAGAGGGTTATGTCATAAGAACAGCTCTCCTGGATCAGATCTGAGGTCTGTTTAGCCTTGTGCCTTGTCTTTAAGCTCCTTAGAAAAGTGTCAGTGCTTCCTTTGTGAATAAGTCTTAATGCCTGGCTGTGAGAGGCCAGGTAAGAAATTAAGGTGGTTACTGAAGCCAGCTCTTGCTGCTAGTTAGTGAGACTCCACTCCTCAGTGGGAGAGATATGTTGCCTGTTCTGTCAAGCAGGCATTGCTGAACTTGGGCTTCTCTCACTTCATTGTGTCTGACTGCTCTGCTGGGTAACCAGGGATGTCAAAAAGGATCATCCACTGTCATATGCAGTTTGCCACTACCAGGGACATTGAACTGAGTAAGCTGATGGAGCCTGAGGCAGGGGGGGCTGGATTCAGTCTTGTATCCATCTGAAACCCTGGCTGTACTGCTGTCTAGGAAGATCAAGAGCCATATAACTGACACCACATAAGGCAAGCCAAAAGAAGAAACAGTGTCAAACTCCTAGTATGTAGAAAGAAGAGTAAAAACTGGGAAGGTGTGTTTTTTTGGTTTAGTTTCCAGCCATTCATGGTTCTAGATTTCCCTGAGCCAAAGGTGGGAGAAATGCTAGAACCAGACACTGAAGAGAATAAATTTTACTGTAGTATTGCTTTCTTTTCTTTTGATTTGTGTTCTTTCTCCTTCAACTATCCTTGGTCTCATTTGTATAGGGGAGGTGAATCTGGTCTGCTAAAGACATAAGGTACCGGTGTATTTAGTTCTTAGATTTCATATTCTAGTATCTTGTTGAAATAAGTGAACTATAGTGGGTGTGTAGCACACCTACTTGACAAATCTTTTTATGAGTATCTAATGAAGTCTGGTAAGAGAGTGCCTGACTGTTTTTACTGACACTTCTACAAACAGAGTAAGCATCCATTCTCTGAACAGTGTCTTTGTTCAGTCGGCTTTTGTCTGATGTTCTTAGTGACTCAGTTCAGCTACTGCAACACCTCCTGTTGTTGGTAGGTGTGGAAGATGAAGGAAGGGAAAGGGTGTGAGTGCTTGTTCACATTATGGAGGATTATAACTTCTCCCATGATCTTGTCCTGCAGTTTTGTGCATTCCTTGGCTCCTGCCTGGTTCCATTTGCCTACCTCACAGTGTTGGAACTGTCAAAGTCACTGCCAGCAGCCTTACTCACAGCTTTCATCCTTATTTTTGGTAGGTGTTCTTGCTGTAGCAAAATTGAGTAACTTACCTGTTCAGATAATTTAATTTCTGGATTATCATGCCCTAACCAGGGCATATTTGGATTAATGAGAGATGTTCTCTAAAGCAAAGTAATTTCACATTTTATATATATATATATATACATATATATATATATACATATATATATATACAGGAGGTGTTTTAATTGATGGTCCTCTTGAGAATTTTAGTTCATAGGTACTTCTGTTATTTACATAACCACAGCACCGGACTGCATTTCACCTCAGTGTTAAGAATTTTTATAAGATGGAGGTCAGGAATGATTTTGCCCACTAGTGATGTGTCCTGTATGAATTATAGGAAATATAGGGATATTTAACAGCCTCTGCATTACTATGGAAGAGTTCACAGTAAGAAATGAGTAAGTTCCTTGTTGAATTGAGCCAAGCGGAGAAATTAACATTACAAATGGAGTGACCCAAATTGGGGTTTTGTGAGGGCACACAGATACTGTGGCAGGAAGACTTAAAATACCCAAGTCATATTCATTTCTTATAGGTACCATTTGAAAGATGACTTCCCTATAGCATCCTCTGGCACCATGCTGGTACCTTGGGTGGATCATTACTGTCTATAATCCTCTTCCTCTGAATATGTTAGTAGCACTTTTCACATGGTGTTTCACAGATACTATCGTACTGCTTGTTTTTTTGTTTTTTTGGTCTTTTCTATTTTTTGCCCAAGTAAAAGTTGAAATGTTCTGATCTGTTTCTAGAATATCTCTTCTTCCCCTTGTCTTGACTACACTCAGGGAACTGACCTCCCACAGTCTTAGATTCACTTTGAAATTGCAATAATTTTTGACATTGTTGTATGTCTCTTTGCAGATACAGGCTGTATTACTTTGTCCCAATATATTCTGCTGGATCCCATTCTGATGTTTTTCCTCATGGGAGCTGTTCTGAGTATGGTGAAATGTAACAGCTGTGCAAATAGGTAAGATAAAGGTAATAATTTTGTTAAACTTTAAGTATTCAGCTTTCAGATAGATAAGGTACTAGAACATGTCTGCCATTGGTAGTCTGGGTGAATGGCTGAAATGAGATTATTCCAGGAAATTGGTAGGTGAAAATGGCTGTTAGTAGTGGAGGGAAATTTTTAGTTTAGGGGTTTGTGTAACTAGAGAGAAAGTATTGTGACTGGGGTACACCAAGAGAGAGTCTTATATAGATTATTTTAGCATGAAAGGAAATTTCAGCAGGAATAGTTTACACAGTTTATGGAACTGCAGATCTTGAACACGAAGGTTAGAGCCTTTTAAAACTAAACAAGAAAGAAAGCTAATAAAGGATGTTGTAGGTCAGAGAAGGAGGAATGAAGGATGGTTGTAGCTTATTGAAGGCTTTGGTCCTTAATGGCAAAAGTATCTTGAACCAATTACTTTTGTTTCAGGCTAGAGAAGCACAGTTTATCTGTGACTGTAATCCTATAAGCACTTATAAAAATCCTGCTGTCTGAGGTAAATAGTGTAATTTGTTTGGTTTAGAGAAATTGTTACTCTAAACTCTTAAGAAAACGTGGAGGCAAATATAGCTGGGGTGTTTCTGAATAAAAGTAGTCAAGTTGCTGAGGATATTTGCCATAGACCCATCCAGAGGGGGTGGTGATTTCTTGCTATTGGATACACCAAAAGGCTTCCTTGTGGCTGGGCTGCACAGAGTAATTTCCCCACAATGCGTCCAGAGTTCGAAGACATAAAACCTCAGAATACTGTGTTATATATTAGGAATTTTTATTTCATGAAATGTTCAAGGACTGATCGTATCAATCTTAGTGTGACTGCAGCACACACGGCTAAAATGCAGCCTGTAGCATCATGCAGGGCCACTCAAGGCCATCCTTATCTACTCTATGTGCCTTGATCAGAACTTATTTTTTGTATCTTAGACCTAATTCTGTTGACAAAATGGTTGATATTATGCAAATTAAAAGCCAGCTCTACCTATTGTGTTGCTTAGCAGGTCATGCGGATTTAGTGTGATCAAAATACAAGCGTCAAGGCATTAGGAGCCAGTAGGAAAAGGGTTTTAATTTCTGCTGTCTTATTTTCTCATCTTTTCTCTGTGGTTCAGTTTTAGTGCAGTTTACAATTTGTTTGCTTTTTGCTACAGCTTTTGTTTGTGCTTTGGGTAGATGTTTTCCACTGTGGCCTTCCTGCTTTAGTTATGGTGGCTGCTCTTCTTCTCCTGTCCTTCCCCATGTCTCTAGATTTTTATCAGAAGTAAGTTTGTGTTTTATGGAGCCAAAGTCTTATTTCTTTTTTCAGAACTTATGCATGGTCAGACTTTCTTCACACGAGTATTTTAGCTTATACTTGGTGTCTGTGTTTCTATCCTCAGAGGGGAGATCTAGGATTGTCCTGGCTGAAGTATTGTACCATTTTGAAGCCTGTATCAAGGTTTCACAAGCCTGTATCTGAAGGCAGGGTCCTTGCATGTTTCTAAAATTAGTGAAAAACTGGTTTTCCTGTTCCTCCTGAGAAGATGGAGTGTAATTTTTTGGGAGAACTGATTTGCTGTTTATTTTCGTGATCACAGATTCTCATTCATGTAGCCATCATTCTATTTACTGATTTTCTGCACTGGTCCTGCAGGCCATTTTCTGCCTCCTGGTGGTTCTGGCTGAGTCTTACTGGCGTGAACCTTGCTGGAGCAATGGGGGTAAAGTTTGTTGGCCTTTTTGTAGTCCTCTTGGTTGGCCTGAACACAGTCTATGACCTATGGGACTTGCTGGGAAATCTTAGTCTGTCACTGGTGAGTTTCAAAGACTTTAACAATTTCTTTGTTTTGTTTGCTTTGTAATTCTCCTAGTCTTTGACAACTGTGTAACTACTCGGACAGTGATACTCTGTGCAGCAAAAAGTGGTTTCTCATGTGGATGATGTTACATAAAGAAAAAGGTTATAATGAAAAAACTGTTGCCATACTTTCGAAAGAAACAAACAAACTTACATTAGCAGGATGTAGTGTCATAAGAGCACAGCAAAAAGATTGTTGCTTTTTCCTGAGAGGAATTGTTGCCTTTCCAGTTGGATGATTCTTTAGTTAAAGCTAGAAATGCTCATTGAGAATGGCTTTACTCTGGCCCAAAGCAAGATGTTGTCCAGCAGTGTTACATGACCTTCCGAGGAGTACATGCTCCCTGGCAGACAGGCACATCTTTCAGCACTTAGTTTGTGTAAGCAGCGTGAGCTCAGGCTCTGCTTTGTGAGAGTTAAGGGGGCACAGGCGGCAGAGCAGGAGCATGCTATCCCATCATGAGTTTTAGGAATGCTCTTCAAGTTGCAGTACCCATAGCCAGCCCAGAGGATGAAGGCAGCCATACCCTCCTTGACTTCACAGACATTGAGTTTTTAGAAGCTCTAAAAAATTTGCTAGTGTGTTTGAGTGCCCTGTCCTAGTGCATTGCATTTTATGTTTGTGGACTATGAAATCTGGTTTTTTGAAGAAATACCTTGATGTACCTTTTGCTGACTTGCAACCAGCAGGAAAACAATTCATCAATCATGTCTTTTAAAAGGTGTTCAGTTCTCCTCTTATCTCAGCCTCTTCCAAAGCTTGAAAATTATTTTCTTTCACTTACTGTTTTTGCCTTGTTTGTCTAATAAACAGTGAGGGTTTGAGGGACTTTTGCTATTCCTGCTGTGTGATTTGTGTTCTTTGATTGATGGGAATCAATATGGGCTGCAAAAATACAATGTTTCAACTCTGGAGAAGTACTTCTTGAGCAAAGTCAGTTAATTTGCATTTGATATGGAACAAATCCATCATGTCTATGCTTTCTGCCAGCAGACAGCTGCACAGTTATTTCATTTGTGTTGCTGGCAGCAAAAGCAGCAAACCCCTGAGTGTTAGAATATATAAAGAAATTTACTCCAGAAAGTAGATGGTTTCTGAATAACTATTTGTCAGCCTTGGTGCTTGATGAGAGAGGGAAAAAAAAAGTGAGGATTAAACTCCTGAAAGCCTGAAAAACTTACCTCTGCATATGTGAGGAAGCTACTCATGATTATTTACATGCAGTGCTTTTGGGACTAATTTAATTTCTAGAATTCTCATCTTATCTTGGTCCACTGTTCTGGTTTGCTCAATGCTATCTTTCATATGCATTTTCCTTTTTGACTTTGCATTGAAGTGTGTGGTTAAAGAAGACCTCCTCATGAAGACTGATGCATACTGAGGCCATTTTAAGGAGGGAATTGGAAATTAGTTCATGTGCCTCTCCAGTGCCTAAATGTGGTTGTGTACCATCAATAAGCATTTTTGCAAGTGTCCAGTCGTTATTAAGTGTTCTACCTGGAGTACATGAGCTGAACAACTTTTTCCTTTGTTGACTTCAGTGAGTTCTTAGTTTTGTAGTGTGTTTAGCTCTTTTTCCACTGCTTCCGAATTTGTTGGTTCTGGTATTAAGGAATGGAGGATGATTAGCTTAATGATTGTGTGATAGCTGTCATGTTAAAAAAAGTACAGAGAATAGCAAGTACATCTGCTTTTATCCACTTTGAAGTTAGTGTAAACTTTTAGCAAACAATTTTTGCTATTTCATTTGTGTTTTCTCCAGCAGCTACTTATTATCCACCCTGTATTTTATGTTATTTACAACCAGCCGTGTTAGTAGGATGTGAATAAATGGTGCTTGGGCATCTGTATACAAAACACCTTTTCAAGTGATTAAAATAAAATCCTCTGCTTTCATGTTGAGACAGCTGAAACAGGTTTTGCTGATGACTTTTCTGTAGCTTCTGGCTAAGCAGCAACAGAAGTTGCAGTGTGAGAACATCCTTGCTAAGCAAAGTGATTTCTGTGAGTGAAGCATATCTAAGTCCCCCAGAGGTCCTGGTTACATTCACATTTGCATGGAGAGACTTTCTTGGAGAGCAAGTTTTCATTTTCCCTTTTGCTTAGCTTTGGCTAAGTTACTACTTTGGAAGCCATCTCTTTCCTGTGATTTTGTGTCAAGATGTGTACCACTGATAAACAAGTTAAGGTCCTTGTTTTCAAAGTATTTTCAATGGAAGCTGCCCAACCCCCTTTGCCAAAGTTAGGGATGCTCGGTACTTTGGAATGTTAAACTCTCCTGTTGCCTGTTTTTGTCTTTTTTCCCAAGACCCTGAAATTTCAAGGTATGATAAGTCCAGCTTTAGGAGATTCACAGCAAGGTCTGCTTCAGTTTTTACTTCTCTCTAGACCTTTTTGAGGTAATTCCTCAGCCTGCTGAGCTTGCTTGCATAGCAAAGTCCACACTTAGGGCTACTACTCAGAGTCCTGTAAGAAGTAAGGACAGGAATTGTTTCTGCAGCTTCACTGTTTAATCCAAGTTGTGTTTGTTACAGGTGGTGTTTGGGAAACATTTAATGGCTCGTGTACTTTGCCTCATAGTACTCCCACTTGCCCTCTACACGGCTATGTTTGCTGTTCATTTTACAGTATTAAATAAAAGGTACTTCACAATGTTTTCTACAGAAGAAGAGTCAATTGTCTTTGCTTTGAATTAAAGGCTATTGATTATGTATTTCTCCACTTTCGGTGTCAGAAGCACAGCCATAAGCTGTGTCATTGTTTAATTCCCTTCCCAGACTCCTGCATTGTTCTAACAGAAAGGCTCTGGCCAAGCTGGCAGTGAAACTGAATTTTAATTTGACACTTTCTGAAATGCCAAGCAAGTAAACTAACCAAACTCTCTGTCGCCTTTTCCCACCCTCTCTTTCCTGGACCTGAAAATGTTTCAACTCCATTCTTTGTCATCTTGTAATTAAAAAAAAGTCATTGCATCCATGAAAAATGCTTTGGCCGTGATAAAAAAGCAAGTCTTGAGTGTGCCCAAAGGGAAGGCTCCTCTCTGAGTGTCTGCAACCAAGGGATGCTTTTTTATATGAGAGGAGCACAACAGCTAGTAAGATGGCCAGTGTTTTCCATGTACCAGCATTAAGAAATGTGAATATGCATTTCACTATAAAAACCAGAATATAAAATCAGTTGTTTTTCAGTTAAAGTCAACTGGTCTTACCATTAAACTCTTAGCAGGAATAAGACTAAAGGAGAGGCTTTGTTATATGTATCCTGACAATGGATCAGTTTATTTGTTGTAAGAACACTCAGAGATCATTATGGTGCTTTATGCAGTGCCAGTACATATATTTTTGTGACCTCAAGTCCTTGCAACTCTGGACAATGTCCTGCAAGACTGTCTTTATGTGCTCTGATTCATAACATTAGAGATGTGTGCATCTAATGCAACTGCATTCATTCTTATGATGCCCCGTCTGGTTTTGTTGTTTTCTTCTGTAAAAACAATTTGGTAACACATGAGAGAGGTTTGTATGCCTGTTTACCCCGACTTCGAATTGTCACATTCTTTGCTTTCTTTTGCAGTGGTCCTGGGGATGGTTTCTTCAGTTCAGCATTTCAGTCCCAGCTTGTCGGGAACAATCTTCATAATGTCTCCATTCCAGAGCGTGAGTGCCCAAACAAATAAACCACTCTGAGTGTGCATGGGGGTTTAAATAAAAATGGCATCTCCTGTGACTCAGTGCAGGACAGTGCAGATTATGCTTTCATGGTGGTGCTTAGATCCATGATGTTCCTCTGTGCAGTTTTATGTATTGATAGAAAAGAAAAAGGTTGAATGTAACACTGTGCATGGTCACTAGCTGTTTCATCATACTCCTTCAAGAGAAAAGCATGCCATTTTGAGGGATTTGACACTTTTGCCTACAAGCATCGTATTATTTTTTGACCTTATATTGCTTGAGACAGCAAAAATACATTAGTCCTGTTCACCATAGGTTTGTAGGTATTCAGATGTGGGATTTGTTTTCAAAACCTGTGTAAATGAGAACTGTCAACTTGTTTATGACCCAGTGTATCCATGGTCTGCACTGCAGCTGTGTTGTATTCAGCATGCATATACACTTAGGGGAAAGATGGCTCTTTGGTATTCCCTAATCATCAGGTTGGCTAGGGACTACTGAGTCTTTAATGTGGTTTAACTCTCTGACACTTCGTCTTTTCTCTGGCTGTTCCCTGCTCCGGAGCTGCTACTGGGAGAGCATCGGGTCTGTTCTCCCAGACTGAGTTCTCTCACTTGTGTTGGGAGGCTATAAAGACAGGATATCAGCTCCACTAACTGATAGCTCAGCTTGCATCCCTTCCCTCTTGTATTGCTGTAGTGGTTGGTGATGGAGTGCTTCAGAGTAGTCTCATGCCTTTCAAACTTGATCATGCTTTAATTCGACCATATACTCTTAGGGAAAGCTATCTCAAACCTCTCATTATTGAAATTACATACAAAAGAACTAGTACTTCTGTTTATGTTAAAAGTCAGTGGGAGAATTATAAGTGTTCCAGCCAAATGTTATGTAACAGTTTCAGTGAATTGTGGTTGGGGATGGAAGCTAAGCTTGCAATGAGTCCTGTGGAGTAATGTGTTAAACAGAAAATGAGCTTCATCAAAATGAAGCAGGAGAATGCACATCTAATTGGAGCACTGTAGACTATCTGGGAGACATACTTAGAGGAGAGCTGCCTTATGCCTTTTTTCCTCCTTCCTTCTCTTGCAGACTTGGCATATGGGTCTGTGGTCACAATGAAGAACCTTCGGATGGCAGGGGGATACCTTCACTCCCACTGGCACCTCTACCCAGAGGGTGTTGGGGCTCGCCAGCAGCAGGTCAGTGTGCTGTGGTGGTATTGCCTGTGACTGCAGCCATTGTCTTGCTCTGAGCAATTTGTCTTTGCATTTAGTACTAGGGGCTATTGTGACAGAAGCTCTATGTTTGCTCTGCCTCTGTTACTCCCTCAGTGCTGCAGCTGTTCGCTTGGCTTGGAAGTCTGACTAAAAAGGAACCTTGAAGGGAGCCTACCACATTGCACCAGAGGGGTGACTTACAGTAATGAGACTTTGTTGTAATGCAAGACCACCCTCCATAAATGGAGGCCAAGAGGACTTCAGAATAGTCTTCCATAATGAAAGTTACCTCAAGAAAGCCTGTAAAACTTACATTTAAAATAAATACATTACCTTATAGGTTTTGTTGCTCTACATTAAAAGCAAGGGACTGGAACTGTTGTGTATTGTTTTTACTCCAGCCTCTGGCCTCTGTGACCTTACATGAATTCCTCTCTTTTGTACCTTGCTTTCCCTATCTGTCACCAAAGAATTTGTAAGGCTGTGGTCATTAAATTATGTATCTGTACATTTGTAAGCTAATGTAGTCATAATGAAATATCTGAACAAAGGGCTTCCCATTAAATGATTATGCAATAAATGAAAGTAGAAATCCATCCCTAATTAAATGTTATAAAAATTAAGTGAATTTCTTTTTTTTGTTCCATCATCATCAACCTTTACAAGTCTTTGCTGCTTCTGCACCTTTCCCAAGATATATTTTGCAGTTTGCATATTAGTGTCTAAAAATTGTTCTGAGCTCCTTGAAAGAAGGTTGCCAGAGAAACACAAGTGTTTGTTTTTTAACTCCATTCTGTCTCTGTGGTGAGGAGGAAGTTTTAAGAAATTACAGCTTTGTCTCAATCTTCTTTTCCTGCTGTTCATCACAATCAAAATGTCCAATACTCTCATGTGACCTTGATGTTTATTGCAGTAGGTGGAAATGTCATACCAAAACTGGCTCAGGGATAGGCAAAACTCAAGTGCAGAGCATTCTTTATGACACTAAAAGCAGGGAAGGGGAATTTGGAGAGGACTCTAATGACAGTTCATTAAGGAAAGTGGGAAATGGTGGAGATTTTCCCCTATGCTCCCTGCTCTGGTGATAGGACAAGGGGGGATTCTGCAAGAATTTTGGGGCTCTAAGAGGAGAAGGGAACGTAGAACTTGGAGGAGATTTAGGGAGGAAAAAGTGATCTCTCTGCCTCCACCTTTCCTTCTTCTTATGATGGCTTAACCTCAAGGTATGAGGTTCTACCTCCAGCTGTCCCTTTTTCCCTACCCTCAGATGCTCCTCTGTGTTCTACCTCTCGCCCACCCACTGGGTCATCTGCCCCTGCCAGAGTGGGAGGCACAGGTCTGGGCTAGGGTCCCCCAGAGCAGGGCTTGCTGTTGCTGGAAGAGGAGAGTGAACAAGGGGGGCACAGTTCCTCGTGCTGTAGGGAGCAGCGCCCTGGAATAAGATGGTCTCCCATGTCCATGGTAGCAGTAGGTACACTTATTCTCTGTGAGGCTGAGCAGGTTGGCCAGGATTAGCTGTGTAGCATGTGCAGCTGTAACAGATGAATCCTTCTTACCTTGCCTGGATCTTTTGGCAGAAGTATGGTTGTGACAGCCTATTGTCATAAATCTCTTCTGTCTGTGCTGCTTCCATCTTCTGGTTGCGGTCAGTGATTATTCAAGAGTTCTGGTTTTGTTATCCTGTTGTAGAAGGAGCCACTGAAGTAGAGTGAGAGGAGGCAAACTGTATGGTTGGAGACTGTTACTCATGGTGCATGTGAATTGCCATGAAATGTACTGCTTCTGAGCAGAAAGGCTATACACTGGCTAAGAGGGGTGATCTGGGTTAAGGAGTGGCCCATAACTGACTTTCTAGGGGGAACTATCATACAAGTAATCCCAGGATTTCTGTATTATTGGCACATTCATTTGGGACTTTGATTTGCTGGTGAATGTGTGTCTGCTATCACCAGCTTTTTTCTTGTTTGGTAAAATAATTAATGTTTTCCTTTCAGGTCACTGCCTACTTACATAAAGATTTGAATAACCAGTGGATTATAAAGAAACATGATTCAGATGCAGGTAACAAATACCAGTAAAGTGCCTTTTATAAGTACTGCTTCAGTTTTTCACATAAATATTCTGAGTTCCCTCCAGGGCAGAGTATCCTTCATGGATATGAGAGGGAGAGGAGAAGGAACGGGGGGAAGCTGGCTCCATCTTGATTCATGTTGCATGTGTCTACTTTATTTTTGGTTCTTCTCCAGATTGCACAGTTGAAGTAAATAAGCTTTTCTCAGCTGAAGGTTGCATTGACAGTTTTTCAGCTTGGTAGGGCCACAAATAACAGCAGATAGGAAATTAGTCTGAACTCAGTATTTTTTGCAATCTGTTATTGTGGCTAAGAGTCCTGGGGAAGTTGGATCCTGGTACATTCTGGTACATTGTGTTTAACAGATTTTTGTGGTTGATTGCTTGGGACAAGACAAGAGTACTGCATGTGACAGTCTATGGATTGTACGTACATGTGTTGTTTCAGAATATTATGTAGTGTAGCTGAGGTGTGTTTGGTCTGGCAGAGTTTACTTTTTTTTAGCCTGCCACATGTGTATATAAAAATTAAGAACTGTCTAAACAACAAAAAATGCAAATAACCTAGATATTAAAAACCCCCACCTGTAACCAGTGTTACAGGAGTCATTTGTAGTTCTTTGGAGTAGCCCTCAGAGCTAAAGCCTAGAGCATTGTTTTACACCTGGCTTAGAGTTGACACAAAGTTGTTTGCTTGTATTATGCTTGAGGCATGAGCATTAACAAAAAACTTTCTAAGACCCTGATATGTTTGTCAGTACATTGATATGATTAGTTTGTCTTCCTTCAGCAGATCTGTCAGACCCCTCGAGCCCTGTGGAGTTTGTGAGGCACGGAGACATTATTCGTCTGGAACATAAAGAGTAAGGATGATTTCTGGGATTCAAAGGGATTGCGTGATTGTATAGAATTGGTGGAAGAATTGCCCTGCTGGAGTCGATGTGGTTAGGCCAGCACAAGCAGGCTGCCTGACAGAGGTATCTGTATATCTGCATTTCCAGTGTGAAGTTTGTAGAGTTTTTTTTCTATGGTTTATGTTTGAAAGGTGCCTGTTAAATAGGCACCTGTTACATAGGAAACCTTTAACAGAGCCACACAACTTTATTAGAAATACCTATCTAAGCAGCAGAGAGATTTGTTCAGCTCTGTGAGGTGCAATACTCAGGGGCAACTCTTTTGCACAGAAGCAGTTTTGAAACCCTCATTGGCTGTGGGCTCGTCCCCACTCCCTGAATTTTCTAGGCAAATAAAAAGTGGGGTTTTTTTGTCAGTGTACTGCAAGTGTCCTGTTCCTACGTGCATAGGCAATATCCACCCACTGAAGTTCTCAACAGCACAGCGATGGCAGTAGTGAAACACTTTGAACAAAAATGTCAGCTGGTACCTTCCCTCTCTGTAGGCAATACCTAAGAGGAAGCAGGGCAACCCTAGACACTTAATATATGATATTTGTCTAGTCTAATGTCACTGTGCCAAAATGCTTTGTGCTTTCACAGCTTTGATTTCTTAACAGAACCTCAAAGCTTATGAGCCAGGAAATCCTGTTGTCTTGTATTCAGTGTGGCATGTGCACAAATCATTGCTTAGGTTTCCAACATTATTATGAGACTATTTTTTAAATCCCTTGAATTTGGGGGCTTCCTATGACACAGGTGATAACGAGCTGATAAACACTGATTCACCCAAAATCAGTCTTTCTCCTCAAAAGCAAAACTGGTGATCACAAAAAGTCACGGATCTTGCTTTTATTCTGCTTGTCCCAGCCTTACTGTTAATTAAAAAACAACAAAACCAAAACCATAGCAAAACAAACCAAACCCAACAATGTCTTCTCCACTTGGAGCTGATAGGTTGTAGCTTGGGGGTTGGATTTATTCATGCTGTTGTCCTTTTCTGTCACTGCCCAGTGTGGCATAAGCTCAGTCACACGGTGGGAAGGGAGAGATTCAGTCAGCGTTCTCCATCCTGTTAAGGCTGCATCCTGCCCTGCCCTCAGTTGGAATTCAGTGATTAGAGCTCTGGCAGATCTTTGAATGGCTCAAACCAAAGTTCTTATCACAAATGGACATGGTTCAGAAGTTTGACTTTTTTTTTAATTTCAGAACTTCTAGAAATCTGCATAGTCACCAGCATGAGGCTCCCCTGACGAGGAAGCATTTTCAGGTCACTGGCTATGGAATAGTAAGTGAAGGCAAGATGAAACAAAAGCTCCTTCTTTTGGGAAGAGTTCATATTATGACAAGGGAATTTACTGCTGCTTTTTTTAGTTTGTTAGCCAAGGTGGTAGATGGGCATCTGCCATCCTGAAGGAAAAACTGATTTAGTGTGAAATGGCTTATCTTGTATTTAAGGTCTGTTTAATGTGAACAGAGATAAAAGAGTAATTTAAACTTTTACTGCCAGTCTAGCTTTGGCAGCACTGAATTCCAGAAATGACAATCTGAGCAACCTTGAAGTTGCTCTGACGCATATTATTTTATGTATTTGGCCTTGTCACATAGAAAAGTGCCTTTTTGAAAGAATGATGACAGAATTTTGAATCATGAAAATGAAAATGAAATCTGCTTTGTGGGCTAAATTTCTAAATGCAAGGATCTGTTGCCTAAACCCCTTTTGTGAAGCAGCCAAGTTACCCCTGTTTATGCTGTAAGTCTGAGCCACAGTCAAGTATGAATTGTAAGAAAAAAAATTAAGGTTGTCAAGATAAAGATCTGTTTGTGAATGGTTGCTCATGTCTAGAATGATCTTCCTGATGGGGAATCTCTTCTGTGAAGTGTGAGGGAGAACAGTCTGAGCTAGTTTGTTTAGCTTTGCTGCCATTAATGTTTCAGAATTTCCTATTTGCAGTGCTTCAATTCTGTGTTTTCTAGTTTGAGGGTTTTTTTGTTTCCTTTTTTCTGTTTTTGTGATTTATTTTTTTCCTGTAATGGTATGTTTGCATGATAGAATGGAACAGGAGACTCCAATGATTTCTGGCGGATTGAAGTGGTGGGCAGAAAGGCTGGGAAGCTCATCAAAGTCCTACGGAGTCAGATCCGGCTAATCCATGTGGCCACAGGGTGTATATTGGGCTCTTCTGGAAAGACTCTGCCAAAATGGTAAATAGTTTGTAATCCCCCTCCACCCTTGCAAGGCCTTGAGGTGACATGTTCCTTTACTCAATGGTACTTTTAAACTAAGCAATAACCACATTTCCTCCATTTCTTTAAAAGAATGAAAATGTAACTAGCAGGTACTAAAAATACAACCAGAGGGCAAGATCTGGGTTAGGGTTATGCTGTCTGGTACAGTAAAGGTATACAACTCTGAAAAATAATATCCCTTACTCAGAAATCCAGGAGTGGCATGGACATAGATATTGTCATCTGGTAATTCCAGAAGGGGATGACAGATGTGTTCTTTAAGTCCCGTGTCATCCTTTGAGTTTACAAAAAGTGCTAGATATTGGGGCAGTTCATGCTGTTCTGTACCATAATCATCAAAAGTGCTTTTTATTGATGTTAATTTGTCTTGTTTTTACATGCAGCATCTGAAGCAAGGGCAATGGTTACAAGCTGCTACTAGCAGGGGTTGGGATTTTGTATGTCCTTGAATTATATATCTTCATCATTAAAATTACATGTATACTGACACCCAGACTAATGGCAAGCAAGCTGCCATATCTGCAAAGCTGTATTGTGTGGGATACTAACATGGATCTCAAAGCAGCAGGCTGTGTAGTCGTGTTGCTGCTGTTTCTAGAGCTGCCTCCCTTACTGCTAGCTTAGATTTCCCTTCACTGTGCTGTGGTAAACTGGATTATAAGGAATCCTGTGGATGCTGAGTCATAGTGAGTGCAAGCAGGTACCTCTGGTGACTGCCTGGTCAGGAATGCAAGTGCCAGTTAGACTTCACCATAAACCTAGGCTCACGTATAAGCAGTGTGTTTGGTTTAAAAAAAAAAGTCAGTCTCTGTCACGTGTTCAGAAAAGGTTTTGATTTGGTTTTTATCCCTTACTACAAACTTACTGTGTGAATGGAAGTTATTGCCGCAAAATACTGATGATAGTAAGAGCTAAGGGAAAAAAAATATTTGCTAACTGCAAATAAGGATGGTTAGAGTATATTGGATTTTTATATTTGTTTTTAGTTTAAAGCGTAGTAATTACTGTCCTTCAGAGTAAGGTAATTAATTAGTGGGTTTGTTAATTAATTAGTGAAGTCTGCTAAGTGGTGATTGACAGAAAATTCCTTGTTAATCTATCACATTACTGTAGGGCTTAATGCACTTTCTCCCAGAGTCTTTGATATGACCTGCAAGAAATAGGGTGACAGTCTAAAGAACAGTTACTGGTATCCCCTAAGGTAATTCTTTTGTTTCTGTAATACAGCTGCTGTAGGCATGAGTTGACTTAAATTAATGATGGTGGGTTTTTTCTGCAGGGGCTGTAAGGATTAAATTGGAGTAGTTTCTAATTGCCAACGTGCATCATTTTCAAAAATGCCACCTATGGACCTAGGTGTTTTTAGATGTCCAAAGTTAGAAATGTGGTTCAAATATTCAGTAGAATTTTGATGTTGGCTGAATTGCGAATCTGTTTTGGTTTCTGCATGGTTCTTAGAGCATGTAAGGATGCACATCCTGAGGTTGTGTGATATGGTGGGTGTTATGGAGAAGTATAAAGCTAAAAGGATCAAAATCAGACATGAACTGGAAATACTGAGTGCTCTTGTGGGGTGGTGGTTAACTGTTCTGCTGTTCCTCAGGGGCTGGGAACAAGTGGAAGTCACCTGCACACCATACCTGAAGGAGACTCCCAATTCCCTCTGGAACTTTGAAGATCATATTAACCCTAAATGTAAGTAATTTACTTCATTTTAGTTTGAGGATGCATTATGGTTTGCTGTTAAAGGAAGTGATAAGCTATCAGGTGACAATAACTGGCATTCAGCATTTGGAATTTGTGTGTTTTTTCCCAGCTTATATGCAAACTTCCTGAACTTGGGCCATGCAGAGATGCAGAGCCTTTTTCTGTTTCATTGTTTGTACTGCAAGCTGGTGATAATGCTTGAAATGTAGTGGAAGTATGAAGACTTTTTTAAGGATTTTGAGATCTTCCTGGGCAGCACTGCAGTACAGGCTGTTATTTTTAACATTTTTTGTTTAACTGGGAATTATTGTCATTGACGTATGTCATACATGTTTCAATGATTTTTTAAAAAAAACAGGATCCACCATGTTTTGGTGTATTTTTTTCCTTTGCTTACTGAGGACATGCTAAATAATGACTTTGCAATACCACCAAGAAATGAATAGTGTGTGACAGAGATGCAAGTTTGCCAATAATGACAGATGGACCTTGGAGCCTCATCCAGGAGTTACATGTTTCACAGCCTCATTTGGCCTGAGTTATTCAACACAATTTTCATTGCATGAATTGCAGGTGATTTGAGCTGAGTTCTGAGTTACTAAAAAGCTTACTGTTCTTCATTCTTTGAGAGTAACTGTATGCAAGCCAAAGGAGAGAAATCCTAGGCTCTTGACTGAGTAGAATTTCTTCTTCTCTTGTAATGCATTGTACATTCCCACACTTAAGGCTCATTTAGAGATAAACAGCAGCCTATGAAGTGTATATCTCTAATTTCAGCCAGAAATACAATTCTGTTCATTTTGTGGAGTTCTCTCTATTTTTCTTGCTCCTGGAAGTAAAGGGGGAAACTTAGGAGTACATCAGTTGTAAAATTCACTGGGGAATACTTTTGACTGCAAACCTTTGTGTTTAGAATATGAATGAATTACATAAAGAATTAAAAGTTTCTGGAAGCAGATTTGTTGCAGGAGGAGATAATATAGTTTGTTATGAAAGATGCAAATAAATGTAGATAATACAGATGTCTAATCTCTTTTTCTCTCTTTTTCTGAAGTGCCCAATATCAGCCTGGATGTTTTGAAGCCTTCTTTTGCAGAAATTCTGCTAGAGTCCCACATGGTTATGATCCGGGTAGGGTATAATTAATTCTAGATTATAATTTTCTTCCTCCTCTCTCTTGCATCAAAAAGAAATAGCACTTTCAGAGAGATCTGGGTGATGGCTGCAAGCTAGGGCAGAATTTACATGCCCAAGCAACCTACTTGAATTTATACTTACAGAAAGAGATAGTCTTGAAGCTAAATCTTTCAAGTCAAAGTTTGGAAGGATTAGACTTAATGCCTGGCTTTGCTGTTGGTGTGATCTAGCTGCAGCCTAGTTATGTAATACTGTCCCTACCTTCCTGGAAGGTTTTAAAGTTAAATTAGTATTTGTGAAGCAGGAGGATATTAGGGTGGTCAAAGTCAGGAAAATTAGCTAAACAGACACTTAGGAGAACAATTAACTCTTTGGATTGAAGAAGGAAAACTTCTGATTTTTTTTAATATTCATCAGGGTGCTGTGATTTCTGGTTTCTTCTTTATCTCTGAATATATTAAAAAAAACAAAACAGAGCAGACTTAATATTTTCAAGGTGGACTGCTCTTGCAGTCTTTTCTCCATGATCGTTCTTTGTGTTCTTCGCCACAGCCTTTCTGCTTCCAGCTCCATAATCCTTCATCTGAAGAATGAGAAGTTACTATTTTGATAAAGGAGTCTCAGTTTTTCTTTGCTGCTGTTTGTAAAGTTCTTCTCAGATATTTAAGAGAAAGAAAGTAGTCAAGCAGATTATTGTTAATGCTTGTAAAGTGTTATTGTAAAGTGTTTCCATGGCAATCAGTGATAATATATCTCAGGTAAGGAAGCACCTGCATGAGTTTCCATGGAAATAATCCTTCTGAAGCCTTTTTTTTCATAGTGGAAGGAAACCTGTCACAGTAGTCTCTTAATGAACAAAGCTCTTGCTTATGCAACATGTGTCCTCAGTGACAGAAAAGCTGGAGAAGAGAAATGAGAGAATACTGTCTCTTACGGTACTCAAAGGACATTTTCACTTGCACAGTAATATTAAAACATTCATTGCGACCCACTGTGGAAGATGATGTGTTTACATAGATCAGAAAAGAGCTTTCACTCAGGAAGAGTATTGATGTATATTTATGTACACAGACATTTCTGGACAGACATTGCAGCATAACTGCCTGCTTATATAAATCTTGTGTTGACTTATCTGTAGGGAAACAGTGGCCTCAAGCCAAAGGACAATGAAGTTACATCCAAACCTTGGCACTGGCCCATCAACTACCAGGTATATTGATCAGTCCACTTTTCTATTTTCAAGTGCTTTTGCAGTGCCTCTAGAAACATAGCACCTCTTAATTGCATTGAAGATGCAATTGGACTGATGAATATCTGGTTTACTCCCTTCTGATCTCTTTCCTCAGGGCCTGCGTTTTTCTGGTGTCAATGAGACGGATTACCGTGTTTATTTGCTGGGAAACCCAGTAAGTTGGAGCGGGAGGTTCCAAGCCAATGTCTTTAGCAAATTTGGGCTTAGTCTTGCTTCTGCCAATGACAGTGTTTCTCTTTCTTCTCCTCCTTTTGGACTGTCTCTCTTACTGTACTCTTAATATTTGCACGAAACTTTCTATTTCCTCCCACACACAAATGTTCACCATAAAGTCCCAAATCTTTCTTTTTTTTCCTTTGTAGGTGATTTGGTGGTTAAATCTGGTCACTATTGGGTTATATCTTCTGATAACAATTTGCACAGCAGTGGCACTGAAGAGAGGTGTCCAGCTGACATCTGAACTCAAAGGTGAGATCAGTCTTCTTTTTCATATATGCTTTTTGCAGGTATCTTAAAAGTGTGTGGATGGCAGGACTTTGTCTGTCAAGGATAGGAAACCAGTGAGCTTGGATTATTGAGCAGTATCCACAAGGAAAAGAGTGGGACCTTCATATATTAAATAGTTTAATAGTGAACAGCACAGATCTTCAACAATAATATTGCAAGGCTACAAGGGATACAGGCCAGTTGGATCAATGTCCTGCTATGAAGCTCTGCATGTTCTCTGTACTGCTGTAGTGTGCAGTGTTTTAAAACAAGAAATGTTTCCTCATCTTTATGCAAAGCAAATGACAAATGCAAGAGATATAATGATCCTTTTTTTATGTCCAATACCAAGGTTGTAGAGCTTTTCACAAACCCTAATAAGTCATACTTTGACTATTCCAGTTTACATCAATGGTTGCTTCCTTTTGTAGATCTCCTTGTGGGAAGTGAATTCTAAAATGTGATGGGAAACTACTCAATTATAGAATAAATTATTGGCTAAGCTTTATGTAGACACCAGAGCTCTCAGTCCCTTCCCCAGGCTCTGAAAGCTGGGCAATATTTCTTTCCAGGCAAAGTGGTTTTCTGTATGGCTCATAGTCTTATTGCAGAGGGAATAAAAACCATCAGTAACTGGAACAACCTAATTAGTCTGATAAATATCCTGAGAAACTGCACATTTGGTGTTAACGTAGAGCATGATCAACCTCCTGCCAGTCCCTTGAGACTTATCTCTTTGTATATCTTTTCTGATAACTGTTCTGAAAAGTGTTTGTATGTTTATAAAGAATGCAGTTAGAATTTTGCAGAGGCTTGAAGCAATTTCAGACCAATACATGATTTCCTGCAAAGATAGTTCCTATTGAGTTTACTTAGTGTATTAATGTTTGAAAATAGGAACGGTAGCTGAGTTTTTCTCTGCTGGTCTGTATATTTGTGTTCCAGAATTGTCCAGAGTTGTGCTACGTGGTGGAGGGCAGATCGCATTGGGTTGGCTTCTTCATTACCTCCCTTTTTTTATGATGGGACGAGTTCTCTACTTTCACCACTACTTTCCTGCCATGCTTTTTTCCAGCATGTTGACAGGTAAATACTAGAGTCTAGGAAAAGACAAGGTGGGGAAACAGGTGAAATTCTGTTAAATTTAATGTTTTCAGACTGAAAAGTTCATTATTTTTAAAGGCTTCCACTTGCTTGTGCAAAGTGTTTGAAAACACTGACTAATGCAAAATGTTTTTCACCAAGCAGCTTGCAGTGCCAAATTGTCTCTTTTTTTTGTTTGGTTTTTTTTTTTTTTACCACCCCAAAGAGGCAGTCATGGCTAGTGCTTAGGGCATTTGGATTTAGAAATGGAATTCCTATTCTCTCCTGTTTCACTGTATATATATATGCTTTTGTACAAGGTACTTCCCTTTGTTTGCTTCCCCCACTTTTCTGTCCTGTGTGTTTATAATTTGGTCTTGGTAGTTTTTCCTGTGATTTTGTACCAACTTAGTTATGATCTGAGGCCCAGATCTCTTTTGCATTTATTCAAATGGAAAGGTGGGAGAAAAAGAGACTTCTGCTGATACAAAACCATCTCTATAGTTCTGAAGTTTACCAAGGTAAATGAATTTAAAAATTGGTATGGTCTTCTGGTGTTAACAGAGCTTCATCAGCCCAATCTATGAATCTAGCAGCTCGGTTTTTCTCCTGACTCCTACCTCTTCCTTCTCCTAGGAATTACCTGGGATGCACTACTGAAGTTCTGTGCTGGGTTCTTGTCACCCAGCACTACAGCTAGAAAAGTGTATGGAGGGGGTTTCCTGGCACTGGTTCTGCTCATCCTGTACAGGTGAGTGCTAAAAGCTGAACTTTTCATGAACGTGTGACAGCTACCACCTCAGTGGAAACTGTACTGCCTGTTAATTATCCTTAGCCTTTGTCTCTGTCTTCTCTGCTGAATTTGTCAGACATCCTCAGGCCTGATCCTGAACCTTCAAATTCAATTAGATTCAGCATCTGTGTCCCAGTAATACTTTCCAGAACATTTTTTCTTTGCAGGGAATCTTCCTTTTATCCTAGCACACAGTGTGAATGCTCTGTTTTCCTCCAAACCCAAATTCCAGTGGTTTCTGGTTCTAGTCCCAGTGATTGTGCCATATTCCTCAAACACGGAAAATTTTTCATTGCTGTAGGTTTTATCAGCTGGCTTTTCACCAGAGTTCTTGGTTTCTAAGAGAAAATACCATGTGTGATAAAACTATGTGCTATGTTCAGCAGAGATTAGAAGGCCCCCAGTGGAGCTTAGAGCAGCCCAAAGACAAGGATTCAATAGGATATCTGTATGGATTAATGTGCTACAAAGTTCTTGAGACAGAAATCTGTGCAGTACATGATGGGCATTTGGTTTCCTTCCACAGCTTCTACCTCTTCCATCCTCTGTCCTATGGGATGGTAGGACCCATGGCCTCCGACCCTAGCAGCCCCATGGCAGGGCTCCGGTGGATGGACTCCTGGGAGTTCTAGAATCAGCAAAAGAAGCCTGGGAACAGTGGATGAGAAGCATGAGTTCTGTTACCTGTTGGGCTGATTCTGGTGCTTTGAAGATGTGTGACTGTAAAATGCCCACTCTGGAGAACTCTGGGTATAGGTAGCTCTGTTGCTTTGGCATTTGTTTGCACTGTCATTGGAAGAAGCAGAGGTTGAGAAGGTCCCCTTAAATTAAAAGACTCATATCCTGAATCCTTAGGTTATATTCATGGACATCTGGCTGCTTCAATGTCAGTCCTTCTGAGCAATATATACCAGTCAAACAGCAGTGGCATTCCAGCAGTCAGAGCAGTAGAAGCTGGAGGCTGTCTGTGGTTGCTTGTACACCTCTGTGTGTGTGTCTTCCTTCTTGCACCACGGCAGTTTGAAAGCCAGTGTCTGAGAACTTAGGACTTCTATTGTGACGAACAGCCAGTCTTACGGTGAGGTTTCTGAAAGCTTCCTGTAAGTATCTGGGGATCTCCATTCTACCCTGCCCTGGCTGTCTGCAGTTTTTTTGTTCTGACCTTGAATTTTTAGAGTTTGACTGAAAGGGGTCTGACTGAAATCTGAGTCACCGTGCCTTGCCTGTCTCTCAGGCCCTCTGCAGGCAGAGGTGGAAATTGTTTTGCCCTATATACTGCCTTGCTTTCTGGTCGCCTTTAATCATTTATAACACTCACCTAGCAGGCCTCTTTCCAGAGCCAGACTGTTCCAGCTCAACACTTTGTAGCTTCTTTGCAGTTCTGTCTGAAACTGCCAAGGAAATTACAGTGGAAATGGCAGATGATTTATTCTCCGCCCCAGTATGCTGTGGAGACCAGCATGTGGGTGTACTAGATATTGAAATGATAGCTTGGAAATTTTACAGACAGCTGTCATTCAGCGTTTGATCCCAGCTATTTCAGTGCCAGTACATGTGCTTTTAGGGCAAGGCTTCATCTTAATGAATGTGGCATTTGCAAAACCAGCTGCTGGTGCCAAGATATCTGCACACTGTATTCCCATATTGAAAAAGTTCCCTCTCACAGATTACTGAACATCAAATTACTGTATTGAAGGAAATGTGAGGCCAGGCAAAAATTCTTTGTCTGTTAAGTATCAAGAGCCATTGAATATTGAATCCAAGGAAATGAAATTTTGTTTATACGGTGCCTTTGTCCTGTCTTAGGTCTATTTTTGTAGATGTTCCTTTTATTCCATCTCCTACTTTTCATCCAGTTTCAATTTCTTGTCACAGTTCAAGATGGTACCTTGGAGCATCCAACATGGATGACACTTAGACCACAGCTGTGTTGCTATCTCAAGAACTAATGTTTGAAAACCTCTTTTATGTATGTTTCAATGAACTCAAGCCTTCCATTTCAGAGTTCTTGCTCTGCTTCACAGCCTTGCATCAAAATTACAGGTAGAGGGAGAACAGCAGGTGAATGTGTCTGCCTTTAAACATGAACTGTGCATTTATTTCTCTTACCACATCTTGAATTCTAGTGTATTTTCTACCACACAGAAGGGCTGCATTAGCATAGTTGTTCTGTCTCCAGTCAGACTTGCTTTCATTCTTCTGCCATAAAGATTCATAGGATTGTTCAGTAAGGCAGCTGCTTGCTATTGTGAGGCTCTGGCTTGGTATGTCACAGCTCTCCAGATGTGGACTCCTATAAATACTAACTCAGATGGGATGGACCTGTGCTTTTGATTTTAAAGGTTTTGAGTTAATAACCTGCTGGTCATACATGGTGGGGAGTCATTGCATTAATTGGATACTAGGTTTGATGATTCTTTTCCACTTGTTATTGCAGGAAGTGCTCCTACCTGCATGAACCAAGGGCTCACAGAAGTGATACATAGGCAAGAAGCATGAGGGAGAAGGCTGCAAACTTCTTCAGATCCTGCTTGATCTGACAGCAGCTGTTAACTGTTGGCAATGTGGAAGGCAGACAATGCAGTGCTGCCTTGGTAGCAATGGGATTCAGCAGCTTCCACTGTTGGTGAGATTATTAACTTAATGCTTTGCTTACCTGAATATGAGCTTTCCCTAGGGTAGTCCCATTGCCATGGGGAGGATTTGCCAAAAGAGGTGATAAAAGCCATAATTTAAAGTGCAGAGTTTTTTCCAGCACATTTAATCACACACTTGCCCTTAACATTAACAACAAAAAACCTGTAAGAAATGTGTTTTGGAATGACAGTCTTTAAAACTCTTTATTCATCAAATTAAACCTGTGGGAATGCAAAAATTGAGTCAGTAACCTTGATTCCTTCAGTTATTATGAAGGGGTCAGCTTTGTAGAAGTTGACTGAGGAAGATCAACGAGTCTGTTCCTTGGCCAGGGTCCCTCCATCCTTTATTATTAATCTTTTGGATGCGGATTGCCAGCTGAGTGCTAAAGGTGACAAATGGCATGCTCCCATCCCACCTTCCTATACACCAGCCTAGCTTCTGTTTCAATACAGACGAAGGTTTATTTCTCTTTAGGGCTGTCATTTCAGAAATTCTCTGAGAGCACTTGATTGACATTGAGACTAATGTTTCTGAGGAGTTGTGTGCTGGTAAGGGGATGAAGGCATACAGTGAGAAAAAGTCTAGCTATTCCACAAGAGGGAGCAACTTCCAGCAGAACATTTTTTTTCTTTTTTAATCTGCAGTTAAAAGGATTGAAAGGTCTACACTGAAGTCTAGAGGGCAGATGTTTCCTCTGTACCCTGTGGACTCCAGGGGCTGGGTTTTCAAGTAAGTGTAGATTGATGTAGCTCTGTCTTCTTTCAGGAGGAAAATACTGAAAAATTGTTTTTTTAGAATTTGACCTTCAATATTTGCTGCTTAAAACCTGTCAGGCCATAGCTGGAACATAATAGTAACTGATATTTTGTGAGCTAAATAAAAGACAACAATTGGGATTCCCTTACTCACTATCTTAAACTGTTTGAGTGGTACAAACATGAGCCAATGCTCTTTTCTTTCTGGATGGAATTTAGGCTGCTTCAGTTCTGCTTTTCCAGTTGTGCTTGTGGAATCAGTTCAGGTTCGTTTTGAGGACTACTTATTAGTCTTCTTCGTCAGTCAGGTGGAAGATGGCTAATGGTGCTTTCTGGGGCCAGAAGATGCAGTTCTCTGGAGCAGGTGCTCCCTTTGAACTTTGCCAGACAGGGCTGCTTTTATCACTGACAAAGTATTTCATCAAACTGTAACCATGGATTCAAATCACAAAAAGCTGCAGGCTACCATCTTCCCTCCTTCAAATTCTTTTTTGTGTGTAAACTCAATTTTCAACTCCTCAGTCTTTGAAGGATCGTTAGAGGGCCTCTAGGCTCATCTAGCTTTATCCCAGACAATCCATCCATCTTAAAAGGTTTTTGTTAACAGTCACTTCAGGACATCGATACACACATCTCTTCCAGCAGCAGGGACTGGCCTGTTTCCAGGAACTGGACTGCTCGTGCTATGAGACAGGGTTGTGACTGTGAGGAGGATTTGAATGGAGATTTCTGTGTCAAGGTTGTCCTTGGTCCAGGTGGAGGACTTTGTGTCATCACTGCTTACAGTCATTGTTCTCAGCCCTGTGGGTGTGAGAGGCGTCACCACTCTCTTGTCTGTGTAGGGTTTTCTTTTTGCATCTTGATTAGAAAGGCTGATTAATGCACAAAGAGCATTGACAGGATCTACCTTTTTATATTTTCCTCCTTCCTTCTGCTTCTTCAAGTACGCCCAAAGTACAGGGCATGTCTTTGCTTCCCCCAGTTTTCAGTCTGTGCATCCATTTCATACAGGTGCCTGAATAAGGAATAGGACAAGACATCTTGTAGTATTTTGAATAGATGAATATTTGTCATCTGAGTGCAAAACCAGAACCTTGTTATGGAAAGGTAAACAAATGTGTTATTTGACAGTTCCCTTCTGTTTCTCCTGAATCCTTCTGAGGATCATTTTCAAGGGACTCAAGAGCAAATCAGCTGTTAATGTAGAAGCACAGGCATTTACCTGAAATTCTTCATTGCCACACTTAGCAGCTTCCCTTCCATGCTGTGCCTGACTGATTTACCCTCTGTGTTGGCACTCTGTGCACAAACACTGTTTTCTCCTCTCAGGACCCTGCTGGCAATGTGCAAATCTTAGCAGTGTCTCGTGTCTCTGCCAGCTGGGGAATGTAGCAAGTGACCCCACACATGAGCTATAGTGTGTCATGAAAGCAAAAGTGTGTTGACTATTAGAACATAAGGCTCTTTCCTGCTGGGAAAGGAAGGCTGAGGATAAGAACAACACCTCCATAGCATGCTTGCTGTCTTTGGTAGGGGACTGTGGACAGCAAGCAGTCAGGACTGAAAATTGTCCCTGTCTTCTTTAAAGTACTAAGACCTTGGTTGCATGGTGGGTTGTGAGTTGCTTCACTTTTTAAACTTTTCTATGCTCTTTACTGTCAAGGGCTATGCTTGTCCTAAGTAATATCTGAGGTGGTGACATATTAGCACAGATACCACTGCTGCTGAATTTGTAATTATTCCTAAAACTTTGCAAAGTGAGCTGATTGTATTTTACAAGAGGCACTGTTTAGAGCTGTCCTTGGAGAACTTGCCCTTGTCTGAGCAGGAGTTTGGAGCAGCAGTGAGAGGGATTCTTTTGTAATTCTGTCCTGTATCCGGAACCTGTATTACTAATGCTGTCTGTGTGTGCGCGTGCGTGCATCTGCTCATGAACTGAATGTCTTCTAACTGCAGTGCAATTACTGTACCATACAGTGTGGATGGGAGAATGTTCCCTTAAGCTATAAATATGTTTTGTACAGGTGATAATGGAAAATGAGTAGAATTTGGAATCTAATTTTGTAATAAATGCCTCTTCTTTGAAACATTCTCTGTGTCTAGATCATGGGGTGTGTTTTTTCTCCCTTTCTTGTCTTCTTCACATACATGCTTGAAGTAGCAACATGAACTTTAAATGGACCCATTGAAGAGTCTTATCTAGGATAGTGATGATCTACATCAGCTTTTAGCACACAATTGTTGCTGGACTGCAATTCAAGGAGGTCAGATTGTACTGCAATTCAAGCAAGAGCTGGTGAGCGCAGAAGAAAGTGAAACTGGTGTATTTGGATGAGAATAAAGTATGTCTGTTGAAGCAGGTTTACTTCTCCCTATTAAAGACATATTACATTGTAAATATGTATATGTCAGGCTTAATGGGTATTTTCATCGAGTTTCTGGTAGGTTACCTATGAACACTTCGTTTGCCAGATCAAGCACTTTATTAAGGAATCCGACATTTTTTTATAAGTAATTTTTGTATTCAGTGTGTAGTGTCCATAACATCAGACTGGTGCACAGTTTTGTACAAATGAGGCCCTTGCTGTGAACTAAATGTCAGAATCTGTAATAAAACTGGCATGCTGAAAATCAGAATCTGACTCTACACCAGGCTGCAGTGAGAGGCCAGTGTACGCTTTTGAGGATGGTGCAATAAGGGGTTTCTTCAGGTGAAACTAGATGGGGAAAACCAAAATACAGCCATCTTATCTGGGGCTACACATTGATGCCCAGATCAGTGCTGGTGAAGAGCCAACCCATCTGTTTAGACATGTTCCAAGGGCTGCTAAAGTAAAGCCAGGACAGCTAGAAACTGGACTGTGTCCTGTACGGGGTGATACAATAGGCTATTAAATGGTTTCTGAAAAGCCTAGTGACATCTTGTATTGCTTCACACAGTGCGAATTGGTCTTTGGACATTGTCTGATCAGGGCTATTGTTCTGCAAGGAAGGACTGTGGATACAGAAGCTGTGTACAGCTCCTTACAGTGTAGGGAGACAACTGAAAGGAAAAAGAAAAATATTGTTTGGAAAATGTGATAATATCTGAAGTAAAACTTTACTTCTCACTGCCTTCTAAAGGAAGAATGGCTTCTTTCTGCAGGTCAGTGATCTCTTGTGCATGTACACTGGTGACTGATTCTGATTTGTATTTGATTGGAACCTGCCAGATTTCTAGGCTTCTAAATTCCAGCCATCACCCTCTTACATATTCCTCAACAAGAATGAAGCTTTTTTTACAACCTGGTGTTTTAATACTGATTTTGTGTTCTGTTTTCAAGCTGCTTCCTTAATCTTCTGTTTTCTAACAGAACAGAAGCTTTCAATGCAAGTTGCTTCTTCTGGCCTTCTCTTCCCCTTCTCGTTTTCTTCAGTTTACCCGTATGATTTCCCAAACTGTACACTGTCTCCCAACATCAGTCTCCCCAGTTCCATATGCTGAAATAAATCTTCACTACACCTACCACTGCTGCCTGGTTTACATCCAAGGATTCTGGTTGTACACTTCGGAGTTGTTTTCTAATACACCATCACTAACTCTGTAACTGGCCCCTGTAATGCATGGAATGGGTGTGTTCTAACAAGGGTAATGCTGTAAATTGCTTTGTCCATTTTTACCTTTGTTGGAGTCACTGCTTTATCTCTAGATTTCATCCAAAGCCAGTCATCCTGCTGTCATGCAGCTGACAAAAGGTAGTCTTCAGTCTTCGTCCACCTGATCTGCCTTTTTTCACCATGAGGTAGTTATGAAGTACCTGAGTTTCTCCATTGACCAGAAGGGAGTTTAGATTACTTGCTCATGTGAAAGCATCTGTGTTGGGTCAGCTGAGGCCCAGCCTGACAGCATGCCGATCCTTTGCAATGCTTTAGCAAGAACTATTTGGTTACAAGGTGGAGAATGAAACCAGCTGAGAAGGGGGGAAAGTTGTTAATGATGAGAACATGAACGTATATAAGATGGTACATCTTGTACTGGAAACCGTGTGGCCAGCAGGACGAGGGCAGTGATTGTTCCCCTGTACTCAGCATTGGTGAGGTCATACCTTGAATTCCGTGTTCACTTTTGGGGTCCCTCACTACAAGAAAGACATTGAGGTGCTGGGGTGTATCCAGAGAAGGGCAACAGAGCTGGTGAAGGCTCTGGAGCACAGTCTTATGAGGAGTGGTTGAGAAAGCTGAGGTTGTTCAGCCTGGAGGAAAGGAGGTTCACAGGAGACCTTATTGCTCTCTGCAACTACTTGAAAGGAGGTTGTAGACAGGTGGGGGTCAATCTCTCGCATAACAAGGAACAGAACAAGAGGAAATAGCCTCAAGTTGTACAAGGGCAGGTTTAGGTTGGATATTAGGAAAAACTTCTTCACTGAGTTGGTGGTCAGGCATTGGAATAGGTTGCTCAGGGAAGTGGTGGAATTACCATCCCTTGAAGTGTTCAAAAAACATATAGGTGTGGCACTTGGGGACATGGTTTAGTGGTGAACCCAGCAGTTCTGGGTTAACACTTGGACTCAATGATCTGGAAGGTCTTTTCCAACCTTAACAATTCTGTGATTCTATGATCTTTATTTAAGATTTATGAACAGTGTCAGAACAGCCAAATACATGCAGTTCAAGTGCAGCTTCAGAGGAGCTGAAGAAAGTGAGTTTAAATAATTTGATAACTTCCAGGAAAAATCCCACTGGAAGCAAGTCTGAGGAGCAATATTTAAATAAAAGTCATTAAGAGCACAACCACCAACTAGTCCAGTGAAAAGCAAGGCCAGGAATAGCCAAAGAAGCCAAAGATGAGAAGCTGAGTAAGAAGATATTAACTTCAAATACAAGAGAGAACCATCCAGAAGGTGAGAACACAAGTTACTAAGGGCTGCTATGAGAGAGTCATGTGGAGGGCAAAAGCAAAAAGGCTGCTTCTCAAGATGAAGACAAGGAGGAATATCAAAGTTAATGAAAAACTGTCACGACACAGGTAGTAAGAGATGCACCAAGAATTAGATCACTATTTGGCTGAGACAGAAAGGCATGAACTGATGGGGTCACTCTGAAAAATTGTACACCCATCTTCAAACACTTTTATAATAAACTCCCTACTGGGTTATTTTTCTCTATGCCGGTTTTTATCAGGGCAGTTAATTTTTTCTGTTTGGTCTTTTTGAGTATTACCACATTTTATACTCCAAGTCTTCTGGAATACCTTTGTTTTGAGTATTATTGAAAATATAAAATTAACAGTAAGTAGGTTGGAGATACCCTCAGGCAGCTCTTGTAGGACTCAATCAGTGCCTGCAGATTTTAAGTCGCTATGGCTAACACTTGCCGTTTAGCAACCTATTTAGTTAATAATGGATTGGAAAGTGCTTTATGATATGGCATAAGTACATCCTTCTCGACAAGACAGAACCACAATATTTATTCAATAATTAGGACTGTGACTCCAGAGTTTGCACATGCAAAATTCCTCACTGAACTGGAGAATTATTTTTGACAAAGCCCCACAACTGGAATGGCTTAGATAGGTGAGGAAGAGAAGACCTCAAGCAAGAAAGGATCTCACACATAGAAGGAATAACACATGGGGTTTGCTTCGAGACCAGATGACTGGGTGCAAAGCTGAAGGGTGGGAATGGTGGCACAGCCCTCCCATGAAGGAATGGGTGCCATGAAATACAAAATCTTTGTTTTAATAGATCATATAAAAAATGGTATTCCTGGAGACAACTGCTGTAGGTCAAATGTTTGTAGGAGATTGCCTAATCAATAGTGTCAATGTAAATTGTAAGGAGGGAGAGAACAGAGTTCAGATCAGAGAGAAAATGATCAATGATGATTCAGAGATCAGCACCAGCCGTGCTTCTGAAACAAGACAAATCCAGTGGGGAAACTACAGAGGAGGGTCCACAGGGAGTAAAGCATCCTTTCACCAAACTTTTGCCATGATGTTTCAGCAGCTGAAGGATGATCCAGTCCAGATGCATAAGGATAAAGGGAGGAAGATCCAAGACCATGTGTACTGTCCCTAGGTAGGGCAGAAGCCAGGTAACTGTGCTAACATAATATTGTCAAGTGTATTAGGTAGAGCACCATATTGAGCTAATGAGTCTGGAGAGCTTTGGGACCACAGCTGCTTGCATGCCACCAGCCTGGAGTGCACTCATGTCTATAGTTGTGTCTTATGACCAAATTCCTCCTGTGTGTCAGGAGTGATATGGTTGATACACTCTTTGAACTCAGTTTGGTCAAGTGAGTTACAAAAGGCAGAGGTCAGTGGTGGATTGTCACTGTGCTAGAGAGCACAAGGTGAGTAACAACTGGGGTAAGGTGTGAGCATCTCTAAGTGCCAGACTTGGTTCAACAACTTGGTGTGCACCCCTTTGGCTTCTCTCACCACTTCATGCCTTGTCATCCTTGTATTGTTTTCACCTGCCTGTACAAATATTCCCTAGCCAGCCACAGGAGATAAAAGATAAACCTGGGGATGTCTCTTAGCAAATTGAAGTCAAAAGAAGTTTTCATTTTCTTCTGCTGTTGAATCCTCTCCCACACATTGCTCCTTCTCCCTCTGCCTATCCCTCTTCCCTTAGCCCAGATCCCCAGGGTTGGTAGTGCTGCCCTGCTCTCTCCACAGTCATGGTGGCAGCCAGCAAGCTCTGCAGTTTGTCTTAATCATTTTATGGACAAGATTGTTCCCTCCTGCATTGCTTTTGATTCTTGTTATGCAACTGTATTTTTTGCTTTGCTACTGAGCTGTGCCGCACCATGGCCTGAGGGGGTAGCTTGAGAAGACTGCTGGGAACATTGCAAGACTTCTGATCCCACCTGAGGACGGGGATGGGAGTCTGGGGAAAAGAGGAGCTGTCATGGTCTGTGGTTTTGAGACGGGACAAGGGGAAAGAAAAGGATTAGCCAAGCCCAGGAGTCTGTATCCAAAGTGAGCAGGGAGCCTGAGGCAGCTAGATCAGAGTGTCATTATTCATGAAGATTCACAGATGCAGAATTGGAAATGAGCAGAAGTTCAAAGGGGGATATGGGTTCATCCTAGCAGCAGCTGGGATGAAAACTGACAGTGCCACAGCAGCACGTGCAAAGCAGTCGTCCCTGGGCCAGGCAGACAGGGCTTCCATGGGCAGGGAGGGTTGTTCTCCAGGTGCCTGAACCCTGACTGCTGGGTTGGGGACTGCATTTGTGAGCTTATTCCTAGTTCTGTCACATTGTTTTGTGAAATTGGGCAAGTTTCTGTCCATGTAGGTAAATTGAGACAGAGAACAGGTAAAGCTGACACTTGGCAAGTGTTGGTATTGTAACTTGAAGGGGCTGTAGATTACAATAATGAGACCCGCTGCAAACTAAAAACATAAATTTGTGTTCTCCTAAAGCACAAAAGAGTGTTATCACCCTCTTTGTGTGTCAGTGAGTTTCTCCAGAAATCTTCCTTCCCTTTCTCCAAGTGGTCTGCAGACGATTTTGGAGCAGTCTGTGCTGATGACCTGGTTGTTCTTCACTCATGAAGGTTCCAGGGATGGTCTTGTAGAAATCCAAGAACAGCTCAGAAAAGAGCTGAGCTGCCAGGTTAGGTACATGGAGCCAAGGGAAGCATCGCAGGAAACCCTCAGACCATGGAAACATTTGCAGTGCTCAACCTTCGCAGAGATTCTCATGCTTGAAGGCTCACAGAACATTTGGAAAGAGAAAGGAGGTTTCCTTGTTTGTTTTTCCTTGCACTTTAAATCCTCTCTGGACTCCAGCTGTGCTCTCAGCACCTCAGTGCTGTGACAGGAGAACTCCTCTGACAGCCATGTAGCTGCAAGGGAGAAGCTGCTTTGCACACAGGGAAGAGCACCGTGTCTCCCAAACCCTAGCTCTTTTAAGTCATATGAATGGTGGTTCAGATGTTTCTTACCCCTGAGTTAACCCTGTCTCTCACATCAAATCCCTCCTTGCACCTCCTTTCTCCTGTGCTGCAAGACTTATGCTGTCACAGGGAAAAAACATCTTGGTTTTATTAAGGGAGGGAACATGTGCCAATGCCAAAAGGCAGCAAAGGGATGGATTCACTGTTCAGAGAGGCAGGGAAGGTGGGGAAATGGTTCCTGAATGCATCCTGGCCAGAAGAAGCTGTTGCTGGGGGGTAGGGAAGAAATGATGAGTTCTTAATTATGACGCTCTGCCAAGTATCATAGCAGCGTGGGATTTGGGTGCCAATAGGTGGGTGGGGGTATGGCCAGCCCACTGCCCCTTTCATCAGCTGGGGCACCTGTATTTCTCATGGAAGGAAGGCATATCATGCTCAGCACTCTGGTTGCTGCCTTCATATCTGGTCTGTTTCTGACACTTGTGCTTTGTCTGTGAGCACGCAGCGTGCAGCCACCATCTGCAGCACAGAGGGAAGGTGCAGGGGGGAAGACTTTGGACAAGATTCACCATTTTCTCTTATCATCATGACTTCACTGCTATTGCCTGAGACACCTGTGCCATCAGAAACAATGGCTGAACCGGTACTTTGTTGTTGCCCTGCAATAGGGTATTTGATATGGTGCTTATGTGGATGCAAGGAAAGGTGTCCTACATCCCAACTAATCTTCAGGAGCCGATCACTCTGAACTACAGCAACTTGTTTTTCTGGTGTTTCTCTTCCTCCACTATCAGCCAGGACTGAATGTATTCAAAATGTTGCTAGGCAAATACTCAGCCTTGGTTGCTGCTCTGACTGCACATATGTGCTTCAACTCTGCTTTTCAGTATGCTGTGGCCTGGGATGACTCTCCGTGCTCCTTTCCAGTGCCCTGGCAGCACATCACTGCCTATCTGTTCTTCTGCTCTTTCTTTTACACCACTGCCTATCTGTTCTTCCACTCTTTCTTTTTAGCAGGGCCAGGCTGAACTGTCCATCCAGGCTCTGGTGAAGCTCCACACCTGTGTGGTTGTGACAACTGGCTGAAATGTCAGCGTACCTTGTGTGGATGACACAGGATGACACTTCACACTCTTTGTTGGTGCATTTGATCAGCTGCAAGATAGCTAGAGGTTAATGTTTGCATTGGCATTACTGGGCTTGTGCCTGCCACCCTGCTCGGATTAATCCGATGTTTCCCGCTGCTCTCCTAGCTGCCCTTTCAGGCTCCTTGAAGCTTCAGTGGTTACCGTCGCAGTGATTTATCACCAGTCCCCAGTGGGAACATTCATTTTGCAACTACACAGATTCAATTTATTCCCTGTTCTCTAAGAATATAGATGTGTAGAGATTGTATGCTTTTTGTGGGTTTCTTAGCTAGTATGAAAGGTAGAATGCTGTATCTCTAACAGGAGGCATGATTTAACAGAAGCCATTTGCATTTTTCCAGGATCTGGAACCTTTGACATTAATTAAGTCTTTTCTAGAAGTGGCATTTAACACACAGTACAGCTGGAATATCATTTGTTTTCTGACTCAGTAGTATTAGTGTGAGTCCTTAGTCCCATATGACAGTTCAATTTTTTTGTGGGTTTGTGGACTCTTGCTTCAAGAGCCCAGCTTTAGGACAGGGTTCTTCAGCTTCCTCTAACACTTGTGGAGCTTTTCCTATGCAGGATCTTGTCTGGTTTGCACTGAGAACGTGAGGTCTCAAAATCCTGAGAAAACAGGTAATTTATTCTGGCACTTGCAAAACTGTCTCAGGTGGCTTCCTGCTGTCACTGCAGTCAACACTGTCACTCCTGCTCTTTAGGAGAAAGGCCCCTGGGAGACAAGCTGGGGTTGAGAATGTAGCATTGTGCCTTTGAACTTCTCTCCTCCCAGGGATTATTTTCTGTCCTCCCACAAGAAGAGCCTTCTTTCTTCCTACACTGAATCAATATGCTCTTGGGTTGTGTCAGAGGCTGCTGTCTTCTCTCCTGATTCTAAGAAATAAGTCTGATGGACAGAGCCAGAAGTTGTAATAAGATCAGTACAAATTGTTATTTTGGTGCAGACTGCAATGGTTTCAGTACTGTTTGTGCTTTTGTATTGCTCACATCCTTCTGAAAACCTTAACTTTTCCCGACTCCTGCTGTGCTGCTTGAGACCTCATTTGCCCCCTTTTGCTTTGTTTCCTCTGTGCTGCTTAAATCCTGAGGCCAAATTAAGCAGTGTCTGAACAGAGAAAATCTGTGCGTCCTGAACACAACTGACAACGATGATGCCTTCTGATCTGCTAGTAACAACTTTATCTGGTTCAGCTGGCTTAATTAGCCTTAAATTAAACAGGTACCTTGCAGTGTCTGGACTGCATGTGCCTGCGGAGGTAGCAGGTGGCTGTGTGGCATCCAGAGCCTCAGTGCAAGCGGCCAAGAGCAGGAGGATGCTGCGGAGCATCCTCCCAAGGGAAGTTCTGCTCGGAGGAAGCGGTGCCGGACGGTGAGGGGAGGCGTCCCGGTGCCGGCGGTGCCCTGGCTGCTGAAACAGGCCGAGGGGAAATGCCGGCCGTGAAGGGGCTCAGCTTTGCGCTCCGCGGGCCCTGGAGAGGAAGGTCTGGTGATTGTGAATTTCGCTGTGATTCCTTCCCTCCTCGCCCCGAGCGGTGGATGCCGCCGAGCCCTTCCCTCCCCCCGGGCCGCGCGGGGCGGGCGGTGCCGCCGCCGGGCCC
>JAWWMP010000165.1:41523215-41563522 GCA_035047865.1 Dendrocincla tyrannina | reverse complement strand
CGAGCGGCGCCCCGGCCGGCCCCGCCATGGAGGGCGGCGTGCGGCTGACGGGCGGGCAGCGGGCGCTGATCCGGGACAGCTGGCGGCGGGTCAGCGGCAGCCCCGTGCAGCACGGCCTCGTCCTCTTCACCAGGTGAGCGCCGCGGCCCCGGGCGGGGTGGCGGGGGGCTCCGCTGCGCGGGGAGAAGCGCCTCGCTGTGCCCGGAGAGGCTGCCGGGCAGCCCCTGCCCCCGGGCCGTGCCCTCCATCGCCGCCCACCCGCGGGGCCGGGGCAGTGCCGGGGGACAGCTCGGTGCCCGGGGCCGCAGGGAGGGAGAGCGGCGGTGTGCTGCCCTCCGAGCCCTGCCGGGGGGGGGCTGCCTGCCCCGCGGCCCCGGCAGCGGGCGGGCCCCGGCCCCGGTGTGCGGGGGAGCTGCGGGGCACCCCAGGCACAGACCGGGCCCCCGGGGAGGGCTCCGGGCTCAGGGGAGGGGGAATGGTGTGCCGGGGCGATGGCTCATGCCCAGCATCCTGCCTCTGCTGAGCAGATTAATGTATCAGATACGTGAAGAGAAAAAGGGGAAAATCAGTGAAAAGTCGTTTAAAAAGGACATTTGGAGGGTTGATGAGCAGCTTTTGAAACGAGTGGGATCCAAACCTCCCAGAGCAAGACTAGAACAGCAACAGCAATGTGTGGGGAGAGGGATGCAGTAGTTTAATGTGCAGGATGAGGAGAAGGGAGATTGTCTTGCCTGAATTCCCTGTGGCCTGTTAGACCTGCCTGGGTGGCGGCTGCTGAGACCCATATGTGCCTGGCATACACTGGCAGGGAGGATGGGGCAGTGGTGAGGGGGAGGGATGGGAGCTGGTGATGGTGTTGGAGAGTGGGGTATTAGCTGAGTTTGTACATGCCTCCCCTGCTCCCCAGGGCTGCTGGAGCTTGGAGGCCTTCCCTGATTTGGGGGCTTTTGGGTTCAAGGGAATCAAGAAGTGGGAATGGGAAGAGCTGAGACAACATCCAAAACTCTGGGGAGCAAGGGCTAGGCTGGGAGGAACTCTAGTGAGCTGGGACTGTCCTCAGGTGCTGTAAACACATATCTGAGAGCTGGGGTTGTGGGCTAGGGAATTAGGAAGGTTTTTGTCTATAGGTAATCTGGATTGCCCCAAACTAAAACTCTTCAGAACTTTTGGATCCCTAGTAGATGGGAAAGGAGGCAGAAGGGGGCTGTGGATGTGCTGCTACTGGGGTTGTTCCTGGGATGGGTAGGACTTCAAACAGAGCTGAAGAAGTGAGAAGACGAGGGTTCTCTCTTGCTGTTGCAGGTTGTTTGACTTGGATCCTGACCTGTTGCCCCTTTTTCAGTACAACTGTAAGCAGTTTGCCAGCCCTCAGGAGTGCCTCTCTGCCCCTGAGTTCCTGGATCACATCAGGAAGGTGAGAGAGCGGCTGTGCCATGGCTGGAGCACAGCTGCTGTGGAGGAATGACTTGGGACTGTGGTGTGTCTGACTAGGGAATGCGTGGGAAGTCTCCTTCTGAGATGGTAACTGGTGGGGTTACTTGTGCTAGCAGAAGGCACTACTGACAGGACAAAGTGCCCTACAGCAGTGGGGAGGGGATAAGAGTGCAGGTTGTGGTGGCTAAGAAACACCATGCTGATTTCCATGCCCTCATCTTGAGAGTGGATTGTGTCCTGTGAAAGCTGGAAGCCTCCTTCTCCTACTGGAGTGAGCTGCCTCAGGGAGCTCACTTCTGTCCAGACAAGACTGGAGCCCTCTGCTTGGCCACATGCTGACCAGGAGGTGGCACAGAGTTGGGCAGTGGGCCAGGCTCCCATGGACCCACTACTGTGGAGAGGCTGTTGGTGCAGCTGCAGAACCAGAAGGCCCACAGCATCTTTGAGAGGGTGCTGCAGAACACATTAACCTCCCCCCAAAACAGAGAGGAGCAATGCTGAGGAGAGGCTCATGCATGAACAGAATTACACCCAGTGCAGCAGAGGCCATTTGCTGAGCCCTGAAGAGAGGCCATGCTGGGGCAGAGCACAGCCTTGGCTTGCAGATGCCTTCATAAACTGCCTGGCTTCGTCTTTAAATCAGTCAGGTTTCTGCTTGCCTGTTTTTACTCCTGTAAAAAGGAGTGTGCTCTTCTGATAGCTGCAAGCTTTTTGTTATTTTTCAGCCTCTGTTTTTTAGCAAAGTTAAGTCCATTTTTACTTCTACTGTTGCTCTAAGCAGAAATAGCTATTTGCTCTTGTTGGAGATAAATTCCCTGTTGAAATTATAGGGCACAATTCTATCACCTCTTGGCTTTGCCAGTATAACCATGCCCTGGCTTTAATCTCTTCCTCTAATTTGGTGTGTCTCTTCCCTTCATCTTTTGTTAAATTTCTCGGTCCTGTTTCCATTTGACTCTTGATGCTCCTGGGAGACCATGGTGGTATGTGCTTTACCAGAGCAGGTCAAGAGACTTGGCTGTACTATCCACCCCATCTCTTCAAAATACCTTGGCCAATCCTAGAATCAGAGTGGCCTTCTTCACAATTGCACTATCTTGTCAACTCCTAGTTGGAAACTTTGGTCCTGGCAACTTGCAGTGTTCCCATGCAGTTGTCCTGGGGTCCTAACAGTTGTAAGGACTGCAGCAGCATTAGGTCTTTCTGCAGCTGCTCTGCTACAGGGTGGTTTGCCCTCTTTGGGACAGGGTAGTCAGCAGTGCTGCTTGCTGTGCAGCTCTGGCAGCATCCCATGAGAGGATGAGGTGTGTGCTGCTGCCAGCATGCCTCACTGATTTGACATATGGATCACAGTAGAGCAAAGGAAAGCCCAGAGGGCATCTGCTGGGCTGGGAGTGGGTCAGACTGGCAAGGGTGAAGTAGAGGGGTCAGACTCTTGTTCTTCTTGCTGTTAATGCCATTCTACCTTTCTGCTGGTGCACCAGGTGATGCTGGTGATTGATGCTGCTGTGAGCCACTTGGAGAACTTGTCCTGCCTGGAAGAATATCTCTGCAACCTTGGCAAGAAGCACCAGGCAGTTGGTGTGAAGATTGAGTCTTTCTCGGTGAGGTGTCCTCTCTTGTCCTGCTGTGGCTGTGTTTGTGCACCCTTGCCTGCAGCCCTTGGCTGTCCCCATCCTTCTTCTGGGTTCAGCTGGCTGGAGAGAAAGCTGGTGGCTCAGGGCATCCTACCTGATGTGTTAATACCTATGTAATGATGTTGACCCAGTGAGGGAAACCCTTGAGCTCCCTTTTTTTTCTGTCCTTACCCGGTAAGCCCAGGGAGAAAGGACAGATGGGGGCAAGGCATTTCCACTGTTTGAAGGGAACCATGGTTTGGGGAACTGCAGTCTCTTCTGCGACACAGGGCTTCAGGCTCAGCCCTTTGCCCTGGATCTCTGCATCAAATGCTCTGGGCAGACCTCACCACATCTGGAAAAGGGAGCATCCGCCTCTCTGTGTCTGCACTGGGATGAAGTTGCTGCACCTCAGCCCCTTCTTCCTCCATGGCAGTAAGACCTGAGCATCTTCCATATTAAACCCATGCTTACTCCTCTCCTGCCATCAAACATGGACAGAAATGCTGGATAATTCAGCAGGGGAGAGCAGGTTGAAGAAAAGGTTTTCTAACCAACACATGGCTTGCTCCTGATACTGCTAGCTTTTGTCCTTTTCAGATGGAGCAGGGTCCCTTTTGTTTGGGCTAGTGATCCCCACCAGCCCTGCCCTCAGTGTGTGGGTACCCCTGCATGGGGTTGCTCACAGCACTGTGAGGAGCAGTGAGTGCCCTGTGGAAAAGACTGAGAGGCATGGAGGCAGGCCCTGAGCATTCACCCTGCGGTCTGACCCACTCTCCTGACATCAGGACATTGCTCAGCTCTGCTGCTCAACTGCTATACCTGGGGGTGGAGCCTGCATCTGGGAGCCATGGAGGATGGATGTGTATCTCTTCCCTGGTGTTGTGTGTGTGGTGTCAGCCCTTACACTCTGCCTTGCACTCCCTAGTCACCCAGCATGTGGGATGAGAGTCAGCGTAGGGCAGGGGAAGGCGATGACATGGGCTGGCTCTGGGCCCCCTGTGAGCAGCCAGGGATGGGGAGCCTGGTACTGCTGATGGAGGAGGAGCAGGTGCCCTGCAATGGGAGAAGTCAAAAAAGGTGGTGGAGTGAAACAAGGGACTACAAGTCATCTGCTGGTGCTGAGCTTGTCACTTCCCTGTTTGGTTTGCAGACTGTTGGAGAGTCCTTGCTGTACATGCTGGAGAAATGCCTTGGCACTGCCTTCAGCCCAGAGGTGCAGGAGGCTTGGAGCAAACTCTACAGTGCTGTGGTGAATGCCATGCGACGTGGTTGGGATGCTCTCCCAGAAGGGGACTAGATCTTGCCAGCTGTCCCCATCCCTGACCATGCAGCAGTCCTCCTGAGCACGGGGAGCACTCACGCCACACTCTCTGCCTCTCCCCACCTGTGTCTCTCTCTGTGCACCAGCCCATCGCTGTCTCCACTAGTCACACGTGCTTTGGGGCTGTCACAGTGATTCGACCTTGCTTCAACACTAGCACATCTCTGCCTTTGCTAAGGGCTGGCAGGGGTAAGTCCCTGCACTGAAGCCTGGGAGTGCTGCAGCACAGGTATGCCACCCTGCCCCAAGTTCCTTTGGGCTAGTTGGAGCACCAACACCCATGTACCTACTCTGTTTTTTAGCTGGCTCGTTTTCCCTCCTTTGGCTACCCATCCTAGTTAGGTGACAGCTGGCATAGGCCTTGTGGGCTTATTTGCCTGAGATCCTATTTGTAGTGCTTGTACTTGCCAGGTCTGGCACTGCTCACTCCTCCTGTGCTGCTGTGCCTGGTTCAGCTGTGGCAGTGATGGATTGGCTCCCTCCACAGCCAGGGGCAGCAGAGGTGGGGGCTCTTCACACTGCAGTTGTCCTCAAACCTTACAGGGAGCTTTTCCCCCTTTCACTTCACCAACACATCACTTACCAGATGGTTAATCCTGGTGCTCTGTTCAGCCTTGCCTCTGCCCTGAATGGGATCCATGGCTTTTCCCCATGTCATGTTGTCCACAAGTCAGTAGGTTTCCTAGGGATGAGTCAGGTAGTGATGTCACATTATTCCCAAGGTGAGACTGCTTTTGGCAGGTCTGGGCTGCCAGCTGAAAGGCTTCATGTTGGTTTGGCCAGTTGGTTTAACCTTAGAGCCATCTGAAGTGCAGTGGCAGTGTCTGTTCACTGCTTTGTCTTGAGGAGAATAAAGTAAATACAAGGCAAACATCTCTTAAAATAAAAATGAAGGTTGCAGTCATCCCATGGCAACAGCTTCCAGAAATTCTGGCTCTTGGCCAGAGGAAGGATAGCTGGAATCTTTCTGCTGATGCTGTCAGAACCTGGAGCACTTCCCAGCTGCACACAGTGCCTGTGTGCAGAGTTCCTCACCCTCACAGGAATGAGAAGATAGTGTCTGCCAGAAGAAATCCCGGAAAATGGCTGAGAAGCAGCACCTGAGGGCTCTGGAGGGAGCTGAGCTTGAGCATTTAGAGGAGGAGTTTATCTTTATGTGGAAGTCTTTGTGGAAGAGGCAGAATCATGTTTCTAGCCATCACTAGCCCCGGAGCAAGGACATGGAGCAAATACTCAGTTACAGGCAGCACCTTTTTTTGCTGCTTCTTCAGGACAGGAGGAGCCTGGTGGTGAGGGCTGAGATGGTCCTATTCTGGAGACACATTTCTCCAGTACTCAGACACCCTCCACTCTGGGGCAGGAGAAGGCTACCTGCTCCATGTAGCTGAGGTCTCCCAAGCCTATGCCATGGAGGGGATAATGGGGTGCCCTGAGATGGGCTCTGATTCCCTGCCACCAGGCCTGATGGTAGCCATAGGCTTCCAGAAATCAAAGAGCCCCATAGCTGTGTTTGGTAGGCGAGCTGAGAGGTGGTGTGGATCAGGCAGCGAACTCCATGTTTGTTGTCCTCCCCATTGTACCATGTTCTGCCTCTGCAGTCCTGCAGTGTGGTGGTGTGCATTCTGGCCTGTGGCTCTCTCCATCTGCTGGGTCAGGTAAAGCTCTCCTCATTCTTGCACCCAGCTGTGAGGGATGAGGAGCTGTGGCTGGAGGGAGGCATAGGAGGGTTTGGGAATTGGGGTGTCCTCTTTGCAACCCTGTTCTGGGGCATCAGCCTTCAGCATCATGGGAGTGGGACACCCTCTGGCTCTGTGTGACAAGTAGGCAGCTGTGTGATGGGTGGGGTGTGTGTTTTACTGCCTCAAACCATCCCTGCTCCCTCTAGCTTTCCCAGCTACTTGACTTCTTGTCTGTGCCACGTTTTGTGTAACTCCCAAGAGAACCGGACCGTGTGCCTCTTATACCCAGCTGTACTGTTTAATAAAGTACAACAGTAAGTCCTAGCCCTTT
Organism: Dendrocincla tyrannina; assembly: GCA_035047865.1. NCBI lineage: Eukaryota > Metazoa > Chordata > Aves > Passeriformes > Dendrocolaptidae > Dendrocincla > Dendrocincla tyrannina. Next base: position 41,557,138 of record JAWWMP010000165.1, on the reverse strand, counting down.
TTGATGCTTTATGTTTATTTTAATATAAAAGGCCCAAGCAGGCCCGAAAAGGACGATGACAGAGAGGGGTTTACTGGTTTCTTGTTGGCTCTGACTTTGGAGATACCGGTCACTGGAGCACTTGTGTAATACAGCTTAACTGAAATGAGAAGGCATCCAGCACCAAGTGGCCTATCATGAGCTTTTGTGCATGGTAATTGAATGGATGAGCAGCGGAGGGGCTAGCAGAGACATTCTGCTACTGATTGCTCATTACCCTTCAAATATAACAATCTCTAATGGAATCAGAATTTTAATCAATCAGCCTAAAAATCCCTTTTCTGTTGTTCAGCTTTTGTTTTTTGACATAGCATCAGCTCACCTGCTGCTGGTCACCACTGCTGATTGGCTGCAGCTGCAGAGCACACCCTCATAGCCAAGTCCTGCTAGCTCCATGCAGCATCTACCCTGCCGGCTGGACTGCAGAGCTACCCCAGCAGCCCTGCCCGGGGAGCAGCTGGTGAGGATGCAGGAGGACCCGTCTCCTCTTCCTTGGGGTATATTCTAGCTTTGACATGGTGGGTTTCCAGCCCTGGGAGAGTTGGGTACTTGATGCTGAGGAATGGTGCCTAGAGCAGGGAAGCCAGCTCAGGGTCTGTAATAGCATCTCCTGAAGGCTGGAAATCCCAGCCCTGGCACAGGGGAGAAGGATGAACATCCTGGGAAAGCCATGGCGCTCTGTCTTGGGCAACATTTATGGAGTGATTTATGGATGGAGTTTGTTCCACAGGGCAATGTGTGATGGGCTGCAAGGGGCAAGGAGAGCAGCAGGGATCAATGCAAAGAAATCCCCCCTTTGGATCCTTGCTAAAATAAGTGAAGGTGCAGCATGATGGGGCTTGTTAGGCTGTGATGAGCTTCTCCAGCACAAGAGCTGGGAGAGCTGTGAGTAAGAGGCAATTACAGCCCTTGCTCACAGCCAGAGCTGCTGCCCCAGCATTTAGCCCTGTTTACCACTCATTACAAACGGGGGCCTCTGTAGTGGTGTGTGATGGGGGACTGGGATTTTAAATTTTCCAGTTTTTCATCCAAAGGGAAGCCCTCCCTATGTCTTCTTGTCCTGTGTCACAAGCCAGAGTGGCCAGACAGGCTTACACCAGAGGAGCTGTGGAAGAACCAGCAGGAGTCACCTGCTGAAACCAGAGGTAATTCACTGAAGTAGGAATTCAGGTATAAAAAGTGTGTTTTGGGAGGGAGGAGGAATGGAAAACAAAGCAGTCTGCTCAAAATCTAGAGAAAGACTCCCAAAATGGTGTTTGTTCCCTTTCCCGGGACTTGCTGGTGAGCAGTTCAGCTTTGGGACCATCCGCTCCATCCCCAGATGGGATGGGTCCCTGCTGCCCCTGCTCCTTGCTGTGGTCCCAGAGGACCTCCAAGCTACCCTCCTGCTACCTCCAGGCAGTGTCTGCACCTTTGGTGGTGTTCTAAGCCTGCCCTACCAGTGAGTGTCTCAGGGCTGCACCCCAACCCCAAGGTAAGGATGGTGCCAAGGGCTGTGCCACTCCATCACATGGGATGCAGCAAGGTGCTCTCCTGCTCCTGCGACTTTGCTGTTTCTGCCCACTTGCTGGGGTTTATTTTTGTGGGGGCCATGGTAAGCAGATGAGCCAGGAGGTGGGGAGGTGTCTAAGCAATCTCCTTGCCACTGAAGCCTCTGCCGGACATCCCCAGGCAGGGTCAAAAGCAGACAAAAAAAAAAAAAGGGGGATGGAAAAGTTTTGCAGGCTCCACTGGCAAGGGCTCACCCTATACTGGTGCCAGGAAAGATGTGTTGGGGTGATGACACCAGGCAGCAGCTGGGTGAAGTCGTTTTATTCAAGGCACAGTCATAGCAATAAATCACAAGAAGGTACAGACCTCTGGCACATTCCTACAGTGGGGCAGCCAAGGGCAATCAGACCAGCAGCCCGAGCTCCTGAGGACACAGTGCCACTCACAGGCACTTGCTTCCACCCTCAGGGAGGCCACCAGCATCCCCCTGCCCTGTTAGGACTGCCCCTGGAGCAGGCAGTGAGGGCAGTGGCTGAGCTGTGGGGGCACCTGGGCAGGAAGCCACAAACCCCCTGGGATGCTTTTTGGGACTAGGAGAGAGCAGCTGAGCTCAAGACTCACCTGAGGCAACAGCTTGGTGGCTAATGTGCTGCAGCCACTGCCCTAGCATGCAGGAATGTGGGTAGGACTGGGGCCATGGGGCTGCCAGCTGGCTGTACTGAGACCCACCAGCCCCACAGAAATGTCCCAGGGCCCACCTGAGTCCAACTGAGACCCACAGCACACTGCTGGGCTGCCTTTTAACCTCCTCCCCTGCCCAGAACTGGCACACTGTGTCCCCCCTCCCAGCAGCACCACTAATTCTGAGCAGTGCTATGGCTGAGCATTGGCTTTCACACAGCAGCACTCAGCCATAGTGTCGGCACAGCTGCAGTGACCTCCCTTCCCTCTCTGCAACGCCCTGGGATGGTGGCAACTCTAGTTGCTCTGAAGCTAGCAGAAGAATCAAGGGCAGGAAAATCAGCCCTGAGGCCTAAGCAGGGCTGAGTGAGGAGCCAGCATGCCCAAGGTGGGCTACGGTAGGAAAGGGACTGGGCAGGCTGAGGATAAGCCCTGTTCCCAGGGGTCACCACAGCTACTCTGGATGAGCTGGAAACCTCCAGAGATGCTGTCTGGGCAGGAATTGGTGCATTTACACTCACCACAGCAGGACTCACACTCAAGAGGTGATGCAGCTGCTGGGGGAGCATCCCACAGCTGTGGTTTGTGGGTGACGGCAGGCTGGATGTGGTGGAGCAGGAGGACCTGGAAGTCTGGGTCCTGCCAGCCTTCACCCTGCCTTTTGTTGCACTAGGACAGAGCCATGCCGGATGTCATGGGCAGTCCCACGGAGAGCATGAGTACAAGGGGGGATGCTGTTGCCTGGGGAGAGGAGTGACAAGGAGCTGCCCTTGCAGCCATTAAACACAATTGTCCCTTCTCCCCAAGAGCCCAAGTGCATAGACATAGTGCAGCAGGATGGAGGGATGCGGTAGGAGCTTGAGGAAGAGATGGGCCTGCATTTGATGCCTGCCTTGGGGCAGGGCTGCTGGTGCTCAGGCAGATGTGGGAGTTGCCCCGGGCACTCACCTCCTCCACCAAAGCACTCTCACATCAGCAGTCCCTGCTTTAACGAGCAAAGCGGGGGCGGGCAGCAGCCTGGATGGCCAGCAGCAGGGAAGGCAGCGGGATGGCTGCTCGAGCAGTGGGTGGGTGGGGTGGGATGCAAGGATAGCTGTCCTCTGCCACTGAAGACCTGCAGGACAGCGTGGTGGTGGGCACATTCGTCTGTGCTGTCTGGGCTGCTTCCTCCTCACAGAGGGGCAAGGGCCTCCCTGCTGCCCCCAAAAGCATGGCCTCTCAGAGAGACCCTCTCCCTATACTGCTGTACCCCCTCTTCTCCACTGTAGGCTGGAAGAGGCAGGTGGGGACAGGGGGACACTGGGGGGGCTCAGCCAGTCCAGGCAGTGGAAAGGACCAACAGTCTCCTGCAACTTCCCTCACAATGGGGTCTTCCCCATTAGTCCTGTCACCCTCTGTCCCATCAGAGTAGTGGCCCCCACCAGTGCTGGGAAGGCTCCTTCCTGCCCCATGGCACGTTCTCCACTCTCGGCATGGTTGGTCCTTGGCTGGGGACATGGATGTTCACTGGTAGCGAGCCTGGCTCTCCATCACAGGGCTGCTCCTGTACTCGCCCTCCACTGTCTCCAGCTCTGTCTCGAAGCTCTGCAGCCCCCTATCTTCTCCATCCTCTGCTGGCTCCAGGTGGTTGCCCATGGTGCCATAGGACTGGTGTGCTGGAGAGGCCGCCGGGGTCAGGCTCAGCTCAGGCTCCTGCAGGACAGTGGCCACAAAGAGCTGCCCCGGGGGGCAGTGGGCCATGAGGACCCAGGGGAGCAAGGGCGGGAGCCACAGCAGGGCTGGGGAGTGGTACTCACATTGGAATTAGGGGTGGAGGAAACGCTGCTCCGCTCCACATCATTGAAGGCGCCCTCAGATTGGTCAGACATCTGAGGAGAGGGAGGCCAGGAGGAAATGATGGTTTGGGGGTCCCAGCTATGGCTGGGGACAGCCAGGTGCTGCCTCAGACTCCCCATGGCAAGTGCACCTGAGAGATGCAAGGAGGGGACGCAGTGGGTGAAGGTACAGAGTGGGGAGCTGCTCACCTGGTAGCTGGAGGGTTTCCGTGGCTGCAGCTTCTTCAGGCAGAGGCCAAAGAAGGAGAAGATGATGCAGGAGAGGAGGACCACAAAGGTGAAGAGCGTGACAGGCCGGGTGGGACCTAGAGCACAAAGACACTGGGGCAGCACATGAGCCTCCAAGAACCTGCTGCACGTCCAGCTGAGCCCCAGGCCGGTGCCTGCTTTGCATCTTACGCCCTTCCCAAAACACTCAGTAACACCTCCCTCAGATGCCAGGTCTCCACACCACCTTCCCCCTTTGCACCTTTCATGCCATGCCTAACTCAGGGGTGACACCTGTGGCTCGCCACTGTCCCCAGACATGACCCTCAGCAGTGGCAGGACGCAGCCCCAAGCTCTCCCTACCGAGGCGCAGGACGGAGAAGAAGAGCAGCCAGAACATGCAGAGGATGGGGGCCACCACAACCTGGCTGATGGCGGCGACATGGAGGCGCTGGTTCAGCTTGGTGGGGATGTACACGTAGTAAATATTGTACCGGTCAACCATGTGCTTGAGCAGCATGTAGAGCAACCCTGGCGGGACAAGAGTGGCCATTTGGGAGGAGGGCAACGGGACAGCAAGACAGGCCCTGGGGATGATGCCCAAGGGTGCCCTCCTGTACCATGCAGGAAGCTTGCACTGCCATGCCCCTGCTGGTGGTTGGGACAGGCTGTTCTTGGCATGGCCAGGACCATGAGCATGGGATCGTACTCACCGAAGGGGACGATGATGGGGCACGTGATGCTGTAGGTCATGACAACAGAGAAGATACAGCAGGTCCAAGCATACTCTAGTCCAAACTGGAACTGGTAGGCTTGGCTCTGGGACACAACCAACAGTGTCATTAGTGCCTCTGCAAAGACTGCACTTGCCTTTGCACACTGGTCTACAGGATTGCCTCAGCCCCATTATCCCCCAAGGGGAATCCTGAAGAAGTCCCCACAAGCATCTCCACAGGACCATGAGTTTCTAGCAAATACATTCCTGCTGTGCTGTGGGTTGTGTAAGCTCAGAGGTGACCAGAACCACATACCCGCTTGACATGGAGCCGTTCAGGCTCAGACTTGGCAAAGCAGAGGCGGGCAGTGTAGACGAGGAGGCCCGGGATGCGCAGCAGCTCCATGGCCGTCCCAATCAGGCTGGAGGTGACCACGTAGTTGACAAAGAAAGCGCCGTTGTCTGGCAGGAAAACACACCTACCCCAGGGACAGAGAGTGTGAGAGGATGCTCGGGGAGGCAGGCAGCAGAGCTGCTGAGGGCTAAGAGGTGCTCCCGCTTGCCTGGGAAGTTTGGGAGCTTCCTGTTACTCACTGGAACTTGATTTCGGCCTCATCCAAGAAGTGGGTGTCAAAGAGCCATCGGAAAAACAGGTCCAGGCTGGAGGGAAGAGAAGAGGAGCAGCTCAGAAAGAAGGGGAGCTGAAGAGCACTGTAGGGAACACCCAGAAGGCATGTGCTTTCCCCTGCCCTGGGTAGGCAAGACCCTTCAAATCCTACACTGCCAGAGCAGCCCCTTTTGCCACACAAGACCACTGTGGCGTGGGTGCTTGCCTCCTTGATGGCCAGGATTGCTGTAGCTGGCACTATGCAGATACCTGACCAGGTCCTTTCAGGGTCTGCTGACGGGCTGGCCCCAGGCAGCAGTCAACCACCATCAGCATCCTTGGGTCAGCTGTGGCAGCCTAACAAGCTGCTCCACTCCACAGGGAAGCTCTGTCCACGACCATCTATCTGTGAGCAGCTCAGCACTGCTAAGAAGTTTTTCTCCCCAGAGACTGCTGTGTTCCAGGGGCCATGGGACCTTAGCCCGTTGGGGCTGGCTTGGAGGGGTGAGGGGCCTGGGGGTGATCATAGCAGCTGGGGAACAGGGAGAGCAGCATGGCAGGGTGGTCCGCACCTGCTCAGACCCAGTGAGGGCAGAATGATAACCATGAACACCAGGAAGAAGAAGCACTTGTGCATGGTGATCTGATTTTCACTTGACCTGCAGAGAGGAGAGACAAGAAAAAGAACACTGCACTTTTCTGAGGACAAGCATCCGGTGGAGTGAGAGGCTGGGCTGGGTCTCGCTCTTCACCCAGAGAGCTACTCTCAGCCCCAGAAACCCAAGTACATTTGATTTGTGCATCCACTGGGCCTTGCAAAGCATCCCCCAGGGCAGGGGGTGTCACCATGAGGAATCTGCTGTAGCAAAAGCTCTTGTATTCTCATCCTTTCATGTCTCTCAGCCTTGCCCTCTCCTACCATTCCTGCTAGTGTAGACATAGAGCAAGAGGCAGATGGGTGTCTAGAATGGGTTCAGGAGCCCCCATTTCCCCCAGGAAAAGGAAGGAAGGTGTTGACAAAGCTCCAGCCTAGGCACAAGGGCTGGGGCCAATAGAGGGTCAAGACAGAAGAGGACACATTCTAGGAGCTGGGCAGTTTCCTCTGCTAGGAGACTTTCAGCATTCTGAACCCAAACCTCTGCCTTGGAAGGCTGGGAGTACGTCTGGGATGTGTCACACAAGTCAGCACTATGGCCCTGATGCTGTCAGTCCACCATCACACTATCCCTTTCACAGACTTCTTCAGACCCATCTTAAAATCACCTGCCTTTGACAGCAGCCTGGAAGTGTTCAGGACTCGGAAGGAAATGGCTCCTTTGGATATGGACTTGGGTCACTTTCCATGGAGAGAAACATCCATGGGGCTCTGAGGGTGTCTGCTGCTCCACTACCTGCCTCCCTGCACCTTGGGTTTCAATTCCATTGAGGTTCCTCCCATCTGTGGCAGCCCTGGGGGATCGTGGGGGCCAGCCCCGTTACCTTGTCCAGTGAGACTCGAAGAATGCTGAGTAGTAGACAAGGAAGGGCAGGAAGACGGAGAAAGCCCAGAGCAGCAGCGTGGGGAAGAACTGGGTGATGATGGGGTTCTGCAGGAGGAGAGATGCCAGACGCCCCTCAGAAGCCCAGCAGAGCACAGCCATGCTAGAGATAGCTCTGTGGGCCTCCTGGCACAGGAGGGTGTGTGCAGCAGGCAGGCTGAGGCATGCCCTCCCTAAGCAGGGGCATTTGTTTCAGGAGATAAGAGCTTGAGGCCAGCCAAAGACACCACAGCCTTGCTCTGAGTCCCAATGCCTATGCAAAAGCTCCCAGATTCTTTCCCAGAGAGAAAGAAGATGTGCTCCTGGAACTCTTCCCAGATCTTTCCTTGTGCATGGACAGCAACATGCCCACCCTCATGGACAACAGCACCAAAACTCAGGTTTCCACAGGTGCCCCAGTGCTCTGCTACTGGAAACACACCAATAAGGGGATGTATGGCAACCAGAGGCATGACCACTCCATGTCTCTCATCAATGCACATCCTAGTGATGGCTCATCTTCTTAGGTTAGTGTAGAGTTGGTACCATCCCCCTGTCATGGACACGCCTGGAGACAGTGACCCTTTAGGAAAACTGCTACGGGGTCCCAGGGATTACCTTGAGGCTCTCCACAGGGTGTGTGACATTGAACATGTCCATAGTGTTGACAATGATGGCTGGTGTCGTGAGGAAGAAGAGAAGAATGAACAGGCAGGTATTAAGGAGGATGAATCGCAGCCACCAGGATGTTCCACGGACTGATAAATTCTCCCTGTGAGAGGAAAACATGAACTGAACAAGATGCAGAGGAAAAGCCACGTGTCCTGGGTCTCACAGTATAGCTTGATAAAGCTCTGCCTCCTGCTATCCACACCAACAATTCTGGCAGACATTGTTCTGAGCTCACCCTCTTCCCCTCCCAATGCTGCTGTGCTGTCACATGCAGAGCCCCCTGGACCAGAGAACAGACACAGAGGAGGTTTGTACCAGTAGGAGGCTTTGGAGTCAGGCTGGAGAAATTGGAGCATGGCAAACACCCGAAACCTCAGCTGCCTGAGGTCTGCCACCCTTGGGATAATCATCCCAGTTACCTCTGCTGACTTCTGCTATGGCAATAGGAGGCCTTGTCAGCCCCTGCCACCCTGGGAAAGTGTCCTATAGATATGGACATACGTTCCCTACAGCTATATGGGCTCCTATAGCTATGGGCATGGGCTCCATATAGCTATGGGAATGAGTTCCTCTCTGCCTTTTCGCCCCGCCCCTTCCTCCCTCCCTCCTGCCATGAGGGTTCACCAGATGATATCGCTGGGTGCAGGGGCATAGCGAACGCCCCAGTGGTGTGACTTGACCACGGTGGTGACAGAAGATTGCTGTGGGTGCTTTCGACAGTAGATGTGGCTGTAGTCCTTCAAAATCCTGCAGGAACAGGGAGCCAGGGGTCAGGTCTCACTTCTTGTGAGAGCCTTCTCCCAGCCCCAACAGGGCAGCCACCTTCACAGATGGCAGAGGCACAGGGAAGGCAGACCCACTGTCTGGCTTTGGCTGGAAAAGCTGGCAAGGTGTCCCAGTTCCCCAGCAATGGTGGCCACCAGGCTGTGGGATATCCCCGTGCCTGTTTGCATGAGGGGCACTCACACAGCTGTCATCCGCTCATCCTGGAAGGTGACAAAGGCCATGTCCAGCCGCTTGAGCGTGATACGGTTGCGCTCAGCATTGAACTCATCTGTGAGCTTCTCCTCCAGCTCTCCGTAGTACTGCTCAGCATCCACCTGCAGGAGAAGCCAGAGCTCTGCCACGCTTGCCGGGCTGAGGCACAGGCAAACTGCCATGCTCTGCCTTGCCTGTGGTGCAGGTGTGCTGCCTGCAGCCCTGCCCACACCCTCCTACCTGCTCAAAACCACAGAAGCGGCAGCAGAAGATGCGGGCGCAGAGGTGGGTTTTGATCATGATCTTCCCCTCCTTCTGCGCCTTGGTGGTGAAGTAAAGCCGACCCTTCATTGCCTTGCGCCTGCCAGGAAGCCAACAGGGGTGAAGGTCATTTGGGGAGCAGCAGACATACAAACAGAAACAGACTGGATCACTTGACATGGTGGGCAGGAATGGTCCACCCACCCAGAGAGGCAATGCAGACATGCACACACTCACCTCTCTGCATCCAGCTTCATCAGCTTGCGCACGTCAAAGCAGAACTGGACGTTGGTGACGGTGCAGCTGGGATAAGCCTCACTGCAAGCACAGGGACATGGTGGCACCAGGGGACAGGGACAGCCCCTGCCACCTGCCTGGCACTCACCCAGTGAGGCTGTGGCACACCACTACTCACTGGAAATGCTTGATGATAAGGGAAGGGTCAGTGATCTCTCTGGGGATGTGGGTAACCATCAGTGTCCGAGCAACCTGGGGGAGGAGAAGGGGCAGAAGAGGTGAGTGGGCAGGGGATCTGTGGGACACATCACTGATACCCTGTTCACCCAGCAGTGAGCTGGGGCACCAACTGCCACCCCAGAGGCTAGTCAGCACAGGCCTCCTCAATGCCCAGTCCCAAACCCTGGGGGTGTCCGGACAGCAGGACACAGCAGAACTTCAGTCTCAAAAGACAAGACAGCAAGAGAGAGATATGTGCCCCCAGGCTGTCAGACTTTCTATAGTGGCTGGCAAAAACCAGCCATATCTTTCCCTGCCTGCTCAGCCTCAGGCTGTTTCTAAAGCTCTCCCTGTCTACTGGGAGCAGCATCTGTGTACAGCAAAAAGCTGTCCATTAGCACTGAGCAAGGCAGGGCTGGAGGATGGGTTATTGCTCACCTTCTCATTCTCTCTGTATTCCAGGTGGACAGAGTGGTGAGCCATGCAAAGAATGGTGAGGATAAAATAGATGAGGGCGAAGATGCTGTGTAGCCACAGGAGACGGTCTCTGGAAGAGGGGAAGAGGGGATCAGAGAGCGCTCTGGTGAGCACATGGCATGGGAACCAGCACAGAATTCAGTACCTAACCCATGGCCACCTCCTCCACCCAGTGGGACCTCCCCATGCCAGCTGTCAGACCCCCACCCAAGGGACTAGAGGGGCAGCACGCAGGATGTAGGCTGAGATACTATAGAAATAAGGCCATGCAGCATCCCTGAGAGCATCTCTGCCAGCAGCGGGGTGCAACGAGCAGTGCCTGTGTGCTGGCTGCCATGGCTGTGCCCAGGCATGGTACAGAGAGACACGGGTGCTACTGTGAGTGGTGTGCTGCTCACAAGGACCTTTCCCTGTCCCCATCACGGGGCTGTGGTGAGTGCTGTGCCTGGGTGCTCCCAGCAATGCTCATCACAGCAGCGGCACACACAGTCCCCCTGCATGTGGGAGCACCTACTGCGTTGGGATGTTGGCGATGGTTGTCCGGCCAAAGTGGGTGGGATTGTGCCCTGCAGAGGAAGAGGAGAAGCAGAACGTTAAGGGAAGCCACTACAGCGTGCATGTCTGTGTTTGCAGTTGGTGGCTCTGGTCTTTGCTCCCTTGTTTCCATCTCCCAGGTCCCCACCAAACACTCATGCCCTGAACTTCCCTTATCTCTTGTGTTCCTCTGTCCCACAGCTGATGGTGGGTTCCTGCTTACTTGGGGCCTTCTGACAGAGGGGTTCTTTGCATTTTGTCCCAAAGGCACAGTGCTTCCCACAAGACCGGGAAGCTTCCACAACACTCCTGAACCATCCCGTAACTAGGGAAGCACCTACCCAGGAGGTCCCCTGAAAAGTTGACGGGCAGGATGACAGCCACGGAGAGCACACAGACCAGCATCAGCAGGACCAGGAGGTGCCGCTGGAAGGAGAGGTAGGTGGTGGCATCGATCCCACACTTGCTTTGAATCTCCTCGTCCCTGGGGAGAAGCAGGTGAGGGTGAGTGCTGGTGGTTTCACCCCACCATCTCCCATCATTGGGACTCTGGCTGCTCCAGTCTCCCACAACCCATACGAACTCATAACATCCTGCCTGTGGCACAAAAGATTTGGGCACAGAAGGAGTAAGGGACACAAGCAGCTCTTCGGCTGCCATCCCACTAAAAACTAGTTCCTATCAGAAGAGGTTGAAGCCCTTTTCTTTGGGATAGGATCTAGGGGCCAGGGCAATGCAGAGGTGAGCCCTCTGCTCTCTCTTCAGGGTGGATGTGTTAAGAGGGCTCTCCTCTGCTGCTGGTCCCAGCAGCTACAACCTGTGGGCACCAGCTCCCCAGGGGTGGTCAGCTTTGGGGCATGGCCATAAAGACAAGAACACACACTTACTTCATCTGGTAGATAGAAAGGAGCCAGGAGCAGAATCCCTAGAAGGGAAAAGAGTCAGGATGAGATACGGGCAACAACCCCCACCTCCCCACTGAGGAGCTGAGGCACAACATGTGCTGGGGACACACAGAGGTGGTGCAGTGCCTATGGCTAGGTGGCTGACCAAATGGAGGCAGTGCCCAAGGCAGCTCAGCGATGCTCAGCCCAGTGGCAAAGACAGTTGCCTTGGGAGGAGCAGGAAAAACACACCCTAAAAGAGCTGGTGGCAAGCTGAGCACAACCTCTCCTCCTGAGGGATCACACAACCTGATGATAAGAGAATTCCTGTGAGTGGGAGCTGGGGGTGTGCTGGAGCAGGAGTGCACAGGGACAGGGAAGTCTCCCTGCAAACATCAACCAGCCCGTCATGGCTGTCAGGTGCATAGTTTTGGCTGCAGAATGTTTTGCGTAAGAAGCATCTCTGTAACAGGTTCCTGGCTCCAAGCAGCTCCCTGCTCTGCCCCTTTCCTGACAGTCCCTAACATGCAATGCACTTTTTTGACCACTGCCAAGTGCTGAGCTGGCACTGCTGCAGAGTGATACAGGACAACCTAAGTTCCTGTGTAATAGCTTATTCCCTGTCACTGCATATGCAATATTAAGGAGTTACTTTGCATTGTACTAACACCAGAGTTCATACATGTTCAAGGTGCCTCGGCAGTCCTCCTGGTCACAACCATACCAAACAGCACTCAGTCATCTGGCCTCTTCACCACTTTTTGGAGGATTTGTAGGATCATAGAATTGTAAGGTTGGAAAATACCCCTAAAATCATTGAACCATTAACGGAGCACTGCCAAGTCCACCACTAAACTATGTCCCTAAGTGCCACATCTACACATCCTTTAAATATGTCTAGGGATGGTGATTCCACCATGTCCCAGGGCAGCCTGCTCCAATGACTGATCACCCCTTCAATGAAGAACTTTTTCCTAATATCCAATCTTAACATGTCCTGGTACAACTTGAAGCCATTTAGTTCTGTCTCTCGTTACCTGTGAGAAGAGATGGACTCCCACCTGTGGGGGTGACCACTCACTGGATCAGACTTTCCAGAGAGGTTGCGGAGTCTCCCTCACTGGATTATTCAAGAATTGTCTGGATACAATCCTGTTCCGTGTGCTCTGGCATGACCCTGCTTGAGAGGGCAGGTTGCACCAGATGTCCCACTTTGGTCCTTTCCAGCCTTACCCATTCTGTGATTTTGTGATTCTGTGCTTGCTTTTATGCTCTCTACAAATTTCTGCACAAAACTGCTCTTCCCCCCTCTCATTGTATTTTACATCTGACCTGGCAGATTTGACATTTCCCTCATTTGTGAACAGTTTGACTTGTTAAAGGATATCTTCTTACTTCTAATAATCTCTCCTAATCTGCTCTTTAGCATGATGGCTTTCCCTGTGGTCTTTCTCACTAATTTTTTGATGAGCAATATACATTTGCCTGGAGCATCTGGTACAGAGGCTTTAAACAGGCCTCCTGCCTCCTGCAACGATTTTGCTTCTTTTGCTTCTTTCCTGCCCAGTTTTCTTTAATGTCGTGTCATTTTTTTCACAGTCACACCAGTGACTGATTTTTGAGCTTTTGCTGTCAAAAAAGAAATAGAAAAAAGGCAGCAAAATGTGTCCATCTGTGTTTGTTTCCAGCAAAGCCTGTTGTGTGCCTGGTGTGATAGAGAGAAACAAAACATTACTTCAAAGCTCCTGCCTTCAACCATGCTGGCAGAGGAGGCAGCGTGGTGCAGGGGACTGTCCTGATGTGTGTGAAAGATCCCTGCAGGCATGCAGCAAGGCTCTGGCCATACATCCAACTAGGTCCCTGCAGCTGCAAGGACAGCCATGCAGCTGGGGGATGCTTGCCCTGATGGGAGCATCGCCAGTCAAGATAGATGCCTCGAAAAAACCCCAGGACATACAAAACCTTCCAGCTTTCAGGAATTCCCCCCTGCTAAAGTGTGTTGAGCAGGAAACCCTGTATTGGAAGGTTTAATTTCTCCCATTTAACTTCTGACCTGGGTTTCTTATAAAGAACAGGACAGGCTGGGCCAGGATGAACCCAGCCCAAGCTCCCAGTGCTACAGCCACTGGCACTCACCACATCCTTGTTGTCAACATCCAGGGGGCTGCTTTCTGATGGGGACTTCTCCTTCTCACTCTGCTCTCCATAGAAAAGTGACGTCAGACTTTGCAGTGAGGGGAGATGCGTGAGGCAGAAGAGATGCAAAAGACAGGAGAAGATAAGTACCCTTGGAGAAGTCTCTCCTAGGAGACCAGCCCAGGAAATTACTCCCCTGCTTCATGCATCCTGCACTGGGGCTGGACCAGTGACTACAGCTGGACTTGGGACAGAGGGGTTGCATCATGTTGCCTCCATGCTGACAAGTCTCCACAGCTCCCCTGTGGCCCTGACCCACAATAGGGTGGCTCATGGAGAATTAGCCTCAGCTCCAGTACAAGGGCCTTCTGAATCAGATATTTTCTATTCCATTGTTTTCAGATGTCTCAAATCGTTTCACAGTAAAAAGAAATGCAATCAGAGCTTGCATTTTAAGTCTTGATTGCCCTTTGATCTCCTTGGTGAAGGGAAACATCACCTGTCCATTGCCAGACTCAGCTCCAGAACCTGAGGCCCAGAGGAGCTCAGATGGGAGAAGAGGGCCTTTAACAGAGTTTGCTCTTGGGGACTGCCCAGCCATACAGAGACCCCTTCTGTGTACACCCACCTGTACAAAGGATGCTTAGGATGAACTGGGCTCTGGGAGGCAGACAGCTGCCCATCTGGAAATCTGGTCTGGGCTCTACTTTTACCAGAACACTGCAAATTTTTTGGGATTCTGCACCTAGCCCAAATGGCAGGCCAGGCAAGTTGCTTAGGTACATGATGAACAGTGTTATTGCCATGTGTCTCCCTCTGCCCCCTCCACCAGCCAGTCCTGCTCATCCCAAGAGTGGCAGAAGAGGCAGTGGCTCGGTCCCCCCTCTCAAAAGCAGCTCTTGGGCCTCTGTTCTTCCCAGGACAGTGTCCTCAATGGCATCAAGAGCATTGTCACCAAATGCTACTGGCAAGAGGGAAGAAAAGCTGAGCCAGGCTTTCCCTCTCTGTGCAGCAAATGGTGCCTGTGTCTCCATGGGCAAGGGCAGCCAGGCCATTTCCAGTGGGGAGGAGGACAGGAACACCTGCTGAACTTCTCTGTATGCTACCCCACAATGCTGGCCTTCCTTCCAGCCCTCTTGAAGAGAACGGAGTCATCATCTGCACTGGCTTTGCATCCTCCTCACCTATCATTGTCCATCAGCAGTGCCAGGCGCCCGTAGTCCCAAGCTGCTTTCCGAAGACAGGAGAAGACCAGAAGGAGAAGCTGGAAGAAGAAGAAAGAGGAGAAGTGTGAAGGGTTTTGCTGCAGGGTGTCATCCCATGGGACCTTCTCACATCCCTCCTTTCCACTTTCTCACTCATGAGCCCAGGCTCATGCAAAACTCTTGCCTCAAGCCAAACTGTTCCTGACCCATGATCTCACCACTGCTGTCCAAGTGCCCTCTGCTGCCCATCACGATGTGGGCAAAGCCCTTGGTCTCCTGCACTCACCCCCATTCCCCCAGTCAGCCAGGTGCACTGGTGCACAGGCTGCACTTGTGGGTGGCTGTCAGTGCACCCAGGGGCTGCAGTGCCTGTAGAAATGTCACCCTCCTGCCCCACTCACCAGCCAGAGGATGAAGTTGATGGCGAGCACGGTGGGCACTCCACCGAATGGCAGCCCTTCCAGAACGGTGCTGCGGGAGTGGACGCTGAAGCATTGCTCCTCTGTGCTGTTTACTGGGGCGTCCAAGAAGATGACCACATCCAGCGAGGTGGGGCTGGCACCACCAGGTGCTGGCTCCATTGAGTACACGCTCTCCATCAGCACTGTCGTGGGGTCTCACCCTGCAACACAGAGGCAGGGGTGTGCATGGAGAAGCCTTTACTCTTTCAGGTCTCCTCCATCAGATTCTGAGGAGTTCACTAAGGGTAGGGCAGGAAGAAGACTGGCTGGTGGCCTTGGAGCCTCCAAGTCCTAGTCTCTCCCAGGGAGAGACTGTGGGACACAGGGCAAGGGGTGTTGCTGAAGAAATCTCACAGCTATTTCCTGCCCCTTCCCCACTCCATGAAACCCCGTGCTATTTCGTTGTCCTTGTCATACCTGAGACAGGTCTCTCACCACCTCTGCCCCTCAGTCCCAGAAGCTGGGTCGAGTCATGGCCACCCTGGTGCAGTCAGAGGCAGGAATGAGGAGCTGAAGCATTTGCTCAAATTTCTGAGAAAAAGAGCAGTGATGTTAACAACTGGGGTGCTGGGGCTGCACTTGCTTCTCTCTCTACAGCTAGATATCCACTGCCTATGGAATATCCCTAAGCCCTATGTCCTCCCCTGGCATCACAATCTGTGTGACTCGAATTGTGGGACCTCCCTTTCATCTTTCCACCTGAGCAGAATTGCTCCTTCCAGGATACTTTAATGTATTAAAGTATTAGTTTCTCAAAACCCTAAATGCCAGGCTTCCCTCCCCATCCCCCAGGAGCTAATATGACAGGCTACAGTCCTCACCAGCAGAAGACATTTAAAAGCCATTAATGACAAAGACTGTGGCTTGTTTACAAAACCTTTCCTACTACCATGCTTTAGCCAGAAGATCCTCTCCAAACCTGCAGTGCCTGAGACCCCTGGGAGCGAGCACCCTACGTTAGCCAAGATGGCTTTTACTCATGAGGATGCCACAGACATGCATGCTAGGACACCGCTGAGTGTCCGCTGCACTCACCAGAAGGACAGGAGGAGAGGGAAGCAGCATAGCGAACACTAACAAACATGAGGTGGGGACAAGGGGGCCAGAGTCTCTTGTCCTCATGTGCCTGTCATGCCTCTCTGCCTTGGAGCCCCTCTTGGCACTTTTAGCTGCTTCCAGTGTCTAAAGAGCTGTGTGGCCTTCAGAGAACAGTTATGTCTGGTGAGACCAGCCACGGTCTCTGGAGGCCTCAAGCTGCCAAATGCAATTTTGAAGCTGGCCTGGTCCTGAGCAAGGGCTTTTACGGGATGACCTCCTAGGGGGCCCTTCCAATTACAATTAATCTACATCCCTATTCTCAGGAACTTGTGCTCCTGACAAGAATATCTTCTGTCCTGCCTAAAGTTTATAAGGAACTATGTAAGTTCCTATATAAGGAACTATGTACTGTGCCTTGCAGACATGCTGCATGGTCAGCATATTGTGACCATGGCAAAGGCCACCAGAAAACTCAGAATGGTTTATTAACATGTACTCCTGTGAGCTTTGCATTCAAGCCACTGGGCATTCATTCCTCTCCTTCCTTTTTATCTATATTTCAACTACAACTGTGACCCTGCTGCAGCCCCTGCAGTCACCCAGACACAGGTGATTCCTGCTGGAAAATGCTCAAAGCCCACAAGGACAAGATTAAACAATGGAGGAGGATGCAAACAAAGACAGCTGGCACCTCCAGCGATCTGGAGATGCAAAGTGTCAGCAGTTTTTTCCACCAAGACCAAACAGGACCAGCTCTTCTTCAACACCACAGGAAACCTGATTGAGAGGTCCTTGGGAAGCACAGAGACAGAACACACAAAATGGCTTGACTTAGAAAGGGGATCTTCCTGATCTCTACACAGATTTGCTTTTGTTGGGGAACATTTACTTCTGTTGTGTCAGTGTGACAAATGGGAGACTACAGTAGCATGTGATTCTGTATACACTGCTGTAACCTCAGGCTCTCTCTCTTAGACCGTGCAGTTTGCTGCTTGAGGAGATTAGTCCTGTCCTAAAGTTCCTGAAAAGCCCAGACACCCACACCCTACAGCTGAGCAGAGCAGACAGGGTGAGAGTGCCAGAGCAGGAGCTGACACAGGTTATATGCTTGAGAGACTGACTCTCTTTGACCTCTTCATCCAGGGAAAGAAAAAGCTGAAGAAGAAGGAGGTTTTCAAACACAAGAGTTGACAAAACAGAAAAGGCTCTGACAGCCTGGATGCTGGGGATTCCCAAGGGATTCTGAACTCAAGCTCTCACGAGGGTTGAAGAATTTAAGAACTACTCTTGGTGCCTGAAGTTTCCAAATTAAACACAAAAAAGATGGTGACTTGCTATTTTCTTCATTTCTGAAGCATAAATTCTATCCCAAAGAAAAATCTCCACTGGAAGCCTAAGAGTGGCTGGGATGATTGGACCAAGGCTGTGAGCCCAGAAGAACCTGAGGCTCACCCCACTCCAGGATTAGGTTGGCATCTGGCTATCTTCACTCCCTCTTACTGTGCATATGGTGCAGTGTCACCTGAGGCTTGGCTTCAGTGTCTGATACAGATCTGCCCATGCTTCCTACAGCATCTTCAGTTCTCCTCACAGGTCTCTTGTCCACATACACATTGATCTGACCTGTTCATGGTGTCTGGAGACATCACAGCCTAAGCTGAGACAGCTGACCATTAGTGTGACTCTCCAAAGAACTGCCAGGTCACCTGAGGTATGCTGATACTTCTCCAAAGGCCATCCCAGTAGACTTGGGATTGAAGTACTATCACTGCACCCAGGTGTGAAGTGATGGATGTGCCGGCAAAGCCTCAGTCATAGCTTGACTCCCAGCCAAAGTTGGGAGTCCTGTTCTTTAAGGGCCAGCATGGCCCCATCAGGATAACAACCCCTGACAAGGGACCACCAACAAGAGGAGACCTGTGGGAAATGAGTGGGCTACTCTGCCAAGTGGCAGCTGTTTGCCCTGGCTCGCCTCCCCCCTGCTTGCCATCAGGCAACCACCTGGGCCACCAGGACTTCTGGCCAGGGTCTGCTCTTTGCTATGGAAATGCTCTCAATCTGTTTCCTGCAATGTGCATGTCTCGCTTCCTCTCTCCCCTCCTCCTTTAAGCAGCAGAGCCATTGCCATCTGGCATTTTCAGCTGCTAAATAATTCACTGCCTTTTTGTTAACAAGGAGAGTGTGTCTTTGACCGAGGGAGCTGTTAGACCTTCAGCAAATAAACAAGGAGACTCCTAGCAACTTCCAAGTCCATTCTCTGCCCCCACCACTCCACTACCCAGTGGTAAGATCCTGCAGCTTGTTTCTAGGCACCGTCTTCATGCTCGTAGGAGGAACATCCTGTTGAAGGATGGCAGGGTGAGGGGGATTTTCGCAGAAATCTGTACAAGTTGTCTTTCCCTATCAAGTCCTTGTTGCTATCCCCTTCCCCCGGTAACTGATATTTTGCTTCTGGTGGCCAGAAGCAATGGGTTCCTCCTGGAGTACCTGCTAGTACCTTCTGTTTCCAGCTCTCCTGCCCAGAAACCTCCCAAATGCAAGCCTTCACTCTCCCAGCCCATCCAGGTCATGTCTCTCCACCCAGCACTGCTGTTTCAATGCCAGACTGCAGAGAGAAATTTCAGGAGCAGAAGATACCTGTAGATCCAACCCCCTAGTCCAGCTCTGTCCCCTCTCTCTTACGCACCTCCAATTCCAAAGGAGCCCAAAGGAGCCATCATGTCATGAGCAGGCCTGTAACATAGCCCTTGCAGTGTATCCCAGCTCCCCTGGAGCTGATGTCCAGCTCCTTCTCCTGCCTTTTCCCTGGTCCCTTCAACACCAGATAACCAGAGGAACTTACCTTGAAATACCCAAACCAATACTTTTCTAGACCACTTCTTCCAGCTAATCTCATCTTTTATGGTGCTGCTCTTAGAAAAATTTATACAAATTATATAGTTGCAGCATTACCATTAAAATAACTATTGGGAGCAACCAGCTAAAAGTAAATCATGTAGATGTTCTAGGAACAGCACATGCAGCAGAAACAGTGAGAGCAGATTTCTGCTCATGCACACCAAGAACAACTTGAACTCAGACCTATAGGACATGTTCAACCTCCCTCTGGTTGGAGAGGTATGTTTTTTGATATACAAAGTATGACATCACAGGGACACTGCAGGTCACACTTAAAGTCACTGCTGAAACACCTAAGCTAAATTTGCACACCACACAGGAGAAAATTCAACATTTTGCAGTACTCATGTGACAACACTCTGTGATAGTACCTGAAAGGTTCAACCAAACCCACAGCATCACCAAAACAGTTCCTGTTCCCAGCTATGCCACTGCCATTTTGCTTTTCCCAATCTTTAAGGCCCAAAGAGGATATTCTGTTGTGAATAACAGAGCTGGGTGAATACCTTCACTTCCAGAAGGCGTTGGTACAGCTTCCCATTAGCTGTGTATGAGGCAGTGCCTCTAGATACCAACCACAGACAGGTGTCCCTCAGCAGCCCTGTTCTGGAGAAGTGACAGCAATGGACCAGTCAAGAAACACAGGAGTGCACAGGGTTGCAGTGGGGAAAATGAAGCAATAACATAAAGGCAGAAATTGCAATACATGGTCTATCCATTACAGGTCTTACTTAGAGGAAAGACACTAAAATAGGGTCAGCAAATGTGTAGAGCAATAGGGAAAGGCAGTACTTCTTGCTTCTCTTTTTGATGGCTGTGAATATATAGTCAATGTATGAGATTTGTCATTGTAACTGACTTGCTGGATAATTTCTATGACGCATTTTCAGTGTGTGTAAGGTTTGCCTTGAATATTCAGTGCCCTCTTTGTTTTGTTGATATACCAGCATATGTTTATTCTCTTTGGTTGGGTGGGCACTAATCCAGAGAATCAGATTTCCAATTAAAAATAAGGCATGTCTTTAATGCGAATACAATTTTTCAAAATTCGTCTTTCCCTTGAAGCATCCTGCCAGCAAACTCATTTGCTAGGGCATTCATGGACAGCTGAAGTAGCAAAACATCAAAACAAAGTCTTGGGAGCACTGATATGACTAAGCTGGGCTTCCCAGCATGCCTACACACACCCTGCCTCAGCATCCCACTCTGGCAGGGACAGGGTTACTGATTTTGGCTAGCAGGTGGGCAGCCAAGGCATGGGGTTGCTGAGGGAGCAGTCGGTGGCCCCATAAAACAAGCAGAAAAGCCAGGCTGAGGACCTAGACTGTGCCTCCTAGGAAACAAGCATCTGTGCTACCTGACTGCCTCTGCATTCTTCCTCCATCACAAGTAGATTGTGGCCAGGCTGCAGGAGGGGAAAACAAAAACCACTGTAACAGGGAGATCAGGTTCATGCCTTGGTGTGCACAGGACCAGGCAGGGAGGCAAATCTCCAGCATCCCACCCTGCGGGACTGCAGTGACTGACCTTGTAGGACTGCAGTGAGAGGGAAGGCAGGAAACCTGAGCCACTGCCACTGACTCAGCACAGCTAACCAAGTACCTTAGGATGGGAAAAGGCTCATCAACACCCTGCACTGACCTCAGCACACATCCTAGCAGGGGCAAACATGGGGCATGGTGACCTTTTGTTTCTGTTGCCTGGTGCATGGCAGAACACCATAAGCCACATCTGTCTCCAAGGGGAATGAGCACAGAGGGAATGGGACCACAGACACAACCCTCCAAAACCCCACAAAGGTCCAAGGCATTCCTCCCCAACTCTCCCTTCACCCCTTCCCTCTTAAATTCATGGTCTCCAGGTCCAAAAGGCAAAGAGAGGATCTGGCTGCTCATGGCCTGTGAGGTGAGCACATGTGTGGCATCAGCACCCCTGGTCACAACTCTTTGCACCACCTTGAGTATCTTCAGGAAAGGCATCTGCACAAGAGACTATTGTCACTGTGGTGGTGCCTTACCTCCCCTGGGGCTGTGACCACACAGATTGGAGCCAGATCCTATTGGGGAGTCAAGCTGCTGGATGGAGAGAGACTGGTAGCAATCACTGGTGTGAATGCTGTGCCCACACCCTGACAGGCCACAGTGTGGACAACCTGCCAGCAGAATACCCCATCACCAGTACGACGCAGGACATACACCAGCCTGTTCTGTTAGCCTGTTGGAAACCAGATGCATCTTCTAAACAAGGAGAACCAAACCAAGAGCAGCAACGTGGCTGGTGGGCTACAGAGGCTGGGGTTAGTAAGGTTTGGAGGCAAAGGACCACTCTGCAGCAACATATGACTCCTAACAGGTATAAAACACGTACTCAAAAACTAGTTTTGTAATTGCCAATACAGTACTCAGAGAGGTCAAGATGGCTATTTTCATTGATCCCACTCCCTTCCACACCCATACCCACCACTCAATGAGTGTGAGTGCACGACTGAGTAAAATAAGCCTGCTTAAAAATTGTGTAGATGAACTTTATCTTCTCCGCTAGTAAGCTCTGCACTGCTCTCCCACTGAAGAGCACAAATGCCTGCGAGGCTCACTGCCAGCCAGGCCAGGAAGGCGGGGGGAACAGCCAGCCTGTGAGCCCACCAAGGCCCTGGGGATGCAAAGCCCACGATGAGGTTCCTCCCCTTGATGGTAAGCCTGCCTTTGGCACTGCCACTCCTATCCCCAATGCTTCACCATTCCCAACCTGCCCTGCCAACACTGTCTATTTAAATAATGTAAACCACCAGGAGGCTGAGACTGGTCCCATTTTGGGGAGCCAAGCAAGTTTTTCTGTGCTCAGGAGTGGCAGATTGCCACTACCTTTAGGAAACCCTGTGCAGGGCCATGCTGACCTGGGGACTCACCCGACCAATACAGCATTTGAGAGCCAAACCCTCCCCTGCCATGTCACCTCCAGCTCTTTACTCTCTCCTTCCTGCCCAGCACCACCATGCAGAATGGGGTTTTTGGTACTTGGACAGACTAAACTCCATGAAGTTTTTGAACAAGAAGGTATCCCTGTCCCCAGCCTTCCTCGGGACTCTCTGCAGGACAATTGTAGCCTTCCTCTGTGGTACCAAACAGCCATCTGCATAAGCCCCTTCTCCTCGACAGATGCTGTGGACCAAGCAGGCCAAGAGACTGGCTTGCTGCAGTGCTCCTTGGCACAAGAATAAAGCCGAATCCCAGGCAACCGAGAGCAAACAGTGCTTACAGTGAGATCTACAGCCAGAGAGATTTGTTTGGCCAGTGTGTGGGAGACGTTGCGCACAGAGCAGCTCTTCTCCAGCGCCTCCTCCACACGTGTGCTAGCCAGCAGCTGCTGGAGCCAGCACACTGAGACTGGGAAGGAGGAATCGGAGCGGAATTCATTCGTTCCACCCCCAGCCATTTTTGCCACATTTGACTAAGCTGCCACTGCAGGCTGGCTCTAACCCATGTTTAGTTTGCATTTCCCTCTCCCACTGTGCACACAGTGTGCTGAGCCCCTCACACCACACTTTGTGTGTGCACTGCACCAAGCAAACATGAGTTAATATTCCTGCAACTCCCCAGGGCAGACGGCTGTTGCTCATTCTGCATCTTGTACCCTTGTCCTCTAATAACACTTAAATCAACACTCTTCAGCACAAAGGATTACCTGGGCCAAGCCCAGCCCAAGCAGAGGGTAGGGAGCCACCACGCTGCTGGTAAGCAATGGCTGGGAGTAGAGAGCCAGGGAAGGGGCCTTATAATAAAGATGGGGACAGACTTTTTAAGAGGGCCTGTACTGACATGGTTTTAAACTAAAAGAGGACAGGTTATCAGACCAGATATAAGAAAGAAATTTTCTACAACGAGGATGGTGAAATACTGGTGCAAGCTGCCCACAGAGATGCTAGATACCCCATCCCTGGAAACATTCAAGATTAGGTTGGACAGGACTATGAGCAAGCTGGTCTAGTTGAAGATGCCTCTGCTCATTGCAGGGGGGTTGGACAAGAGGCTATTTAAATGTCCCTTCCAACCCAAACTTTTGTATGATACCATGAAAAAGCCAGGGCTAATGGTGGGAGATGGAGACCCAGGGGCAGGGTATCATCCCGAGGTTCTCAGTTAACATATACACATGCACATGCATTTCCATTCAGAAAAACAGTATTTCGGGAAAACAGTAGAGACACCCTGGTATCACCAGATCTCTGCTCCAAGTTGGGATGCTGCATGTTGTTTACAGTCCTCAGAGCAATCCCTGCACTTGCAATTAAGTAATGATGACACACACAGATGAGAACAACTTCCAGCCACCACTGCCTTTGTGACAGAGCCATGGCAGCAGCCAGCCCTAGAGAAGGGTTTGAGCTTCCCTGCAAAGGGTAGCTCCACGTTGCTTATTGTCTGCCAGCTCTGAGACCAGAGCACGTGCCCACACACAGCTAGTCTGGCAGAGGCAGCTCACATTTGGCATTGATGACCAAGGAAGGCACCTCTCAGCATGGCTGCAGCAGTGGGGGGATGTTGGGCATTTATAGGCAGATTGCTCCTTCTGCCACCCAGGTAACAGTGCTCACACAGAGAAGGATTTTAAGGCCTTTGTGAAGGAAAGTGTCACCTCCACTAGGAAAAACACTCCCTTGCAGAAACCGATACACAAACCGGGAGCAGCTGTGCCTTGGTCAGGGCCCAAAGCTGTCACTGTGAATCACAGGTATCTTTCACAGTGCCACAAGGTGCCAGGAGCACTGTGGCCCCTGAAGATGGAGGAGAAGACAGGATGGAGATAGGGAAAAAGCAGCTCTTTCCTGACCAAGTCCCTTCCGCTGTTTGGGTAGCAGGGAGGTGTGGGAGGTGGAAAGGAGAGTGGGATGTTTATCTTCTGCATCTTTGTTTATCTTTACAAAGCCACCTGCTGCAGAGACTTCCAGCCGCAGGAGCAGCCAGCACAGCTACAGCCGTCAGGAGTGAGTGGATGGAACTTCACCTGAGGGCAGAGGGAAGGAGATACACTAGCAAGGATATATGGCAGTGAGAGGACCTGGGCTATGCAAGAAAGGGATGCAGACCGAGAAGCCCAACGCCATACTGCTTGCGATTCAAGCCCTTGCACAGCTGCTCTCAACTGCTGAGCTCCAGTCAGCCCTCCTCACAGCTGATGGTCACAAGCCTGCTGTGCCATGCTGCATGAGCAAGGTACATGGTAGGCTACCAGGGGTCTGGCACTCATGCTGCTAGGCCCAGCTCTGCTCCACCCCAGCCTGCTGCTGCCTAACAAGCACCTGGGAGCACTCTCCCACCTAGCACCCTCAGACCACAGCCTCCTAGGGGCCGTATTGTGTTGTCTTGTTGATACCCTTCTCCTGGGACCAGCCATGCACCTTCCTCCACAGTGCTCTGGGAGATGCCTTGGTGCCCAGGTGCCACCTGTCTCTCTACCCTTCACTCCTTCTCAGCTTCAAGTAGCCACAACATCCCCCACAGCTGATTCTGCTGCAGGAGCAAAGAAACACTCCTGCCCTGCCCAGCTCCCCGCTCCGCAAACATAAAAACTTCTTCCTGAGGGCAGTGCATTACAACACTATATATATATACACATACACACACACAAAATACTATTTTAGAGCATCTGCAGAGCTAGAACATTTCTCTCGCTTGTGCTCAGTGCCAGGAGCAGAGTGAGGTTTGGGCTGCAGCAGGAGCCCATGAGCACACCCCACACCAGTCCTGGCCTTGACATGGCTTTCCTCCCACCTCTGCCCAGCTTCCAAGCAGATTTGGGTAACACCATATGACTGGGATGAATCACGCCACCCTGGGAGCACAGGAGCTGGCAGCTCACTGACGGCTCTGGCACCAGCGGGGTGCACAAGTGGGGATGGCCCCAGCAGCCACTGGGTAAGTCGCTGTGCAAGTCCCATCCAGCTGTGCGAGAGATTAGCTCTCAGCACACTGGTTGAGTCAAAGTGCCTCAAAGGGAAGGGAAAGCCTTTGATGATGTACACAGGTGCCTGCAACAGGAGGACAAGGAGAGAAGGTGCTCCCTGAGGCCTGGCTTGGCCACCTCCTTCCCCTGTGGATTCACCAAATCACCACCTATCTCCTGGAGTGCAAGAAATATGGTTCTCTCAAAGGAGGAGGGAAGAGACTGAACCCATCTCACAGTCTCAGCACCAGATTGTGGTGCCTTTGCCTGAGCCATGGGCCAGCTGCCTGCCGCCCCACCAGATCCTGCCCCTATGCAAGGCAGTCCCGGCACTGCTTTTCACTGGGGCAGCAGAGGGAGCAGACAGTCCTTCTCCTCCCATCACTGGGACACACATTCAGTCGCCTTTGCAGCCCACACAGACTTCCGGGAGATAAGAGGCTAGTTGTTGCTGCAGTCAAAGAAGGATGCTCTCCCAGGCACATGTGGAGCTGCAGACACACGGTTCTGCAAAGCACCAGCTCTTTCAGCCTTCTGCTGCGACAGGTGGTCACATATGGTGACAAGACAACTTGTCCCCATCACTTCCATAATCCCTGGAGAATTTCCCTTGTCCACAACACCCGAGCACAGCTCAAGTACAGGGCAGGGCACAGCAGAGCCAAGCAGAACAGAACAGACAGCCCATCACATCCACCAGCCTGCTCTCATCTCCATGGAGAGGACCTGGAGAAGTCAAACGGCTCTGGAGCATCAGAGATAAGAGGGAAATTACAGGAATTTTGGGACAAAGACTGGGGTTCACAATCCCCCCCCAATACATACGTATCACAGGCAGGTGGCCCAGAACACGAGATGAGTGGGACACAGATGGTCAGCAAGCAGACTCTGTTGTGCCAGTGCTGCAGGCTGGCACTGCCCACATTCACTGCGCTGCCAGCCTGCCCCTCTCTGGCTATGCCCACTGGCCAGCAGCTGCCCACCGCCAGCGCAAGGAGCATCAGGAGTGACAGATGTGATGGAGAAAAACACAAGAAATGGTTTCTTTCCCTTCAGGCAGAGAAGGAAGTGTCACATCTGGACATGTACAGCAGCCAGGCTGGGAAAGAGACAAGACACTGGGAGGAGAGAAGCTGTGGGCTGGGAGGCACAGCATTGCCCAGAGGATGTGAGACAGATGGCAGATTTGGCAGGGGGATGGTCACTGAGAGACCTGCAAGCTCTTCCTGCTGCAAAAGTATGCAACACAACACTGTGTATGGGCTGTCAGCCCAGCCTGGCAGGTTTGCTGGGGGGTCACATCCTTTCAAACATGCTGCATCCAGTAGTCGGCATCAGAGACACTTCAGGGGCAAGTCAGCCTTGGAAAAGGGCTATCTAGAATCACAGGGAAAATATGAGGAAGGAAAAAGAGATTGTCCCTGGTTTCTCTTCACAAGACTGCCTTTCTTGCACACAGCCAGGTTTGCACTGAGGGAAGGGCTGGAAGTCCCTGCGCTGCTTTGCCTACTCTGCCAGCAGTGGGTCCCGAGGCAGCCACCCCCCAGGATCCACATCATCACCGCTCACATGGAACAGAAAAGAAAGGGAAATTAAACATGAGGCACTGCAGCCTCTCCAAGTTCATGCCTCCTTGTCCTTCCAGGGTACTTTGGGCATAGCAGAGCTAGCACTAGGAATACAGCCATCCAAAAAGGTTTGGAGACCCAGGCAGGGAACAGTGTCCCAGCAACAGCCACAGCAAGCCTCTCCATAGCCCAGTAGCTATTGAGGCCCAGCTACAATTAGCAGGAATCAGACAGGCTCCGTGTCCATTTTGGAAGAGATGCTTGGATATGCAGCATTGATATGGAGTTGTTTGCACAGTGGCTGGGTGTCCTGGCCCAGTCCCAGACAAGGCTCCTGCTTTATGCCTGACTTCAAATATGCTGTTCTGACTGACTGCATCCCCACCCAGCACATCCCCATCTGCCACTGTGAGTGCTGCTCATGCCTGGCCAGGCTGGTGCTGCACTGAGCGTCCTGAGATCCCAATCCTGTATTCAGCCTCTGCAGCACCAGCAAGGCATCTACTAAATAAGCGAGGGTCTCCACCTACTCGTAAGGGGCAGTTTGGTGCCTGCTGTGCTGCATAGCTGCTGTCCAGGAAGCATCTCCCCACCTGGAAACACCTCCACTCAGTTTGAGAAAACCCAAGGTGAGAATGCGCAAGACCCCCCCGACTGGCTCCCTGGGGCAACCAGTGCTTCTAGTAAAGCATGGCCATGTCCCACAATGAAATGCTCCTCTGCTTCACCAGTGCCAGCAGCACAGCTGAACTTACTAGAGACAAAAATCTACACAACTGCAGATGTTGTGGAGCCTCTGGCTCATCCCAACATCCTTGTGCCAACCACAGCCCTGGGAAGTTGAGCAGAGCTCTGAACAGCCAGCCAAATGCTTCTCCAGAGCAGTGGGCATCAATATTTAACTGACGCTGAATCCCACACTGTTGCCTTTTTGCTGGGGATAGGACCATCTGCAGGACACACTGGTCTCAAAACTCTGCCTAGCTGCTTTCCTGCAGCACTGAGAGCAGGACTGGACAGGAAAGTTGGCAGGCCCATCACACGCCTATGCTGCTCTCCTCTGCCCCAGGGCATGGGGATGGGGAGGACACAGCACTAGCATGGAGGGCGCCCACAGGCAGCTGGGGAGGTGGAGGAATGCCCCCAGCTTGGATTTTAAAGGCTACACATGTACATAAACTTATGTTGCCTCCAGAATATTTTCCACAACAAACAAACAAACAAAAAAACAAAGCCCAAAGAAATGTAGAAACAAACTGCAGCATGCCTTTCATGATGGCTGTAAATTCACCTTCTCCTTATGGAGGGAAAGAAACCTCTGAAGTTTGACTCTGTGCAGGGGCTCACATACCTGTCCAAATAAAAAGCCATCCCCTCAGAAGTAGCTACCAAGATGAAGGAATCCTGAAACCTAATAACTACCCTGGAACACACCTAGTCATCATAGTCTATCTATGTATCCTAGACAAGACTTAGAGCATGGTCATAGTTTCTGTAAGTCCAATTACTACAGTTTTGCACAGCTAGCTTTATTCAGTCCAATGTGCAGGATATCAGAGAACTCTATTTGTAAAAACATCCATCCCCTGACCTTCCTGCAACAAATGAACAAAATCTGAAAGTCTTTAAAATGCACCGTTCTCAAGAGGTGACACAGCCATGGCAGCCGTTATTATCAGTATTTGCTTTGTTGGGGCTTTTTTTGTTTTTAAAGAAGGAAGAATTTGATGAAATTTCATATAAGAAAACATAAGAAATTAAACGCTCAGATAAAAGAATATTAAACTTGATGAAAACCTCCCAAGAGAAAAATCCAATGAAGCTGCCTGATGAGAAGATTAGCAGCAGTAATATGAAAGGAAAAAGCAATAAAGAGAACTTGGAACCAGAACAAATAAAAGAATTATGTCTCTTGGAAACATACACCTGACTTAAAAGTAATCAGATTTTGTCTGAACTAAAAACTTCAAATTAAAAGACAGCCAATTAAACCCTGGAAGTTCTTATAACCTACACGCTAAGATCTCAGATTCCTTTCACCAGCAAAAAATAAATCAGTAAAAATTCATACAGTATGTCCTTGCTGCCAGATCTGCTCAGTGGCTGAGCAACTGGAGCTAAAGCCTGATGAACTGCAAAAGTGACTCTGACAGCAGCAGTCTTTCTTGAAAGCAGTGAGGAAAAAATGTTTCAATTAACTTAGTACACTGATTAGTTTAGTCAAAGTTCAGAAAAAATACTGCAGGTTAATGCAGGACAGCCTGGTTCCCTTTCAAAGCCCTATGAAGATGAAGTTTGAGAGAATAATCTCTACTAGTTCTGAATTCTTAAATGCCAGAAATAATCAGGTTATATCACTGACTATGCTTTATATCTCCTATAATAAAATTCGGTTGCTATGATATAGTATTATAATAATACAATACAGTATAGCAGTATACTATTGTTAAATTCATTACATATATAAAGAATGTTTTCATAAACTTATTCTCTTTTCTTTGTGGGCCCATACATATTAAGCAGTTTTATTTAATCAGCTAGAAACTACTTTCTAAGTGTTCACTTTCTGCATTTCAAAGTGGACTTTATTTTCCACTGAAATACAGCAGGACCAAATTTATAATAAATAATGATGTGATATCTAATAAGAAATGCATCACTCACCATTTTGTAATTCAAGTAGTATAGACATTAAATATCTAAATAACCATATGTTACCCTGTAAACCCACTCATTTAAGCATGGTGCAGCCTCCTGCTGAGCCCTCACTGAGAATCAACTTGTCCTTAGGAAAAGAGCAGACGTGTACAAACATGTACAAACACAGCAAGATTAAAAATAGGCACTTAGGTCATGCTTTCTGATCATTAATTTAAATTGTGACTTTAATCCATCCATCCTACTCAGCAGCAGGTCAAGAGGCAAACGAGGCACAGATCAAACTTATTCTGAAGTCTACAAAGTTTGTTTTTCTGCCCTCTCTGAGAAAAGCAGCCCAGAAACACAATGAGCAGTGCATGTTTCTAGCCTTGAGCCTGCAAACCCTGGGAGTCTCCCACTTGTGTAGAGACCTCCAGACCACTGCTTGCATACTCAGGGGAGCAAGGCAAACCTCAGCTTCTGGTCATCCAGCTAATGCTGCCTTGTGGATTATCCCATGGTGACTGAATTTGCCAGAAGACAACACAAATAAGCACAGAAGCGTTGAAGCTGAAAGGAGACTGTCCAATCCAGCCTCCCTTCTCAAAGTAGGGTCAGCTAGAGGATGTTCCTCAGGGCTGTGTCCAGGCAGGTTTTGAGTATCTCCAAGTATGGACACTGTGGTCCAAGCTACAGCCATGCCAAGAAGACCATCCCAACCTGCTGTTGGAACCAGATTCTGAAGCCAGGTGTGTCCCAAGCCCCATGTTATTAGGGGCTGTCCCAGTGCCAGCTGGGATCCCAGCTGAGCAGGTGCCCTGTGGCCCACAGCCAGCCACTTCCACGTCTCACCAGTCACCCCGCAGCTTCCCAGCCCTCACACAATCTCAGCACCTCAGCCTGTGCCACCTTCCTGATGTGTCAGTCTAGTGTGGGTCACCTTGCTGCATGGGTAGCACAGCAAGAGGATTGCACTGGCAGGGCCAACTTGGCTTGGACAATGCAGGGTCCCCAGGCCTTATTTCAGGATGCCACAGGCTCACTTTGGGGTGCAGCTGGGAGCTGCTCCCCAGCTACCCTTCCAAACCCGAGATTTGCCCTAACTCACTCGCTGCAGCTTCTTTGAATTCTGGTCTACCCTTGCCCATCCAACACAGCACGTTAAGGGCCTCAATGTCTCAATCTCCATCACCTCCTGCCTCAGCTGCATCCTACTACCAATAAGCGCTCTCCAGTGAAGTAGGGCCCCTTCCTCTCTGTTAGGAGGAATTCAAAATTACATGACATATTTTTCCACCTCTCACAACCTGCTTTTCAGCACCTGGGGATGAAGTGGGGCTTGGCTTGTTCAGATCCTGCCTTCCCCTCAGCTCACCCACAAATCTGCAGATGACAAGACACAAGACTTTGGTGCTGGGGATAGGGGAATCAGGTCATCCAAAGTTTTCATGTGCTCCCACCGAACAGGGGCACTGAGCCTCTCTAAGCTCTGGGATTCCATTTTAGAGACATGTTTATTTGAGATCAAACTACCACGATGAGAAGCCCCTCTTTGGTCAAAATGGTATCCACAGATTCTCATGGGGACACCGCTGGGAACTGCACAACTGATTCCCGTTTTGAAATGCTTCTATGCCATGGTGTTTATGCTCTCCAGAGGCTGAACAACATTACACTAGTTTCAATTAGGAAGTCAATTTCTCAGGCAAAGAGCTTTTCTCTGCAGCCCTTAGCATGACTGCAGCTCTTAAGGCAACACAGCCATCGTCCAAGAGAGGCTACACCAGGATAGGCAAGGCAGGACAGCACTGGGGCTTAGGTAACCATCAAGATGAGTCATAAAAAGCAAACCTGGTGAGGAGGTGTGACATCGAGCTGGCTGAACTGCCAGAGAGGTGAGGGTGACACAGGGACGAGGGCAGCAGGCTTGAGAGAGAAGCCCATACTCTGTGCCAGGCTACTCTACTCCCCCTTTATCTGCTTCTGCAGAGAGGCCCTTGGGGACCTGTTGTGCCCTTTCTCACCCATTAGCCAGCAACAATAGTGGCCTGAATGATGGGAAGGGCAGTGCGCGCTCTCTGGCTGTCGCATTGTTGCTGTAACAGTGTTAGCAAACTGCTGCAATTGTCCCCACCTAATAACAAGGTATGATCAGTATCACCTAATTACCAGTCTCAGACACATTTGAAGCAGTAACTTCAAGGCAGCTTTGAAAAGGTGTTTAGACACTTTAGAGTGCAGGTAGATGTCAAGTGAGATCTTCCAAATCTCTAAGACCTCTTGTGTTTGAGGTCGATAGCTGGTTAGGGACTGAATGTGATCAAGCCATAGCTGAAGGAAATTGAGCGAGCTGCTTGTCCTGGAATAATCTCAAAGCAAACCTGCTCTTACTCTGAGCATAGTGTATCAGCAATGTAATGTTTTCTTCAAACTTGGGGCTAGGTACACAAAATATATTTACAGCAACTAAAGTAGGTAAGAAACACAGAAGTGACAACAGTAGAAGGCTTTGGTGTTTGTAGGACTCGTGGAGGAGTCGGCATTTGCACAGCACACTCATGTTTGCCTTAGAGTTTAGGTGATTGATTAGTTTAATATCAATTGAATTCACTCGTGGGTGTTAGAAACATTTCTCCCTCTCCTTGCTGCTTTGGGTAAGCTCTGTTAAGACGGGAGTATTTCCTGTGAAGAATATTTTAAAGCAGTGACACTCCTCCCTCTACAACTCTGCAAATGTAGGCTCTGAAGCTGTGCTGAAACCTGATTTATGTTTCCTTGAGCCAGAAGTCTCTGCATGGAAGGAGGACTCTATTTACCTGCAAAGGCTTACACACATCACTGATCAGCATTCCCAGAAAGCATCACTATTTCTGTCTCTGTTTGCAGGACCACCCTGTGCTTACCACTGTCAGCAGCCACCAAACCAGAGATGAAAGAGTTAATCTCAAGGAAAGGTTTGAAGAGGAGAGCAGTTACAGAGTGATTCAAGTATTATTATACCAAAAAAAAATGTAAGAGCTGAAAAGCATTGGAATGGAGCTTCAGGAGCCAGGATGGAGCCATGGGAAGAAGGCAGAGGTTTATGCTCACAGGGAAGCCGGAAAAGCCCATATGTGCTATGGAGTCAGAGGCTGCAGGGGCCGGCTGCCTCCCTGCTTTTATTTATTACTTATTTGTTTGCCAATGGCTGTTTGCCAGGACACTTAAGACAAATCCTTCCTGAAGGAGCTGCTTCTGCTTCTCTCTCCATCTGTTGCCCAGCCTTGACCACCACTTTGCAGGGCAGCAGGGAAGGCAGTGAGACCAAGGCTCTGATCTGGTATCGGAGTCATTCTTTCTGCTTTCCATTTTTTCCACTTTCTCCCCTCTGAATAAATACTGCAAACCACTACAACACCACCTTTTATCCCAAATGGCATATTTTGCTGTCTCTCTGCTGCTCAGATAGGCAGCCTGACCGGTCAAACAGCATCATAAATGCCCAACATAGGCAAAGTGCTTTCTCATATCTTGTTTGGCCCCCCCGGTTTTCCCTTCACAGCCTGCTTTCCCCTGAACTCTCTGAAAGGGGAGAAGGCAAGCATGTAGATCAGTCCTGGGGATGGTGGCTAAACAGTTAAAAGGAAAAAGATGTTCATGCAGAAATAATAACTGCCAGCCAGACAAAGGTCTCTCTCTCTCTTTCTCCTGGATACCACTCCTTCTATTCAGGAGGTTTCTAACAGCAAACCTACTGTGCTAGAGAGGGTGGGGAAGCAAGCAAGGGAGAAGGCAGGGCCTTGATCTGGATGAAGTCGTAAACTGGGGGAGAGCAGCTTGACCAGAACGTTAGATCAACCTGAACCAACAGACCTCTCAGATTCATCAGTATCACAAAGCTGGAGGGAGAAACGTGGAGAAGTTCCACCTCCCCTCTCCTGCCAGCACAAAGCCGACCTAACACCATCAGGTGTGGCTCCCAGAAGGAGGATTCTGTGGCCAGGATGACGCGGGGACTGAGCACAAGCCATGACATGACACAGCGGTGGAGTGACACTTTCTCTCCCATCACAGGACAGTGGTGCAGGTTACCGTGCGTGCACTAGGAAAGGGCACCGAGGGGCTGGGGCTCACTCCCTGTTCTGCCACCAACTTGCTACAGCAACCCAGGGAAGCCCCTGTACCCCACTGGGCCTCAGCCACCCATCAGGCAGGCGGGCACAACCATTAGTTAAAAACACTCTGATACATGGTTCAGAAGGCAGGCAAACAGTGTCCAAACACAGCTAAGTACCCAGAAATACTCCACACCACCAAATCACACCCGTCCCTGCCTCCCGGACCCGCAGCGCGGGTTCCCGGGCAGTGTTCCCGGGCTGCCCGAGGCGAAGGGCGCTTCCCCGCACCGTGACCATCCCCGCCGCAGTCCCCGCAGCGGGCCCGGCCCCGGCCCCGGTCCCACGCACGCCTCCCGCCCACCTCACGCTCGGGTCGCGCCCCCAGCCCGTCCTGCACCCCGGGGGGCTCCGCAGTCCCCGGTCTCGGGGGCCCGGCCGGGGCCCGCCCGGTGCCGCGGCAGCGCCGGCTGAGCCCGCCCCGCGCCCCGCACTGACCTGCTGCGGGCTCCGCGCTCCGCGCCCGCCGCCGCCCCGGGCCGCCCAGCTACAGCACCAGCCACAGCCCCGGCCGGGGAAGGGGAAGGGG
>JAWWMP010000165.1:41508576-41520705 GCA_035047865.1 Dendrocincla tyrannina | reverse complement strand
TGTATATAATTGTAATATATGTGAATATATATATATATACTTTTACTAAAATTGTCTTTTTGGGTACTTTTTTTTTTTCCCTTCTCTCTCGGGAGGGGGGGGATCCGTGTGGCCGGCCCTTGGGCTTGGCAGGGAGCCAACCCAAACCTCCACACCACATTACGTCCAATCCTGCAGCAGTGCAGAGACACGGAGCTGCAGCCAGGGGCAGCAGAAGGATGAGGCACAGGGAGCTGCTTCACAGCTGGGGCTGGTGTGCTGCATCCTGCTGTCTGTGTGATGTTCCCAATCATAATTCCTCTTTTTCATCATTTATGGCTTTAATATTTAAGCTGAATTTCTCCAGGCAGGCTCAGGGACTCTGTCTGACTTTGTCTAGACATGTTTCAGGCAAGATGGTACAACTGTTCCTGAGAGCAACAGCTGGAGAAAGAGTACTGTGTCTATATTTTTTTTAAAGCTGTTGGTTTCCTCTTGGAAAGCACCAGTATCTCTGAGGTTTGGAGCCAAATACTGGCCTTTAGCTAGGGATGTACCTTTGAATACCCCTGTGGAGCTGGTGCATGTGGAACTGGAAAACTGCAGTTTACCCAGACCTGGGTCAGACTTGAAGGCTTGGGGAGTAAAAATACCCTTTTAGTTCCTGATCCTTGCATCTGGAGCCAGCCAGACTGTGTCTGTGTCCCTGGATGACAGCCCAGATTGGTGTAGCATGGCACTGCTGGGATGTCTCCATGCTGGCTGCTCCCTACAAGGATGGGTGGGCAAGTTGCAGCATGGCAAGTGTGGCCTGTGAGCCCTTGGCCAGTGCTTGCTAGTAGGCAATCATCGAAGAGTGCAGGTGGGGGAGCCAGCGTGGGGCGTCGGGCTCTGTGGTGTGGACAGGCCTGGACACCACCTGGGAAGCAGGGCTTGGAATGGGCAAAAGCACAAAATGGCTGGCATTTCACAGCCCTGGATGTGGTCTCAGACTTTCTTTCCTGAAAACTGCTTCCAGGACAGCATTACTGGTTTCCTTGGAAGACTCATAGAATCATTACCTTATGCTCATGCTTTCAAAGCAGGAATGAATTTCTTCTCATCCCTGGGACAAGTGGGGGATTACCCTCTGGGTAGAGATGGCAGCTCACACCTGCGCAGGTCGGAGCTGCGCCCACCCCGCGGTGCTGAGCGGCTTCGCCCTGGCACAGCGCTTCCTCTCGCCAGACCTGCCGGCCTCTCCCAGCGATGCCTGCCTCTTTCCCGAAATACCGCCTGCCTGCCGTCACTAAGGAAACGGGGCTGCTGTCGGCAGCAGCTCCTTGCAGTGCGGACAACGCCGGTCTCGGAGGGCGGGGGAGCTGCGGGCACCACCCCGGGCTGAGGCACTGCCAGCCCCAGCCCTGCTGGCGCCCCCGAGCTCCCCCACAGCCTCTCCCGGCGCCCGACCGTGGGGCAGCACCTCCCGCATACACCCCGGAATCCGGCAGGGTCGGCTGCCATAGAACCGCAACCCTTGCGCAGGGGAGGGATCACCGGAGCCTGCCTGGCGGAGACCCCCGACCCCAGGGAAGATGCTTCTGCCTTCCCGCGGGAGACCATGGGGCTCACGCTTTGCAGAAGGAGAGGCTGGCAGAGCTGCAGCAGGGGCTGAGCCACCATCACACCAGCCACCTCAGTTCCGTTAATTAAAAAAGTTAATTTCTTAATTTTCAGGTGCTCACCCCGGACCTTCTCAGGGCGCTTTGAAGGCAGCTTGCCATTGGGAATAGCTGAGAAACTGGAGCCATAGCCGCTACGCTGGGAAATCGTCTCTCCCCCGTGCCAGCTCCCTTGTGGTTTGGTGTCTGCGTGCTTATAATTTCAAATCTGCTTCAAAAGTCACCCACCACCTAGCCTGCGTGACCACGCACTAATCAGTTACATTAAATATGCTAATTGGCTCTTCCCAATTGCCAGTCAGGTGGGACAGTGCAGCTCAGTGCTTGCAGGCACAAGATTTCTCTGCGACTCCAGAACTCATTTTTTTGGCTGACCTGGGTAATCAAGGTACTCCCATGGTGCTGCCCAAACACTGCCAGCCCTGCTCCAAAAGACACCATGGCTGGGCCCTCAGCACAGGCAGCTCAAGTTGTTCAAGTCCCCGAAGCAGCTTAAACCCAACATGCTCATCTCACAAATACCATCCCCAGCTGTCCCAGCTGTCAGCCACTACTGCCTGCAGCAGTGCCTCTGTGGATGCTCCCACCTGCTCCTGCGGCTTCTTGCTTGGGGCTTTCTTCACCCCAACCTCCTGCCACTAGCCAAATGTTCCTCCTCTTCTCCCTCCCCAGATCCTGCCTTTAGCAACATGGAGCGCTTCACTCACCTTCTTGAAGAAGGACCCACTGGAGAACTTCTCCTAGACATTCAGGCTTGGACCTGATAGTGCCAATCCAGCTTTTGTGCATCAAACATCCTTGTATTACTCTGCAAGTAGCTAGCCTGCACTCCCCCAGAGGTCAGACCCACTGCTCACCTACCCTGTCAATGTCAGACATTCTGACCTAGCTCCTTGTCTGCTCTGAAGGCGTAGGGTGTGCCATGTTGCTTCCTTGTGGTCTGGAGATGGATGCAGAAAGGAACATGGGTCCATTTACTCTGTGGAAAATACATTTCCCTCTCTTAGACATATGTGTGTTAGAGAGAAACAAAATACATATATGGTTATATGGAGCTTGAAGTGGAGGTCATGGATCAGAGTGAGATATTTTCTGGGAATCTCAGGGAAATGACACCTCTGCTTCAAGAGGTGCAACTGGTAGTTCCCAATAGAGGAGAAAAGAGTCCAGGCTGAGCAATTGACCTTCTGAAGGTCAAAAAATGGCATTTGTGATGATGTCTAGAGCAATGAAAGATTGATTGCACATATAATAGGGGAAAGTGATGGTAGTTTTAATGAGAATGTCAGTGGACTATAGGGGAAAGATGTAAGATAGGCTGGAGCTGGGAGAGGCAGTGAGGAAGATACACATCATGTAATGACCATACTGTTCTGGCCAAATGCAGGGTTCTGCATGCAGACTGTGTCTCTGCCCACATGCCAGCCTTCCTGGGAGCAAACACAATGAACTGATGTTCTCCCTGGCTGAAATAGTTGCCAGCAGCGCAACTAGCTAGCTAATGCATGGTGACACACTCCTTTGTGAAAGTCATTAGCTCTAAATAAGCTGTCTCATATACTAAATATTCAACAAAACCATCTTTGCTAAGTAGCTCATTGGCCTTTCCTCTATGAACAGAATAGCACCAGAATGAAAAAAGTACCAAGAGGAAAGAAAAAGAAAGGGCTGTCTTAGGTCAGAAAAGGGATTTATGTAGGCTAGTATTCCATTTCTGGAAGTGGCTGGCAGCAAACACCTTGAGAATAGCATAAGACCAGAGCAGCAGAATGATGCTCGTGTAGTGTCCTCTCCTACTCACCAGCAAACACACCATGCTTTCATGCTTGGAACAAATTCAAAAGCATATAAAATGTGGACATCCACAGCACCTTGCAGCAAGGTGTTCCCTGGTTAAGTCATACATTGTGTGAAGGGCACAATGTCTCCTTGTGGCTCTTCTGACATGACAAGCTACTTTCAGCCACTTCCCAGCCTGGAACATGTGGTCAATATTTGAGCCTAATTTGCAACAAATAATTATTTATTAATTTCCCTGCTCATGCTGCTGGCTTTACCTATGGTTTTACTGTGTGTATAATTTATCATCTTCATCTTAATTCACCTTCTATGAAGATGGGCTGAGAGAGTTGGGGTTGTTCAGACTGGAGAAGAGAAGGCTCCAGGGAGACCTTACAACAGCCTTCCAGTACCTAAAAAGCTGAAGAAAAAAAAAAAAAAAGCTGAAGAGGGACTTTTTACAAAAGTACATAGTGACAGGACAAGGGGTAATGGCTTCAAACCGAGGGGTAATGGCTTCAAACTGAGAGTAAGTTTAGATTAGATATTAGGAAAAAATTCTTTACTGTGAGGGTGGTGAGGCACTGGAACAAGTTGCTCAGAGAAATTGTGGCTGTCCCATCCCTGAAAGTGTTCAAGGCTAAGGCTGGATGGGGCTTTGACCAACCTGGTCTAGTG
Source organism: Dendrocincla tyrannina (assembly GCA_035047865.1). NCBI lineage: Eukaryota > Metazoa > Chordata > Aves > Passeriformes > Dendrocolaptidae > Dendrocincla > Dendrocincla tyrannina. The sequence goes on along the minus strand of JAWWMP010000165.1, from coordinate 41,516,608 downwards.
ATCTAGATGATCTAGAAGGTTCCTTCTAGCCCAAACCATTCTGTGATTCTATGGTTCTGTTCTTTGCAGCTCTTTTCTCCTTCCCCTTCTTTCCACATGCACTGAAATGAAGGCACCACTCAGGTGGAGATAATGCGGAGTTCATCTGAATGGAGTCACATCAGAGGGGAGCTGGGAATGCGCAACTGAACTGAAACCAGAAGGGAAATGTGAGTGAATGACATTAATGGTTAGTAGTGCCACCCCATGACAAGTGGAGTGCAGAAACACTGGTGGTCACTGCTGATCACAGACCTGCTTCTGGTCCCTCATCCACCTTCCCAGGTAGCTCAGCAACTGGCAGCTCTGCCAGTGCTTCAGCAGACCTCCCATTGCCCCAGGGAGAGCTCTGCCTTACTGAGACAAAGCAGATGCAGCAGCTCTTTTGCTACCGCTTGGTGACCAGTGTAATGTGTGGTGAAACAAAGAGAAACCACTGCAGCTCCCAAGCAAAAACCTGGAGGACTCCTGGGGCACATTTAGCCATGTTGCAACAGAGCCCGAATCCCTGCAGCAGATAAGATTCACATCTGATGCACCTTTTATCCTCCTGCACTGAGGACTGCAGTCCTCACCAGTGGCAATTTGGGGAGCGGTGGGTGGGGGATGCTGCTCTGCAGGTGGATCCTGCTCGGGCAGAACGCGCTGCCCGGCCAAGGGAGATCACAGCCACAGCAGGGCTGGGGGCTGCCCGGCAGAGCTGGAGAGGGAGGCAGGGCAGAGATCTCTCTTGTGTTGTGATGCTTGGCTTCCATCCCACGTCCGCCCGTGACCTCGATCTGCGAGCGCGGGGTCCGGCCGGCACTGCCGCCCGTGCCGTCCCTCCTCCCGGAGCTCCCGGCGGGCTCCCAGCGCCATCTGCCGGCTCTGCGCCCTCCCATGGGCCGACTCATCCCCAGCATCCCGGCCGTCCTCAGGAGGTGACAGACTCACGGTAACATGGGAACCTGCAGCTCTTTCTTGGCTGCAAACGTGTCGGAGAGGGGCCAGCGGCAGCCCTGGAAAACAGGGCAGGGGGCGGTCCAGGGGGGCCCGACAAGAAGGGTCGGAGCTGAGAGGGTGCCTGGGAAGCCAGGGCCGCCTGCTCAGAGCCCCTCTCATCCCACTGATCACCCCAGTCTTTCTGCTGGCTCCTTCTAGCCTCGTCCACCCTTGTTCTTTCCAGCTTTCAACACCACACCGAAGTTCTCTCCACCTCTGCATATTAATTTCCTTCACTCCTGTTTCCCAGCTCCTTTCCGCCCTGCCCTCCACACCATGCCAGGACGCCTTCTGCCTGAGCTTTCTGCAGGGCTCCCCTTGACCCTGGTCCCCTTGAAGCTCCAAAATGGCCATGCTCCTGCTGTGTGGCCCCTGCTCCCTCTGCTTCCCTGGGTGCTAAGCACCTGCTGCCCCCTTCAACTCTTTGGGGCAGCCCCTTTTCCCAGGTTGTGAGTGAAGCAGATCCTGACTTCTCCTTCTGGCAGGCATTTTGGAAACCTAGGTACTGGCTGTTCTTACTACATATCCACCAGACAGGAATCTGAGGGAAGCACGTGAAGACAAGTCTGGAGAAGGTCCAAGTCTCACTGCTGTGGCACTCCTCCCTGATATTTATTCCTCATTTTTCTGTTTTCACCCCTAACTCCTCAGTAGGTCTTCAGAGGGGAATAATTCATCCTTTTTCTTGCAGTTTACACTGTGGTCTCCAGTAGTCATCCCCTGAGGAGGACAATTGCTTCTTCAGTGCAGTCTTCTGGTTTTCCTCACTCAGTCACTGCTCCTGCAGGGAGGGAGAGTATGGCCAAAGGTGCCATCCCCACAGCAGACACCACAGCGGCTCTGTAGGCCCTGGACTACCACTGTCCTTTGGAGATGTCCAGAAGTCTGGGGATAAGGGAAATTACCATCTGACAGATGCATGCCCTTTCTTCAATAGACTGATGTGCAGTTGTCCTTGATGCAGTGCCATCAGCCTAACCTTGGTCATACTCAAAGCAGTGCTATGATCTTCATTTGTTTGATACCAAATCAGGTGGTTCCTGAAAACTGGCAAACAGTTACCCATGATCAAATCATGGCTTTCTTTTCCTACAGCTGAGAAAAGAAAGTAGCATCTCAATTATCTTTCCTTAGCTCATCTAGGGAGATAATATTACTGGAACAAGGTTTGCCCTTCAACTCTGCCCAGCCCAGAGGTGATACTGGCCTCAGGAGCTGGGGTTTGCTTCCAGCATTTGTAGGGGTAGCTCACCCATTCATATTACCATCCCTCTGGCACAAAGAAAGAGTTGCCTCCCCTGGAAATCCATGGGGACTGGGAAGAGGTGAATGTGAGGCTGCCTCCAGCCTCCTGAGAAAAGGACCTGGTTCTACCTCTCATCCTCTTCCTGAACAGGGCTTTGAATTCCTTCTGTTAAAGCCAGATTTGCTCCAGGGAAAGATGCTGTTTCTCACCCATAGGGACAGAGAGCTGCCCAGAGGACACCCTGGCTGGTGATGGAGCTGAACACATCTAGCTCAGAGCTGCACAGATTGTACGTCCACCCACTCAGGGATCGGTGTGGGAATCCCCTCCATATAGGCACCTGACTAGCAGAAATAATAGCCCTTCTTCTGCACCAAATCCAGTGCTTAAACATGTGCTTGGAATGTGAAGGGCCTGGACTCAATCTCCTCCTAAATCTGCAGTTTGAGCCCAGTGTGTTTTATACCAAGCTGCTTGATGGAATAGGATAGGATGGGATGATCTCCTTCAGTGGGGCTGGACAAGCTTGTGCCTGGCATATGGGGACAGAGAAAGGCAGGAAGCAAGTTGGTGTTTGACTTGGCATTGGGTGGCTGAAGGCGTGGTCTCTGCTCCCAGTGCTCTTAGTACATCTTACATAATAGATCATAAATGGAAACTGCACCCACTGGGGTGGGTGGAAATGAAGCAGACAAGAGCTTGGCCCTCCATGTAGCAACCAAGTAGTCAGTAAAAGTCATTGCCACTTCCAGTGTGGCTGGGGTGGTGGTTCTGTGCAGTGCACCTACAGTAGTTGATAGCTAGCATTTTTGCAGAGAAAAAGTAATTTAGGAACTGCTCTTACAGACCGACTGGAGGAGCATCTTGATAGCAGGGGCAGCAGCCATGTGACAGCGGGGAGAGAGCTCGCCTCTCCCAGAGCACTGCTGCAGCAGGCAGGAGGATTAATCCAAGTCTATTTTCTGGAATTGGTTTAACACTGTGTTCATTTATCTGCAGCTTCGGCTGAAACATTTCATATTTCAGGTCTGATTTCACTGTTTCCAAGGCTGAAAGGCTTTCTTCTCTAGGGAGCAGCAGTTCTACAAGAGAACAACAAATAGGAGCCCTAGGGAAGCAGCAGAGGGAAGGAATATTTTATCTTTAGTAACTGGTCATTTCCATTTTGGAGGCAGTGAAAGAAGAACCATCTGGTGCATGCTGAATATTCACTATGTAAACAATGATTTGGTTATGAATATGTGCAGGGGTTATTGTTATTTATTATTTTTAGGATTCCCCAGGTATGCATGACACTTCAGAAGCAGAAGGGAAGACCAGGGCTCCTGCACCTTGATGTGGCCAGTGTAAATTTGACACAATGCTCAACAGCATCAAAGGATGGCAGACAAGGGTTGGGCAGCCAGCTGGGGGTGAGAAGGAAGATACCAGCCCTGTGAAAACGGGCAGTGCACAATTTCTGGAGCAGTAGCTGCTTCTGCTGGCAGAAGGTTGCTTCAGATAACCATTTTCACATATTCATGTCTGTTAGTTTGGGGTTTAATCCTCTCCTGCAATAAATATCATTTACATTTATTACTTTAATTTTCTACCTCTTAAGAGCTCTGTTCCTGAAGTGTCCTGCCTGGAAATTATGCAGAATGTCAGGAACCTTGATCCAATACCTTTCCTTGTTGTGGTAGTCACCTGAGAGCAATGGGACTGCCCAGCTGGCTTGAGCTTTATGGCTCAGGAGCTTCAAATCAGTCAGCTGAAACAAATATGATAAGAATTTGAGAGCACTCAGACACCTGCAGAGGATGCTCAGAGCTTTCCAGGAAGAAATGCCTGTAGTACTTCCCCCTTCTCTTGTCCTTCCTTTTCTTTCCACTGCATGAGCTTTTTTATAGGGGTTTTTGCCACAGCATTCAGCCATTCCTCCAGTGCTGAGCCAGTGTTGCGGGCAGGGTTTGGTGAAGGGGGCAGTTGTAGGCACTTGAAGAGAAGAATCTTGAGTCTCTTAGGGGAAGACGTCCCACACTATTATGGGGACAGAGCTCAGGAGCACTTGCAGGGCCAGGGGGATGGAGGAGTGGGTGGACCACAGCCAAGGACAATAACCCTGGCCTGAGTTTAGGTCCATCAGTGCCTTATCTCCTGTAATATACTCTTCCTACCTATCATCATTTTCTCTTCCTGCTGTTATGCTGACACACTGAACTTTACTTGACTGAAAAAGTTTTGTTTCCTGACGTCACCAGCAAGCAGCAAAGGAGTCAAATGTTGATTTTTGCAACAGCTTTCCCAGCACAGCAGGGCATACTGTAAATTGATACTTAGTACACTTGTTTCAAACAACCTGATGCTCCATTGCATGGGCCAGCTAGAATGGACCAGAGCATCATGAACAATGCAATATCCCACTTCTTGGAAACATGTTGGCCATTTGGTCATTCTCCTCTGCTCCCCAAGAAATATTTAGATGATTTTATGACTCCAGGAGTGAGGGAGATAAGTTAGGAAGGACAATGAGACATGGAAGGACTTTCACATAAGACGAGGCAATGTTAGTGACTGCTCCGATTTTTTGTGACCAGAGCTCTGTATTCCTGTTGAGCACCTGTAAACAGCTGGTATCTCATAGTCATGGAACTCCTCCTGTTAGATACCACCAGCATCAGAGGAATGTAGCCCTTGTGGCAGCTCCATGGTTTCAGGAGGAGAAGCAGCTTGTGCAACCAGCACCAGCTGAGGTAGAACAAAGCAAAGGCAGCTAATGTTTTGAAGAATGGCCTTGCTTGTACCCTGGGCATAAAGTCCTGTTTAAAAACAATTACTGTGAGTTAGAACACCACTAAGACACATCTTAGAAAACAATTTGTTTTTCCTTTGTCTAGATATACCCTTGGTGCTTATGCTACTGGGAACACCTGAGTCTTGGACGTTCTGGTAGAAATGACAACAGCCTGGCCTGTGGGGAGGCATTGCTATTCAGATGTTCAGAAGGTGAGTTTTGTTTGATAGACATAAAACATCTTTTACAGCCCACTCAACAGCTCATGCTTCATTTAGAGGCAACTGACCCTTTGCCAATAAGCATTTCTCTGTCTTCTGAAGTGCTGGAAATCCATTCACTACAGAACATTTTTACAGGGAAAGGTGGAGAACAAGCCCTTTTGAAGAGTGGAGTTCTAGGTGTATCCTTGCCCTCAGTTTCATTTCTCTTCTTCACTCACATGGCTAATTGACTTGAAAATGTCTCTCAAATATAAAGACACAGTAAGCCATGGATATATCATCAAGTGACAGATTATTTACTCATCTGTTTTAGAAATTTCTGGATTAGTTCTCAATAAATGCCACTATCCTGAATCATTATGTGTCCTTGCATAACTACCTTGTGCACCAAGCGTTACCTCCTCACTTAGTTTCACACTGAATGATAAGCTGGGAGATTTGTAATGAGAAAACAGCAGCTGCAGCAGCCTGGGGAAGGCTTGGCACACTGAGGCAGGAGGTTTGGCTGTCTAAATACCCTCTCTTTCTCAACACTGTCCTTGAAGGAAGGAGAAAGGGAGGGCAAATGGGAGATTGGCCAGATGGGAGCTGAAAAAAGAGGTTCAATAACTTAAGTCATAAATTCAGATACAGCACATATTGTCAGCATGGTAAAGTCATGATCATGTGCCAACCATTTAGTTACCATCTCTTGCCTTGTTAACAAACATCCTCCTCAGTAAACCCCCAGCACAACTGGCAATCTATATCAAAATAATTAAACCCCAGCTACCTAAAATCATGCTGTCAGTCTGCCTGGCCTCAGTGCTGGGTGCTCTCAGGTACTTCTGTAGCAGGAACAATACTCAAGGATTCAAAACACAAAACCAAGAAGTATTGAGGGAATTGTATGGCTTCATCTAGAGGACACATGGTAGCTGCTTTCAAGTATGTAAAGGACTGCAGTGAGGAAAGGATTCATCTTTCTTTGAACCCACTGGGATAAGGATTAAGGCCTTGGACTGCCGCAAGGGAGTGTCAAGTTATGTATGAAATACTCTGAATGAATAGCAATGAACTAAATGGATTACCTGAGAGTGGTGGAGAATCTTCGTCACCTGAGATCTTCAGGACCTGATCAGACTCTTGACTGCAAGGAACAGGTAAACTTGGAATAAGGAGAAACTGGGAACCATGATTAAGTTGGCCTCTGAAGGTCATGTCTCACTATGAGTAGAAACTTAGATTTCTGCTTCAGGAAGATCAGGTCCTTCCTGAAAACCTAAGCAGAATAACCCAGAACTGAGTGAAGAAAGAGCTTAGCTCCTTTTTGCTCTCAGTGTTTGTGCCTCCACCTAGGCAGATTTGAAGCTGGTCAGCATAAAGATATGCAGCTGTGCTGCCAGCCGTGCTATATTTGTTTTGTTGCTAAATTGAAGACATCAGGCCTCCCCTGTTACTTTTTGTGGCCATTCAGCTTTACCTGGCCAAATGGGAAACCTCTTCAGACATTGTGGATGTTCAAATTTTGAAAGTAGATACTCAGAAAAAGAAAAAAAAAAAAACAACAAAAAACCACTTCATAAGGTTTTTAGTTGTTATAATTTAATGCAAGGAGAATCTGGTTTACCAAATAGAACATTCATTTCTTCCAAACTATCACAGCAAATAGCAGAGATTAACTGACTAATTTCAGAGAAAAATCACCATCAGACTGTATCCTGAATGCTAAACTGTATGAGGCAATGCATATTTTGGTTTGGAAGAAATGATACATAACTTGGGAAGCAATTTAAAGCAAGATTTTGAAAGATGTTGAGCAGGCTGTATCAGAGCATGACATTAACTGGAACAGTATTCTGTTTAAAATCTCTGAGCACAAGGAACTAGGAGATCTGGAGACAAAGCTATTAGAACTGTCATCTGCTAGTCATTATTAAGAGTAGCCCAGGTGATAGAATGAGAGGATGAAATCACCAGATGACAATTGTATAGATTATGTCAGTGGCTTCCCACCCCACTTGCTGAAGGACATATTGGGAAAGAAGAGTGCATACCAGGAAAAGTCCCTCCACACAAATGGCCAGCAGGGGCGAGTGGACTGGTGACACTCAGCATCATCATGTGTTCCTTATGTCCAGCTGTGAAGTTCTTCCAAAGAAAGGCATATAGCATAATCCCTGTCCTACTCAAAAGACAAGAAAATCTTGACACATGGATGAAGTGATTTACCTATGGTTGAAAAGCAGAATGGGGAAATACTCCAACTCCTGTGTCACAACAAGATTCAGAGAAGAAAAAGGCAGATAATATTTCTGAGTATCATTGAAGTTGTCTCATTATGCTGGTTTTAGAGCAGGAAAAAATCCAGTTCATGCAGTAAATGTTTTTACTTTTTCATGCTTGCTCCAGATTAACTACTGTTCCCATTTTTCACTAACTCCCTGTGCTAATCTCCTTATTTACCCATCACTCTCTTATATACACATGCATATGCATAGGCAAATTCCTCCCTAGTCAATTTCTCCCCCATCCTGCAAACAGCTCATAATATCAACACAACAGCACTGAAAGAGGAATTTTTTACTATATGGTAAAATATGAATCCACTATTTTGACAGTGATAAATCATAAGCATCAATTTGCAGAAGCATTTTAATGAGAATATGGGGAATAATCTGCCTCACCATTCTTCCATTCTAGTGGAAAACAGCTTTTCCCTTTCCCTTTCCCTTTCCCTTTCCCTTTCCCTTTCCCTTTCCCTTTCCCTTTCCCTTTCCCTTTCCCTTT
>JAWWMP010000165.1:41467200-41506457 GCA_035047865.1 Dendrocincla tyrannina | reverse complement strand
CCGCCCGGGCCGGGAGCGCCGTGCCCGGTCGGAGCCGTAGCTGCAGCTGAGGGGCCGCCCCGGCTCGGTAGCCGAGCGCCGCAGGTTGCCTCCGGACAGCACTTGACCAGCTGTTTTGTACATTTTCTAATTTCGTGCAGAACAGGGCAGCGGTCGTAATCTGTAGAACCGTGGCTTTAAGGGATAAATTAGAGCACTGGATTTGATCCGTATTGCAGTGGATTAGAGCAACCTCTCCCCCCTCCCCTTCTCCTCCTCCCACCCCTCCTTTCCAATTCACTCCCCCCTCCTCCAGCACCACCTTTTTTCCTCATGCAATACCAAAATTGACCCTGCCTGGCAGAGGGACTCTGCTAGGCGAGCAGAGCGGTGCCCACCTCGCCTGCACACCGCGGGAGCCGCCTCTCCCCTTCCAGCCGCCGCAGCCCCTCCGGGGCATCGCTGCTGCAAGTTCCCCGGAGGCAGGCGCCGGGGCCGGCGTGTCTCCTCCGGGCGCTGGGGAGCGGTCGCTGCCCACGGGCTGTCCCTTTGCCCCGGCCCGGCAGGGGCCGCGGGGCGGCGGCGAGGGAGACCGGCCCCCGGAGGGCATTTCCCGGAGGCAGCGGGGCCGGGACCCGGCAGGAAATGGAAGGATGAAGTGTGCAGCCGGAGCGGTGATGTTCCTTCTCTCCTTGCTTTCCCCCGCAGGAACGTAATTCGCAATGCTAGTTCTCAGGTTGCTCAATGTTGTGGCTCCAGCCTACTTCTTGTGCATCTCCCTAGTGACCTTCGTCCTCCAGATCTTTCTCTTCATCCCCAGCATGTTCAGAGACCCTTCCACCACCCCACTTTTCTCTCCTGCTCTGCTGCATGGGGCCCTCTTCCTCTTCCTCTCAGCTAATGCCATGGGCAACTACGTCCTTGTGATCCAGAGCTCCCCCGAGGACTTGGGCAAGGACTTAAACTTGGGCAAAGGAGCTGAAGTGGTGGACTGGCTGGATGGAAGCAGGTCCCCTGGCTCAGCCTTGCCCAGCACTCACTTCTGTAGACTGTGTTCCAGAGTCACCCAAAGGCATGACCACCACTGTTTCTTCACAGGGAACTGCATCGGGAGCAGGAACATGCGAAACTTCATCATGTTCTGCCTCTACACCTCCCTGGCTTGCCTTGACTCTCTGGTGGCAGGCATGGCTTACATTTCTGCTACACTCTCCATGTCCTTTGCGGACCCACTGGCCTTCCTCACTCTTCTGCCTCACTCCATCAGCCAGTTCTTCTCAGGTAAGGACTCCTTGCTCAGAGATAAGGAATGTGTTCCTCCTCTAGGGCTCCTGGGATGGGGGGACCCAATCTTTTTTGGATAGCCAGGTTGTGGAGGGGTAGTAGTGAAATGGGCAAGTGGGGCAGTTGGCCTTCTTTGGAGGCTAGAGATAGCCTTTGCAAAGGACTTTGCTTCACCTGAAATAGAAGCTGGGACCTACTCCAGATTACAGCCTCAGCCCTATTCCTAATGCATTAGGCTCTGGAAAATGCTCCATAACCAACTTGCTGGTGACAGAATAGGGCTATCTGTTGTGCAGGGCATGTGTTGATATTAGACAGAGGAAATGAATTTCACTCACTGTACTGCACGTGTGGGGAAACTTTTGCCTGTCCTATAGATAGAGGTGGGGGGTTCTGTAGGTTTTTGTATCCTTCAAGTCTGCAAGTTCCCCATATTCCAGCAGATATACCCTCATTCTCTTCATCCAGGTCCACCCACCCCCTCCACTGTCACCCACCTCCTGCCTCCTGGCAGTGCAAACTCACTGAAATCTCTTCATCCTTCCAGCACTGGAGAATTGAATTCAGGCAACAGAAACTGAGAGAAGAGTTCATGTGACATGATTAGCCACCTCTCTTGTGACCCTAGTCTGGGACACAAGTCCGCAGGGAACCAGGGGAAATTCTCTGTGCCCACTTTTTGCAAGAGCTCCTCACCAAAAGCAAATACCTCCTCCTTCCTGCCATCCCTTACCCTTCTTTCTGCTTCTTCCCCTTTCCCCTCTCTCCCTGCCTTTCCATAAATCTCCACAACTCTTCTCCTTCCCCCTCCTCATTTTGCTCCCATAACTCATGTTCTGCTCTTCCAGCCTTAGCTCTTCACCTTTCAACACATCCTCAAACTCTCCAACCTCAAACCTTTCTTTGTCCAAACCCAAGGGCTAGACAGAACCTGGCCTCAGAAAAGGGACTATGCAGACAGCTTAGACTATTACTCTGCCCTGAAAGCAGCTACAGAAAACTGCCATTTCCCCCCTATGCAGCCTTGTACACTTAGATCGCTTATACTGGGTTAAAATAGGTATCCCATATATTTTAGCTTTGCAGGTTCAGCTGAGCTCAGTAAGAAAGGAGTCTGTTTTGGCTCGTGCACTGTCACCAGAAGTGTTGATTATGATCTGAGTGTGGAGTCTTCACTGCTGAGGATACAGGAGCCAGAGAGGCCCCAGTTTGCTTTTCAGATTCCAGGCTGGATTTGCAGGGTTGCCATCTGAAAACAAACAAATATCTCTCTACTTGGCAAATTAGCAGATTTGTCATGGTAATCACTGAGAGACAATAAACATGAAATCCTGCCATGACATTTTTATGGAGTCATTTTTCCAACTAGAAGAATTTTTGTAAATAATGTAGCATGAGCTTCACTAGCACTAAAAACAGTGGGAGTGATTTTCCCCTGTGCCTAAGCTCTGCTTGGCACAGCAGCCTGGGAGGGGGAGCAGGGACGCAGGAGGAGATTATCAAGGAATTAGTTCTCTCTGACTCTCAGGGCTCATCTGCACCGAGCTGGGTCCTGGCATATCTTTGCAGAAACACTGAAGCGACCCAGCTCTGGTGTCAGCAACTGCAGTGCCAAACACAGCATGTGAGTAGTGTTTGAGAGGGACACAATGGTGCTGGGTGGAGGGGTGGGAGCCAGAGCACTCCTGAAAGGTAGCAGCTCCCACAAAACCTCTGGTTCTGCTGGGATAAGAACTGCTGCCTCACACAGCAATATACAGGTATGTGGTGTCTTGATTGCTTGGGAGGAAGGGCCTACTGAGCTTCTACCAGCACATTTAACCTTCAATGCAGGAAAGAAAAACACAGTCTTGAACAGTTACCTGGAACTGTTGCCCACACAATATTTTTCAGCTAATGTAGCTATTACTTAGGGGTTGTTGTACGATCCAAACAGAGGATTGCTATAGCAGAGAAAAAACTTTACCTGTCCTCTTCTCCGTCATGCCCTCTGTACTGCAGGAGTAAAGGGGGATAAAGGGTGAATCTGCTGGTCTTATGGCAACCAAGTGCTCCCTGTTTTCATGCTGAGAAAATTTTCAGCTGGCTCATTTTGCCCAGACTGTGCTCAGGCATGATTTCAGAATCTGACCCAAAGTCTATAATTGCAGCCTATGATTCAGCTTTTCTGTCATAGATAATGTATGGCAATAAGCTTGAAATCATACCAGGTTACTTAGAGCAAAAGTGAATCTGAGACTAAAAGGGACTCCGGTGATGAGGGACAAATGAGCACTTTTGTAAACACAGGTCAGATTGGATTCAGTGGAGAAATTATAGAAAATGCTTTATGTAGGTAACCAGAAGAAAAGGTTAAAAAAATCATGAGTCTGGAAAGGATGGCTCAGAGATGCTTAATATTTTCAAGGGGAAACAAGGGTAATTACTTTCTCAACATTGAATTTCAGCAGCTCATATAAATAAAGCTTACAGCCGCCTTACAAAGGCTCTAAAGAAAATTTCTTTAGAAAGCTGTTATTTCTCCATATCCCATCTGACTATCAGCTGTAGGAAAGAACAAATGTCTGTCACATTCTGGTCCAGCAAAAGAGGGACAGAGAATCTCATATCTGGCTTTGGGCTTCCTACCTGGTAGATTAAGTTATTCTGACAGAATTGGTATAAGGATTTGTCATTACCCTAAGGGGCTTGTTCTTCTCTTGATGTATTGCATGTGGAGCCCACTGAGCTGAATGGGATCTAATAAGAAGGGAAAGATGACACTGCATTTAGGAAGAAAACTGCATAACTCCTGAGTGTTTTTCAAGTGAGGACAATCTCTGGAAGCTTGAGGCTGTAGTCAGTGTCCTTACAAATCATCCTCAGAGAAACCTGCCCCAATCTTTCACTTAGAGCACTGTCAGGTGGTGAAGCCGGGATTCACAGATTGCAAAACCAGATGATACCACCTAATCCAGCCTTCTGCATTAGAGAAGCAAGAGATGCATATCAGCAACCCTTGTACTGAGGTTAAAAAGTGAAGCAGCCATGCACCTGTTTTAGACAGCACACCTGTACTATCCATGCAATCCCCACTCCACCACAGTTGCTTTTGTAGGGCCCATGGTCTTCCAGAGGGACAGAGGGATTTGAGACTTTATTTCTAAACCTTGCCGGAACCAGTAAGAGGATATCACTTATTTATATTTGTATTGACACACATTTAATTCCCTTTGTGTAAATATAGGTGTTTAATAATACACTAATATACACAAAATACGAGCATAAATATCATACGGGCACACAGAATATTATATTAATGGGTTTACACACTGAAAGGTCACTCGGTGATACCTGCTGTTATACTAACATTTTCCAGAAGGAGTTCTAAAATCATTGGAGAGGAAAGGGCCCACAGAATGTTTTTATTTCATACATTCATCATAAATACATACTAAAATAACCCTGTTGAATTAGGAGCTTCAGACATACAAAGTATTTTGAGTATTCTAGCAGCAGCTTATAAAAGGAATTTAGATTGTATTTTGGAAAAGTTTCTATTTCTTTCTTGCATTCATGTGAAAACTGCCTTTGGCCAAAGGTAGGAAAGTCATCATTGATTTTTTTTTTTTCTTTTTGAACACAAATATATATATATATATACACACACATATAGTGTAGAGAGAGAGAAATCTCAAATCTTTTTGCCTGGTATTAATAAACACAGTAAGACTTCTGGAAGCATCTACATGCTGTAGGATCCACTTCTCATTTCAAAAACCTAAAAATCTTAGATTCACTGTGATGAGCAGGTAAATCCTTAACAAATTAATCTTCAAAATAGTGCTGGAGTCTTACCGACATGCTTCACTTCTGGCTGTATTTGTCCCTATAATCTAGATCCTCATATTAACAACAAAAGGAGAGCTGTACAGAGACCACTATCATTTTAGTATTTCCCCAGCAGGGCCCATTGCATCAGATACTATGAAGGAAATAAGTTAACGTAGTTAGAACAACCAGCCTGTCTTGCTCCTACCTCCCCGCTTGTGGCCAGAGAAAACAGGCAGCTCATCGGTTCTCGGGGCTGAGTGTTACATCACATGCAAGGTGTGTCTAAGTTTCTTTTATTGTCCTCCCTCCCCCTGACTCTCGGTCTGCAGGAGCCCTCCTTAGCTCTGAGATGTTTGTCATCCTCATGCTCTACCTCTGGCTTGGGATCGGACTGGCCTGCGCTGGCTTCTGCTGCCACCAGATGCTGCTGATCCTGCGTGGGCAGACTCGGTACCAGGTGCGGAAAGGGATGGTGGTAAGAGCCCGGCCCTGGAGGGAGAACCTGCAAGAGGTCTTTGGCAAGAGGTGGCTGCTAGGACTTCTCATCCCTGTGCTGAATGTGGAAAGTGACTGCCGTAGGCAGAAAGGAAAATAAAATCCCCGTGTGTGTGTGTGCATCCCATGCACACAACACCTCCCCGTCTCTCTCACTGCCTCCTGGATCACTAAAGAGCTGGGCTACTCCATCTCTCGGGATTGCAGCCGCTGTGGGAGGAGGGGATGGGCTTTCAAACAGAATAAATTTAGCATATTAACACAGAGATTACAAACCATGTAGATGAGATACTGCAGCTTAGTAGTCACATCACTGCACCTGCATATGTGGCAACAGTCTTTGAACTAGCCGAAAAATTAGTTAGACCTTCCTGTGGTTTTCTGCCTGACTCCTCCAGTCCCCAGCCCCATTAATCACCCTATATAGTCCTAACAAACCACAGCAGGAGCTTTCAGAGAGGCTGGAAAGATGTAAAAGACTGTAAAAATTATGTTTGTTCCTTGGCAGGGGTTTGCAGGATGCCTGGCTGAGGCAGGGTTACATACTTGAGGGAACTTCACATGAGAGCATTCATCAATGAGCGTTGTTCGAGAGGTGTTTGGACAGTGATCTCAGGCATATGATAGGATTCTTGGGGTTGTCCTGTGCAGGGCCAAGAGTTGGACTTCAGAGATCCTTATGGGTCCCTTCCAACTCAGGATATGATTCTATGATTCACAGTACTGAGAAGCCCTTCATAACAGGACTGCAAAGCAATCAAGCTGCCCTAGAAGCAGGCTATGCACAGGGCTAATGAAGCAGGTAAACCTTCTCTTCACAGCCTAGAAAATCAGGAGGAAAACGAAGAGAAGTTGAGAATTTCTCATTTCTGTTCTTGATCTGATCTCTATGCAATGATATGTCAGGACTGTAGCTCTGCTATTTATTTTTAGCAGTCCTTTGTCCAGGCAAAGCTGCCCTTCTGATAGGGAGGAGCAAGCAGATAAATCATGATCAGATGGAAGCACAAGGAGAGGAAATAGCCAAGGTGAATGAAAAGGTTGTGCTTGAGAAGCTGTGTGATGAGGCAGGCTATGCATGCCTGTGAGAGAAACAGAGGGAAGTGTGGACACACAGCGAACAGTTGGGAGGACACCAAGAGCCTTGCTGCTGTGTAGGAGCCCTGATGCATCACCTTCTTGCAGGGGACACCTGCACCATTAGTGCTGTGAAGAGTTCAAAATCCCAGAAGACAGGGAGGGTTTCCAGCCTATCAGAACACTTCATTTTGCACTGAAACAAACAGAAGAATGGTTATCTCAGACATCCCTGCTACACTGTAGTTACAGGCTCTCCAGGGCAATTCCCTCTCGCTTTGCTGCAGAAGGGTAAATTCAACCATGTTATAACTCCATTAAGGAGGTTAATAGAATTACTACAGGGATTAATCAACTTAATGTGTCAGTTGTTTTTTATCTGCAGCAACAGCCCATGAGATCAGTGCTGAGATCCTACGCTAATAGGTGCCTTAAGAAAGGATACCAGGATCATAGTGCTGGATTCCCCAGCAGCTGCAACAAGCAGCCTCTGTTTTGGCAAACTGTATCAGCTTATGTGGGCTGGATAGGAATCCACCGCTTTTCTTCAACAGGGTGGGGAGTATGCTGACAAGCCGTGAAAAATGTTATTCCTTCCTCGGAAATGCTCTTTGTGCATCCTAGGTAGGGGAATGCGCCTTGCTTTCATCCTTGTGTTTCTCACAAGCCAGAACAGAGGCATTCATTCTTACAGGTTTGTAACGGTCTTCTATCACTTCACACTCGAATACACATTTGGATCAAGAACAAACAAAGTCTGTTGTGATGAGCAAAGTAACATTGAAAATATACTGGAAAAACCCTTACCTGGATAATTAAAACATATAGGATTTACATCCTTCCATGCTGTGTGTGTTTGCATAAGCACACCACTGTTCCCATGTAATATGCTGTGTTTTCACTAACACTGGACAATAAAAAATGTTCTGATTTTTACATGAGCTGTACTGTGCTTTTTGACAGCTGTCATTAGCTGTTTCTGTATATTTGTTACAGTATACACACAGACATGTTGATGGAAGAAATTAAGATTTGTTTATTGGCTTTGCCAATAATTCATCATGTGATTTTTGACAAGTTCTTTCATCTTCCCTACTTTAATGTAATGACCAAGTTAAAAATGCATCTAATAACCAATTTGCAGACCCATTCTAATTTCTATCTATAAATTACACTAGCAACCTCAGCTGAAAGCTATGGGAAAATTAAGCTATTATCATTGTCCACAAACACCATCTCAACATCAATTATTCCTTACTGGCAAATGGCATCAAGGTGAGCGGACAGTCACCTTGACACTGGAAGCGGAGCCAGAGTCTCGTGCCATACACCTAACCTTGGAAGGATTCCCAGGATTATTTTTATTCCACAGACTTGGTGATCCAGCTTCCTCTCTTTTATGTACTTAAAGACAACTGACTTTCAACATTTCAGGCAGCAGCCTCCCTCCCACAAGCATAAATTATGGTGTGACATCTCTGCCCTCTGCTTTCAGTGGTTGATGGCCACTGCAGTCTCGGACAGCTCATGACACTCAGTGCCTGCTACCACAGTGCCTTGGTCTGTAAAGCTCTTTGGGGCTGCACACTGAGAAGGACAACCAGCTGAGAGTTTCAGTGGGCCACTCTGCAAGGACAGAATCCATTCAGTACAACGGGATTAATTGCCTGAGAAGCCTGTTGGCTCTTTACATCAGGGTTGGATCATGCCTGGTCCCTGTGTCAGGGTCACAGCTGTCTGCTCTCGCCACAAAATTTCAGTCCTTTCAGAAGCACAAATCCCAGTTTGAGTCAGCACAGCACAGTCACGCGTAACTATTCTTCCTGTCAAACACCTGTGTTCCTGGCTGTAAATTGCTGCATCACCATTTTATGCAGCTAAATGGTTCTTTTGCAGCAAACTACAGGATTTCAGCAGTAATGTGGGACTTTCAGATGGATATAGCCTTTATAGTTACAATCCTCTGGGATTGATAGAGTATAAAAATGTAACATTAGACTGACCCTGTATATTGGCTTAGTTCCCTGCTCATTCCCAAGTGTGCCAACTGCCCAGTTTGGGGTAGAGTCGGGATTCTGCAGGAACAGTGGAGAGTAGCTCTTTAATTAGCCAGCTGCCCTGACATCCCTTCTTTGTCATACTTTTCAATACTTACAGAAATCCTTGGCAAGAAAATGTACCAGGGCTCAACAACTGAGAACAGAACCTTTGCTCTTCACTATGATTTAGTAAATGAAGGCTGAGCTCAATGGCAATGTTCTAAATCTGTTTAATGGCTATAAAGTTTTATAAGGATAAATAATAAAAGCTTCTCATCCTCTGTGCTTAGAGAGTCATATACTTACTATTTGCATTTCATTACATAGCAGCTGCAAAAGCAAATATATTTTGGAGCATGATTTCTTGTGACAATGTCTAAATACTTACAAAGGTTTTAAAAATAAAGCACTTAAGGTTTCTTTGGCTTTGGAAAATCAGATGACCACCATTTCCTCTCTGATGATGCAAATGGCTGAAGTTAAAGCTCCCTGTCACCAAAGACCTTGCACAGAAACAATAGACTTTTGCTTAGTGGCTTACAACTATTTTAAGTGTGACTACCTGAAGAAATGGTGTCACCACTAAGGTCTCAGAAGCCTTTGCAATGACAGTGTAGAGCAAATTAGGGTATGCAACTGTGAAGTAAAACAGAAGTCTGTTCTGATGTATAGCAGGAATCTCATATAGAGTAAGAA
Source organism: Dendrocincla tyrannina (assembly GCA_035047865.1). Lineage (NCBI taxonomy): Eukaryota > Metazoa > Chordata > Aves > Passeriformes > Dendrocolaptidae > Dendrocincla > Dendrocincla tyrannina. The sequence continues at coordinate 41,497,074 of JAWWMP010000165.1, read as the reverse complement.
GTAGATGGTTTTCTGCTTCATACTAAACCATTGAACAGCCCTGAAGGCCTTCATGCAAAAGGTCTTCATTAGATATCCTCAGAGGATATAGAGTTAAAACATAAGAGTCTCAAGTAATAAGGCACAGGGAACATAGGAGAAGAGATGACATGAAATAGCATTTATCTTAAGAAATAGCCAACTCAAGGGAGATGATCACAGTCTAAAAATACTTGCAAGAAGACAGACTAAATGAATGAGGAGACTCATTAACTGTAAGGAGATTGCTGGAGGAGGAGGACAAACAGTCCTGGACTGAGAGAAAGAAAAGCCAAGGTCGAGAGCAATCAGACAAAGTGGCCCCAGTGAGAGCAGAAGTGATTTGACATGGGTAGGGATGATGAGAGCCATGAGGCAATATGAGGTAAGACAACAGAATTCAAGTTGTCTTCATTGATTGTTGACTGAATGAACACAAAGTTAAGAAAACTCTTTGCTAATCACTTTCTGCTCAAGAAACCTCAAAGCCCCGCAGAGCCAAAAGGGTTTTCTCTCTTGAACAGCAAATTATGTTATAAGCAGGAGACAAGCAGATGGAAGTCATAAGTAGCAACAGCAGAGTCTATATAATTCTCTCTGATTTCTTTAAAAACTAACCAGAACTATCATGGTTGGAGTAAAGCAATGACTTACTTGCTATAAATTAATAAAGGGAGAAGAAAATTTAAAGCATATGTGGAGTCCCTGTGCCCTGCAAGATACTCAGACCTATGGAAACACAGACAACTTAATAAACAGTAAGATGGTCTCTAATAACCACATATCCACATGTGGGTTCTCTGCTTTTCTAGCTCCTTTCCAGAAAGCCAGGGGAATGAAGAATCCTTGGAGATTACACCAAAAGTCAGCAAATGTGGACCAAATAGTGCTTCAGTCCTCTTATGGAGCCATCCTGGCAGCAGCCTTGTCTTCACTACACCAAAGAGTTTTCAGCATTGGTTGTCCTACTGAATCTAACTGAATCCTACTGATGTCAGAGGTCTGGCAGACCACTCTCATGACTCTTAAGGCTTTTGGAGCCAGACTCTTCTAGTGTCTCCAGATGTTTACAGATAAAAAATGCAAGTTCCCAAGTACCATTGCCATACACTGGTTGCACAGTGCCTCATTGAACATGTTGTCAGTCACCTTATTAGTAGTTCCAGAGTTGCCATCAATTAAAAAAAAAGGAGCTTGTTGATCAGTTTACTTCAAAAGAGGTAATGTGTGGAGGGCAATAACAAGCTCTGTGTGTGACAGTTTCATTTATCTGCTACTGATTTTACTGTATATCCATAAGCTTAGGGGAATGTGTGGCTTCTGGCCTGTATTTTAGCTGTTTTGCTCAGTCGGTCTACCACCACTCATTCCTAGACTCATGTTATTGTCATGCCTGACTGGAAAACTTTCATTAGCTGTCAGGTCAGACTTTTAGCTGCTTGTGTTGGATAAAAAGAGACGAAGACCTGAACTTATCTATCATCAGACTGCTAAAAACCCCCAATATATTGGTTTGTCATTGCAATACTCTTCATAATCTTATATATTCACTGGGCAAGGGAGTTAACACAGTGGACCCACACAAGAGTGCCCAAGGAGTTAACAAGCAGCTGCTGAATTCAGCCTCGTCACAGAGGTTGTTATCAAGGAATTATCCAAGTTATCATCCAGAACTGCTTAAGACCAGAGATGAGCTTTATGGTCAGTGACAAAAAAACCCTCAAAATAACCAAAACAAGAAACAGACCAGTCAGGACTCCTAGGGGTTTATCATTGCTGGGAAGAAATTGTTGACCAGTATAGCACAAGCAATGTTTGTAGGTCTAAACATGAACTGCCAAAGTCAAACAGGTTCACAAAGTTCAGATGCTAGAGAGAAAACTTCAAAATAGCATTACCTAAGGGAAAAACTGATTCACTAATTAAGAACTCACAAGAACTCCATGCTAAGATCAATGTTTTTAGTCCTTCAAGACTTGGAGAACTTGTCCCCCTACTGACAACTTTCAAGAATCAGTTATTAATGTCCATTGAATTTGATATTCAAGGCTGTCACTAGATGTCCTCCCAAAACATCCAGTGCTATATTAAGAGGGGTTTATACAATGCTGAAGACCACCATAGGTCATTCCAGTAGCATGTATTGGTACTATGAGTTTCTTCTCCACTGTAATACTCAGTGAAATGAGTTTATCCAAGAAAACCTTGAGTAACCAAGCAGTTTATTACACTAAAGAAAATACTTCCAACATCTCAGTCAAGTTATTGTCAAGAGAAATCATTTTTCTTTTCCTATTGAAGTCATAGTATAGGGTATAAAAAAAAATCTATTGGACTGATCTATCAGTGCCTTTGAAGTAGTATGTCTTAGACTGCAATTTACTGACAGCTCTAGCTGCCTTCCTTTATGCTTCCATTGTCACTAACCATCCAAGGAAATAAGTCAATTTGTGAATATGAAGCTACTGAAAGAAGTCTAAGAAAGCAAAATGTGCCAACAAAGTTCTACCCAGCTATCAGAGATGCAGTTCACGGAGACCTAAAATCTCTTTTAAAGCTCTGGAAACAAAGCTCCAAAAAACTCACAATAATTTCATGCCAGGAGAAAAGGTGAAACTTCAGATCAAACTTTGAGACCCGGTTTCTGGCTGACAGAACTGGAGTGCTTTTCAGGTGTAGGGATTCACCCCACCACCACATTAAATCATTCCATTGCTTCAGGATAGACAGTTGTGTCAGAAATTTGACTACATAATTGATGGAGCTGGCAGGTACAGTCAGCCTGGGCAGAGCCAATGTCCTACTGCAAGAGATGCCATCAGCTCAGAAGGAAATGTTACTATGCAGGCTGTCAACAGGGCACTAAAGCCCCTTTGCTTTTAGTAAGCTACGGGAAGGATCTTTCCTGTAACGCAGAAATTTCTATCAGATCCAGGTATGGAATAGAAAAAGTTCTGTAGTCAGGCTGGAGGCCAGCACCACACTTCTCCCCTTGACAATCTCTTTTTTGCTTTGTGTATGGACTACTCCTCAAGTAATTTAACCAAAACTTGTCCAGTGTTATCCAACCATCTATTGGCATCTAATGGGAAAGGATGAATTTCAGCAGGGGCTCATGAGGATATGTATTATGTTGATGAGGAAAGAGAAGGAAAGTGTGAAATATGTGAAGGAGCATGCCAACCCAGCCTGAAAATTATGGCATGATGGACAAACTCAATATGAACCTGTGGAATAAGATGGCAGGATTTCAGGCTGCATATGAAGAGGAAATCAAAGCAAAAAAAGTACAGTAAACCTTTTCTATCACTCTCTAATGCCGTAAAGACATGGAATATTACATTCAGCTTTGCTTTCATTAGTCAACCAGATGGAGTGCACAGGAAAGCCATAAATGATTAAGAAGCTGGAAAATGGGTTTGTAAGATTTAAAAAATTGGTATACTTGTCCAGCTTGGGAAATTACAGCTAAAGTAGGTGTAAGGAAACTGCAGCAACCATGCATGTATTTTGGAGGGTGGGAGAAATAATTCTTGTTGGACAAACAAGCATTGACTAGAAACAGAGTTCAATTTAAGAAAAGGAAATTGTATGTTAACATTTCATAAAATACTTCCAAGCAGTATTTCTTCCACTCAGCCTTTAGAATAAACTTAGATTGAAGAAGTGAAATCTTCATATCTAGGGAGCTATGGAATGAACAGAGTAAAGCACAGTGAACAGGGAACTGCCTGCTGTTGCTGGAAAAATAAATAATAATAGTGGGGGAAATAAACCAGAGAAGCTTCCACTTTTTACCTAGACAGTTGCCCAAGCTTAATCCAAGAAGAGTTATCCTCTTCCATTCTGCTTTGCACTTTTGTCATCTCAGCTGGGTTTGAAATATTTATTTGCACCAGTGTTAATTTATTCAATAGAAGTAATGTGAAATACAAATAGCTATGCAAATAAAGTTATATATAGGTAACGTGTTAAAAGAAGCAAAATCCAGTGGTTTGATCTTCTCTTCATAAGCATGGAATTAGAGCATGATTTCTGTTTGTAAGTGTTACAGCAATGATTGACAGATGACAGAGAATGTCACAATTTTATATCCGTAGTTTTCTTTCAATGATGAGTTATGATATTTCTCAGCATTTCAATAGGACCAAGAGATATCCAAGCTGCTTATGTTTTTACCTTTTTTTATACTTTTAGGTACTGCCAGAATGACCATGCTGTGACTGTGCAAACTAAAGAAAACATCTTTATATTTCTATTTGATTTTTTTAACCTTGAAATGAACAGTTAGGTATGTTAACTTCCCATAACACAACTTTCAGACAGTTTGTAAAAACATTGCCAGTTCAGAACTTTCAGAAATGTCAGGACTCTGTAAAAGGGCAGCTACATAAACACATGCAAACTGAAATGTCATAATAGATTTAAGATCACTGTTGAATTCTGATGTAATTTTAAGATATTATTTCTTTTTCTTTTTCACTCTTGCTCCTTTCTCTCTCTCCTTCCAAATAATACATGAAAACATTTTTGATAAAACACAGCAGGTCATATAGAAAAGATTTACATGGAAGATTTGGGAGACCTTTGCAGTATCTGGGAAATCCCAAAAGAGGAGAAAGCAGACATTTCTTTAGCTCAGCTGTTATTATTTATAAATCAGCTAGAATGACCTTTTATACTTGTTTGATAAAATTTACTTACTGAAACCCCAGTGGAAATGTAACCAATACATAATTTAAATTTCCAGCAAAAGCCTAAAATGAAGGCTCATATTTAAGTTGAAGTGTTGAGAGGCTGTATGGATTTTAACTCCCCATAGGAAGTCCCTGAGGCATAAGAAGCATTACTCTGGTGGTCAGAAATCTCCAGCACTACATCAGAGAAAATAATCCTTTTGCACTTAATTAGCCAAATGTCAAGTCTTTTAACAAATGTGAATTTTGAGAGGAAGGCTCAACCGTTTGGATTACATATGTGTACAAACAGCAAGACTGTGCACTTAGAGATTCTTCAAGGCATACAAAAATTCCACTCATTAATGCACCACAACAGACCACAAGCCACTTCAGATTATTTCAAAAATTTACACCACTCAAAAGTCAGTTCTTACAAACGCTGTGTCCTGACCCTTTTCACTTTGGACTTCAACAAAGCCTAGTGCCTCTCCAAAACAATTGTGCAAACTATGTAGACACATGCAAGAAGGCAGGACAGAGGCTTCATGGATGGAGAGACAATAATGAAAATACTCAGTCCTACTGGTTGCAGAGCACTGTAGCTCAGTCCAGGAAAAAAAAATTGAGCATATTCTTAGCTCCAAGCACAGACAGAGTCCCATAACTGCAGCTGCACTACTCATACCCTTCATTTTACTCATGTGCTTCGCAGTTCTGTTGGTTACACTGCAGTATCAACATCCTTCAGGACTGCATTGAGGGCATTTTTCTGATTTCAACAATTGTAACTTTTTAGATAGAAAAAAAATCACACCTGATAAGCCTCCAGGCTTTTGAGCCGAGCTTCACATGTTGCACTACTACAGTTACGTGACGGGCTTACGTGCTGTTGAGGAAAATGACATGTGTGGGCATAAATTAATACATTTATAAGGGGCAAGACAGATGTCTGCTTACACCACAGAAGGTTTTTTTAGAGCCTGAAACACAGCCAGCTAACACTCTCTCCATTCCTCTAGCCTTATCAACCTTGAGATATTTATAAAAGTTTCCCTGGACAGGCATAGAAGTAGAGACTTTAGTCACCTATACTTATTCCTCTCAGTTTTCCAAACGATAAGAAACCAGTCTCCATACTCATTTGTGGAATTACATTAAGGGAAATTAACCCAGTGAGTATCTAGTTTAATTTATTACATGAACCCAAATGTAGGTTAGTATAACCACACAGATGCTCAGCCTTTAGAAAATCCAGTGCCAGAACCATGAGAGCCCACAGCCATGACTTGTTGTCACAATTCCTATATAAAAAGCTTTAAGTACTTTATAATAGAGAACAAGTTTTGCTTTTCTCATTTTACAGCTGAGAAGATCAAAGGGGAGACAAGAAACTGAGCCTAGGGCCATCTGAATTTCAACCATATGTTATTGTTTGAATTATTTCTTGCAGCAGTAGCGATGCCAGTGCCAAGTGCTTTTGAGGTGGGTACAATTTGCAGGATTAAAGCCACAAACTTCCGCCTACAGCATACTTTTTGGCTGGAGGACAGAGCAGGGGAGAAAAGCAAGCACTCATTGAAAGCAGCGAATGAGTTCATCTCCGCCATCAAGATACATTGCAGATTATACATCTAAATCAAATGGGAAAAATAATCTTTGTTTAAAAATAGAATGTTCAGATTTTTAAAAAGAAACCTGGAGAACTGGTTTAGGAACTGTGTGAATGGTTACCTTATAATCTATTTTCATGCGTCTGTGACAAAAATTTGTGGTAACATTGATGTTCAGTCTCCTTTCCTTTGCCTTTGTTCTCCCTTACTAACAGCTGTCATCTACTTATGGCATTAATTTTGTGGAATTTACTTCATTTTTTTCCACTTTCTTCCCATCAAATTGACGAGATTTTAGATGTCAGCCATATGGCAACCAGTCCCTCACTCAAAGTTCTCTTATTTTATCTTCTACCTGATGTGACAATTTAGACTGTAGAAAAGCAATGGAAAAGTACTGTGCATTGAGAATAGCGCATGATTTAAAAGACATACTTTCACATGCTAAGGAAATACTGAACATGAATAGTAACCACTGGAGAAAGATCGAAAGCTAATGTTACACATAAATATAATATCTTCATCAATATCTTTTTTAGGTTAATAAGAAAAAGACCAGGGCAAATCTCAAAAAAGGAAGAAGTCCAAAGGCATCCATTAGACATGTCTGTGCTAATAGCACTTGTTGGACATTAAGTGTGAACACAATTGCCAATATCGATTTCATGCTTTAAGTGTGCTTAGGTTAGAGAAGTTCTCACCTGGAGTTTGGGTGCCATGGAAATGTATGAGAGGAGTCCAAGAAGAATTGACTGCTGCTATATTTGTTCTCATCCCAAACAGAAACAATTTCAGGCAAATAGAGACTTATTTTTAGTCACATTTATATTTTGAAGTGACCTAAAATTGATGCAGTAGCCCATTTACTGAAAAATTATGTGCTAAGGACTGAACTTGCATCAGAACAGGGTGGGATAAAGAAATCACAAAAGCATGCCCAAAAATAAAATTATGCTGAGAAGAACAATAGGGTGTTTTTCTCCCTTCCTCATACTAATGTGAGATGCAGGCAGTGGCCTGTTATTGTGACTGTCATGTTTTAAGAAGTAATAGTGAATCTCTGCATGGCTTCTGAGTGCTTGGTTGTTACTGAGTCAGCTGTGAGAACTGTGAGATGAAGCAAGAATGAGTACTCCTCTAAGGTGTTCACCTGTGGATAAACAGATGTTATAACGTCATGGTACAGGAAAAGGGATGTTAGGGAGTAATCTCATCTCTAGGAATTCAGGATATTTACTTTATTTGCATTCGTCTTCTTTCACTCACCTAACAAAGCTCACTGATAAACTAACCCCTTGCACTTTGGATGGCTGCAGTGCCTCATGCTGGTAGGTGTTTAGGTGATGGAGAAGCAGTGGAATTTGAAAAAGAAGCAGGCCTTAGAAACTGCAATAATCCTTCCCATAACTTTGCTGGCTCCAGGATCAGGCAGAAGCAGTGCATCATTCTGCTTCATTTAACACCACTGTTTTAAGTTTGGCTGCGGAAAAAATGAATGGGGTAATGATTTTAATGTGCAGGCAAATTTGGCCTTTCCATCTCAGCCTTTCAAACAAATAGGCCCTTTGGCTTTGGCCATGAGGTGCGCGCCCAGACTGCCCAGCTTGACTTTGTACTGCTAGAAGCTAGTCAGGGCCCTTGGTTTAGCTGTGTACCAGCATCTCACTCTGAATGACATCGTATCTCTTAACTACAGTCTCTCAACAGTCTTTACCCAAATGCTGCTACTGCAGACCATGAACACTACAGCAACAGACCTTGGTGCAGATACCCACTCTGCACTGTCTCAGCTGGGGCCGGCTGCAGCTCCCACTATACATCTGGAGCTGTTTCACTATTTAGATGATTATCTTCAAGCTCAGACTTTTGTCCTTGCAGTCTGTTTGCAATCAAATGTTTTGGAATGTTTCTGGCCATTTATCGCTCAATTGATCTCAACAGCCCACTTTCAGAATGTTCTCAGAAAGCATTACCCTGTAAATGTGCTTCAAGCATGGTCAGTGATAGAATCCTGAACCGTGAGAACCAATTTCACTTTGATATAGACTATTCTATTCTGACTTCCAAGCATGTTTGGACATATATAGCATTATCATTTGCATGGGAGACAATACTTAGCAAGACCAAAAAAAAAATAAGCATCGTTAACATTCACCCTGGGTAAAACAGCTTTCCTACTGTCTACTCATGTTTCACACTTTCCACACTACACACAGCTCATTTCACAAAATAGTCACTGCACTGAACTCTGCCTCTGGCACATGTAGAATAAGGCCTGTCTGGCACAGTGATGTTTTGTGCCACTGCAGACAAGTGAGCAGTTTTGGCTGTTCATGTGGGCTTCTGTCTCTTCAGCGTGAGGTGGTGGAACCCCTCATTGAAGCTGGGGTCCTGTTTCCAGTGCAGGCAACTCGAAACAATCCAGGTAAGGGGGACGAGGGTAAAGAGAAATAATATCTTCTCCCTTTCCCAAAGTCCAGACTATTTCCATAGTGCTTGAGATTCATTGAGAAAGGAATGCTATGAGTAGGACCATAAAACACTTAAACCTTCAGCCAAAATACATTTTCAATAAAAACATCTGAGTTTTCCATTGACAACACATCAATTTTTAAAGGAGTCCTGTCTATTAAAAACATTAAGGATTCGTTTTCTGTTTGTTATTGGATTTCTTAGTCCTGTAAATCTATGTGGCCTAAAAAAATCCTTACTACTGCTATGGAAAAAAAATAAGATTGCATAAGTGGAAATGGTAAGAAGCATTCCACTTCCATTAAACTAAATTAATTTAATCACAATAAGAACATGAAGAAAACAATTAAGAAGTTGATGAAACTCCCCTTTTGGCCCTGGAAAGTCCATTTCCTCCATTACTTAATATGTACGGGATGCAGAATAAATCTATGCTGGCAGTGCTCCGATTCAGGATAGAAATTATATTGCTTCTGTGCACAGTGGCAAAAGCATTTCACAAAAATTTCTGTTGAGCAATTAGAAAAAAATACTCTCAGATCATAATAGTAGCTTGATTTCCACTTCAAAAGGTAATTTAGAACATTTTAAACAGTGGTTATTAAACATTTTAAATTCAGCAAGTCTGAGTAAGTTGTAGATGAAAATTTAACAGGGCTAAACAAGAAGATCCCTGGATCATCAATACCATTTCAATGAATTTCACACTAGGAAAGATTTCATAGGACTGAGGTGTGGGAAGAACTAATACAGCATCAGCTTTTCAATGGGTAGGTAGACTGATCTAAATTAACATAGCTAGACAACTAATAATGGAATAACCCATTATTTTTAATTACTCCAGGACACAGAAAGCAAAACAAAATTACTGAAGCTTATAAGAAATGGAGCTGGTCAAACAAAACTGACTCCTTATATTAATCAACTAGAATTAAAAATTTGAAGACAAAGCCAACACACATGTAGTATTTATACTACTAATAGGCATTTAATAGTGTGCCACATGACAAACTGAAGGCAGAATTATACAAAATTAACTGGCTGGTGTGAAATACATTGCAACTACAGTTTCTGAATTGTATACAGGGATCTATTAAGCACTATCTTTTACTCTTACTTTAAAAGCAGTATAAGCGTGGTTCTTGACTGTAACATTATTTGTTTTCAATAACCGAAATACAAGCTAAAAAAATCTAAAGATGACAAAGTTTCAAAGGAGAGAAGCAGAGAAAACTAATGAATACTACTGGTCACTTACTAAAACCAGTTTGTTTTCTTGCTGGCTGCAAACTGCATTCAAAAGACTGTGGAAACATACAGGACAGGTGTTCATCAACCACAGAAGCAAGAGGCCCTGGGATTATTTAGACTTCCAATATGATTCCATGGCCAAGACTGCAGTAAAAGCGAGGTACAGTAGCAGTAGGGAGGGCTGATACTGCACAATCCTTAGCAATCCAGTTTTGCTACTAGTATTCCAATTAAAAATGCATTTAAATGATTTTAAAGGATCCAAAGAAGAGTGTCACAGATGAATAAAGGATCCAAAAGACTTGAGAGTTTATTTACTTACTTTCAAAAAGAAAGCTGAAGAATGAATTGTTCAGTTTGTAAATGCCTACAGTGAAAACAGTAATGTCACAGCATGCACTTCAGTTTAGCAGACAAAAGGCAAAAGATCTGACAGCTGGATACTGAAAGATGACAAATTCAGGCTCAGTATAAGAGGCATGTTTTTAACAGTAAGTAATTACATTTTGAACAATTTGGGTGGATTTTTAATCTTAGGAGCTTTCAGATCAATGCAGGATTCTTCTAAAAACAGCTGTAGTTTAAACGAGTTTGAACTCTTGGAAACTGCTCTGCAAGAGAGCAGACTGAACACATGGTGTTTCCTTCTGCCTTCTGAATCAGATTACACTGGAACTGTTAAATTTGTCTCATGGACATACCTCAAAGGAGGTAGATTTAAGAAGGGAAGGGAAGCAGGCATGAGCATTTTGGACACATTGGATCCTGCAGTACAGTTGGGGCTACATGGCTGCATTACACTGCAGCCTGAAAGCAGCACCACCCAGCTACAGCAAGAGTAAATTGTGTAGATAGGGAGAGATCCCACATTTCTGTACCAGAAATTATGAAAATGAAAGCAGTTAACAGCATGCTATGTTCAATCTAGTGGAAGCCAGAAATTTTGCATGCCAGGAGATTGCTCAGCCCAAGCCTGCAAGGGTACTGCTCCTTTCAGACTGTACCATGAGAAAGAAAAATAGGACAGATGCAATGCACCTGAAAGAAGCAATTCACCTTTTTGGCCTCAGTGAAGTAAAGGGGAACAGGCCTGACATGCTGCAGAGAGACTACACCATGTAAAGGAAAATATAGTCACACGAGACAGAGGCCTGCAAATTTCCTGCTTGAATTGTACCCATACCTTCTATGCATAGAAAATCTGTAAACACCGAGTTCCCAGTCTCAGGAAATAAAATTACTTCAATTGATAGCACTCATTTTTGAGTGTAAAAAAATGAGATTCAAGTTATTGCCTTGTCTGGTGCCAAGTAAGAGCTGTAACAAGAATCTCTTGTACCTTAGGACAAGATCTCATGCCACAAAGCTGCTGGATGTTTTGGGTGTGACTGCCTAGTGCTCACCTGACCAGTCATCTTTGAACAGAGGAAAGACCATGTAAAGACAGCCACATTTTGAAGAAATGTGTTTTAGTGAAAAGCGGGTACACAGATTTAGTTGGAGAATGTTCTTCAAGAGAGAGTGTGAAATTTTTCACTCAAGTAATTCTTTCAGTAGCCAAGATTCTTACTTCACAATTTAGAACTTCTGCATACCCAGCTGACAGAATTAAGATGCAGTGTAGGAGTTCACCCTGCACAGACGGTGAGCATAATGTACAGTCATCACAGAGACAACAGTTCAGAGATGGAAAAATCCTTCCAGGTTGTTCATGACAGATCTATGGCAATGGTCACCCACGACAATATATTTTTAGAGCTCTCTACAGCCCACTTCTACACATGCTCTTCCCAGAGACCCTTTAATTCATACATACTGTTAAAGCTCACATGATTCTCTTCAGACAGATACATCATAGTATCACTTTTGGATCTGCACTTTCCCACTTGGGCAACATGCTCTTGTGGAGCTGCATTTAAAGAAAGCTTTGGAACAAGGGACTTTGCAGTTTAACAGCATTAAAATAACCCACAAACTTTTCAAGTATATATTTTATTTCATTCATATTTCACAGTCTGTTTCTGTAAAGTTTTAGCAAAAAGGTCATGTTCTATAACAGAGTTATTAGGCTACTGTATTCAGAGCTAGCAACGGACTTTGAAAGTACAGAAAATATTTACATTCCAACTAGAACAGTAGAATTTCAAAAAGACATAGCAAAAGTAATCAAAAATATCAACATTTATTAAAACATAATAGAAAAACAGCTGTTAGTCTGACTCATCAAGCTACCTCGCCTGCTAGTTGTCAGCAACAACTGAAGCCACAGCAGCCCCACAGCTGACTGTAGACTGGGACAGCTGCCCTCAGCTAACCTGCTAATACAAAGTCTTGCTTCTTCAAAGATCAAAAAAATCTCTAAGTTCCTTGCTTACAGGTTTCCAATCAGAGGTTAGTATCTCTGTTCAGAACTACTGGACCAATTCCAGATCCTGCCCAGAATCAGGACCTGTTCTGTTCCTGATACAGTCAACTCGTTTTCTCAATGCTTTTCCAAGCTAACCTGTTTTATTACATTACAGCCAAAAAAGGAAAGCCCTTATTGTTTAACGCTTTATGAGGGCTTCCAGGAATAAAGGCAGTAAGAGAATTTGAACAGAATGGTATTGGATGACATATTTATCACTAGAAGGCTTCAACCTTTTTTTCAATAGATGTTGCATCGAGATTTGCCATTATCTAGGGATATGGTTCCTAAGGGGCCCAAGATTTACATATAAGAGTTGGAGTGGATTTTTCTAGTTCAGTAAATACTATTTAAGTCTGGACTGATGCCCAGTAGGAGATTTCTAACCAGCTGCTGGACTTTATTCACAGATTTATTGAATATATATTTATACAAATTACACCAGCTGAAAGGCCCATTAGCTGTAAGCACACCCACCTCAGCCCACCCTCAGTGCTGTCAGTGGAAAAAATACATGTGGTACTATGAGGATGATGAGATTTCCATCAGCTAAAGTGTAAGTCAGATGGTATTATCCTGCAAGGGAAGTTTTTTCATTCCTTTTTACTCCATCAAAACAATGGAAATAGGATGGAGATCACCGGTAGCTTCATTTTTCCTTATCTCGAACAGCTAGGATTGAACTTCATTTTTTCTGACTTCCTTTCATCTCTCAGTAGCCTGAGCCCATCATCTGTTTTCTAGGACAGTCATCCTAAAAATATATATTCTAAATTTCAAATTCTCCTCTCTATGGGTAGAATAAGAACTTTAGGAAGAGTAAGAAAAATATCCTATGTGCCTTCTCAAACCTCACACCTGTTACAGATATCTGATCAATGGAACTACCTCCTCTCCTTCTTGTAAGAAGCTCAGAAGAAACAAGCTCATCTTCTTTCATAAATGGCCTAATGTACCATCACATCTATCCTACCAAATGTCATTTTTTGCAGATATCACGACTGATAGATTGTGTCTAGATTGGACATCATTACACTGCACTATGCTGCCTTCTGGGTTTGCCGTTTTGTTTGGTTTTTGGTTTTGTTTTGTTTGGTGTCACTTGGCTGCAAGTTACAAGACATCAAAGTATCACAACTATAGCAGGTATATTTAAAAAAATACAAGACAGAACAGTTTGTGAACACTTTTAATCAATTATCACACACTGTACCAGTCTTCAGCAGGTGGGCAAGATCCCATGAAAGGCATGGCTACTAGTTTGCTAGAGCTCTACTAGGTTGAACCCTGCCACATTTCTCTCTAGGCCCATGGCTAGTACAAACATGACTCATGAGCTTCCCCTTTTGTAAGACATGTACAGCATTTCTTTTCATCAATGTAAAAAGAGTGAAATCCCTTACAAGAAAGAAGTCCCTTACATTCTCTCTAATGTACCTATTTGAGGAAGACTACAAAGGCATTTTCTACTGTCTTCAACACTGATTCCCAGAAGCATCAGAAAATGAAAAGGTCTAGTCACTGATGCCTAAAGATTTTTAGCTTTTTGTAGATTTTAATACAGCTCTGTAAGTTTCTCACTCTTTGAAACAGCAGCCAACACTTACTAAAACCCTTTCTCATGGTCTGTGTTACATTCCTGAATTTCTGTACAGTCTTTTCAGGGAAAGAGATTTTAGCAAGGACTTCCTGTCTGGGACATGCAGCTGGAATGGAATAATAAGGTATATTGTAGTTAAGACAAGACAGAAGGCCCAGAACCCTTGGAAAGGCTCCAATGGGGCAGTTCTGAGGGTGGTACCAGGGACAGATGGTTTTCAGGTTGGATGTATCCACTAGATATGGTGTGGAAGACTACTGGGTTGTGGACAGCTTTGGCCTTGAGAGGATGCAGCTGTAGGCATGGGAAAGCAGAAAATAAACACCTGTGGCCTTGTACCAGGCATGGAAAAGCAGAAGAAAGGAGAAAATCAATGGAGAAAAACAACTGCGAATAACAAGATGTCTTTTGAGACTTACCAGCACGAGGAGAGATACTGACCACCTATCAGAAGATGGTCTAAGGCTTGCGGACAAGAATACCTAGCCAATGAGATGTGGCATAAATGCATGTGGACAGATAAAAAACACTATAAAGACAAGCCTACTGGAAAGAAAGAGGGCTACTAACTGCTCAGGGCTGTGGGATCACACATGCTGAACAGATCCATGGGCTCCTAGAGTATTTGAAAACCTATGGAGGTGGCTATCATGCACTGCAGAACTCATCAAAAGGGGAAAACAACTCCTGAATCAGGGAATCATTTTGCCAATCAAACAGCAAAAGGGGCTGCAGAGAAAGGTATCCTATCAGTAATTCCACAGAAGGAAATTGATCTGTCATGGTTTACCCCAAAGTATAAGAGAGACCACCAGTTAACTGAGTCCCTTAAGGCTGAAATCAAAGAAGGCAGATGCGCTGTTATACCTACAGGGCAGGTTGTAGTCTCACCCCAACTCCTCTGGGAGATAGCTCTATGGGAACATGAGGGTACCCACTGGGGAACAGAAAATCTCTTGAAAAATTTGAAGATAGTAATAGGAATGGGAATGACCGGAACTGTGCAGTCTACAGCAAGCAAATGTGAAATCTGCTGTCGAAACAACCCTGATACAAGCAAAAGAGTGATGCCAAGGGTAAAAAAGGCTGGAGACCTTTCTGGAAATTACTAGCAAGTAGATTTTCCTGGGTTACCAACATAAAGGATACAGATACATACTGATGTTGATTGACAACTTCAGTGGCTGACCCAAAGCTTACCCCAGTCGCACTAACACCACAAAAGAAGCGGTAAAAATTTTGCTCAATCATGTAATTCCAAGATTTGGAGTTCCTTTGGGAATGTCATCAGACAGAGGGCCACACGTGGTTGCAACAGTAGTGGGGGAAATGGTTTATATTCTGGGGATTGTTTGGAATCTGCATACTCCCTACAGATCTCAGGTGAGTGGAAAAGTTAAACGTATGAACAGTACTCTCAAAACACACACAGCCAAAATTTGTCACGAGACATCAATGTCACGGGTCCAGACCTTGCCTATAGCCTTAATGAGAATCTGCATACAGCCACGGCAGAGAGACAACATAAGTCCTTATGAAATATTATATGGCAGGCCATATCAAATTCCACATATTCCAGGAAAAATTCACGAGGGGGAAAACTGACTTAGAGAAGCATTTAATGGCTCTAAGTTCTACGTTGCAGAAACAACAGAGATTCGTCATGTTATCCAGACCCATAAGATTGGACACTCCTGCTCACCTATTCCAGCCTGGAGACTGGGTCTATGTTAAATGGTGGGACAGTGATCCCCTGCAACCTAAGTGGAGAGGATCATTTCAAGTTCTGCTAACTACCCACAGTCAAAGCTGCTGGCAAAGGACCCTGGATTCACTACTCCAAAGTTAAGAGGGCCTTTGCTTCTGAAACAACTGGAGAAATGGAGACTGATACAGATGAAGACAATGTGGTTTAAACTATTTTTTAATGTGTTTATTACCTGCAGTCAGTAACTATGACTCAGGTTTGGAAACTAAATTTGCATGCAGCTCTAGTCCAAAATGCATCCAACATTTTTCATAAAAATGACTGTTGGATTTGTACTCAAATGCCAACAATTGATGAGGAGAACAACTGGCATTTAATTGGTGTCTTAATCAATGAGACAAACATTAGTAAGGACCTTAGATCCCAGGATTACTCAAATGTTTTAGCATTTGGAAGTTGGACACCAGTCACTGAGGCCTACACATCTATAGCCCTAAGAAGGTTAATTCCTGATCAGGAAAGTTATCCCTTAGTCACAGTAAAAGATGTCAACCAGATAGTGGAAAGTGTGCAAAAGGCTGCTTGCTTACAGATGATATGTGATAAGAGAATTAACTCTGAAATGTGATTGCCCGAAGATGCTGCCTGTAGACCCAGAGAGAATGATTCCCTTGATCAGAGGTCTCCCTAAAACCATGAAACCGACTGGCATCCAACTAAAGGGACAGATAGAAAGCATTTTCAAGTGAGAAAGGGTTGCAGCCAGCTTAGAAGAAGCCTTAACCCCTAGTAAATACCACGGGGAAAATAAAGTTTGGACTTGGGAGGGAAGTAGCACAGGAACTGATTAATTATGGTAGGAAGTATGGTCCGATAACTGCAACTTCAACAGCTGCTAAATCAATTCGATGCGCAGAAAGTAAACTAATCATTCCCCCAGCCAGACTTAGGAAAGTAACGTTCTCCCCTGGGTTAGGAGGCCATAATAATACTGGAGGACACAGGGAGAAAAGACATGCCATGTGGATGGTGGGTTTACAGAAGGGAGTCCCAAAATCTCTGATGGACAGCCAACCCATACATAAATAAGAAATGTTAATCCAATCATGGCCAGAAAAAGAGGGAACCCTGAAAATTGTTCCAACTACAGCCCCTCCTTCATTAGAATCACCAAAAGGAGAGGAGATGGGAAACTTCCCTCTTCATCCCTAATAGGTAAGCCAGGGGATGAAGGGTGGCCTTATCTTAGAAGGCTTACCAAAAACTCTAGAGGAGACCTATTGCTAACCTGTCCTATTGGTCCCCATAAAACTCCTGTAATTTTTCTGGAGGATACTGGAGCTCAAGTATCTGCCCTGAAAGCTGAAGACGCAGCCTCCTGTGGTATTGCTCCCACTCACAAAGGCATGTTTGTTGTTGATGCCTCTGGAAACATATAGCCCCAGATAACAGCTAAAGTGAGATGCTGGCTGCAGGGGAGGAGAAAGCAGTTGAAACCCTAATGATTTTAGGTAAATTTCATGCAAACTTCCTGAAAGGAAAGTCATGGACTGATGAGGAAGGAAAGGTATGGGCTTTTGGAAAGGAGGTCCTACAGTCATGCTTATTAAGTCCTTCCCCTGCTCTTCCTCCCTCCCTGGTAACCATTGTCAAGCCTTACCCCTTACCTTTAGGAGCTCAAAAAGGAACCACTCCAGTTATTAATGACTTATGGGAAAGAGGGATAGTGATTACCACATATTCACCCTACAATTCCCTTATGTGGCCCACCTGTAAACCTAATGGCAAGTGGAGGCTGACAGTAGACTACAGGCATCTTAATGAGAACACAGGACCTCTCACAGCAGCAGTCCTGAACATAGCTGAGCTAAGAGCTACCATCCGGGAACAAGCTCATCACATAATGGCCACAACAGACATCAAGGACATGTTTTTCATGGTTCCCCTACAGGATCAGGAATGCTTTGCTTTCACTAGAGAAGGCCAGCAACACACTTTCACTCGCCTTCCACAAGATTTTAAACATTTGCCCACACTAGCACACTATACACTGGCACAAGAGCTGTCACTCATTCCTCCTGCACCAGAAGTATACCAATATATTGAGACATCTTGGTAGCAGGAAATGAAATTGCACCTGTGCAAACAACCCCAACAGATATTAAACACCCTGAGTCCTTGGATTTACATATTCCCTCGGAAAAGCTGCAGCCTCCTTCACATGAAGCAAAATTCTTAGGGATTTGGTGGAAGGGATGAATAGTCTATATTCCCCCAGACGCACTTACGTGTCTAGACCAGCTTAAAACAAGAGAAAACAAAAAGGACTTACAGCACGCTTTAGGCTTACTGATCTGTTGGAGAAAACATATCCTCGACTTCTCAGTAATTGCTGAACCTTTACATGACTTGCTGAGGAAAAAGGCAAAGTGGGATTGGACCCCATTTCATGATGACGCCCTACAGCTCTTGATTTTGGAAGCAAATACCTATCACTCACTGGGTCCTATCCACCCTACTAATCCCATACATACTGAGTGGGGATTTGCAAGCTCCGGAGTGTCCCTCCATTCATGGCAGAAAGGACCTGACGGCCCCACCAGACCCACAGGCTTTTACTCACATAGTTTTAAAGATGCTGAAAAACGATATTCCACATGGGGAAAAGGGCTTATTCGTAGTAAGTACTGCTACATTGGTATCCCTTGAATCGGCGCAGAAACACGGGGTGGGATGTAATGGACCACTTCGGCTCTATTCGGCTAATTAGTCGGTTTTGAACAGATCACTAATTAGCCGATCTGCATCTCCATGGACTCACTGTGATAACATCGATTAGGCGTTAATGGGCCAAGTAGAGCCCCCTAACCCTCCCGGCGGCTCGGCAGTTCTGCAAAGTTCAAAAGCTAAGCTATTTTAGCATCGACTGCGGTGTCTGCAGAATGCTAGTTAAGCTCCGGGTAGGACCCCAGGACAACTCTTGCAAACCCCCCGAGTCCAACACCAGCGCAAAAGCGGCCAGAAACCTTAACCTGCACAGAGCTGTTTGTAAAGAGCTCACCCCTTTGAAAACCCTTCTCCGCGTCGCTCCAGGTGACAGTCTTCGGCACGGACTAAGCTGCCCACAGGTGTCTTGAGAGACTCCCGCAAAGTAACAGGTGACAGAGAACCATGCGGAAGCTGCCACATTTTCCCGCCTTGGCAGGAAACTTAGCTCAGCAAATACGGCAAACCCTGCCTGGATATTGGCAGACTGACCAGTCGGTGCCAGAGAAAGCCTTGGCCAGAGCCAGGCTAGCCAGTGAGCATCCACCAAGGGTATTTAAGGCAATGCCCAGAGTTGCCCCGGGTCCAGACCAGCCCAGTTCAGTGTCCCGGCTACTGGTTCCGCTTCTCACCGCTCCATGCTGCCTGCTCCCGTTTTCTTCAGTTCCTGCCCTCTTCAGCTACTGTCTTCCCCTGCAACCCCTTCGCCTGCCGCCACTGAGGAGACATCCTGCCTGCCCGCCCTGCATCCTCAGCCTGCAGGCAGCTTCTCACTGGTGGTGATAACTTTCCCTGTGCCTTTGTTTTCTGCCTTTTGCCTTTTCTTATCTCTCTCTCCCCACTTTTCCCCTTTGCTTACATTTATTGTTAAAATAAAACGAATTATCCGTTTGAACCCCAACAGATGGTATTGTGTACCTTACTATGGGTTTCGAGTAAACGTTTAAAAGAACCACATTGCAGCTCCATCTCTGACTGACCTGTGACAGATGCCTAAAGATTTTTAGCTTTTTTTGGATTTTAATATAGCTGTATAAATTTCTTACTCTTTGAAATAGCAGCCAACACTTACTAAAACCCTTTCTCATGGTCTGTGTTACATTCCTGAATTTCTTTATAACAGTCTTACAAGGAGAGAGATTTTAGCAAGGACATCCTGTTTGGGACATGCAGCTGGACCGCAATAATAAGATATATTATAGTTAAAGTAAGACAGAGAACCCTTGGAAAGGCTACAATAGGGCAGTTCTGAGGGTGGTACCAGGGAAAAATGGTTTTCAGGTTGGATGTACCCACTGGATATGGCAATTAAAGCTATAAAATTGTGAGAATTCTATGCTGGTGTGTGCACCTGTGTACTCCGTGCAATTGAAAGCTTTCATTAAAGAACTGCTCTCTACCTTATCTATATTAATATTGTTTGGAAAGGTTTTTTTCCCCTCAATTTTAGGCAACATCACAAATTAGCAAGACATCCACTCTACTTTCGAGTACTTACTTTCTTTTTTTGAGAATCATAAACAGAACATAGAAGTAATCTAACCATCAAAATACCCAGCCACCTAGACGGTACATTGAAAACACTGTCACACAGAAAGGAACGTATCATAGATGATCCCGATTCCTTAATGTTCTTACACAAAGCCCTTCTCAGTTTTCTACATAGTCTGCTCTGGAAAAAGCCCTTTAAATGGGAGGAAGTGACAAAGTCAGGTGTTCAGATAAATTGAAACAAAATAAATCTCTGTAACACAGCTTTTGTAACATGACTACTGTGGATCTCCACTAGCAAGGCCAGTATCTTACGCACACAGTAGTGTCAGCTATATCTCAAGGCAAGCAGGGCAGGTATGATATAAATCTATGTGGAGGAAAAAGTTTTGGAGTTTGTTGGGTTTTTTTGAAGTTCAAGCTTAGGCAGACAAAATTTTCAGGGAGTTTATCCCAGCTGACACACCCTTCACCCCTGCTACATGCACCTGATTCCTCTTAAAAAAAAAAAAAGAGAAAGGGGATGGGAGGACTTCACTACAGGCCATTATGCTCCTCTCATTTCACATCTCTTTTTTTTACACTTAGAAACCTGATTTTGCAGAAAAAAAAATTAAGTTTAGCCTAGTAAGCTAAAGATATATATATCAAATAATATGCAACTGGTCTTGCCAAGTTAAACCTGGTGAACGAATATCTTCCTTGTCTTTTTCTTTTTAAATATCACTGCACCCATTAGCATCAGTATTTAAGCTCTTAGCTACTGAGAAAATGAAAACCCACCACCCTTGTACACTTGTTACCATTAATAAACATGGTTGTGGAACAAACACTTCCAGTGCAAGCCTCGCAATTTTTCTTCACTCAGATGTAGAGATCAAAATCAAAAGTATATTCATCAAAACATGCCATTTCACTTGGGTCCTCAGACACACATCAGTTTACCAAAGACTGCAATGAATACAGAATGCCTCTTCACCACAAGCACATTTCCACTAATTCAAATGAATTAAAACCCCAAAGCAAGACTCTGCTACCAGAAAAGGTGGCAACAACCTGAAGATACCACCCCACCAACATTGTTTCCTCTCCTCACACCAACTCCCTTCACCTACTTGGAACGGACAATGGCCCAACAGTGGGGCCTGTTCCTGTTCTCTCAGAACTGACTATGCTTGCAAAATACTGCAAACAACTGTCTTTTCACTGCAAGAACATGCCAGCAGAGCACATCCAAGCTTCTCAAGTCCAAGGAATTCTACAAGAGTTAGCATGGATTTCAAGTCACACTGCAGTACTAAGTACCTATTCTCTCAAGAACCCACCATGCTATTTCAGTTCCACAGCTGGCCCTGAAGACAAACTGTTAATGGCAATGTGACTTTGCAAGTCTTGGACTCAAAAAATGCTCAAGTGAAAGTTTGAGACGGAAAAAGGAGGCACAAAAATAACTTGACCAACAGCTATGCACCTTTTTACTACATGTTGGGGTAAGGGGGGTCTTCAAGGCTGCTATCAGCTTTGTCAGATCCTGTTAAAGATGCTTCTAGCTCTGCCCATGACTGTGGTGCATTGTTCTTTATTGCCTCTATGAAAAGCTGTGTTTGGTGCTTCAGCCGGTCCAGCTCAGCCTGAGTCACTTGGTTCTGATGAATGAGCTCCTTGGTCTTTAAAGTGATCTCCAGCAATCCCGACCTGCGTAGCACAACAAGTGTGTTCTGAAAGCGTCTGCACTTGCTTTGTTGTTGCAAGAGCAGCTCAGGGGTACTGCAAATTTCTTCTGGTATCAGTGGGGGGCTCCACACTGTAGGCTGCATCGTAGTCTGTGATGCACCCTCACTCTCATGAAGGGTGCACTTTGCTGCTTGCAGAGTTCCAAAAGGCAAAAGAGGAGTCAAACCTGGCACTTTCTGAGTGTCACTGGAAACACGATGAAAACCAGAGAGAGCTGACAGTTTTCCACTTGTCACCAGAGCTGAAGAACTTTGCTGGTTAGCATTCTGAGGGGTCTTAAAGCTAACTGGTAGATGGGCAAAAGGACTGGTAGGCAAGCCTGTGCTCATCAATACAGAAGTCTCCATCTTGGGCGCTTCTGTGCAGAGTCGTTTATGGCAAGTGGTTTCCGGACATTCTTCCAGATCAAAGGAGTGATCTCTTTTGCAGGGTTGTGGTGCTATTTTGGGATAAGAATTTAGGAGGGGCAGGTAATTAGTGGAGTCATTTCTCTTTTTCCCAACAGAATGAGGATTAATGGGAGCGGGGATTGATGGACGAAGAAACACTAGCTGTGGCTGAGCTGGAATCACTTCAAAGGATGGCTGCACAGTCCAAGACTGGAGCTGTGATGAACTCCCCTGAGAAGCACAAACAGGGAAAAAACAGAAGTCTTACAAAAGCATTATAGAAGAGGATCAAAAAAATATTAAATGAAACAGATGGACTGTCACATTTCTCCATATTTGATATATACTGTCCAATTAATGTGTTCTGAACAGTTTTCCATCAATCTCATCCTTCTCTTTCTCTGACAATAGAGCATAATGCTGAAATCAAAGCTGCAATCCATAATCATTTTACTATGCAAGAGTTGATATATTAAAAACAATTCAATTTGAATTTATACATGCTTTTTTTAATGAGGATTACAGTGCATGCTTATATTGTAAAATGTTCATGTGAAAGTTCAACATAGACTCGGGGTGAAAGAACAAGTGCATAGAAAAGTTGAAAAGCAATTTAGCTTTGTGGTTATGAAATATATTAAACGTCAAGGAAAGACTGAACAGATTTTAGGAACAATTCAGACTCCCTCTGTTGACAGGTAGCAACTCAAATCTTGTTGATTCTATTCTTATAGCAAGCTTTTGAAATTGTTACTTAAAATAGACAGCAGCTGTTCAGTAAGACTTGCAATCTTAGGTACAATACACAGTTTCAATAAATTTAAAACCGTGAAGTAGAAAAAAAAAAGCTGAACAGCAACCAATGCAAGGAAAAAAGGCTGCTGTAAGCCCAGAGGAGTTTAACTTCATACCTCTGGTGAAAGAGTGTACACCAATAAACCTTTAAAGCATTATATTTCAAGAAAAATGCCCAAGTTTTTAGTCCCTCCCACCAGCCATATTCTGGAATAGAGAGGTATCCTTTTGTTTTTACAAGCCGTTATCTCTTTTTCCTCCAACACATTACTACAGACCTTCAACAGATCTTCTGGCCAAAAACATGCCTGCTATTCTCCAAAGATACCAAATGGCCAAGTCAGAGAGACTATATTTCTTTCTAAAGAAAAACCTCACTTCTTACTTAAGTCATTACCACTACAATTATACTAATATAATATATTGTCATCTGCTTCTTCAGTTCTTTACAACTTGGAACACAACTGGCATGTTTGCTGAAGGAAGAGTTTTTAGCTACCATAAATACATCTTACTACTTTTAGTACTATACTGAGTCATCTGAAATCCATAGCCTTTCCACCAGTCTCATGATTTTTAAGCTGGCAAACGCTAACATGTATTGCTAAAGTCCAGTTCCCCAATAAAGGACCTGAACTTAACAAAAGCAAGTATTACCCACTGATGAGGACAGTGAGACTTGGAGATAAGATTCAATTACCTAGTCTGACACAATGTTTCTTTGGTTCATTGTGCAAGATCTTTATGTAATAGGGCTATAAAAATATATATTACTACCATAACAGAGAAAAAAGGAGATGTTAGAAGTGGCTATACATACACAGAACGGAACATGCAGCCTTAAGTTTGGAGTCAGAAGTCACCATGTACTGCACAACTGTACAGCAGCTAGCACAGCAGAGCCCCATAATCACTGAGGCTAAAAGAGCTGTGGTAACTCTTTGTTCTTGGGTTTCGTCCTATCTCTTACCTCTTTCTTCTCCTTTTCCTTCTCACATTGCACACCACTCTTGTTCTCCTACTCAAAATCTCATTTTCAGTAGAGCAGTACACCTTTACTTTACTAATTCTGCAAATGGTTGCGGGGTTTGTTGCTTTTTTCTTAATGAAAACTATGAAAGATAATATCCTGATGTATCAGGGTCACTTGTCCAAAAGGGCTTCCAGTTTATTAAGGACTTTTACAAGACTTACAGAAACCCTGACACAAGCAGCACTGTGTTTTAGAGAATTAATCACCACTTAATTTTTTTTTTAGTAACATTGTTAGCTGTTTACATTTTGAAATTGGGCCAGCAGGTAACAGCAGGTAACCATCACTACACAGGATCACAGTGGTGCACTGACAGAAGGACGATGCTGATTGAAATTGAAACTGGAACAAATAAACAGCAGAACTGGATACTGCATCTTTTTTTTTTGGTCCAGCAAGCAAACTGAGCGCAGTGCTGAAAAGACCGCTTTAAAAAGATGACCGGCACGACTATCTGAGATCATTAGGCATAATGAAAAGAGGCAGAAACACACTTCATTATTATTCTGACCCAGACTTGTTGCTTTTGTTTATTGTAGTAGAAGTTTTCCAATTTACCATTACTGTCTTTAATCACACATAATCAGACTTAGATGTTATGACACACTGCACAAGAGAACCAAGTGTGGTAATTTTATCTACCTCCAACTCTTCCTTGCCAAGTTCTGCTATTGCTACACTACCAGCTTTTTATATATATACACGTGGTTGGGGTTTTTTTATATGTACATATGTATGTATGTATGTATGCATCTATCTACCTATATTTAAGCTACTTTTTATTAGCTGCTTCTGCTAACTGTTCACAACACAATCTGGAGTTTAACATTAGACTACCACTGCAATCAATGTTTAATTTTTGAGCTTTGGGCCAAAGCCTATGAATTGTCAGTGAAGCTTGCCTATTCTTTACTACATAAAAACTTCAGAATTTGTTTACATAGTATTTTGTCCATCCGTCTAGGAACACAACTATACAATACAATTGTTTAGTGTCAAGATAAAGCACAATGCTCAGAAAACAGAATCATCTCCCCCACAGATGCATAACCTGCTAAACACTAACAGGAATTCATATCTCTGTTCACAATGATAATGTTTAACAGGCTTTGCTTGTTGTCATAACAGATTCAATAGAAAAAGAATCAGGATCTATATTCCTTTCCTCCCTTCTCACAGTATTTTCAGAAGTATCCCAATTAAAAAAAAACCTGAAGAACTTTTGCTCTGCTCCAAAAATTAATGAGAAAGAGGTCTAATAATTTGACAGTACTTTGAACTTGGTGCTTTTGTATCTTCCATTACAATGTAAAAGTTAGGGGTCTCACAGATGTGCTGGAGAAACAACACATTATAAAATATTGGAAAACAGATATAAAGAATGTCATTGTTGCTATGCTAGCCATTAGCGGTAACTAAGGGGAACAACTATTAAAGTAACAGCTAACTTCAGATAAGGATTGAATTTTTGCATTTATAACATTCTGGATCAGTTGCATACAAAGCCCTTCTAGGACCTAAGAGCGAGGAAACAAACCTAACATCCTACTTCACCATCATTACTCAATGAAAAAGACAACAGCAATTTTCAAAAGGAAATCACCCTTTTCTGATTAATATTTGGTGTGATTTACATAACATTCTTAAAGATGTATTTGAGGGGATTCTTTTGAGACAAAGAGGTTTAGTGGATGTAGTAGAGCTTCTCCATCTCACATTTTTTTCCATCTCAGTGTTACTAGCTGCCTCCCCAAAAAAACAGGCTGTCACATTAGAATTTAAGTTACCACTTACTTTCCGGACTGCAACAACTTCATAGAATCTTTTTGGAAAATAAAAGCGTTTTTTAAAAAAACGAAGAACATGGAATATTTTTCAATATATTATTTCTTCCGTACCTGCTTAACTAACACATTTTTCATTACGACCATAGGAGAAAGTGCAGGAAACGAGCTGCTTGTGGTCCTCGGGCATTGCCAAGGTCCATCCTCTGCATTCCAACACAACGCATTCAGCACGTCCTCAGAGTCCGTCTGCTCCATAGCACTCGGGCACTCTGAACTTCCATCTGCCAGAAGTAGAATTCACCTGTTAGTTGTTTCACATGCAACATGCTCACTACTTCCTTTCAGTTCTGCTTCCTTTCAACCAAGTCACAAAGAACAATAAAGTTTAGTTCTGTAATATCAACAAAATTAGAACTGCTGTGACAGCTGTCAAATAGTCTTTAATAAAAGGCTTTATAATTCAGGTCAGTTCTTGCAGACACATCTTCTCCCCCCAAAATCTATTACTTTTTGATCTTTTGTATTTAGTCTCCAAGGGATGGCATACCATCATGATGGTTGCTTTAAAAACCTGGCACAGGAAAGAAATACAGGTTCCAGCATTGCCACATCTGTGGTTTGTATTGCAGGCATTTCGTGTCTTGAAATTTTCTGTCTAAAAACACAGTACAGCAGAAATCTCTCATAAAAGCTTTATTTTCCTCTCCTTTAAAGGCCATCTTTGCACAGTTTTGTTAAGTATTAAAATGGCACACTGTGTCTACATTTTACTGATGTTATAACAATTACTCTCTGGTTTATCAGGTTCTACTGACAATCTGGTCAGATCATAAAAGACAAGAGGCAGCATAATCCAACAGTTCATTCATTACCGCAAAGAACAAAAAATAATTTTGCCATCCTCATTTCTAGATTCTGAAGTCTGAGATTCTCCCATTAATTTCTTTACTAATCACATTTTAAATTCCCATGCCATTCAAATTCACAGGGTGAACTTTACAGCTAGAGAAAGTTCCACCCCAGAAGACTTTGGTAGTAGGATGATTGCAGATGAAACCTATCTTACATAGAAAGGCCCGCCAAGGTAATGAGACACAAACTATGAGAGGTGAGTCGGATTCATTAAACATCACCAATAAAAGCGAAGCCTGAGCAGGGTAACACATAAAAAAGTTAACACGGTGGTTTTCTAAACCTGAATATCCAGAGTCTTTGTCAGATTCAGCTGCCGCCATGCTGAAGCGATGGTTGAAGCTCTTCATTTCCAAATCACTTTGCCCAATAGTTCCTCAAGGGTCTCAGCAGATGACTGTTTTGTCTGAGTGTTTCCATCGTGCCACGGGCAGTTTTTAACGCCTTCTCCACCGAACTACAAAAACAGTTAACAACAAAGAAGGACTGTCTCTGAATCTAAAGAAAGCTCCATGAGTATAAGACAACAATGGTGGGCAAAAGGAAATCAGGTTATGAAAGGTTTGCTGTATCTGTCAAGCAATCTGTAGAATTCTACTGAACTCCCTGCCTCACATTTTCTATGTCTATCACACATTTAGAGTAGAAAATAAAATTGCCAATAAAACAAGTTTATTCCCTGCAAAACTCTCTAAACTATGCATGTTTAGTAACACATTACAGAGTAGAAAAGATAGGCAACAATTCTTTGCATCAACTGACACTCTGTTGAATCTTTTGAACTAGTTTTACAGCTGCCTTCGGATTATTTTTTAAGTTTCAGGCAAGTTTCCTTTAGCCAATCTTTCAGTTCCTGCACCAACTACAAGAGAACAATATCACAGTAGGCATGGCTTTAAATCTGTTAGGATAGGTTAAAGATACCAAAAAACATAAGGCATAGGAAGGAAGACGCTAACTGAAATAAAAATATGATTACATTTTAATTTTTAAAAAAATCTTTATTGAATGCCATCAACTAATCAAAGGTCTTTCAAAAGTACTGGACATACAGATGCAGCCAAAGGGGTAGAATGCACCCATCTTATTCATCTCCTTTCTTCACTAGCTAAGCAAGGCAGAGTACAGAGCACAGGTCAGCCAATCTTACTCTATTACCTGAAGTGGGGCCATTTCCTACTTAAAATTTCTGACTAAAGTACAGAGCAGATTCACGTGGAGATCACAATGCATCAGTAATTTCTAACACCATTATGAATTCTGTCAGACAAGATAAAACTTCCACACTGCACACACAAAACTTGGGAAATGGGAACACCACTTCTAGATCTGCTAAAAACATAATGTCCAAATCTATGAAGTTCAGCAACAAGGGTAACCAAGATAAAACGGCAGATACAAAGTGTATGACTGTTATTGTAATTAAAACAATGTCCCTCTGAGTCTAGTGGGATAGTTTTATATCTCCTCTTATACTGCCAGTGAGCTAACCAAGAGACTTTAGGAAATACCTCAAAATATTGAAAGAATGAAACACAGGTTGAAAACTAATGCGTTAGACATGTCTCTTCACTCTCAAAAAGCAAAACAAACTAAAAACTGAAGACTATTCAGAAGCACCATTTATTTCAAGAATTAAAAGTTACTCATGCCATATTTACGTTACAAAAACTTTGCAGTCCCAAGGACTGAGTCCCAAAACAAGACAGCTGTGCTGAGTGAACAAATACAGCTGAACCTCCTAAGCAGTGCTTTTGTTAACACAGTCTGTTTCTCTCTCAAGGGTAAAGGAAGTCATCAGAGAAAAGAAACTTAAGTAAGTGAACAGTGAACATGCTTGGGGCTAAAGAAATCCATACTGCTGAAAGTACAACACACAACATACCTGCAGTGCACTCCTAGGGGAGACATGGCCTTAGAAATGCCCTCTTCGTCCCGCACCCAGAATGAAAACACTGAAAGGCTGAAACTAAAAGCTATGAAAATCAGAAAAAGGCAGCAACGTTATGGCCTCTCATACTACATACTTGTCACAACCTTCAGCTGCTTCCTGAGGGTAGGCAGCCTCTACTAAGACAAAGTTTCTGCTTCTCTGAAAGAAGTTGACTGAGAGTTTGGCTAGCAGAAAACTTGACAGCATGAAGTGCAGAAATTATTTCTAATGTTATGTGTAGAAATTATTTTCCTATAAACTAATCATCTGAAGTTATGTTTCATGCTAAAGCTTTGTATTTAAATTACAAAACCAGGAACTCAGTAGTTTGTGCCACGCTCAGGCCAGCAGTCCATCAGCAGCAGTATTCAGTGAAAGCTGCTTCAAACGGCATTGCAGCAGACATTCTGGAACAATTTACACCAAAACACAACCCTCTTCTTAAGGTCCTGACAAATGGTTGTCTGAACTGTGCTCCGAAATCTCGAGCCTTGGCACCTTCGGTAAAAAATTATGAAATGGTAAGATGATCATCTATATAACTACAAGAACGATGG
Source organism: Dendrocincla tyrannina (assembly GCA_035047865.1). Lineage (NCBI taxonomy): Eukaryota > Metazoa > Chordata > Aves > Passeriformes > Dendrocolaptidae > Dendrocincla > Dendrocincla tyrannina. The sequence continues at coordinate 41,467,932 of JAWWMP010000165.1, read as the reverse complement.
AATCAGGGTCAGCAAAGAGAATTTCCTCAAGTAACTACGTGCACTGCTTTTACTTTCCATTTTCAGTCACACCTGCCTGCTAACAGGTATGGAGCAAACCTGGTTACATAAGAGCAACCTAGACGCCATCCCTGGAAGGGAAGACGTGCTCTAAGTCCTGATCCATGCTTTCATTACTTAGCCATTTCAAAACACACCAAGCCAAAACCAGAAACAGGAGGGATAGAAATAAGCAAAACGTGAACACCTCGTGTGCCAGCTTTGCATGAAGTGAAGCTTTGGGGAGGGCTGGCACACCTTCTCTTACGGAGCAAGCCAAAACAACAAAACCACAACCGTAAACGAAAAACCAGAAGCGCCGCTCCCCCGAGCCGCGGGCGTGCCACCCCTCCTGCCCATGCCCGGCCCACAGCCGCCTCCTGGAGCTCCGGGCCCACCCGGCCGCCTCCCGGCCCGCACGGCCGGCCCGGGCCGCGGGCAGCCCTTCGGAGCGAGGAGAGCCGCGCAGGCGGGCCGGGCCGCACGGCGACGCTCAGCAAGCACCGCGCAGCGCAGCAAGCTCAGCAAGCACCGCGCAGCAAACAAAACACAGCCCAGCCCAGCACAGAGCAGCAAACTCAGCCCACACAGCCGCGGGTCCCGCCGGGCCGGGCCGGGCCGGGCCGGGCCAGGCCGGGCTCACCTGGGCACGGCGCCTCCACCGCTCCGCCGGCCCGGCCGCGCATGCGCCAC